>OU896717.1:28218506-28933866 GCA_918026855.4 Phaedon cochleariae
CTGGACCCGCACTGATTACATTTGTTACCTCCTGTTTCTAGGCGCTATATTCGGATTCGAACGAAGAAGTGATAACTAGCAACGCTGCACTCCCCCCACCATTCTATAATTTATGGCAAGTATACTCCCCAGACTGTGCAGCGTTGCCAATATGTGAGGGATTCCTCATATTGTGAGGATTTTACGTTAGTGGGTAACCTATCTCTGGATGCAATAAGAGCACATGTAAAATCTAGCATGGCACTAAATACTCTTGAAGGTCAAATATAGTTCTGTGCTTCATTTCCATCAATGAACTGAATCTATATTCCGAATTCAACTGACAGTACTGAATCTACTGATTTTTCATTCCGAAATCAGAAAATTCACTGAAAGTGACAGATGCTTGTGAGCAGATATAGGGCGTGTTTTTCATTCCATCGAAGAAAGTGCGCACTGATAGATGCGGTTTTTTGTCGTGACGTCACCAATTATTGTTCTGTTGGAATTTATGCTGGAAGGATTGAACAATGGTTTATACAACACATTGATGGAAACACGGTTTTGTTGTGTGTCAGTCATAATGTATCTTGAGAATCAGAAAAGGCTAATTCGACTTTATTGATTAACACTGACTCTTTCTTCTAAAATCTCTCAAGAATCTCAAAAATCCTCAATATTAATTGTTTTCTATCAAATCAAAACAAAAAACAACACTAAAATGTGTCAACGGTCATGTCAATCTCCTCCAAACTGCTGGATTCTCGAAATGCGATTTAAAAGTGCGCATTTTATTACAACAGTTTGATGGATGTCCATCAACATTCCAGCGGAATTTTGCAACAGTTTGATGGTTTCTTCGATTCATGCGCATGATAAAATGTTGGAATGAAAAACGCACCCATACTATTTATTCCAAATATTTCGACTCAACATTCTGCTGAAATTGCTGACTATCGAAAGGTAGTGTGGCTTCAGTGAACTGTCATTATTTTAGAGGGGGAAGGAATGTAACATTCATTTCCGTTGTTAATAATATATTATTCTCAATATCAGAAAATACCTGTTATTGATATGATAAGCACTGAGAATAATATTGAGTATGAAGTAGTAGAGGTAACGGAAGAAGAAGCAGCATTGGCTAAATAAATAACTAAATAAACCTGAAATGTCTCCTAAATTCATCATCATTACGTTTTCTATAAATCTTTCAATTCTCAATCTCGTGCATCATTCGTAATTAATGGCAACAAAATGTCCAAGTATTCTTTATCACTCGAGCCTGAATCTGAATCGTCATCGTCAATAATCGTAGAAACTATGGAGGCTACAAGAATCGATTGCTCTTCCATGTTGAATAATAAATATCAAATATCTAGTCCAGATAAATGAGAAACTACCGACTGACAAATTTCACCAGCTGATCAACTGCTGCTGACTACTGATGAAAGCCATGAAAACGTGTCCCGAATTACAGCACTGTATTTTTGATTTTATATTTCGGAACACAAATTTTCAGCAGATTCAGTGGATCTACTGACAGTACTGACCAGTTGAATTCGGAATATAGACAGATAAACAACATTTCCATACGTCCCGTGCTTCTGTGGCCTGTGGTCGTTTGACGTATGTGAAATCCAATGAACGTCATCAAAAGTTGCTATGAAAAAGTATTCTCAGTTTTGCTGTATCTCTAACAATAACGGAGAAAAAAAAAATAAAATAAATATTCCAAAACTTCACTTTTTTCGATATAACTCAAAAACTAAAAATAATTTTTAAAATTTTCGAAGGCTCTTGATATGAGCCTTCGTATCTCTTACCGTTTTCGAGATCCCCATGCTGTTCAACCTTATCTTGGACAGACTGTATACATACCGTTACTATCGAGACTACGAGTAACGGGCAGACACGGGCAGACACGAGATTTAATGAGACATTTGAGAGTTTTGAGACCTTGATTTGAGACAACTATCAGGGGGTCTATTCTCGAGGAAATTTCATATACGGATTTGATCGTCTATTCCACTTCAATATACATCACATACGTATGATGAATAGACCCCCAGAACGTCAAAATAAAAGTGTATACGATTTTCCAGCTTATTATCTGTCATTCTGAGGTTGACCCCTTTTTTGGCTTGAATACTTATTGATAATTCGATACATTCTTTTGGAGATGTGATAGGGGAGGTGGTAGGAAGTGAAGTTAACCTTAATATGAATTATGCGGAAGAAACATTTTTTTTTGAGATATTTACATTTCTCTGTTTATCTGTTGATTTATTCACAAACAAAAATACGACTTTGTATTCACAATTTATCTATTTCTGGATTTTTTTATTTGAAACATAAAACCATAGTGTTGATCATGTATTCTAGTTGAAAGGATGAAAAAATGTAGAGCAGATTTTCGGAAAACTAACTTTCAAACTATTGAAGTCTACATTTTGGAGAAAAACAGAAAAATTTAAAAATCTCGAAAACTATCAACTTTTGCATAAGGCATATCATGGTTTAATTCACTCCTTACCACCTATCCTATTACATCTCCAAAGGAATGTATCGAATTACCAGTAACCCTGTATAATGATTAATGCCTGACAAATAAATCAACCATTCCGTATGCAACCTGTTAACATCTCCTTGTACAAGGGGTGGATTAACAATTACTGTGAAAAAATGTTAGAATCTTGAAAAATACTTGATGAATCAGTTCTTCAAGAGTTAATTAGGTTTTTCTTTTTTAGGTTACTATAGCACAGATTAACAAATTGTTAATCTGTGACTATAGGTTATGGAATTCCGCATGATGCCAAGAGTTCAAACTAGAATAAGAAACCGCTGTAATTATTACCTACTTGATATCAAAAATAACGTCGATCATACATTGAGTACATTCGACATACGACCCTCAGAAAAGCTATTCCTTAATGACATTATTGTTGATGCCTTCTTTTATTTTTTTATTTCAAACTGACGGTTTGCAGATGTCGACAGTGTCACATTATATTTAGTTGACATATTAAACAAGGTCGATCGCGATCGTTAGGGTTTTGTTAAGTTTTGGATCGATATAGTGACCTTAGTGACCGTTGAAAAACGCTGTGTTCCTAGTAATTTTGCAATGGGTGACTAAGGTAAGACATGTTGGGACTCATTAATTTTTCCGTTGTTATTGTTTTGATCATTTTTAACGAATTACATAATTGACTCACATTTGTTTATATTTGTGGTTATGTTTCACACTTCTCGATCAATCCAGGGGCGTTCATTTGAACGACTCCTTTTAAAAGGACGGTAGGATTATATGCTACTATGCGTTTTTTTGCAGGTATTGGAAAAGCCACTAACCATGGCAAAGCACTTAGAGGAATTGAAGAATGACTACGCCGGGCATTCCTACGGGCGGGCATTATAATTTTTCAACCCTAAATGCCAACGAAAACTGCGATACCGATGAAGATGGTGTAGTTCCAAATAAAATACCCGATGGGCAACTAAGGGCCACTGCGTGAATTGAATTTGACGTGGAAGGTGATGGTGTTGAAAGGCGACCTAAACTCAAAAATACGTTTCACTATACCCTCAATGGAGATTTAGATTCTACGTTCATGCAATGGCAATAATCAGTTCAAACTGCACAAAGTAATCGTTTCCATTAAAATATTTTCAAGTTGTTTTTTGATAAAAACCTCGATAAAAACTTTGCAGGATGAATTGTCATTGTTTTTGAAATATATATGCACAACAAAAAAACCGCCCTGGTAACTTTACTGCAGTAGACGAGATGTACTGCTTCATAAGGGGTGTATCTTGTCAGTAGATATGCAACTGCTCCAATGCGACATTATATGTATTGTCAAAATTGCAACAAACCTTTTTCAGCCGCTATTTCCAAAGATAGATATTTCAATTATTCATACTTACTTTGATGATGATGATAATCACAAGTACTCTGAACTGCTTCCTCTTTTCAACAGCTTGAGTAAAAAGTTTTTGATCTTGAATCACAGTTTTGATGAGGCTATACCGTATTTTGCGGTAAAATATTCATTAGAGGCAAGCCTATAAGGTGGGCGTACAAATTTCAAGTAGATACATTGTTTATTTTGATCCCCACCAAGGTGCGCGGACAACAATTCCATACAAACATAAATACACGGGTTTGGGAGCGTACGTTCTCCCATATGCAGATGTTTTACAAAATATGCCTCTCCAGCCCTTTCGCCCCTTTTTTTTACAATGTTCTCACATCTTTGTCACTTCTGAAGGAGCTAAAATTTTGCTAGATATTACATAAAAAAATATTTTCAGATATACATTTATTTCTCTAATAGTAGCCCTTTATCCTATATGCCGTCCTTTTAAAAGGACCGCTGTTTTTTCCAAAACTGAAGATCGAACATTTATTTTATGATTTTTCTCGACTTATTGGACTTTTTATTGATTGATTTCAAGAAAATAGTTTCAGGGTTGAATGGGTCAATGAATTGTTCCATATTATTGGTTTACTGCAGTTACATGATTCATATATCTGAATTTTACAGTCACTATTCAGAAGTAAATTCTGTAGGTGAAAAAATGTCTTTAACGTCTTCTACTTCATCGTTTTCTTCCATTCCATCAATTTCTGAAGGTATCACAATTTGATGAACTTTACTGTGACCGATCAAGTGACTTCTTAATCTGAACTTTTTTAAACAAACATCACATTGAAAAGGTTTCTCGTCACTGTGCACTCCAATGTGCCTAGTCAAATCAGTTTTACTGGCAAATTTCTTTTGACAAGTGTCACATTCGAGAAGTTTCTCTCCAGTATGATATCTAATGTGTTTAGTAAAACCAGCCTCACTGGAAAATGTCTTTTGACAAAAACCACATTTGAAAGGTTTTTCGCCAGTGTGTACTCTTATGTGTTTAGTCAACTTATTCTTCCTGGGAAATTTTTTTGGACAAAAATCGCATTCAAAAGGTTTTTCGCCAGAATGCACCCTGAAGTGTCTAATCAACTCAATCTTACAGGCGTATTTTTTTCGACACACATCACATTGGAACGGTTTCTCCCCAGTATGCACTTTGATGTGTCTATTCAAACTAGTTCTCATGCCAAATTTTTTCGGACAAAAAACACATCCAAAAGGTTTTTCGCCCGTGTGCACTCGAAAGTGTCTGATCAAATCAGGCTCACTGGCAAACTTTTTTTGACAAAAACTACATTCGAATGGTTTCTCGCCTGTATGCACTCTGCTGGTGTGCCTAATCGAAGCCGACCTACGGGCAAATGTTTTTTGACAATAACAACATCCAAAAGGTTTCTCGCCACTATGCCCTCTTATGTGAATGGCCAGACTGTTTTTCTCGATGTATCTCTTCCGGCATATGTCACACTGGAACGGTTTTTCTCCAGTGTGCCTTTTGACGTGCTTGTTCAGAAATTGCTTTTTATTGAATTGCTTTTGACAAATGTGGCATTTAAACGCACGTTCGGTGGTTTGGGTTTCATCATCGCGCGAACTTCCAGTACTATTCTCCATTTTCCACACAATTCTTCTGGTCAGTGCTTTAGTTTCCTTTGGCAGGTAGCTGATGATTTCTTGATCACGTGGGCTCTGACGAAGCAGCTAGGAAGGTCGATTCCAAAAAGGGGTGAAACGGAACCTGTGAATAAATGAATCACTGTTAATAAACGAATGAATATAAACAATACAGAAATTACAACATTGATACAATAAAAACCCCGTGGAAATGATAAAAATAACAAACTCCTGTTTTGGAGTTTCTTTCCTTGCCAGGGGCCTTATTTTTGAATCGAGAGAACGATTCCCTCGAGGGAATGCTTATAAAATGTTTTACAATGTCACTTTCCACTGCTTTTTTTGGTAGATTATGAGAGGAGACGAAACAGAATACCTGATTCTCCTGCTATCTATCGAGAGAAGCAGCAGGGAACGAAATAATCCATATATTTAATATAATAATTTAAGATAATTTATATATTCATAATATACTTACAGTTGAGGTAGGTGGCATCCTAGACTGAGTTTTCATCTTGGAATCCATTTAATACCTTGTAAAGCTAGTTTTTTCACCATATTGATGAAATCATTGAATAATTTGGAGTTCCACCACATAAAACATTGCTCAAATGACCTAGAATTTTTAGTTAATGTATTTGCACAGTATATTATCGTACATTTTGTGATTCGATATTATTTTGTAATACTAAATTCATCTAATTGAAAATATCTATCCTATCTACCTGTCTAGTTCATTATGTTTTGTATATTTTGGAACTGAATTAATAATAATTTTCGAAATTGAATGTACATTGACAAAACATGTGTTTTACTGTAAGTACTTATGCCACTCCAAACTTATTGTTATCATTATTGGACCAATGAACTGAAGAAAGGTAGGAAGTTTTTGTTGGAGCTGCATACATCCCGCTTTCAAATTCATATTGGATTCTCAACGTTTATGCATTTCTTCCATTCAACTGAACTGATTTTTCATCATCAGAATAGACTTCTTAAATGCAGGAAACTCATTTTGAAAGACATTATAGGTCCTACATTTTTCCGTTGGAACCTTCTACTAGTTGATTTCGCGTATTTTTAGAGATTTGTTGATACTAATTTATAAAATGATATGGTATTCATTAAATATGAATCTCAATGAACACAAAAACAAACATGACCTTGCATTACGTCTTAAACTGGTTCAAATTTGCCCACCAGATGTCGTATCGGAATCGTCACCTTGCCAATTCGAATGTAGTCTATGGTTTGATTATCCGTATTTGTAACTTAACTCTTGGTGTGAGCACGCCGCGCAAATAAAACAAAACTGTACAATATAGACGATTGCTTTATAGGAAAATACCAGAAATTACCGTAACCAAAAAATATATGAACCAAACGTATTTAGCATACTGGTACATTTGATTAAAATAACAGGAAACACAAAGTGATAGTGGCATAACTCAAAATGACGTGCCACTAATGCTGAAACAAAATCGTTGCTACTTCTTGAATGTGTCACTGCGTTTGCTCCCTCATTTAAGGAAACAAAGTTGCCATCAAACTTCAGACGCGGGAGGATTTGTATACAGTGGAAACAAGCAAGTTCCCCTAGATGAGCTGCGGTATAGATTTCATAAGAACTTATAGATCCTCTTCAAAAATGGCCACTTTCAAGTAAACAAGCAACGGCTTACAGCCCATTACTTCCAACCAGCCCCTGCACCTGACAAGCTAATTCAAACAAGAGCCTCGAGATCATACCCGTGTGTTCAACGAACACGCTCGATCGTTACCTAAGACCGAGACGTAAGACGTAAGCAGGCAGTCATGATACAATGAGTGGGCAGGCAGCTTCTCTCATGCTGTCTTTGTTTTTGTAGTACGGGGTGGGCCACCAACAGTTTTCTTGATCACATTTCAACATTTTTTTTTTTCGAATAAATAAGAAACATTTGATAGGCATCAAGTGATCTACTGCGACCTATCAGATAATGAAAGCGATGATTTGATTTGCAATAATTCGCTATGTCACGACGAGTCCTAACATGTAAATAGCGAACCACTCATCGAAAATCATGAAACTATATGTACATATTATATGCTTATGTTTTGTTGGCGAGGACGCTCGTTTTATTCAAATTATTTTCGATAATGTTCATCTGCTTCACTAGAAATTATTATTAGTAGTTATGTAGTACTTAGTAGTATAGTAGTAGCAGCTTTCTTATTCAAAATGGAACACCTTATATTTTATTACATTTTTCGATTCTTCTAATTGAGCTATGATTTCGTTGATCAAGCTCAAGGTATACCTATACGTATAGAATGTGAAAAATCGAGATTTTGTATCGAAACTATACAATACCTATATTGATTTGTCAAAATGGCTTACATGTGTCCCTATCCTAACATTCTTTTACTATCTACTGATGCCATTTAATTGAAACAAATACATGCCTACTAAATATATATATATATATATATTTGAAATAAACAAAACAAATATATATCACATAAAAAAACACACTCTAATATTCAACATAAAATAAAATTCAATCCCACTGGATGTATTTAAAAATATAAACAGTGTGCATGTCACTTCTATAATGGAATATCAACCCGTATATCTAACGTAACTGTTCAATTTTAAGGAGCGATAGATATATATATACCAACTATGACCAAATTGTGGTAATCTTCAGTGAAAAACACTGCTCTGGTCATGGACCCACCAACATTTCCGGAAAATGATATTAGGAGGCAAGATAGGTTGAAAATCACTTCGGATTCGAAATCAGGACGTAACCCTGTACCTCGAAAACGAAGCAAGTTTAGCAAGGAATCATCCCTTGAATTATTTCGCTGTTATTTAGATACGATACACCCTGTATAGATCATTCTTCATCCCAATATAGTTATTCAACATTTTTCCCATAGCGAAATTCAGCAAATACCGATGGCGAGAGCACTATGTTTATTGATTTGATGTCTACCTATAATATATGTAAAACAAGAAGGCACAACTACTAGTGTTCCGTTTCGAAGTACATTAAATTGACAAATTTGACTCCAAAATAATTCAGGCACGCGCCAATATTCATAACGTAGTCAGAGATAGCGGTGGGAGATAGTTTACTGCTGCCTGCTTACGTTTCCCCACCGCTTAGGGAACGATCGGGCGTGTTCGGGTGAACACCACGGGGTATGATCTCGAGTACTCTAGTCTAATACAACTGGTTGCATGCAAGTGTGGAATATTATACCAGGGAAAAAAGTAGTAGATTTTAGCTCTAGGTTGTGAGCTAACATTTAATATTTTTCCCGTGTATACTACACAATTTTTTCTGTGACAGGAAAAAGGAGGAATCAATATTGAGAAGAAGAGATTATATCAAATTCAGAAAATTATCGACGTGAAATTTGAAGTATTTAACAGGAATGACACCTGCGTTGCAGGCATCTTTATCATTCTTTTGAAGTAATCAAATATCTGTCAGTCTACTCATGTAATTTGATTTTCAAAAAATGCGAATTTAGTGGTTGTGTAGTAACTCACGTAACCGCGAAGTAGAATGGAAGATAAAAGGACATGCAGTACTTTCTCGGAGACGGTGTTATTGGCTTATTTTTCAGAACTATAATAGCACAACAAAAGCCATCAACAGTATATATACAGGGTGTTTCAAAAAACCTGACCCCCTTGCTAGGGTAGAACACTGCAAAATAAGTTGGGTTTGCTCAGTGGAAAAATGTCGTAACGGCATCCGTTTTCATGATACAAAGTGTTGAAAAAATGATTTTTTCACACATATTTCACGATTATGTCGAAACTACTGGCAACATTGTGCCGAAATTTTGTACGGATGTTTTTTGAAATCTGACACATCGCATGAATTTGTTTTTATATCTGACTCTCATAGAGGGCGCTAGTTACACGGTTAGTAACCGAGTAGTTTAGAACAATAACTTTTTTGAGGTTAGATTTTTCAATCCAAATATGATATGAACTTGAACCTCATTCAATTTTACACCCAAAAAGGAACTCTTGGTGAAACTCGATACTATGTTTCGTTTTCGGAATATTTCGATTTGAAAATAATGGAGAGTAGTAATGATGCTGGTATAAAATGAATTTTATTGAGTTCAATTACCTATTTATTCAGATTCAAAAACAATAAAATTAATCTGGTGCTGGAGTTATTGATGGAACAAAGAATCATAAGTAGAAAATTAAGAGATATTTGACTAGAAACATGAAATATTGAATCAGTTAGGGTGTGTGTTCAAAATGTTCTACGCTTCGACCAATACACGATTCTAATTTCTTTTCTTAAGATTGTATTATTCTTCTAAACAGTTGAGAATCAGCTGTTAGGTCATTTAAGTGATGTGTGATGTTCAATTATGTCTTACAACTCTTGACGTGAATTTACCTACTTTCTGCTCAAGATACAACAAAACTGTGTAATCCATGTTCTTAGTCAAATCTGTTTTGATGTTATTCTTGTGATTCATTGTTAAATCAATAAGTTTAGCATTAGAAAATGTATTGTTGTTTTCGGTTTTCAATAAATAGGTAATACATTTTCATAATACTCGCTCTAATACATAGCTTTATACCAGCAACAGTTGTATTATGATATTGTATATAATGTATTGCCATATCGAGCACCCTGTATTCAGTATGTAGTTAATCTTAGTCGCCTCCTGACGTGGACGGGAGATGTCAAGTTGTTGATTACGGGACTTTTGTTATTATTCTGTATACTTGAGATTCAGATATTTTACGTAACAAACTTTTTTCCCGTCACAGAAAAAGAGGTGTACAACGGCGATGTGCGGGTGCAAGAAATTTCACACTTTCCCTGTTTTTTTTTTTTCTTACAGAAATTCCAGATGTGGAATCGCAATTACAGAACTTTTTATACAAAGTATTATGCCCTTATTCATGTCACTAACCATTGATTTTTTTCCAAAATTCGATTTTCTGTTTTGCTTTTTGCAAATTATGAGAACCATAAAATCTACTCGCATTGTTTCTGATGCGAATGTGAAAAATTTGCCCATACTTGGAGCGCTGTATCTCGGGAACTAGTGGACCTTTAGATCAGGTATGATTCGTTTTTCCGCTACCGCACACATACTCTATGGAATTATATGCGGATTCGTATACAGCAACACGAATAACATAGGGAACGATGATAAAACCGACCTACTGGATTTTTTCAACGAAGAACTATCGTTCGTCTTTAATATTTCAGCTTAAGTGAATTTCGCAGTTTGGATAATTCACCTAGGTGAATTTTCTTGATCATTATTTACATAGTTTAAAAAAATCGTTACTTCACATAAGACGAAATCTTTGAATAATGGTGATTTCTCTGGTAATGGAAATACATTTTTCGACAAGCGTGCAGAGATTCATCAAGTCAAGTAGCTTGATATTTTAACAAACCTACTTGACTTGACTTGAAAATCAAGCTCGTGGCAAATAACGTACTTGACTTGACTTGAATTTGAGATATTTATTACTTGACTTGAAATCAAGCTACTTGATAATACTTGATCTTGATACGCACGAGTCGCACGGCGGCACGGCGTATATTTCTGCAAGCTCGCTCACGCTTAGACAAAATACGGGGGTTCCCCGAGATCAGAGCTGACTGAATCGATTGCGCAGTCAGTTTACGATGCCATTTTCATTTCATCAGTTCTATACAGGGTGACTCACGGTCGATGGTAGGTTAGACTTTCACGTTTATGATAGGAACGCAACGCAGGATTTTTCTGAAAATTTCGCATCTCACATTTCATCACCGGTACTATCGATCTAATATATTTTCAAAATCACGACGTTGCCGCTTCTATAGAAAAGTAGGAACCACTTTGTTATTTCGAATTGAACACCCTGTATTTTATTGCATTTTCAGATTCTCCTTGAAGAGTTGATTTCATCGATACATCACACTCGGGGTATAGCGGAAATGATTATGTAGATATAGATTGCGAAAAATCGAGATTTTTCAACTTCAGGAATTTTTTGTGTATGCGAAATTTTCAGAAAAATCCCGCGTCGCGTTCTCCATAAACGTCTAACCTATAACATCGACCGTGAGTCACGCTGTATAGATACACAATAAAACTGCTGAAAAATCAAGTAGCTTGATAGAACTACTTGATTTTTCAAGTACTTGATTAAATAATTACTTGACTTGACTTGACCATTGAAAAACTTTCGCTTGACTTGAACTTGACTTGATTTCAAGCTTGAATATCAAGTCAAGCCGTGAATCTCTGCAAGCGTGCGTGATTCACCCTATACCCGCACGCAACAGTGCGGGAAACAAAAGATATGATAAAATCGCTAATAATATAAATGGTTGGTGATGGAATATAGAAGTTTAAGTTTGTTTGTTGCAGTATTAAGTATGTATGTTCAGACTCATCCATCAAATTGCACTATTCATTGTGAAAATTAAGAAATATTGAGAAATCTAAATTTATTATTGTAAAAATCCCCTATAGATTTGGATTGATCTGATGGAAAACGATTATTTTTGTCATGCCAATCAAGCCTCAAATAAGTTTGAAATTGTCGAAGTGACAGACACAGCGTTACTGTCAATTTTCGATTCAGTGGAAATGCCACAATGTGATCAAAAACTTCTAGCTATAGGGATTCGATACAGATGCGTTATTACCAACGAAGTCTTGAGAAAGGTATGAGAAGCTATACACGCGTTTTATTGAATGGTGCAACAATAATGAAATGAAAATACCGAATGAAGAATAGGTATTTTTGGTTTATTTCATATAGAAGTGTCTGAAACCTAGACACCAAACTCCTTATGGGTCTGCTGGCTTCCCCAAGGAACCAACATAATGCGTCAAACTGTGAGTTCACAATAGCTATTACTAATAATTAGTAGATAGAGAATATATATCTCTTGTTAGTTGTTCCTATTTGCTTGAATAATTAATTGAACGAATCAATCAATTTCCTACGCTTGTAGAAAAAATATTGTTCCTAACTCATGCGGAAAGTTTCTTTCCCGCACTCGACTGCTTGCCCGAACTCCGCTTCGCGTCGTTCGTGTCAACGGCAGTCGCGTGCGGGAAAGAATAACTTTCCGCACTTGTTAGGAAAATTACTATTTTATTTACAACCATATATGTAATGTTGTCATTGATAACGTCATTGGAGGTTGGGAAGTGTCACACCTCTACTTCCCGCCCTCAATTATGTAATATTAGGTATGTTCAGAACGGAACAGAGATTTATTATAATTTGTTACAGTTAATTCCTTCTTTAGGATGTAATATATCCAAAAGTATTACTCAGTTATTGGTTGAATAATGAAATGGTGAGCTCCGGCTATTTAGGGGGTGGATTCGTGATTACACTTATCTTTTTACCTGTGATGTGGGATTGAGCGCCAGACAATTGGCCAAGCTCACCTAAAAGTACTTTACCTCATCAGAATTGTCACCTAGGGGCATATATAAAAAAACAACAAAGTAACACCTCAGTAATGACTTTTAATAATAGTAGTTTCAAGAGTGCAGAGTAGGAACACCAAAGTGCATTAAAACAAAATAATAATATATTGATAAGACATCAATCCTTCAATCAACTATAAGAGAGAGTGAGCATACTAATGATTACTGATGGATTAATTTAACATGATTGTCAAGTATATATATTGCAAGTTACGCACCAATATGACTAGAAGAGTGCATATGGTGGTGTATAAAACAACAAAAAAAATGGAACAATGAATTCAGCTCAAAATAGGGGTAACTGCGCAGTCACTTACAACAGGTAGTGAATACTATAAAGTAAGTAGCTTAATAGTTAAAAAAACATTATCAGGTGAGATGAGAAGTAAAACGCCATGTGAAATTTTATTGTGTCCCTAACCAAGTAGTGGTACTTAGCTGGAATTCAGGTGTACTTGAGTACACTATGCAGCAAACAGCAAACTCCATATAGGGCCAAAGCAGTCTGAACCCTACAGTCATGGCAAAGATCCCCTAATTGTACTCCCCAATGATCAGCAGCAAAAGTAGTGGCAGCAGTTTCTTAGTGGCAGCCACAGCACCTCCATATAGATGTGTCCCCCTTCGAGACTACTCGATTTTCAACAGTAAGATGTGGACCAGCAATTTTGCTTGGTAGGTATAGTACCCCCACGAAGAGCCTAAGTAATATAAAGAAAACCCCATTTGTGAATCAAGCATGACAGAAAAACAAAAGAAAAACAAAAGAAAAGCCAGGAAGCTAACATACCCAAGATGGCAGGTGGGCTCACGAAAGTGGTCGGCCTTCGGCTTTCTTTTCCATCAGCGGAGTTATCAACAAGACGGCCACACGGCACACAAAAGCTTCTAACACATATCCCCTGATGAAATTCACAATCGAATTAATTAATCCCCTTTTAGCCTAAGGGTGCTCCCATGAGCAAAATTCCGACGTGACGACGAAATGAAAATACCTTCATCGGCCGAATAAAATTATCTGGACCCCTCAGTCTTGGTGCCGGTCGCTTTTATAGTGCACCACCACTCCAAGCACAATACCTGGTCTGATTGGTACCTCACTAAAACCAAGCGCCGCGCTAGTACCTCATTGGTCTACTTATAAATTGACAGACGATATTACTCATTATTGGTCAATCCAACCAGTTCCCAAAAACGAATCGACAACTGTAGGAACCAAAACTCTAGGTTCACAACAATAAAATTCCCTACTTGACAGATCAGAAAAATACATGATCAATTCGGTAAACGAAGTCATGCCAAACGTAATTTATGGCATCTGCACTCTCGAGATAACAATACCTATCTAATAAAACCCAAATTATATTAAACAAACCCCCCCTTAACGATGTACAACTATGTACGAGATTCTACTGATTCTAGTGGGTTCGAAACTCCCCTAGATTCTTACACTAAACTTTGTCACTAGATAATATAAGTTGGCAGCGGTGAACAATCCGATCTATCCCAACGATTGACAGATACTAATATTAATTAACCTACAATGTTATTATTATTGAATGTCAGTGAGAAAAATGGTTTTATTTCGCAAAATCCCAATGATTGCTAGAAAGAAGGTAAGAATATCGCCCGATAGGAACTCGACACCTACTAATAATTTTGTTGATTTTCAGCGGACGACGGTCAACCCAGTTACAGCCAACTACTCGGCAATGGTATCCGCAGACCCCGAGACAAATCGCATTGTTTACCTACCGAAAAATACGAAAATAGCTGAAACAGCTTCGAAGGTGAACGATCGCTCTATATTTTGAATATTCTGCAGTGTAGTGTGTGTTAAATGAATGCAGTGAACCTGTGACGAAAGTGACCTTCATCGATAGGGCAGCTATGTGTGTGAGGGTGAAAATGTTTGCAGGAATTCACAACCGATCAAGGATCTACTAGTTCGCAGGTGATGTTAAAAGCTATTCCTATTGATAACCATTATAGTGGGTACTCTCTGTATACAGGGCTGAGAACAAAATAAATGTATCAACTCCCCCCCCACTAAACAAAAAGGTTGAATGACCTTTAATCTGCACTGTCTAATCTGATGGATGCGGCCGAAGATCATTGACGTGGTAGACTCCAATCAACTTACCATTAAGATCTTCTAACTCATAACTACAAGTACCTAATTTTTTCCTGATCACACATGGTCCAACGTACTTAGCGGCTAATTTAGCATTAAAATGGTCAACTTTACTGGACTGAACATGATTCTTCGCCATACCTGACTTCCGACTCGATAATGAACTTCCCTACGTCGTGAATTATATCTCTGACTACTCTTCTCATAAGCTTTCTTCAACCGAACCTTTATGTCCTTGAAAATCTTATCAAACCCTGAATCTCGCACAATTCTTGAATCTGTTCTATCTACACTTACATCTATTTCCCGATTTAAATCTAAAACCTTATGAAAATTCCCATTACCAATATATTCCCTACCAAAATTCACATAATAAGGAGTATAACCGAGTACTTCATGAATTTGCGTCCTAATGGCACAAGAGACATACGGAAGATATGAATCCCACTGACGGTGGTTCTCTTGAACATAGCATGACAACATAGTCTTGACGACTCGATTAACCCTTTCTGTTGGATTATTCTGTGGATGATATACTGCATTATACATGATATTTACATTAAAATCTTTACATAATTTTTGAAATTGTTTACTTTTAAACTGTACCCCATTATCTACAATCATATATTTACAAACGCCAAATAAGAGAAAAACATTATCTTCTAACTGTCTACAAACAGATGCAGCTGTTGCTGATCTCAATGGAAAAGTTAGAACAAATTTCGAAAAATAATCACATACTACTAAAATATGATTAAAGCCACGCGAACTCCGCGGTAAAGGTCCTATAATATCACAACTCATCAACTCAAATGGTCTTGAAATCTGTGGGCGAGTACTGCTACGGAAACCACTATCCACCAGCGGTGGTTGTAGCTTAGTTATCTCAGGGTGCGTGTGTTGGCAAGCAGAGGAAGTAAAACGCAGGGTTGACAGGGGTGACCAGTTTATTTTGAGGACGGCAGATTATTTGCACTTTAGGACGGTTCGGCGATGGTGATTGGTTGCGTTTCTCTATGGGGTCCCGAAGCGATTCCAAGCTAGATACAAAGAGAAAAATCACTATCCTCGATACCGTTCATCATAATTTGGAGGTTAATTTACAGAAACATTGATTCAAAAAACAATTTCAGGTTGAAATATCACCGAGAAAGCATTTACACTCGCAAGTAGTCTAATCACCAACAAAATTGAATCAATCCTAATTAAATCATTCGGCCCGAGACCGGGAAACAAGACTTAACCAAAAGCTTCAGCCCGTGGCTTTGTAATCACGAAAACACATTAAACATTATCACTCACCTAGATACCAGACTCCAGTAGAGCTTCACAACTGCAGGCAGGTGAATTCATACCACATTCAAAGGCTACCCAAAAAGGAATAACTTGTTACACCACGAAGAATTGACAACGACTCAACTAGCACACAGGTCAGCCATTACACGCTCCCACATCAACACCTTCGTTCACTTCGAACGATCGGTTTCATACCAAAATCGTAATCAGTGCCTGCCGGGACCTCATACAGATCGAGATCGAACGCTATACAGGGCACTGCACCGAATTATCGGGCGCGATGAATGACCACAGATAGATGGGTCATTCGTGTCATTGGCACCTAGGAGAGGGCGCCATAAGGGGTTTTGTCACATCTTGCCCACCGATCTCCTCCGACAAATCCTAGGGAGGAGGGGGAGATCCCTCAGGAAATTCCCATGACCCTAGTTACAGGCCAACGTGCTCACTCGGGGGAAAGTATCGCTTGATATGACTCACGTGGAACAATCCCCGCTCCACTCCTTTGTCTGCATCGAAAAGGACGTAAGTGTCATAGCTGACGCGTTTTTTCACTTGATACGGCCCTTCGAAAAGCGGCAAGAACTTCTTAGTGACGGCCTTGAGCGCCGACGACGCCGGATTGGCTTCCAGCAATACCAGATCCCCAGGTTCAAACTCTACATTCCGTTTGGACGAGCTCCGTCCGGCTCGGCGGGCGGCCTTGTTCTGCAAAGCCTCCCGGGCCAAGATGAGTTTCTGTTCAGTAGATGTTTTTGGTGAGTTTACCACCGGCCCCCGGTATTGGTCGGGTAGAACTCGTGACGGAGCTACACCAAGCTGGAGTTCCACCGGACTGAATCCCGTCGTCTCATGTATCAGATTGTTGAGAAATTCTGCAAAACGGGGCAACTCATTTGCCCACCGAGTATGCTGCCCAGCGCAATAAGTCCGACATAACCGACCAATCTCTCTCATAGTACGCTCACTCGGATTTGACTGGGGGTGGCGGATGGATGAGAACACCACCTGCACTCCCGCCGCAATTAGCGCGTCCCTCCATTTAGGAGTATTGAACTGCGTTCCATGGTCCGAGAGGATCCTCCTAGGAATACCATACTTCTCAAAGTAATCCCTCTCCAAGCGGTTCAGAATAGCCCGGGTCGTAGCTTTCTTCAATGCGTAGAATGTAACAAACTTAGTGAATACGTCGAGTACGACACAAATGAATACAACACCGCCTCGACTAGGGGGCAGTGGGCCATAAAGATCTAACGCCACCAAATCCCCCTTGCCTTCAGGAATAATTGGACGGATTTGCGCTTGAGGAAGTAGTGAAGTTTTCGACCGTTGACAAATGTCGCACTCTCGTAACGTCCGCTTGATATCCGGGCCCATATTGGTCCACCAGACTTCATTTTTTAACGCCTTCCAAGTTTTATAGCGCCCAAAGTGACCCAGCTGCTCATGAAATGCTTTGACGAACACCGGTGCCAAACTTTTCGGAATGCACAACCGGTAATAAGAATCTGGACCACCATTTATATAGAGCAGCCCTGCATGCTCTGCGAAACGTGTCTGCAAGTTTTCATCATTCGACAACTTCGCCAGAATATCGCCTAATTTCGGGTCTGCCCTTTGCCGTTGACCGAAATCTCTCAATAGTGATTTTAACTCCACGGGAAACTGAACCATGGACAGAATTTTGAACTCTTTGCTGCTAGGTGACGGCGGACGAGGCAAGGTAAACCGCGACAACGAATCTGCAACGACATTTTTCGAACCGGGTACATGTTCTAAGGTGAAATCGTACTCTTGCAACGCCAAGGCGTAGCGAGAAACCCGCGCTGATAAGAGTCTGCAGGTCTTCAAATAGGTCACTGAACTATTGTCCGTGTATACTTTAAACTCCTTACCCAACAGAAAAATTCGAAACCGTTGAAGCGCCCAGACCACCGCTAACGCTTCCAGCTCGTTAATAGAATACCTCGTCTCTCGATCCAACAACCGGCGACTTGCCCAAGCTACTGACCTATTTTCCCCGTCAACAACTTGGAATAGGTGGGCGCCTAGGGCCACTTCCGAGCTGTCCGTCTGCAGACAAAACGGCAGATCATTTCGAGGATGGTACAATAAAGTATTTTTACACAGACTCGCCTTCAGGTCCTCAAATGCCCGCTGCTCTACCTCAGTCCATTGCCAACGTCGTTTACTCCGCAATAAGTCCGTTAATGGGGCCGCGACAGCTGAAAAATTCTCCATGAACGACCGATCAAAATTGGCCAGGCCCAAAAATCGCTGGAGCTGCTTGGCATTCCGGGGAGGGGAATAATCCTGCAACGCCTGTACGCGAGACGGATCGGCTCGAATATGTTCAGGAGTAATGCGATACCCAAGGAATTGCATCTCCTGTCGAAAAAACGAACATTTTTTTAGACGTAAGGTAAATCCAGCTTGTCCTAACCGCGTTAAAACCGCGTCTAGGTGCTCGAGATGTTGCACGAGATTCTGCGAAATGATCAGAATATCGTCCACGTAAATCGTGACAAACGCGTCAAACTCGGGACCTAATATAGTGGTCAAACAGCGCATGAACGTGCTGACACTCGTGCAAAGGCCGAATGGTAACCTACAGAAGACGTAGGTCTTGCCATCAAATTGGAAACCCGTATATTGCTGACTATCTTCTGACAAAGGAATTTGATAATAACCTTGCGTGAAATCGATACTGGACATAAACCGTATTGGCCCCATGGTATGCAAGATTTCTTCCATAGACCGGGGTGCTTCATATTCTTTTTCCATAAGAGTATTCAAAAACCTCGCGTCTAGACATATCCGGACCGAGTTGTCCTTTTTAAGGGTAGTCATGATGGGCGAGACGTACTGCGTTGCGCGACGTTTTATAATACCCCACTCTTCCAACTGATCTAACTGCTTTTGTACGGCGGCTTTGTGAGCTATGGGTACCGGGTACTGTTTTTTGAAAAATGGTTGGTCTATTCTCATTTTAATTCGATGCGTATATTCATTCGTGTGACCCGGATGGTCCGAAAAAATCCCAACATGCTTGGTCAGCAACTCGCGAAACTTTTCCTTATCTTCGGCGACTAGCCCACATTCCGCCAAAATGGCGTCAATTTCGTCTTCATCGCTCATTGGGTTGGACAAAAACGCGATTTTCGATTCTTGGCGAGTATGAATAGCTCTGAGATTTACCGGACCCACTGAACCGAGAGTGTGTCTTACGTCGAGTTCCGGCACCTCAATTCGGTCGCCATTTATCTTAAGAATCAGTTCGTTGGTCTCCAAGCTAATAATCGCTTGAACTCTGCGCAAAAAATCGGTACCTAAGATGACGGGGTACGCTAACTCCGGGATGTATAAAAATTCGTGATGGAATACCCTATCTGTTATTGAAAAAGTCACTAACGATTGGTGGACCACTCGACGTTGTTTCATCTTGAACGCCCCCGAAACCTTTACCCCGGAGCACGCAAACGTAGGCATTTGACTTTTGAATTCTGAAACTCCCGTCCATACTTCTTCCCCGTACGCACAAATTTCACTTCCGGAGTCGACTAACGCCGGAAATGGACAATCGAAAATCAATATACTGATTACCGGACACCTTGAGTTTAATGTTTCGTGGTCGCCCTCACATTCGGTTAACAGATCCTCTTTGGTGTCCAGAATTCCGTGGGATGCCCTACCTAACACAGCCTGCACAACCGGACCTATAGTTGGGCAGACTCCTCCCCGTTTCCCGACTCCTCATCTTTTTCCTCACTCTCCCTATTAATTTCAAGGTTTGCGATTTGTTTCGGTCCGGTATGATAGTCAGTACGTTTAGGAAACGCTCCCCTCGATGTACGACTCATTTCACCACCAGTATTCGGCCTGTATCGCCCTTCATGTCCGACCGATGGACCCCTAATCACGCTTTGGCCTCGAGGCTCGTTGTTAAAATAATAGTCTGCTTGTCTCAGCCTTTCCATTGCATCAGCAAACGTGGTTGTCCCTACCAACACCGCCGAAATGCTCGGGGGAAAATGTCTCGCAATGGTTTGGATCAACAACCTTTCCGAGTATGGTGGTTCTAGATATTTGGCTTTCACTAAATATTTCATGAAGTGATCTACTAGTGAACCACTTGATTCCCGATACCTAGCTGCTTGCAACTCTAACCTCACTTCCAGCTGCCTAGTTTCTGACCAAAAATGGGAGATAAACGCGTTTTGAAAATCTTCAAAATTGTGACACCACTGCAAATACGCCTGACCCCACAAAAAAGCTTTGCCCTTCAACTGATTTCCTAACACCAATTTAAAATTACTAAAGGACCACTTTTCCAACCGGAACCATTGTTCCATCACCTTGACAAACTCAACCGGATGTGTGCCTCTTTCATCATCAAACACCGGGATCCTTTTATTCCATTCACTCATACCACCATCTCTAGACATCCCTACCACCGTCGCTTCTTCTGGATCTGAAGTCTGGGCAGGTGTGACACCTTGTAGGTTGACATTTCTTTGCAACGAGTTCACCACTTTATCTAATAATGATATGAATTGTTGTTCACTTAATACCGTCATCACGGGCTGTGCTCCTGATGAAGTGTTATTTTGAGCACTGGCTCCCTGCCTATAATAACTTTCCTGCCCCATTACATTTGTATGTTGAGGCTGACTCCTCGATGTGTCAGAAAAAACCTTACTTGGTCCTAAATTTACATTTTTATACACATTTGCGCTATAAGTAGGGTTAATATGACCTTGGCTTCCAACATTTGTGTTGCCATGGCATGGAAAACCAGTTGTATTGGGTGGAAACGCTTGATGATTATTTACATAATTTGAATTTTGCTGTCGACTTGCTCGGACACCCTGTATATCCGCACTAATATTTTCACTCTCATTTCTAGGAAAAACTACATTTTCACCAAATACACCTAGCCTTGCTTGTGATCCAGGATTATTATCTAACCTTACATTGCTATGCCCTGTAGTAGGTACACCCGGTATATTAAAATAGGGAATTTGGACATTAACATTATCTCTTCTAGAGTTATCAATAAACCTAATGCTAGGACTTAATTCAACTGGTGGTGGTTGAAAACCAAAATTCTCATCAATGGTCACCTTGTGTGGCACTGCGTTTTGTGCACCACCCTGTAAATGACTATTGAATTTTTCGAAATTTAAATTTTCGCTATCTATATGTCCGCCTAAACCTCTACTATTATTGTTGATATTCAACTCAGAAAAACTTCTAGCAAATGCGCCATGTGGCTGTGAGTCTTGCAATGTTTTACTAAGCACTGGTTGATTATTTTGACTAAACAAACTTGGCATGTTAGTTCTCTCTGCTGGTGAATTTGTCTCTGATGGTAATTGAAAGTTTGTTGAATGAGCACCTGAGGATGTTCTCAAGTTGGACTCACTCAACTGCTGCACCTCACCCCTCTCTGGACCTGATGTTGTTTGGGGGTGATCTACACCAGCCAGTTCCTTTTCACCAACATTTAATAATAAAGATCTCCTACCTTGTGGAGTGTTTTGCCCACCTGGCTGTACTACGTCCTGGCCTACCTCCATACTGCCAAAAGTTCCAGATGATGTTTCAGGAATACTTCCTGTAGGATATCTCGTTCTGCTCCTTGTCTTGTAGCCCTCACTGGGAGACCTCCCCAGTGGCATTTTTCAGTTGGATGAAAATCTGGATTCCACCCTGTATACCTCCTGCTTGCCCCTAAGTCGGGTGCCAGATGCTACGGAAACCACTATCCACCAGCGGTGGTTGTAGCTTAGTTATCTCAGGGTGCGTGTGTTGGCAAGCAGAGGAAGTAAAACGCAGGGTTGACAGGGGTGACCAGTTTATTTTGAGGACGGCAGATTATTTGCACTTTAGGACGGTTCGGCGATGGTGATTGGTTGCGTTTCTCTATGGGGTCCCGAAGCGATTCCAAGCTAGATACAAAGAGAAAAATCACTATCCTCGATACCGTTCATCATAATTTGGAGGTTAATTTACAGAAACATTGATTCAAAAAACAATTTCAGGTTGAAATATCACCGAGAAAGCATTTACACTCGCAAGTAGTCTAATCACCAACAAAATTGAATCAATCCTAATTAAATCATTCGGCCCGAGACCGGGAAACAAGACTTAACCAAAAGCTTCAGCCCGTGGCTTTGTAATCACGAAAACACATTAAACATTATCACTCACCTAGATACCAGACTCCAGTAGAGCTTCACAACTGCAGGCAGGTGAATTCATACCACATTCAAAGGCTACCCAAAAAGGAATAACTTGTTACACCACGAAGAATTGACAACGACTCAACTAGCACACAGGTCAGCCATTACACGCTCCCACATCAACACCTTCGTTCACTTCGAACGATCGGTTTCATACCAAAATCGTAATCAGTGCCTGCCGGGACCTCATACAGATCGAGATCGAACGCTATACAGGGCACTGCACCGAATTATCGGGCGCGATGAATGACCACAGATAGATGGGTCATTCGTGTCATTGGCACCTAGGAGAGGGCGCCATAAGGGGTTTTGTCACAGTACCCATATTTCCAACCGGTTTCTGCTGAACAGCTTTATTTCCTATACATGTTACACAACGATTCACATAATGAGTGACGTCACTCCGCATCTTGGGCCAATAGTAACGAAGACAAGCCTTTTCGTAAGTCTTGAATATCCCTGGATGGGCTGCTAATTTGGAGCTATGAACTTCTTTCAAAATCTCTTGACGATAGTTTTTCGGTACTACTAATTTCCAATAATCAGACTCGTCACTGAGTTCAGGAATCTTACATTTCACATATTTAAACAGGTATCCTCCCTGTATTCGCCAACAAGAAAACTTCAAAGGGTCACTCTGGATATTCGCCTTCAATTTCTGATACCATCGATCATTTACGTCCAAAAAAGTGTGTCCAAAAGTATTTAAGGGTGGGTCCTCAATCAGAGTATCAATATTTGGCACAGTCCTCGATAACATATCTGGCACTACGTGATCACGACCTTTTCTATGTATCACCCGGAAATTATATTGTTGCAGCTTAAGGGCCCAACGACACAGCCTTCCGTGTGGATTTTTTACATTATCCAGCCAAGCTAAACTATGATGGTCAGTCTCAACGGTAAATTCGGATCCCTCTAAATATGGTCGCAATTTTTCTAAGGCAAAAAGTACGGCTAACAATTCACGTTCCGTAGTAGTATACATTTTTTCTTGACGTGTCAAAGATCGGCTAAGATAGCAAATAACCCTCTCTTGATCGTCAATCAGTTGTGTTAAGACCGCTCCTAAACCATAACCACTGGCATCAGTCTTAACATTAAATGGTTTCGTAAAATCCGGCGTAGTCAAAATAGGAGCGCTAACCAGGCATTCCTTGAGCTTCAAAAAAGCTTCTTCACAAGCTGTAGACCAAACAAATTTCTGCTTCTTCTTTAGAAGATTCGTCAATGGCGCGATAATACTGGAAAACTGTTCAATGAACCTCCTATACCACGAGGCGGTTCCCAAGAAACTACGAATATCCTTCACACAAGTAGGGGTAGGTATATTCAGTATGGCCTGTACTTTATCTGGATCGACTCGAAGACCTTGTTGATTATCTATCACATAACCTAAATATTTCAACTCTGCCCTGAAAAATTGACACTTTTCCTGATTCACGGTAAGACCCGCGGTAATAAGTCTAGAAAAAACCTTCTCCAGAATATCCATATGTTCCTCATAAGTGGAAGAGATAATGATGATATCGTCCAAGTAAATAAATACGTGATCCTCTAAGTCCGGTCCAATCACTCTGTCAATTAGACGCTGCCAACAAGCAGGAGCATTCGACAACCCAAAACATAACCTTTTAAATTGAAATAGCCCTTTCCCAGGTACTGTGAAAGCAGTATACTCACGACTACTCTGCTTCAATGGAATCTGATAATATGCTGATTTTATGTCCAGACTACTGAGATACTTTGCTCCACGTAAACGGTCCAGAATGGCTGAAACATAGGGTAAGGGATATGCGTCCTTCCTTGTCCGCTTATTTACTTGACGGAAATCTACACAAAATCTATATCCACCGTCTTTCTTAGGCACCAGTAATATCGGAGACGACCAAGCACTCGACGAAGGCTCTATGATATCATTTTTCAAAAGCTTATCTAACTCTTCATTAATATGTTGCTGAACCACAGGCGAGACAGGGTAGTAACGTTGCTTAATCGGCGGTCCATCTACTAAAATTTCGTGTTCTACTAACTGTGTACATCCAATGGAATTTCCCATCATATTAAACTTTTCCCTAATAAAAACCTCGAACTGTGTACGCTGTGCTAAAGTTAAGTTGGCTTCCAAAGTTTGCAGCTCACAAATCTCATCACAACTAGAAAATTTCCAAACATCCCTCCTTAGATCAGGTACAATGCCCATCTGCATCCAAAAATCACTGCCTAAAATAAGTACATGATCTAGGTCTGGTAGCACTAAAACACTAATAAGCTTAACTTTATCCATGAGTTGAATAGGAATTGACACTGAACCATAACTTTGACACTTAGCACCGTTCGCCATAGTACACGATGGAGAATCCGTACTATTCAATGGGACATTTAAATTCTGCAAAAGAGACCAACCTCGTCGGCCAACTACTGTGCGGCTAGCCCCGCTATCCAGCAATCCCAGCATCTTAATTCCTAGAACGGAAACTTCCAAATAAGGTCTCTGATCCTGTCCAACATGGCTCAAAATATAATCTATAATTATTTTATTTTGCAAAACAAGAGGGCTGGGAGTAGTTATAGTCGATATCGAGGAATCCACTGACCGACCTATCAATGGCTCCTTCTTGAGTTTCCCGTCGGATTGCACTTCGGACAATCACGCTTCGTGACATTAGGCGTCCCACAACGGTAACAATACCTTCTTTGTGGCTGTCGACATTCCGTGGCTCTATGACCTTCCCTATTACAATTCCAACATGTCATATTCACTGCAGGTCCTGGGGATCTCTGAACATTATGCCTCGGTTCATTATTAGAGGATGATTCTGGTTCGATATACATTAAATCCGGTTCCACAGACCATTTCTTCGAAGAACTTGAAGTCGCAAACGAATCGATAGAGGCACATTTCCTCTCAAGTTTCACACATAAAGTCTCCAACTCATCGATAGACCCTGGTTCATCACGAAGTATGGCCATTTGGAAAAATGGCTTGATATTCCCTTGCAGAATGGTCATCTGGGTCATTGCCGGTACATCCACTGATAAGCGGGAGAAAGCATTCCTCATATAGGCAAAATATATCCCAATAGGCTCATCCTCTCGCTGCTTCCTCTCCTTGATCTGCTGAAATAATTTTTCGTCATGGTCCCTCTCCAAAAATTGTTCCTTGAGACCCTTACAAAGTCCATCCCAATTGAGAAATTTATGATGATTAGCTCTAAACCATACAAGAGCGTGATCTGTAAAAAGATCTGACGCCGATTCAAACAGTTCCTGCTTGGAAACACGTCGAGCTACACTGAGTTCCTCAATACGCTCAATAAAGGCCAAAACTGACATATCCTTCGGACGTCCCGAAAAAGTAACGTTCCATTTTATAACTGGTACTGATCTTCCTGATGAAGAGGTTTGAGCGAACTGAGTCGAATTATGAATGGGGGTTACGTCATCATCAGACTCTCCTGAACTTAATGATGCTGTTTGGGGAGCTATCATACTGATATTCAGAATAGAAGCAGACTGCTTACGAATATCTTTACCCCTCTGCAATAACTGGGTCTTTAACTGCAACAGTTTAGCGAGCAGCTTACTACGTTTCTTTTTTTCCTCTTCAGTAGTAGTGGGAATCCTATCCACCCTCATTAGTGTATGTTGAAGTTTAGTTTCAATTTTCTTGAAAGGGCTGCTACGTTCATCGGTAGTCAAGTCCGACAGTAATTTCCCAAGATCATCTAATTTCACTTCACATATTTTTAATTCATCATCAGCCACTAGTTGATATTCCGGATACTTTAGTGATTCCCCATCCTTCTCCATACGAACTAATCTTCGAAGAGTAGACCGCATTTCCTCCATGGTACCAACATCCTCGAGACCTCTTATCTTCAATTCATAAACCAATTCCGATTTGCTCAAACGGCCACATTCCATTTTAAACGACATAATTTGTTGAGTAAGATCAAATAATATCGGGAAAAAAAAATTACACACTCTCCTGTACAAAAAGAGTCCACTATCTCACTAATAAATCGTACACACGGTTCAGAAATTTTTATTTCTATTTTTTTTTTCTAAATTGAGCCACTCGGTATAAAGTAGAACTTTTAATGCTAATCAAACGGGGCATCAGAAGCTGAATATAACTATCATACTCCAATAAAAAAACTTAAGCAAGAGGAAAAAAAAATGCTCCACCTTGTATAATTACCAAGTGTACTAAGTGATCTCAATCCAGTGGCGAAAGTCCGAACATTCCTCAACACAACTACCCCATCAACCAAGTCAACTTGTGTCACTAAGTCAGTCTTGCACAATGCAATCACCCTGTATGTGAGCAGAAAAATAAATATCTCAACAAATGTGAGTATTATCAAACTGCACTTCTAGTGAATGCACCACTCAATATTACGTGGATAATTAAATATACTGAATCCAACAAGGTCAGTTAGATCACCCCATATACCCAAAATGTAAAAATTAAATAAAATTTAAAAAAAAAATCTACATTTATACTTAGAAAATGCCTAAGAATCACCTAAATTGCACTATCGAAAAATGCACTATTCCAGCAGTGTGGAATATCTCCCTATATTTTACACGGTAGAAATGACCACCCTGTAACAAAAAAACTCAAAGGATTTTTTTTTCAAAGAGATGACGCTCCCTGAAGAGCGCCTCAAGCAAAATGCACTGTAGAAAATGCTTCACTAGAAATCGTGATATTATATAACTTGATTTGACAAGGTAAGTGAATCACCCTGTTATTGAATGTTACATGAACAGGGTTCTGTCAACCAGACCTATTCCTTTATATACCTACTACCTTTCAAGCAGCTTCAAATAGGTATAGTGAAACATAGATTCTGAAAAGTAAACCACTATAAACAAAATCCATGGTTTGGATCAAGTATAAGACTTGCACCAAACGAGTGTGGAATGAATCTACACCCTAGTACGAGTAATCTCTGAAAAGAAACATGCATATGAACATCTGCATTTTTTTTTTAACACCTGTCCACTGTACCAGTACTTTCCCCCTCAAAAAAAAAATCTAAATATCAAAACTGTATTCCAACTCTCTCTTATAGTGATCACAATGAAAAAAAAGAAAAAGGGCCCCACACGTTGGTCGGCCAAAAATCTGTTACAGTTAATTCCTTCTTTAGGATGTAATATATCCAAAAGTATTACTCAGTTATTGGTTGAATAATGAAATGGTGAGCTCCGGCTATTTAGGGGGTGGATTCGTGATTACACTTATCTTTTTACCTGTGATGTGGGATTGAGCGCCAGACAATTGGCCAAGCTCACCTAAAAGTACTTTACCTCATCAGAATTGTCACCTAGGGGCATATATAAAAAAACAACAAAGTAACACCTCAGTAATGACTTTTAATAATAGTAGTTTCAAGAGTGCAGAGTAGGAACACCAAAGTGCATTAAAACAAAATAATAATATATTGATAAGACATCAATCCTTCAATCAACTATAAGAGAGAGTGAGCATACTAATGATTACTGATGGATTAATTTAACATGATTGTCAAGTATATATATTGCAAGTTACGCACCAATATGACTAGAAGAGTGCATATGGTGGTGTATAAAACAACAAAAAAAATGGAACAATGAATTCAGCTCAAAATAGGGGTAACTGCGCAGTCACTTACAACAGGTAGTGAATACTATAAAGTAAGTAGCTTAATAGTTAAAAAAACATTATCAGGTGAGATGAGAAGTAAAACGCCATGTGAAATTTTATTGTGTCCCTAACCAAGTAGTGGTACTTAGCTGGAATTCAGGTGTACTTGAGTACACTATGCAGCAAACAGCAAACTCCATATAGGGCCAAAGCAGTCTGAACCCTACAGTCATGGCAAAGATCCCCTAATTGTACTCCCCAATGATCAGCAGCAAAAGTAGTGGCAGCAGTTTCGTTTTGGCAGCTACACTACTATGTTAGTGGCAGCCACAGCACCTCCATATAGATGTGTCCCCCTTCGAGACTACTCGATTTTCAACAGTAAGATGTGGACCAGCAATTTTGCTTGGTAGGTATAGTACCCCCACGAAGAGCCTAAGTAATATAAAGAAAACCCCATTTGTGAATCAAGCATGACAGAAAAACAAAAGAAAAACAAAAGAAAAGCCAGGAAGCTAACATACCCAAGATGGCAGGTGGGCTCACGAAAGTGGTCGGCCTTCGGCTTTCTTTTCCATCAGCGGAGTTATCAACAAGACGGCCACACGGCACACAAAAGCTTCTAACACATATCCCCTGATGAAATTCACAATCGAATTAATTAATCCCCTTTTAGCCTAAGGGTGCTCCCATGAGCAAAATTCCGACGTGACGACGAAATGAAAATACCTTCATCGGCCGAATAAAATTATCTGGACCCCTCAGTCTTGGTGCCGGTCGCTTTTATAGTGCACCACCACTCCAAGCACAATACCTGGTCTGATTGGTACCTCACTAAAACCAAGCGCCGCGCTAGTACCTCATTGGTCTACTTATAAATTGACAGACGATATTACTCATTATTGGTCAATCCAACCAGTTCCCAAAAACGAATCGACAACTGTAGGAACCAAAACTCTAGGTTCACAACAATAAAATTCCCTACTTGACAGATCAGAAAAATACATGATCAATTCGGTAAACGAAGTCATGCCAAACGTAATTTATGGCATCTGCACTCTCGAGATAACAATACCTATCTAATAAAACCCAAATTATATTAAACAAACCCCCCCTTAACGATGTACAACTATGTACGAGATTCTACTGATTCTAGTGGGTTCGAAACTCCCCTAGATTCTTACACTAAACTTTGTCACTAGATAATATAAGTTGGCAGCGGTGAACAATCCGATCTATCCCAACGATTGACAGATACTAATATTAATTAACCTACAATGTTATTATTATTGAATGTCAGTGAGAAAAATGGTTTTATTTCGCAAAATCCCAATGATTGCTAGAAAGAAGGTAAGAATATCGCCCGATAGGAACTCGACACCTACTAATAATTTTGTTGATTTTCAGCGGACGACGGTCAACCCAGTTACAGCCAACTACTCGGCAATGGTATCCGCAGACCCCGAGACAAATCGCATTGTTTACCTACCGAAAAATACGAAAATAGCTGAAACAGCTTCGAAGTGAACGATCGCTCTATATTTTGAATATTCTGCAGTGTAGTGTGTGTTAAATGAATGCAGTGAACCTGTGACGAAAGTGACCTTCATCGATAGGGCAGCTATGTGTGTGAGGGTGAAAATGTTTGCAGGAATTCACAACCGATCAAGGATCTACTAGTTCGCAGGTGATGTTAAAAGCTATTCCTATTGATAACCATTATAGTGGGTACTCTCTGTATACAGGGCGAGAACAAAATAAATGTATCAACTTGATCGAAAAAGTATACAAACCTCGGTAGGAAGTTTCATTGCTGTCTCGAGATTATAGCGTCTCGGTTAACTAACTAATCTCACGACAGGAATGAATCTCTTTCCACCTCGGTGTGTAATATACTATTATTAGATTACAATGAAAATTAACAAGTGAGGGTCATTTTATATGGAACATGGAAATATCATTGGTTATGTTATAAAACCATTTAACACTCTGACTGCCGGCATTCTAATTTTTGTTTTTTTTATTTCGTTTTGTCAGTCGTATATGACTGACAGATTATTATGCATAATTTTGCGTCGTCAGTCGTTTATGATTGACACCACCACTATCATTCGGGGCCGTGTCAGGTTTTCTAGACTGACTTTATATGAAATTTTATATGCTCATCGGAATCGCAGCGCTGTATTTCATAAGCCTACAAAATTTCGCGGCGCCTGACGTCCCTCAAGTAAAAATATATCAATTGAAAATTATGTGAAACTCTTTATTCTAAATCTCTTACATTGTTGAAGATAAATTAACTTATGAACTATGATTTTTGATATGGCACTCTTGGCACATTGCAGGTTTTTCATCACACCCATCGCAATATGTTCGGACTTTCCTTACTTTTTTTCTCGCTTCTGCTCTTGACACTACTTTTGTTAGGTTGGTATAACAAGTTTTACACTGCTTCCGAGTTTTCTCATCAGTTTTTTCAAATAAATGTGCTACTTTGGGTATCATAATAAGACTCCTTCTATGGGCATCATTTCCGGATAATAAACTTCTGGCTACGTCTTCTCTGAATTTATTGATATTCGATTTCGAATGGGTATGTTCTTTATAAATGTTGAATGCATTTACCATAGACATGGCTGATTTTTGTATAGCACATCGGTTGACCAATACGATGTAATAGCTGGACGACAATTCAATCCCATCCAAATATAGAAGCCAACAAATTTACGTATTTCCTGTTCATTTGTAGGGTACCACTGATTCAGTCTTGATTTGCGAGTAACATTCGTATTGGCAATTATATAGGCTGCATAGCGATTTGTTTCTCCGACTATGAGACCTATGAGCTCATGAGAAAAAAACAGTTCAAATGCAGCCAGAGGTCTTAGATTTTCTGCTAAATCTACTTGAATACCTTCATTTCCAGTAAATCGCAATGTTTGGTGATTTCCAGAATACTCGTACCAAGAGAACTTGAATTGATTACTTGCGGGATCTGGTGCAGTATCGTTTTCATCATCTTCATTTTCCACTACTTCTGCACCGTCTGATAAACTCGAATCCTCATCGGATTCATCTCTGGATACACCACTCGACTCGCTATCAGAGTTATTATAATCTGGGTCAATGTCAGAGAAGTCCGAAAAATCGCTAAACTCCTCGTCGGATAGATTTTCTTCTTGGAGTTCTTGAGAAAAGAGGGGCTTTCTCAAATTCCAACTCCTATAAAAAACAATAAAATTAATCAGTTTATCTTTTTCACTTCAATTTATGACCTAATATAGTCATCCACACAACTACAGAACACCAAGACTCACATATGTAACTAAAAAAATACTTACATTGTGATAATCAGGAACAACCGATTTTCAAAAACGGTAACGGAAAAAAAATGTGTATTGCCACGCCGTGTCAGTCGTTTTTGGAAACACGAATGAACATGAACTACACGTCAGTACCGTGAAATGAATACTGAGTGTGCATGGTTCGACGTATTTCTGAACCATCAGCACTGAAAAAAACGCGCGGCCTGGAGGTGCGCGCGAACAAAAAATGACTGCGGCGTTAGCTGTAAAATTTTTGTCAGTCGAAATCGACTGACATGGCAGTCAGAGTGTTAAGACTCCATGATTTAACATTTAAGATTTAAGAAGATGACCAACTTCCAATTTAAGATGCGCTGATAAATGATCATAGATGGAATAATGAGTGCGCATCCAAAAGTGACATCTCAATTTCCCGCCATTCAAAAATAATTCAAAATATCTTGTGTTGTTATTCCTGAATATTTGTTTTTCTTCTTATTGATACTGAACCGTTCATCAAAAATACACTAGAATGTCGCAACTCTGTTGCCTCCATATTTGGCAAAAGATCCAAGGAGTGAGCCAGTTTCTGTTAGGCAAGGAATAGTAATTACTTTTAAAATGATGTGGATATGATGGATGTGGATATCATTTTAGGGATATAAATATAAATTAATAAATGATATCAGAAAATGAAATTTTGATTTTCAACCAGTTTCTAACTCAATAAACTTTGAAAATCTGGTTCTGTATCAGAAACTAGATGACAGTAATGACAGACGACATGTATCGCCCTAGAATCTTAATTTTTTTATAACTGTCTCCACTTAAGACTCTTCAAGTCCTAAATGTTTAAATGGTGAATCTTAAATGATAAAAGTTTTTATAAAGTCACCCTGTGAAAGATTGCAAGGGTATATGATAGCAATGATACCAATCTTCATCTTATTAGATACAACCACCTAACCAATTTGAAAATAACTATGTTTAATATGTCTTTCGATTCAATGAAAGTCTATTGAGATGTATTACTGTCTTCTTCTTTATCCTCGATTTTAACGATTTGTCTCGAGTTGTCTAACTGTAGTTGCAGTTTGTGATGAACAATTTCAATTTCACATTCACTTTTCACACATTCATTGTCAAATGCAGAATGTGTTGGTAAAAAACTATCCTCGACGGCTTCTTCTTTCACTTCTGTCTTCATTTCATCGTCGAATTCATCAATGAAACAACTTTCCATCTTTGTTTCAGAATATTGTTCACTAGTATCATCGTGGGCAGTAACAATTTTTGGGTAGTGATTACTTTCGAAAGGTACCTCACTATGACGAGCTTTGCTGTGACGGGTTAAATGATGTTTCCGTTTGAACTTCATCCAACAAACTTCACATTGAAAAGGTGTCTCGCCCATATGCGATGTGATGTGACCAAGCAACTTAACCTTTGTAGTGACTCTTTTTTGGCAAACATGACATTCGAAAAGTTGCTCTCCAGTATGTATTTTGATGTGATCAATTAGATCGTACTTCTTGATGTATATTTTGTGACATATATCACATTCGAAATGTTTTCCATCAGTGTGATACTTGGTATGTTTGGTGAGAGAATCCTTCCTTCTAAATTTCCTCGGACAAGTTTCACATTTGAAATGTTTCGGGCTCGGTTTCCGGCCTATGTGCACCTTGTAATGTGCAGTCAATTTGAGTTGTTTTGTAAATTTTTTCTGACATAAATCACATTTAAAAGGTTTCTCAACAGTATGCACTCTGATGTGATTATTCAAAGCATTCTTGAAGACAAATTTTTTCTGACAGAATTCACATTTGTAAGGTTTCTCACCAGTGTGTACTCTAATGTGATAATTCAAACCATTCTTCCCGGAAAATTGTTTTTGGCAAAAATCACATGCGAACGGTTTCTCACCAGTGTGTACTCTAATGTGATAAGCCAAACCACTCCTCCCGGCAAATTTTTTCTCACAAAAATCACATTTAAAAGGTTTCATACCGCTGTGAATTGCAAAGTGTGAAAGCAAGTTACATTTACTAGGAAACTTCTTCTGACAAAGGTCACATTCGAAAGGTTTCTCGCCAGTGTGAATTCTTTGGTGGCGAGTCAAATTATAATGCACTGTAAACTTCTTTTGACAAACATCACATTCAAAAGGTTTTTCGCCTGTATGCACTCTGATGTGTCTAGTCAAATCTTTCTTAGTTGCGAATTTTTTCTGACAAGATCCACATTTGAACGGTTTCTCGCCCGTATGCACTTTTATGTGATAAGCCAAATGAGTCTTACTGGCGAATTGTTTTTGACAATAATCACATTTACAAGATTTCTCGCCAGTGTGAATTATTTGGTGACGAGTTAAACTAGCCTGCTGTTTATATCCCTTTTGACAAACATCACATTTGAATGGTTTCTCGTCAGTGTGCAGCATGATGTTACTGTCCAAATGCTCTTTCTGTTGAATTACCATGTTCAGTCAATTGAGATTTTCTGCTTAACTTCCTCAAACGAATATGGTATTCAACGGATTTCTCGATGGTTTGCAACATAGTCAGCTGAATCCATTTTCTACTGTTTTTTGAATGCCAGGTCAGTGATCTAGTTTTCTTTAGCAGACAGAAAACGTTGTTCCTTCAAAACGGGGACCTGTGAATGAAAAAATTATTGTTAATACACAACTGAATGTAACATAGAATACTAAGGCTATACTGACTGAACAAAATTCCAGTAGATTCTTATAATGGGCGAGTGGACTATTATTTTTTATTTTTTAAATAGAATCATCACTCAAATACCTTTCAATTTGACATTTTTTCAGAATTTTTCGGTCGATTTTTAGGTGCTAAAATCATTAATAATGCCACGGTAATTTTCGAACGGATTGAATTTATCGCGAGTAAAAACTGACGTCACGATTTCGTAAGTAAGGGCCAAGGTTGGTAGAAGAGATAGGTTGTCTCGTTCCTCCCAATCAATCAGCGCCAGCGCGGGATAGCGTCATCCAGAGTGCCCATTTCCATTTCAAATCGAGAATTTGAAGTCCTTGTTTGTTGTGTATGATATGCGCTACCCTGATCACTTATAACGATGCGATTATGTATAGATATATATCTCAAAGCCAATGATATTGATATTTTGTCGAATGTAACCTTCCATATATCAGAAAATCCAAAAAATAATAATAAACTATTAGAACATTTTTGTGAGTTCCAATTTTGAACCAATAACTCGTATATTGAGGGATATTGAAGATTTGTGAAATATCACTAGACTTTTATCTTCCCCTTTATAAACATAACAGGTTAGATATAAAAAAATATCAAACACTGAATATAATAGGTAGGTATAATTTATGTTGATACATATACGAGGTGTTTTTGAAATGAATGGACATAAACAAAATTTGCCATTCAAGGACGATTTGAATAATTGAATTCCCCGTAATTATGTCTTCCTCACGGAAATTTGTACAGAGGTGACGTCATAATTTTCTCAGTCTAGAACTTTGGGTGGAAAATGGACTCTCACTCCGAATTTTATTTTGATGCCAAAATATTCGATCATTCGATCAACCTGTATCCATGACTTTGATTAATTAATTGAGATAACATATATTAAAACGAATTTATGTGGAGTAGAATGGATATCGCACAGTATCATTTCAGCTTGTAGGAAAGTTATAATACATAGGTTGGTAGTTTTTCCTGTTTTTTTAACAAAGATTCTCCATATAAACTATCTTTTTTTTTTTATTTTATTTATTTATTTATTCACGGGATAAACCCCATTACAGTATAACTTCAACAAATATAAATAACACAGTCAAGTGAACCAGACACATAAGTAAATAAAACGTATATCCAACAATGGCTTTAACTAGTTAACACATGAACACATGAAATAGATGAGACTAGAAACTCTATGAAACTAACACTATAAATTCGATAACTAATCAAATGCCACTCTCTTCTACTTACAAGCTACTCAATGATTTTTTAAACATATCGTACGACAATCCAAATATATTGATGTTTTTTTCGTTCAATAACTTCAGAGTTCTTTCCAAGGGTGCATGCTTGCCATAATTTGTAAAATGGAATGGTAAGTGAAATAACAGTTTATGTCTAAGATTTCTGTTTGGAACGTTGAAGTTAATTGTTTCGAGTAATTCCGGACATGATATAAGTCCATTGAGAAGCTTAAATACAAAACAAAGATCTGAATGAGTTCTTCTTTTTTCCAACGATTTAAGGTTAACTTCACGTAAAATATCTGAGTAATCGTGGTTTTGTATCTGAATACCTAATCTATAAGCACAAAATCTCAAAAATTTATTTTGTACTCTCTCTAAGGAAGTAGAGTGAATCTGATACATGGGAGACCAGATAATAGATGCATACTCCAACTGAGAAATCACAAGTGATAAGAAAACCCTTTTTAATGCTTCTAATGATAAACCTGACCAATTGCGCGTAATTAGACCTAGAACTTTAGAAGACTTCACACTGACTTTGTTTATGTGTTCAACAAATCTAAGCTGCTCATCAAAAACTACTCCTAAATCTTTTATAGAGGATGTGTATTCTACTTGCTGATTATTAATGTTGTAAGAAGTATCAAATTTTCTTCCGACTTTCGAGAACGAGATAAAGTAGCATTTATTGACATTCAGATACAAATTGTTAACAACACACCATTCATACATTCTATTGAGATCTGCTTGAAGGAGAATTTGGTCACTCATAGACTTTATAGGCCTAAACAACTTCAGGTCATCAGCAAACATAAGGAAATCACAGTTTATGAAACAGCTTCCAATGTCATTCACAAAGATATTGAATAGAAGTGGTGAACAGTGCGATCCTTGAGGGACCCCAGATGTCACTAAAATATTTCTTGATTTGTATTCCCCGATTTTGACTTGTTGTGTACGACCCGTCAGAAAACTTCTAAACCAATTCACTAGATGTTCCGAAAAACCAAAATTACCAATCTTAATCAATAAAGTATGATGATCTACTCTATCAAATGCCTTAGAGAAGTCAGTGTATATGGCATCCATTTGACATCTACCTTCCAAAACTTTTAATATTTTCTGCTCATATACCAGAAGATTGGAAATAGTTGACTTGTTTCTAGAAAAGCCATGCTGATTATTTATCAAGCTTTCTCTGCAAAAAAAGTTGAGCTGGTCAGAAATCAAACTGTCTAGTAATTTTGGAATAGATGACTGGTTACACACACTTCGATAATTCTGAATATTATCATTATCTCCTGACTTATGAATTGGAACAATAAAACTGTGTTTCCAAACATCCGGAAAAGTTGCATGAGCTAATGAACACTTGAAGATTAGGTATAGTGGATACGTTAATGAGTAAATACATTTTTTCAGAAACATATTTGGAATTCCATCAGGGCCTGCACTGAGTTTAGATGGAATTTTCGTAATTTTATCAAATACTAAATCAACCGATAAGCTTGGATTCGAAATATAATTATTATTCACACAATTAAGGTCATCAGGTTGAACTGAAGATCTATCGTAAACTGAAGAGAAAAAATTTGCAAAACATTCTGCTATTTGTTCATTGCTTCCTGCTATAGAGTTTTCATAGTACATGGTAGACGGTAGACTATTCGATGACTTCTTATGTTTTATAAATTGCCAGAAATATTTGGGATCAGAATTCAGTTTGGCATTCACATCTCTCATATAACTGTCATAACACATTCTTGATAGATTCCTACAAGAAGATCTTAACCTTGAAAAGGCTTGATAATCCTGATTGCTTTTACTGAACAAGTATTGTTTGTGAGCAATTTTTTTCTGTTTGACCATGTACCTCAACTCCGCATTAAACCATTTAGGAAATGTAGATGTTTTGAATCTTTTGAGAGGCACAAACAATGCGATTGCCAATTGTAAAATATGGTAGAACTCTTCAGTTGCTGCATTTACATCTAACAAATTAAGATTTTCGTTCCAGTTTATGGCAGCTAAGTAGTTGTTCAGACCGTCGTAGTCAGCATTTTTGAAGTCATAGTAAAATTCTGTGTATTCTAAGGTTTTGGAGACAGTTTCATAATTTGTTATACTAAAGGTGTAGCTCAAGTGATGCATACTATTTGAAAAAAGAGGGTCTGTTGCTGTGCTTATAACTAAGTTATTTACATTCGAGAATACCAAGTCCAAAAACACGTTTCTTGAATTGGGAATTTCATTTCTTTGATAACAATTCAAGAATGCATAACATTGTGCTAGAGGCAATGCATGAGATCCTTGAGGACAATTAACCAGAACTCCAGTATCTTCATTCGTCCACTGGGCTTCAGGTATATTGAAATCGCCAAAAATAAAAGACTTACAATGCTTGTATTCCATAATGATTTCTTCGACAGCCTGGCAGTGTTGTAGATAAATGGTCTCTGCTGCTTGAGGTGGAATATAAACGCCTCCAATCAAGAACTTATCTTTACCATTACAGCACACTAAAAACAGCTGCTCGATTGACCTGATTGTCGACTTCACCTTCCTTGCCTTTATTGTGTCTTTAATGAGAATCAGTACTCCACCTCCCCTAGATTTAGTGCTTGTTTCACAGCTACGATCACACCTGAAGACATTGTATGAGGAAACTTTGATTTCAGAATCGAGAATATCCTTTGAGAGCCAACTTTCAATTAGAATAATGATGTCATATCTTGAACATAACACTGATTCAGTTAATTCTTGTAGTTTTGTACGAATGCCACCAATATTTTGACAGTAAACTTGTAATGGGGTGCCCTCTAGTTTTTTTCTTTCTCGATAATTGTAGGAGTGCCTCTTCGATACTTGATCGTTAAGTTCTCTTCACCATTTGCTTGTCTTCGTGATAATTCATCTTTTACTTTCTTGAACATGTCCTGCTGCATTCTTGTTTGATCATCACTGATTCTAATCGGCGTGCTCAGTAATTTCATCTTGGATTTTAATAGTTGTTTGACGATTTGGTTATTAGAAAATACTACTTTGACAGGTCTATGTTTTGGGCCACCTGCACGACCTACTCTAAGTATCTTCATAATGCTATTATTCGTGGCTTCACTCATATCCATCTTCTGCATTATTTTACTGACCTCCTTTTTATCTGCTTCTATTCTTTCACTGATCTCTTCAGATGAAGACTCTTTAACATTGTATATCATGATATTATTAGACCTTATTTGACGCTCATTGAGTTCTTCAAACATTGTTTCGAATGAGATATTTGATGTCCCACGCATCTTCAATGATTCAATCTCTGACTTAAGACCACTTATATGATTGTCTTTATCCGCTATCAAGGATGCATACGCATTCTTGAGATCCTTAATTTCGGACTGTAGTTCTTTCATCATTGTTTTCAATACTGGTATTTGTAATAAACCATTCTCACAATCATCGCAAAAAAATTTCAACTTCCTTCCTCCAGCGAGTTGCAGGCATCTCACCTCTGTTGAAGTAACATTTGCACATGCCACATGAAGGAGTCTTTTGCAACCATCACACCTGAATGAATCTTTATCATCAACTGCATCCCTTCGACACCGTAAGCACTTGCTCATTGTACCGAGAACAATTTATAGGTCCCCCGTATGTAAATATAAATCCACGAGCAAGAAGTTCGACGTTTTTTGTTCCCGAGACCACATACACTAGAATGCTTTTTTGTCTGATGTCTCAGACATATCTTCACCTCTAATTATGTCTATCTGCTAGTACCAACACCATATTATACCTAGTTTATACAACACCTCTTGATGACGCAAAGGCACAAATAGGTAGGTACCTACCAATAGTTTTAATAATGACAACCCTAAAAAGAACTTCCACATCCTGGTTCACTATCTAGACGTTTATTATGAACACAGATTAACATAATTAGGAAATGAATAAATGAAATTTCAGTTTATTCACTAAAAAATCAAATGGAGTAAAACAGGAAAACCTATACAGGATGACAGTACAAGAATCGATGTAAACAATATGTCTGGCACTCTCGATGACGTGCCTATCCCCACTCTCGTCGTACACCGCGCAGCAACGAGACAACATCTCTCTTCTATTAACCTTGAGTAGGGGCAGACCATAGCACAGTTGCCTAGTGTTGAAATACGATTGAGAGCTTCATAAATATTAGTTATTCAAACATTCATAAATTCTCAATTATCTATTGGTAATATTCCTATTTAGCATACAAATTCAATTGTCTCAAAACGTTCCCTTATGATTTGTGGCTTATTGCTCATAATAGATATTGTGTGAATAGTAATTATATTAATACACACTGGTGACTACACGGCGCGTGGGCGGGGTCTTGTCAGCATTCAGCACAATGTTGCCAAGTCTCCAACATCTACATGATATTTTGTTAAGGAGAATAAGAAATATTTTGACATGCTGGTTGCTCAAAAAAGTCAAGAATCAACTATAATATCATGGCTTCCTCCTGTTATGTTTTATTCAACGACAGAACTCTTACTCAAATGGTGGCTATGACGGTACGTTTGGAATGAGCTCCGAAATTAAAAAATTTTGAACAACGCATACACTCATTATTTACATAAAAAAAGTGTGATTAGTGTTGCAAAAATTAATTTAGGTCCCTAACCACACAGTGGAGTATTTGAATACCAATAATTCATTATACAGGGTGGCCCATCGAAAACTTGACATGAGGGTTTTGGCTCGGGTTTTGGGTACTAAGGACAGGTCGATTTTAGTTTCGAGGGGGACATTGTGCCATCTTACATGCAGCACCGTCACGTCAACCCTCGAGCAGGGGGGTGAACAACCCTTGAAATTTGAATAGGGAATAGGAGTCGAGTGGCACATCATTTGAAAGCCCGTTGAATTCTCGAAACAACGGTCGTCAAGTTTTCCAACTGGAATGAGCCAAAATTGAGTTAAGAGTGAAATTCACTTACATTATTCTCATCTTAACAAATACTCGAAATGCGCACCTCCAACTTCCATGCAATGATACAGATTTTGTTAAAAACGTTCCAGAACATTTTGAAGCATGTCTGGGGTGATTTGACGACATTCTTCTGTGATTCGTTGCCGGAAAACTGCTTGTGATGCTGGTGGTGTACTATAAATTCTGCTTTTCAAATGACCCCAAAAATACCAGCCCATACGTTTAATTCTTGGGGATATTGCGTATGTACCTCATGGAATATATGGGGATTAGATTCAGCCCAATATCGACAATATGGCGATTAACTATGCCATTTAAAAAAACAAATATTCATCACCAAAACAAATGTTGAACAGACACTGTACTTCACAGAATTGTAAACGCCGATCAAAATCATCTTCATTCAGTTCTTGTGTTAATTTAATCTTATAAGGATGGAATTTATGTGGTTTTAAAATACGCTGAATGCTAGTTCTTGAGATACCGGAAACAGTTGCTAGCTGTCTTGTACTCAACGTATGGTCAACCTCAACATGTCCCAAAATTGCCACTGTTGTCGCCTCATTTCTTACTGGCGGTTCGATTTGCCGTTTTTTATTTGCTACCGATATCGTTTATCTGAATTTTGATACTAATTCAGACACATACTGTCGCGATACAGTCCTACCATATTGTTGATTGAACCGTTCAGCAGCCCTTTCCGCACATCTATTGTTTACATAATACATTTCAATCGTACGATACCACACACGAATGGAACTCACTTGTAGTAGTTGTAGTACACACGTGAAAAACAGAAACTGCATGTTCTTTCTGTTTATTCTATTTTATTGCAATATTTCCATGGGTACCGCAAAAAAACTGAGCAAAAACTTTCACAGTATCGTTGCAAATAAATGCTACATTACGTACAAGTAAGCTCTTAACTATCGAACAGGTTTATTCCTGAATTCATTTTTTCCCAAACGGTTCATCCCTCGGTTCATCCCAACATCAAAATCAGGACGCCGTTGGATAGAGAACTTAACGGGCTCTCAAAAGATGTGCCACTCCACCATCATTCCCTGTTCAAAAATTAGGGGTTGTTCACCCCACAGCTCGAGTGTTGTGACGGTGACGGTACTGACCTGAATTGAATGTTTTTCACCATGAAAAAAACATCTTGTATACTTACCTAGTCTTCATAGAAAGACGTCTTCAGGAGCATGAAGAACAAACTAAACACTTTTCACACTCACAATACATAAATCAAACCCGAAACCAACTTGAGAACCAACGACGAAACAAAATTTACCGCACTAGAGCGATAAAGTAGATATTATAAGTGGTCGTAATAATAAGGTAGGTAGTAGGTACTTCATCATACTAGCACGGTGAAGGTAATGTAGATGCAACTAACTAGAGTAATAAGAGCTATAGGCAAAAAAGTGTTTGTTATTTATTTAACACTTGGGTCTTGGGTGGATTTGAAAGTATTCAGATATTCCAGAAATACAATGTACTTTACAACTAGTCACCAGGTATACAGGGTTTTTCACGATGAGCGTTAATTAGACGTTCCTAGCAAACCAAGCAACAGATGAATCCGGAAATTTTATGGTTTATATAAATTGACATGATCTGCATGTTCATACCAGTTGTTTCTGGGTGTTCAGGAATATATCATTCAATCAAATTTAATTGGCAAGGTGATGGAGGTGATGATTCGGATACGACACCTGGTGGGCATATTTAAACCAGTTTTGATTTTGTTCTTGTTTATTAACAACATCTCCGAGCTTAGATAACTTAAAACATCGCATCATCGAACAAAAGCAAGTGAGGAATTTCGATATTCCATACCCAAAAGGGGGGAAACGCGTGCCACTGGTCAATCGGGAAAGTTCGGAAATTCTGGTAGCCAGCTCTGGCAGCCCACTTCACGTAGGTTTATCAGGGCATTATTGAAGGTCATTTTTGTTATTGTTGTGTTCATAATATATTTTCTTTTTATGTATTCCATTCAAACAAATTACATTAATGTTCTCTACTTGATTCTATTTAGTACAAGAAATAAACTTCATAATAATTACCAACTCAATTCTATATTATAATTATGAATCAACAAATCTCCTCCAAATCAACTGTTTTGTTGATGGTTGAACTAGTTGAATGGAAAATGTAGGACCTAATGTCTCAAAAATATATTTCCTGCACTTGAGAAGTCTTTTCAGATGAGGAAAAATCAGTTCAGTCAAATGGATGAAATGGATAAGGTAAAACTGTATTTATCAAGCCATAGGTTTTTTTCCGAAATTTTTTTTGGTACTTACGTATTTTGGTCTGAAAAACACGAATTTGATAATATATAAGGTAGGTATCAGCACGACTTCAAAATTAATGTAGGTATGGCTCCAACATGGCCTTATTTAGAGCATTGCTTTCAAGAGAACAGTTCTCAAAAGGGAAACATCAGCATCCATGTAATTAGCACTTTAATTTACCACTATGAACTCAGCCTAGGGCCTATGTTGCAGCTCACTTCAACTTCGAATATAGTTTTAGAGCCTTCATTTCAAGAGATCCAGTTCTCAAGAGGAAAACACTGAGAACACACATCACACATCAACATCAACGTCCATCCATAATAATATCAGTGCACTAGCAGTACTAGCACTACATCAGAAAACTGTAATATAATAATATAATAAACAGATGATCTGGCTGATCTTTGGCTCCTAACCTAACACCGTCGTCAAAGTCAACAGAAAACAAGCGTCTAACTGAGATCGTCTAACCTTGCGTCTACCGTTTTCGATATTATAATGACGTGATATGTCTATGTCATGAATGTCATTAACTGATGACATTTCGAATTTTCAAAATGAGGGTGCGTTTTTCATTCCAACATTTTATCATGCGCATGAATCGAAGAAACCATCAAACTGTTGCAAAATTCCGCTGGAATGTTGATGGACATCCATCAAACTGTTGTAATAAAATGCGCACTTTTAAATCGCTTTTCGAGAATCCAGCAGTTTGGAGGAGATTGACATGACAGTTGACACATTTTAGTGTTGTTTTTTGTTTTGATTTGATAGAGAACAATTAATATTGAGGATTTTTGATATTCTTGAGAGATTTTAGAAGAAAGAGTCAGTGTTAATCAATAAAATCGAATAAGCCTCTTCTGATTCTCAAGATACATGATGACTGACGCACAACAAAATCCGTGTTTCCATCAATGTGTTGTATAAACCATTGTTCAATCCTTCCAGCATAAATTCCAACAGGACAATTGGTGACGTCACGACAAAAAACCGCATCTATCAGTGCGCACTTTCTTTGATGGAATGAAAAACACGCCCAAATTTTGATTTATATCATACCTATTTTGACATAATTTGTTAATAATATCATTACATTTGACACTGCCGATTTGAAAAATAGTTCAGCGGCACAAAGTAGATGTTAGACAAGGAAAGATTTATCGAACCTCTCTATATTTCAATGCGGTCACGTTGGTAGCATTGCAGAGAGAGATAGAAGAGGAGAGAACTTTTCTCTCTCTCGTTCAAGATAGAAAAGACCTCAAGACATCAAGACCTCATCTGTCATTCTCATTCTGTCACAATGACACTTTGTAATGTATCATTTTTTGTTGATTTCTTGTTATTGTTGTGAAAAATATTGTCAAATGTGTGCTGTGTTGATGTTATTTTAACTCGCGTTTTTTTCCTACTTTGCGAATGGGCTGCATGTTTTCGTTTTCACATTCACCCATATCACCTCTGAAGAAATAGATCATATTTGTGAAGAGGGCTTCATTGGAAACAGTGTTCTGGAAACAGAAGATTCCAGCTATCAAGTGGGTGGATGTCCCAATCAAATCATAAGCTGCATAATCTACAACAGGAGTTACAGAACCTATAGGTAAGTATGTTACATCAGTTACTAATTATTCCAGAAAGGTAGGTTAAAGTTTCTTTATTTTGATTCACCAGCTGAGTATCTTGATAACTCATTCATTCTCAACAGAATTCCCGCATTAGTATTACCGAGAGGTATACGATTACGATCAGATCAGTGCCAAAAGTGTGTTCTGTATAGCCTTTGTTACTTGTCTACATACCTAAGCCATCTTAGGGCCTAGGGGGGGACCTGTTTGCATGCAACAAATTAAACTATCTCCAGTTGAGACTGTGAGATTTATAAGTTCAACGCGGTCATTTTATAAATAAATATTTTGCCTTGGTTTGTCAGTTGAATGCATACCCCACTGCCTTAGTTCTGTCTCAAGTTTATAGCTTTTTAATAGGGGTCCTGTATAATACAAGCAAGAAGATTAAATCATATAATCAACTTTCAATTATCTCCAAAGAATAGTTATGTGTGTTTAATGAAGAGATAGTAGGTTGATTAATGACCATTTTGATTTCTATATCCCTTTAGATATTTCCAAATGGTTAATTTATTGGGGGTTTTTGAGGTTTTCTATGATTTTTAGTACCTATCAAATTAGGTGCAACTTTTATTTTATTGTTACATTACATGCTATTATTTGTATTGGTGTATTTAGTGAGATGATGCATGTCCCCAGGTGAGTATCTTGTACCATAGTTGTAGTAGATATTCACAATAATTAACAAATATATAATATATTAATGCCTACTTATTGTTATAACTCAAACAACAACTCAAGGCTTAGTTGAATAGGTAGTAGGAATATTAAGTGGCAATCAGTAACAAAATGAGTTACTCACTATCTGGAATGATGTTTATTCACAAAATTCTCAAAGGTTCAATGGTATATCATATTTCATTGGATTTATCACATTCAATCTTGGAATTCACTATCATCAAACTAGAAATGCTTATAATTTTCCAAGTAATTTTCACACTGATAGATGAGAAGAATGTTCAAATTCATTATTTGAATTAATATAATTTCCAAGATAAACTCCATTACAGTAAAATTTGAGTATTTTGAGTTATGTACCCACCCTCCAAGAAAAATATTAAAAAACACTGGAATTCATTTAAAGAAAGTATTCCCAAAAGGCAAAAACTCGACAAGTGGAGGAAAATCGAATTTGTATCTTCTCTTCCTATCCTCCCATGTGGGCATGTTCCTCGAACATAAAAATGATTCCTTTTCGTGCGATCCAAAGGATAAAATTTTGAAAGTGTGTTCCTAGAATACATCAGTTTTATTCCTGTTGCCAATATATTGATTTGTGTATTGTAATTGCATTGTGAATATCACTAATTTGCTATCAAATGAACTACACCTCTACTTTAGTCACTCATAAAGGATGAGCAAGGATGACTGATAAAAACGCCCCAAGCTATAGCATCGCTATCTACAGTGTGTCCCAGATTCGCTTCTCTATACAGGGATCTCGGCTCCTATTATACCTACAGCAGAGGTTAAATGGGGAAAGTTTCAGAGGAATCTTAGTGCATTCGATAACCGGCTTCAGATTTACGATCGGATAATTGCTTTTGGAAATATCGGCGAAAAACCGAAAATGACGGATTTCGTTTTTCGCCAGTAAATCCGAAACGGTTAATTTGACAGCTGTCGAAATGTCACATTATCTGGACACTTTTTTAAGACGAATAAGATAGCATGTATGACATGTCACGATCGTATTTTGTTATTCCGCAAGCCGCCTCAACTTTCATTTTTCTTATGGCCGCCATATTGGAATTTTCGATTTTTGGAAAGAGCGTAAAATTTCCAGTCTAGTGATGTCTCACAAGTGCATAAAAGTTTTGACTTTCATAGAAATATCACACTTCGTAAAGTTAGGTCTTGATTTTTTCTAAGGAGGCCATGATTTACTTGACAGAAAATAACACGCATAAAAGAACTCATAAACGCATTGAGATTTCGATAGAAAATGACGAGGAAAATGAACGTATATAACGACTTCTCAACAAGTAAGATATTTTGGGACGTTCGTACTAGGTGGGCCAAAAGAAATCACCCTATTGGAAGATGCTCTTATTTTTGCAAATGGCGGCCAATGTCAGATCTGTTTCGACATTTGTGAACCAGACAGATGTAGAATACAAGTGAACAAGCCATGGAGCGATACACTCCGCAAGAAAGCGGAATAATCCAAGCCAAGCCATCCTCAATGTCGTGGACGATTTCTCGACCAAAATCATAATGAGCGACAAGGCTCATTTCCACCTCAGCGGGTACGTGAACAAGCAGAACTATCGCTTCTGGGGCACTGAAAATCCACGAGTGATGCACGAGGAGCCATTACACCCGCTCAAAGTGACTGCATGGTGCGCTGTTTACTCTGGAGGAGTCATCGGGCCATTTTTTCGAGGTCGCCGCTGGTCAAACGACAACAGTGGACGAAGTGCGCTATAGGGCCATGTTTACCGAGTTTTTTCTGCATCAATTGAACGAATTAGGACTGCAGGACATGTGGTTCCAAACAGGACGAAGCAACGGCACACACTGCGCGAGCCACAACCGATATTCTGAAGGCGGCGTTCCCAGATCGCCTCATCTCTCGTTTTGGCGATTTGCACTGGCCCGCAAGATCGCCCGATTTAACCGTTTCAGACTTTTTTTGTGGGGTTTTTTGAAGTCTTGTGTTTACGTGAACAAGCCTGAGACCCTGGAAGCCCTCAAGGACAGCATTCGACACGAGTGCCAGAATCTGTCGCCCGTATAGCAATCAGTTGTGGCGGCGCCCATTTGGCCGATATCCGAGGGGTTAATCTCCAGGAGAAATGTGTACACCAGACTTCCAATGAACAGAGACTTCCAAAGACTTCCAAAGACTACCAAAGACTTCCAATGACTTCCAAAGACTTCCAAAGACTTCCAAGGACTTCCAAAGACTTCCAAAGACTTCCAAAGACTCCCAAAGACTTCCAAAGACTTCCAAAGACTCCCAATGACTTCCAATGACTTTCAGCTACTACCAAAGACTTTGAGCTAATTCCAATAACTTCCATTGATTTTCGAAGCCTTCTATTAATCGATTGAAGCCCAAAAAAGAATTAAGTTAGGACACTAAATGTTCATATTAGTAATTTAGTATCAACTATGTTCACTTCTACATATATACAGTGTGACCCACTTCTAATGGAAACACCCCAGTATCTTACGTTATCGTTGGGTAAGGATCCTGAAATTTGCTGGAGCGAGAGATATACCAAAAATGCAATCTATGTCCAAGTGGGGTCATCTTCAGTGATATACACTGCTTGCCAACACTGCCAGCAGACATGGAACCACCCCAATTTCCAGAAAATGATATTAGGAGTGAAAATCGGTTGAAAATCACTTCGGATTCGGAATCAGGACGCCCAATTCACTAACTATTCATAGTTTTCTCGTAGTTTTCCTAGAAAATTTTCAGTTCAGAAAAATTAAATTTTGTCTCACTTCTCATGGAAGCACCCCCGTTTCTCACGTAATTATTGAGGTAGGTTCTGAAATTTGCAGGAGGAAGGAAAAGTCTGAAGATAAAGTCAATTACGTAAGATACGGGGGTGCTTCCGTAAAAAGTGAGACAAAATTCAATTTTTCAGAACTGAAAATTTTTCAGGAAAAATATGAATAGTTGGTGAATTGGGCCTCCTGATTCCGAATCTGAAGTGATTTTCGACATATTTTGACTCCTAATATCATTTTCCGGGAATTGGGGTGGTGCCATGGCTGTTGGCGAGCAGTGTATATCACTGAAGATTGCTTCACTTGGTCATAGAGTGCATTTTTCGTATATATCTCGCTCCAGCAAATTTCAGGATCCTTACCCAACGATTACGAAAAATACAGGGGTGTTTCCATTATAAGTGGGTCACACTGTATAATATCATACCACAATTACCACAGTCTTCCGTTAATAATATCACAACAAATATTTCTAGCTATATGCTAATGAGCTGATGTCATAGTCAGGTATAGGGTGATTCACCATAAATGTCCCCCCTCTAGCTCACTTATTTTAGAACCGATTTAAAAATTTGAAAAATCATCTGAAATTTCGCGTTTTTTCCCGTTGCATGAGAAAATACAGGGTGCTCGGAACAGACGATCTACAGAGTACTACTTGATTTTTTCAAATGGAACACCCTGTATTATATTGTATTCTTAGATTCTCCCTGAAGAGCTGATTTCATCAATACATCACACTTGGGGTCTAGCGGGAATGATAACAGGTGTTCAAAATCGAGATTTTTCAACTTTAGGATTTTTTTGTGTCGAAACTATTCATTATTGGATTTATTAGTTAAAACGGCTCCAATGCCCCTATCTCAACTTTTGATTAAATATCTACTGACATTTATTTGGAACATATACAGTGTGGTTCAAGATTCAGAATTATGATCACTTTGTACATGTTCCAATTATTAAATGTCAGTAGATAGTAAAGCAGAAATTAAGATATGAACATGAAAGCCATTCTGACCGATAATAAATAGTTTCCTCACAGGAAAATCTTAAAGTTGAAAAATCTCGATTTTGAACACCCTATATCTCTGTAATCATTTTCGCTAGACTCTGAGTGTGATACATCGATGAAATCAGCTCTTCAGGGAGAATCTAAAAATACAATGAAAAATAGGGTGTTCCATTGAGAAATCAAACAGTACCCTGTAGATCGTTTGTTCCGAGCACCTCGTATCTTCTGATGAAGCGGAAAAAAACTCTATCGAAAATCATTGTAGGTATTTGAAATTTTGCAATCGGTTCAAAAATAACTGAGCTAGAGGGGGGGAGGGGACATTCATGGTGAATTCAGGTGAATCACCCTGTACCTACATGACTTAAACGCGAAGGAACATCTAGAATATTTGATAACATGAAAAAGCAGGTATACAACCGAAGGTACAACTAAGAGTAAGAGTAAGTGTTGAAGAAATTCCTCGAGAAATTCTTAATTTACCCAGGATGCGATGTGATATTTCGGAAAATGAGAACATCTACACCCCCTACCCCTGAACTCGAAGGCTACGAAATCAATATCAGGACCAGAATATTATTTTTTTCCTATGTTCAGTTATTGTGAGAATAACTCGTCCTGTATTATAATTATCAAAAATTTGAGGTCATTATGAATCGACGGAAAAAATACTATAGGAACTTGTGAAAAATATTTCTGGCACAATTTCAGTCATTCTGTAAGACTCATTCCACCCCTAATAATATTCTTTTGTTTTTCAGGTTATGAGAGTAATTCATTAAATATTACTACGGAGTAATCAAAGACAATAACAACAATTATGTCTTGGTTTCGTGAATATTAATTTTATTTCGATTCTTGCCGATATTTTATCCGACAATTAATAAAAGAAATTAAAATAATAAATCTCTTTCTCACCAAGTTTCAATAGTATTTTCCTCTTAGATTCATAATATGACCTCAGATTCTTGATAATTATTATACAAGGTGATTTATTCTCTCAATAACTAAACATAGGAAAAAAATAATATTCTGGTCCTGATACTGATTTCGTTCAGAAGGCTCATTGGTGAAGCATTTGAGTTCAGTTAATATATCAAATTTGAACCCAATCGGGTAATCCCTGTATTTAATATGGCAGATTGATTTTTTTGTCAAAATCCATAAATTGGCATAAATTACTCTGTATGTCAGTATATTGGCAGTCCCTATAACCCCATAAGTTTCGTCGGTTTCATCTCCGAATACCCTGTATTCCACAAATAAAAATGAATATTCTGACATACGAGAAAAAAAAATTAAAGAAATCTTGAGAATAAACGTGTTGATGAGTGAAATAGGTAAGCTATACTTATACTTAGGACAAGGTATACAACTCGGAGGAGTTCAAAACGATTATTTCTGGTTGGAAACAGGTCTGTTTTTCGGAAAGAACACTTTTTCATAATATGTATTACGTATTTCTCTGCTGTGCATCACAAAATCAAAGTACCTACTTGAATGGTTCATTTTCCTTCCATATCTAGAACGAGGGCAATAATAGACTGTTAAATATCACAACACACTGTATAGGTTCGGTATATACGATCAAATCACAAAAACACGTTCCATCGGAGTCACTGGAATTCAAATTTGCTAAAGGGTATATGTATACCTACAACCTGCGGACCCATGCGCTTCTAGGTGCATTATAAGATATAGTCGAGTATAAAATAGTTCACTGAGATTTTTTTTTTCAAGATTTTTTTAGTCATTAAGAAGTAGGTACCTCATTGTTAATCCAATTGGAGGTGATTTGCTCATATCCAATCCTATAATATTAAAAAAAGTTCAATAACCATGAATTATTTCTCGATTATTTCCATCAAATTTCAAAAAATGTCAATGGCATCCAAAGACTTCCAAAGACTTCCAAAGACTTCCAAAGACTACCAAAGACTTCCAAAGACTTCCAAAGAATTCCAAAGACTTCCAAAGACTACCAAAGACTTCCAAAGACTACCAAAGACTTCCAAAGACTACCAAAGACTTCCAAAGACTACCAAAGACTTCCAAAGAATTCCAAAGACTTCCAAAGACTTCCAATGGAGTGTACACCAGACTTCCAATGAGATTTACCCCTCGCCGATATCATCTCGACTTGACCAATCAAATTCTAAAGGTTCAAATAAACATAATCAAAAAACAGAATCGAAGCTTTTCATTTAGAAAAAAAAAAATGAGAGCCAAATAACATCGGATGACTTCTTTTGGCCCACCTTGTAGAAGAATTACCTATAAATCAATTCAAGTACCCCTAATTTTCTGCGAAAAAACAGAAATTCACTACAATTAACTTTCTGTAACCACACACGCTGCCCTTCACATCTGTCGGATTATAAGTGAAAGTGAAAGTGAAAGTTGTGTTGACAAAAAACAGTGACCTAATATCTAAAATTTTTTCCGTGTATAATACATTGTTTTTTATTGATGTAAAAAAGTATGTAATAACCGTCTTTCGTCTTTTACAAGAATTTTAAATGTTTCGTGACACTGTTATATCCAAAAATCGACTTTCAAATTCTCTTAACACCATTGTAATCATCCTCAAATAGTGTAAGTGCCATTTGAGCATTCCTCAATATTATTGTCAATGTACACATATCAATTCTATTTGTAGTATCCCTGAAGATGGAAATAAACATTTCTGAAAGATCGGACAAACTGTAATGAGTTCAACTTTACTTTGCTGCAATCCCCCTCAGAAAGCTAGTTTTACCTCTAACGTGTCAGCAACGACTTCCCTTCCATCTATATATACTGTTACACTCCGTATTAATCAAACGCCTTTTCTATCAATTATCGCCGTATATTCGCAAATTCAAACAATACTCGCCGAACGTATTTACAACAGTTTTGCCTGTGATTGTTCTCGCTAGACTAATGCCGCATCGCCAGCTATCCACGCGCCAAGGAATTCAGAGATGCGCCGTCCCATTTTCCTCTCTCGTCATCGCCTCGCTCGGTTGACAGTGTTGCCGCCTTGTCCAAAATTTCGTTGATTACAGTCGGCCATCCTGAAACATTAATGTCCTCATTAATTCGCAACTCCCTGAACTAAGATCCAACGCAAGTGAGTCAGATCTTGTGTTTACACACCCAGATTCACCAAAATTCATCATCAGTCAACTAAACACTCAAGATTCAGTCTTTCACCCTTTCTCCACATTTGCCACTCCAATTTAACTAACCTGCTGCTCAATCACACCGTGCAATGTTAGTTAGCCACATATTCTCTCAACTCTCCAGCAGGTCAATCAAATCTTGTCGATCTGTTACCTCATCGCCACTGTCACTCATTTCGCCTGTATCATCGCCTGGTGTAGTACTACAATATCGACGGAGTGAATCAATCGCCACAACTGCTTTGAAATTTTTATAACCTCTCACACCTTTAACTGCAGTTATGAGATATCGATCATGACCAAGTATTTTTGCAATTCTATAGGGACCATCATACTTGTTGATCATTTTTCGATTCACGCTTTTCTCACCTGAACAAGTGCCGGCCTTCGACCAAAGCACCAAATCGCCCACCTTGTAATTTTCGGTTGCAACCTTTCGCCGCAAGTCAAATCGTGCCTTCATTGTCTTGCTCGCCATGGTCAGGTTTTTCTTCGCCTGGTCTCGCCTACGAAGTACTTGGTCTTGTACTTCCGTAATAGTCTCGCCACTCGTAGTCGCCTCATTCGCCTGTTGTACGCCTGCTGTTAAATCTGCATTGGTACCGTGTTGGTGCGTGAACATGAGCTGTGCAGGAGAGAATCGAGTGCTCCTATTAACAGTGTGATTTAGGCCCCAAATAATCTCTGGAAGATTTTCGTCCCATCTCACCTCATTCTCTGCACTTGCCTCAATAGCACCAAGTATAGTACGATTCGCCCTTTCGACCTGACCATTCGCCCGCGGTGTTGCAATAGCGTTTTGCACATGCTTAACACCTTTCTCCGCCATAAACTCAGCAAACACCTTGCTGGTAAACGCCAATCCCCTATCGGAGATTACTCGCCTAGGGTACCCATACTCACCAAATATCGCCCTCAACACCTTAATAGCCTCAGAAGACCTGAGCGACCTTGTAGGCCTCGCCAGAATAAACTTCGTGAATCCATCGACCACCAACAACAGATACTGGTTACCAGCTGTACTACGACAGAATGGCCCCAGATGGTCGATGTGCACCGTATCAAAAGGTATCGCCACCTTTTCTATGGGATGTAGCTTCCCTGCTACTCTCCCATAATCGCCTTTGCCAAAAGCACACCTTAGGCACGCCTGCACATACTTTTTGACAAAACGCCCCATCTTCGGAAACCAATAGGTTTGTTTCACCAACTCCAGGCACCGCCCTAAGCCTGGATGTCCAATATCATCATGATGCTTACGCACCAAATTGAACCTCGCCATTGCTGGTACATACAAACGTCTGCCCAATAGAGTTTTTCTATACAATCGCCCATTCACTACCTCATACACCATTTTCACACCCTTGTCAGCTACACCTTGTGACAATGCCGTAACTATCGCCTGCGCCTTGTCATCCTGTAGTTGAACGGTCAGGAACCAATCATCATCAGACAAGTTCAATAAGCACACATTAACAGGATTTCGACTAAGTGCATCGACATGCATCATTTTCACACCAGGTCGATATTCCATCTCCATATCGTACTCCTGCAGCGCCATCCACCAGCGAGCAATTCTAGGCACCAAATCTCGCTTAAGCATAGTCGCCCTAACCGCCGAACAATCTGTGACCACCTTGAAATGTATTCCCACCAAATACACTCGAAAACGTTTCACCGAATCTATTAGAGCCAAAGTTTCTAATTCAAAACTATGGTACGCCTGCTCTGCCGCTGTAGTCGCCCTGCTGTAATACTCCACCACCTTGAGCTCACCACTTGATTGCTTCTGCAAAAGAATTCCACCTAATCCAATCTGACTTGCATCAGTATGCAACTCTGTGTCTGCCTCACCATCATATAACGTCAACACCGGTCGCTGAACTAATGCTGCTTTCAGAGTCTCAAACGCCTTCGCCTGGGCTTGATCCCAACACCAAACAGCATTTTTCCTTGTAAGATTTGTCAACGGCCTTGCTATTATGGCAAAGTGGTTGATAAATTTACGAAAGTAACTCGCCAACCCAATAAACTGCCGTACGCCATGAACATTTGTGGGAACTGGGAAATTTTCCACTGCTTGAGTTTTCCTTACGCCAGGTCGAACACCTTCAGCACTCACCTCGTGTCCTAGATACTCAAGCCTGTCCTTCAAAAATGAACATTTCGCCAAATTCAATTTTACACCCGCCTGTTCAATCAGCTGCAACACCTGCTTCAGTAGCTGAAAACCCTCCTCCACCGTTCGTGATGGTATGAGCAAGTCATCCATATACGCCAAAACTTTGTCATTCCTCATATTACCTAACATCTTGTTGACCACCCGCTGAAATACCGCCGGAGCATTCGCCAACCCAAATGGTACTCGAAGATACTCATAATGTCCATCTGGAGTGATAAACGCCGTTTTATGCACTGAATCGGGATGCATCGGGACTTGGTGGTATCCTTGCGCCAGGTCCAGCGTCGTATAGTAACATTTACCCGCCAATTTACTCAGCTGATCACCAACAAGTGGTAAAGGATACCGATCTTTCACCGTAATAGCATTTAACGCCCTATAATCCACACACATTCGCACATCGCCATTTTTCTTAGAAATTAAAACAATAGGACTCGCATATTCAGAATTACTTTCTCGAATAACGCCGCCATCCAAAAGTTGTTGCACCTTTCCTCGCACCATCGCCCTCTCTGCATGGGATAACCTATATGGTCGATAAAACACCGATTTATCAATATGAGTACGAATTTGCATCTCACCTAAATGTGTCAAACCCAAATCATCTTCTGAAAGAGAAAAACAAATCACCATTTGCTGCAAAAGATTCAGTAATTGATCCTTTTCGCCATCATTCAATTCGCCCACATCAACATTCCCGAAATCCATCATTTTCTCTACATACTTATCACCACTCACCTGATTTATATGTAATTTCTCCAGTTCCATCACAATCGCCCTGGACAGAACTTCACCTTGTCGCCATTTTACCGCCATCTCGCCACAATTCCTGACAATCACCCGATTGTCTACGCCTTCCTTCACGAATTGATTGGGTATCGCCACAGGAACGCCTTGCCTCTCGAACATCTTCGGTGGTATCCACAGCATGTCGCCTTCTGGATGCGCCGCTAAGTCCACCTCCATCATCGCCTCTTCGCCTGGTTGAACGGTGACGTCCTGCCGTGCTCGTAGACACCGCCGCCGCTCGTCCACCATGTCGCCTTCCTCCAGGGTGATCGCCTGGACGACATCCTTTTCAACAGCCTTGGACAAGCTCGCCTTGCCGTCCTTGACTGTGAAAATAATGCCCTCCTTGTTCAACGCCGGTTGCCCTAGAAGTAAATCAGCGCCAACTAAATCGCAATCTACAATCAACGCCTTGGCCGTAAGGTCGACATCATCAATTTTCAAGGACAAAGTGGTTTCCCCAATCGCCGTACACTTGCCTCCGCCAAATCCCTTGAGCACCACAGCTGTTGGCGACACAGAATTAATTTTCAAATTCGCCACACAACTGGCGGCAAGAATGTTGTGCTCACTCCCTGTATCTAGGTACACTTTCAATTGGTCGCCATCAACTGTTGTCCCCCTTTTTTTGAAAATGTTGTGTTCAGTATTCACCAACCTTACCTGATAATTCGGCTTCGCCTTGCCGAATCTATTCCTTGGACACTTCGCCTTCTCATGTCCCGCCTGTCCGCATAACATGCATCGTTCTGCCTTCGCCTTAGGACAGAACTTGCTGATATGATTGCCCCCAGCTGATCAATTTTATTGAGCCACCTCTCAACATTACAATCCTTGTTGTCAGGATCGAATGGCTCCAAAATTTCGCCCGTCGCCCTCGCCTCCCCTCTTGCACGTTCCGGGTTCGAACAGCAACCCGCCCTGCTGCCGCCAGCCCCCGAAACAGCAGAATCACGACCACCTGCTTCGCCTCTATTCTCGCCACAATCGCCCCTAACAGTCTCACTCACCTGAGCACCACGCCCTGATTGCGTTACCTGCCTACTACCGCCTTATCCTCCTGCCTTATCATTTTTCGCCATATCTTTCATCAATTTTTCCAACGCCGCCGCCGTTTGCTTGGCCACAATCTCCTGAATCGTTTTCGCTAGATCTCTACCCATCACAACGCCTTCAGGGTTCCTCCCCGCATCAGGACTCGAACGATCGCCAATGGATTCATCCTCGCCGAAATCCAGCACATCATCACCAACGCCAAATTGAAATTTGTTTTGTTCCGCCATCTTGCTGATCAAACACCCACGCCAAACTTCGTCGCACTTTTAAATTAACAAATTAACAATTTAACGCCAAATCACCAAACTAGCACGTAAGTTGCTTATCCCAACTTCTGAACTGTTACACTCCGTATTAATCAAACGCCTTTTCTATCAATTATCGCCGTATATTCGCAAATTCAAACAATACTCGCCGAACGTATTTACAACAGTTTTGCCTGTGATTGTTCTCGCTAGACTAATGCCGCATCGCCAGCTATCCACGCGCCAAGGAATTCAGAGATGCGCCGTCCCATTTTCCTCTCTCGTCATCGCCTCGCTCGGTTGACAGTGTTGCCGCCTTGTCCAAAATTTCGTTGATTACAGTATACAGTGTCATTCATAGAGTTGGCATCATATGGGAAAAAGTTTCAATGATGAGTTATTCGAAATTTGACTTAGGTGTTTTGCTTCAAAAAAGATGAAATATTGCCTACTTGGTGGGAGTCACGTGACTTTCGCTACATGTCAAAAGTTGATTTTTTTCAAATTAATCGCTGAAAATAGGCTTATTTGTTCGAATTTCAAAAAGTTCACTGAGAACAATTGTTTCTATTGCAATTTCTTTGTTTTACCCAACGAAAGGAATTATTGTGTTAACTCGCGCTGATTGACCGGGATCAAAGCAAGCGGATGAAGCGCGCTGATTGGTCGGGATAGTGCTGAAAAGTCTCTTTCGTGCTGAATATTCTCGTTTATGCTGAAGAACGATCTATCATGCGCGCACGAACGATTTATCGTGCGCGAACTTTCGCACTAGGCACGGCACACATAAACTTCAGAATGTTGCTAATGAATTGATATTTTTGCAGATTTTGCCACATCCCGTTTAGACAAACGCCCTTTATTAGTCGTCTCAAAGGCACTTGCAAGAAATTAGTCATGGAAAATCTACACACTGGTGAAATACTGCTCAAATGTGATATATGCGAAAGAGGATTCACAACCAAACAGGGTTTCATGAAACACCATTTGGTACATAGTAACAATAAACCGTCAGAATGCGATGTTTGCCTAAAAAAGTTTTCTTGTGCGACAGCTCTAGTGCGACACAAAAAAATTCACACTGTGGGAAAATCCTTCGCATGTGATATATGCCAGAAAAAATTATCATCCAAAAAACGCTTGGCCAGCCACCGTTTTGTGCATAGTAGCGTCAAACCGTTTGAGTGTGACGTTTGCCTGAAAAAATTTACTTGTGAGAAAGTGTTGGTGCGACACCATAAAATTCACACCATTGGAAAACGGTTCGAATGTAATATATGTCAGAAAACATTTTCAACCAGCAAATATCTAACTGAACACCATTTGGTACATACTGATGTTAAACCGTATGGGTGTGACGTTTGTCTGAATAAGTTCAAGAGTAAAAGTCGTCTGAATCAACACGTCAAAGCAGTGCATGCTAGAGAAAAACCGTTCGGATGTGACGTTTGTCTAAAGAGGTTCGTGTATCAAAGACATTTGGATCAACACTTCTTGATGCATACTAACAATACACGACCGTTTAAGTGTGAAATATGCCAGAAGAAATTCCCAACTCTAGCGCATTTGAGCAAACATAATTTATTTCACACTAGCGAAAATGACGTTTATCAGATGCAGTTGCCAAGTGAAACTCATTCGGTTGATCACTCTGAAATTCACACTGACGAAAATGAAAAACCGTTTAAATGTGACAAATGCCAGGAGACATTTGTTTCCCAAAAAGATTTGACTTCGCACCAGCTATCGCACGCTAGCAAAAACCCGTTCGAATGTGACATTTGTTTAAAGAGGTTCGTGTATCAAAGTCATCTGGATCAACACCTTTTGATGCATACTAACAATAGACGACCGTCCGAGTGTGATACGTGCCAGAAGAAATTTCCGACCCTAGCTCATTTGAGCAAACATAATTTAGTTTACACTAGCGAAAATGACGTTTGTATGATGCAGTTGCCAAGTGAGACTGATTCGGTTGATCACTTTGAAATTCACACTGGCGAAAATGAAGAACTGACTTCACACCAGCTATTGCACACTAGCGAAAAACCGTTCGAATGTGATGTATGTCAGATGAAATTTGCATTCAGGGAGCATTTGGTCAAACACCGATTGGTCCACTATGTCGGGAAAAATTTAGGCGGTGAGTTTTGCCCCAGAAGATACAAAATTAAGGGACATCTGATTAACCATCGTGATCAGTGTCGGAAGAAAATTTCTGTTGACGATGATGAAATGGATGCTAAAGTGAAAACAGAAGAAGAAACCGAATATAAAATTGAAGTAGAATACCATCCAGTGGAATTTATAAGTGTTGAACGATTCATAAAATCTGAGGAAGATGAGTAGGTTGATAAAACATTATGTTTGCTACACAGAATGCCCATCTGTCATTTACTGAGTAAAATCGACGTAGTTTTTGCTGTACATAATAACTTCAGTGTGCCTACCAGAAAGTGTAAAACCGTCTCCATTTATAGATTACCAAGTGATATTCCTTTGCGACATAGGTGGATACATTCGATATTGAGTGTTACAGGCTCATTACAAGTAAGATAATCAGAGCCCTGATCAAAAGCTAATACTCGATACTACTGATTCTACCTCTTATTCAATTTAGGTGTTGAACGTTACGAAATTGGGGCCTATTGTAGTGTGTCTGAAGCAACCATTTTGAGAAGGAATGATTTTTGGAATTTTTGAGTTACTGAGTGACTATGTCGTGATACTGAACTCAAAATCATTGAACAAACTGCGCCGCCGGCCGAGACTGCCGAGATCACCGCTGAGGGAGCTGCTCAACTCGTTCACGATTTTCAAGGTTATGTAGGTTTGACAGGAAAACAATTGAAATAAGTGTTTCCTCGAGTTGACCGTATGTTTGAGCAGACCACAGACCAGCTCACTAGATTTTTTTCTAAATATTCAGCAGACAATGGGTAGAACCATCATGATTTTTATAAAGTAGTTATTTTAAAAATTTTATACCAGTCATTTTCAATCAATCAGATGCTTTATCGACATTGTTACCATGGTCACCAGCAAATTTTTTGGAAATATTTCATCCACATGAGCATGTAGACGTAAAATTAATGAGTGGACATTTTACTTAATGTGAATTCATTGCGAATATTTGTCTCGTAAATAATTTTTTCAAGAAAATTCATGTACTCAAAATTTTGTTGGCAATAATTCATTCCCTAGGGGAATTATAAGTGAAAGCACTAATTTAAAAAAATTATAGTTATTTATTATACCAGGGAAAAAAGTAGTAGATTTTAGCTCCAGGTTGTGATGTCAAGACAAAAAACCGTGAGCTAAAATCTAATATTTTTCCCGTGTATAATACACTATTTTTCTCTGTGATATTTTGAAATCTGAAAATTATCGACGGGAAATGTTAAGTTTTTAACAGTAGGGACACCTGCGTTGTAGGCATCTTTATCATTCTTTTGAAGTAATCAAATATCTGATGTCACTTCTGTCAGTCTAATTCTGTGATTTGATTTCAAAAAATTACGTATTTAGTGGTTGTTTAGTAATATATGTAACCTCGAAGTCGAATGGAAGATGAAAGGACTTGCAGTTCTTTCTCGGAGACGGTATTATTGACTCATTTTTCGGAACTATAGCACGACAGATAGACGATACATCAACTTTGCATCAAACATAACAGAAATTTGAAGCGGTGATTGAGAGTTAGAAGCATGATAAAGCTACTAGAATGAAATAGTTCTGTTGGTGTTATTTTTTTTATATCACAGACATTTCGTAGAAATTGAAAAAATATCATAAACTCATAGTTGTTATAGAACGTTCTTTGAGACACATGTGTAAAATTACAATAGAAACAACTTTTATCAGTAAACTTTTTCGAAATTCTAACAAATAAGCCTGTTTTCAGTGATTTATTTGGAAGGATGTAATTTTTGACATGTATCGAAGGTCACGTGACCCCGACCAAGTAGTCTATTTTTCATATTTTTCAAAGCAGAACTCAACGCCCAAGTCGAATTCGAAAAAAGTTATTATTAAGGGTTTTTCCCATATGATGCCAACTTTTTGAATATTATAATATATAACATACATTTTCGTAACTTTGAATTAGTACATTACATAACGAGTTTTGTACACTATTTTTCCTACCACCACAAATATTTAATGAGTGTTTATAAGACCAGAGTAGGGATCATGTTTCTGATCATATTCGATCACATGAAGGTGATATCATTATTGAGATGTATGTGATATTAAAGTTCCCGCGTCAACATGGTGCGAATGCCCAACAATTAAGCTTGCGCGGAATTTGTTAGGGATCACTCTCTTTCAAGATGTCTCCATCTCCAAGTTGCTAGCTGATGTATCTTGTAAATGGTGCAAGTATTGTAATTATTTGTTAACCAGGTATAACGAATGTCCAGTGACGTATATTATATACAATAATAACGAACCCGATATTATGTGTGTATATTTTATTGTTACATTAAACCCAACCACATACATATCAATTATCATTATTATTTAATTTTATTTCAATATTTAAATTATTATGTATCTACCTTTGGAATAAACTATAATGATACACTCGTAGGTTCTCATTTGCATTTAATCAAAAAGATATGAACGGAGAGTACAGTACAACACATGAATCATCCACGCGGGAGCATACATGACAGATAACCCTAAGGTTAGACAGTTGACATATATAACTAAGGATCTTAGATCATAACAACACAATAGACCTTAAATCATTAAATACACAACACTCTTCCCCACTTAAAGATCAAGACGTTCAGGGGGTCTTACAGTACGAACACTACGTCTAAGAATGGGTGCAACGGCTGTAAGTCTTGGAGAATTTGTTAATTCAGTTTGAACGCTAGTAGAAGGTTCAGAAACTTCCTCTACAATAGAGTTAGGCTCGGGTATAGGCTCAGGCACCTTTTTGATAACTGGAAGAGGCATAGTTGAAGCTGTATTAGGTCTTGGTACATTATACTGTATTTGTGAATTACATTTACGCATATGATTCTCATGTACAAACTTAATACTTTCATTTATTTTGACTAAATAAGTATTCACACTTATTACCTTCACAACTTCACCTATGACCCATTTAATATCATTATCTCTAGTTTTAATGAACACTTTTTCATTAACTGTATAAGTCAACATCTTAGGTACTACCACACTCTTAGACTGACTATAACGAGTAGTATTTTGACCAAACACTGGTTTTAATAAGTCAAGCCTAGTTCTAGGTTTATTTTTAAATATCATCTCAGCTGGAGTCAATCCAGTAACAGTTGTAGGAGTGTTACGATATGTGAACAAAAAATGACTCAGCTTTTGCGACATTGACAATGTGTTTTTCCCATTTTCTTCCTCGAATAGTAAACGCACCAAAGATTTTTTTACAGTTTGCACTCCTCTTTCGGCTAATCCGTTGGACTGGGGGTGATACGGAGGACTTTTCACTGGGTCAATACCATTTCTCTGACAAAAACTGACAAACTCTTCCGAATTAAATGGTGGACCATTGTCGCTAACAATTCGGTTTGGAAGACCAAAAGTTGAGAAACTTTGTTTCAATTTATCAATTGTTTGGCTCGCATGATGTACACATCTATCCATTTAGAATAACTATCCAAAATAATTAAAAATATAAAATTATTCTTATGAAAGAAATCTATTTGTATTCTTGACCAAAAAGTATTAGATTTAGGCCATGACAGTAAAGATGAATCTGAATTCAAATTTTGTCTTGACTGACAAGTCACACAATTTCCAATGAACTTTTCTAAATCTAGTGAAATATTCGGCCACCAAATTGAACTCCGTGCAAGCATCTTCGATCTTACAATGCCAATATGATTTTCGTGTAACAATTCCAAGATTTGTTCTCTAAGGCACAAGGGTATCACTACACAATTACCCCAAATCAAACATCCAGATTCTACAGTCAACTCACGACGTCTATTAAAGTATGGCTTAAAATTCAAATCCGACACTGAGTTTGGCCATCCACACATAGTAAGATTTATTACTTTTGATAAAATGATATCTTTTGCTGTATATTTGGCTATAGTTTCGAAAGATAAAGGTAAATAATCAGTATTATTAAATGAATTAACAAACAAAACATTTGAATCTAAAGGTAATGGCAACCGGGACAGGGCATCTGCATTTCCCATAAACTTACCCTTTCTATATTCAATACTATACTTATATGCAGACAAAAATATTGCCCATCTCACTAACCTTGCCACTGACATAGAAGGTAATGCCTTATTTGGATTAAATATTGTTTGGAGCGGCTGATGGTCAGTTAAAAGCACGAAACTTTGTCCATATAAATATTTATGGAATCGCTTGATGGCAAAAATAATAGCCAGCGCTTCACGTTCTAAGTTCGAGTAGTTCTTCTCAGAAGGGGACAATGTGCTTGAAGCGAATAAAACTGGACGATCTTCATTATTAATTCTGTGGCTTAGGACTGCTCCTACACCATATGCTGAAGCGTCACAGGCAACCACAATTGGTTTTGAAGGATCAAAATGCACCAATAATTGATTGTTAACAAGTAATTCCTTACTACGATTGAAAGCTTTGTTACAGTCTTCAGACCACACAAAAGGAACATTTTTTTCTTGAAGCTTGTACAAAGGTTTGATTTCAGAAGACAACATCGGTAAGAATTTGCTGTAAAAATTAAGTAATCCCAAATATGAGCGCAATTGAGTAATGTCCTTTGGTTCTGGGGCATTTACAATAGCTTCAACTTTCTGTGAAGATGGATGCAATCCATCCTTATCCACTCTATGTCCAAAATAATCTACTTCTGACTCGAATAGTTTACACTTAGTAAGGTTAATTTTCACATTAAACTTGGATAATCTCTCAAGGACTTCATAAAGGTTTCTCTGACAAGATTCTAAATCATCACCTTTGACCAGTATGTCATCTAAATAACATACAACATTTTTCAAATTGTTAAGGATTTTATCCATTACTAGCTGAAACAGACAGGGGGCACTAGTTATACCATAAGTTAACCTTGTAAATTTGAACAACCCAATATGTGTATTAATTGTCAAATACTCTTGACACCTATGATCAACCACTAATTGCTGATAAGCTCCAGATAAATCTAAAACATAAAATATTTTTCCACCTGACATACAAGACAAAATATCATTGATATTTGGTAGGGGATAATAATCTGGCTTCAGAACTTTATTTAAACTCACCTTAAAATCAACACAAATGCGGATATCATTATTCTTTTTGGGAACAACAACTATTGGACTTGCCCAATTACTTTGAGTGACAGGAATCAAAATATTTGACTGGACCATTGACTTGATTTTTTTTTCCACAGGCTCTCTCAAAGCATATGGTAGAGAGTATGGCTTATGAAAAATTGGAGTTACACCATCTCTCAACTCTAGGCTAACACTATATTCTCTTATACATGAGCTTTCATTTTGGCTGAACACTGATGAAAATTTTGCTTTGACTTGATCTCTTATTTCAGACACATTTACTATGTTTGAGACTAGACAATTTTGTGATAAGAGATTTGCTCGCCAATTTGGACACAAAATATCCAACCAATCCCTACCCATAAGTGGTGTAAACTTTGTTGAACTCTGTATTATCAACAGTGGCAATATTGCACAATTTTTGTTGAATTGTACTTTCACCTGACTTTCTCCTACTACTGTTACGGATTGCCCTGTTATAACACTCAAATCTACTTTTACAGGTGACATGGGAGCTTTTGAAAACATTTCTTTAAATTGTATTTCTGAAATGACTGACCTGGCAGCACCGCTGTCGACTTCCATTTGCAAAAACTGCCCATTTACAGACATACCTGCTTTTTCAGACAAATTCAACTTGTTACAAGACAAATGTGCTAAAAATTCCTCTTCTCTTTGCTCATCCTCTTCAAATCGTAACTGCTCTTCCACATTGTTTACCTTGCCTTTCTGCTTGCAGACAGTAGAAGTGTGGCCTCTTTTCTTACAAAAAAAACAGGTCCACTGTTCAGCAGGACATGTAGCAGGATTGTGAATCCTACCACAACGAAAACATGATTTCGACTTCGACATAACAGCACTGCTGCTTTTTCCACTTGAATTGACACTTGGCTTACTGGGTACATTTGACTTTCTATGACTTTGGACTTTGTTTATACTGCCTTCAGGTTGGAAGGATTTGACCTGCAACTCAGCCAACTCACAATTAGTTGCTATTGACACAGCTCTATCTATGGTCAAGTTAGTTTCTGAGAGTAAGCGCTTCTGCATGCTTTCAGAACGAAGCCCACACACCAATCTATCTCTCAGTGCGCGATTTAAGAATTCTGCAAAATTGCAAGAACGTGCCAACTCTTTCAACTCAACCACATACTCTGCAACTGATTGATTCGGCTTCTGGACACAATTGTTGAAATTGAATGTTTCTGCAATTTCTAACTTTGCTGGGTCAAAGTGGTTCTTCAACAGTCTCACTACTTCTTCAAACGGGACATCTTCCGGTTTTCTAGGGGACACAAGACTCTTCATGACATTGAATAAATCGGGGCCACCCAGAGTAATCAACATGGACAACTTTAGTTCATCATTCGTGACATTTACCTTGAACAAATGTTCTAATCTCTCCACATATGACGTAAAGTCATTTTTGTTCTTGAGATTGAATGGCTCGATGGTTCCTATTAGTGCCATGACTACTTAGCTGACACCGACGATACACAATACTTGTAGGAGGAATCAAAGAACAAAAACGAATGGACTACGTTTTCAGACAGGTCAATGAACTCTTCACGCCGACACAGCGTTATCCAGGTTATCTGTACTTTTGACGGACTGTTCATACACAAGACATATTAAACACAAACGACCAACTCGTCGCCAATATTATGTATCTACCTTTGGAATAAACTATAATGATACACTCGTAGGTTCTCATTTGCATTTAATCAAAAAGATATGAACGGAGAGTACAGTACAACACATAAATCCTCCACGCGGGAGCATACATGACAGATAACCCTAAGGTTAGACAGTTGACATATATAACTAAGGATCTTAGATCATAACAACACAATAGACCTTAAATCATTAAATACACAACATAAATGACATCATTAGTTTAACGTCAACTTAACATTAACTTAATATGAACTTAACATTAACTCAACATTAACTTAACATCAACTTAACATGATTCGGGGCGTACCCACCGAGCATGTCTTTTTTTTTGTAGAAAAAATCACCATGTATTTATTTTTTCGGCTTATTCTCAACTATTCAGATAAACCCACTAAAAATACAATATTTTTGTCTCTCGCGAACTCCATAAGGAAGGAAAAATAAAATTGCTCAGATATTATCCAAAAATGTATTGCACATTATAATTTATTTTAAGTAAACAAAAAATACATAAAACTCAATCCCCTCTCTAAAATGTATACGATCTTCAATTTTTGTGATAATATTTTTTCAAGATATTAATGAAAAGCACACCCTATATCTCGGAAACGAAGTATTTTTTTCATATTTTGTTGAGAGGAATTTCCCCCACGGTTTTGTCGACACAACTCTGAAATTCTTCGCAGTTTGAAAAAGAAACCATCAAACCTGGTATCGTCGCGCGTTAGGATTTATATATAATGTTGGTACATGAATAACTATAATATAAATTTTCATAAGTGTTAGATACCTAACTGCTTATATGTATAATGGACATATCATTCTATAACACTCAGTATATCATTATTCACATATTATATTGTAATATCAGAACTTGCTTTTCTTCGTCGCAAAATGAACAAGGCGATAAGCACGTATAATTCTTTGAATCGCCTTCTGCATCCGAGCTCTATGTTGACAGTGCATTTTTTGCAAGTGCATACTTTTCTCGATGCACTTTTCCTTACAGTTCACTTTAGAATCTTGGATCGAAATGTTTAAGTAGTAAAGATATAATCATTGTTCTGTAGCCTCAACAGTGAATAAAGTTTAGTTAACCCTGTTCCATCGAAATTACTCTTGTTCCTCCCTTGGTACACAACATCAAATTGGCGCAGTCATCGGTAGGATCGATCGTCACGAATTTGGAAGAAAACAACACTGACAAAATCAGCAGATTGAAGGTGGTTCTTCGAACAAATTTGGCAAGTTTCAACTTCTAAGACGTCGACGAATCTTCAAGAAAGGAACCGGAATTTCGAAGTGGCAAGCAGTGGACAGTCTACAAAGGAACTTCACTTCCGTTCTGGTAACTGGTCACACGGATACAGGGTGAGACAAACACTTTATTCACTTCAGCTTGATACTCATTTCTTTCTATCATATTGTTTCTGCTGTACTCAACCAACCAATCCTATCAAAATCTCAAAATAAATCACAATGCCTGAAGCACAAGCCGCAAATCCTCATAACGCAGATCAGTATAAAATAGAATTGCATGAATTCATAAGTAACTGTGACAATGCAGATACTTTCTCAAATGATTCACAAAAAACAGCTCTTTTAGCATTCATTCTTCCTAAACTAATTGGGACTGCTAAAGCTCAACTGTCTGGTAAAGAAATCAATACTTGGACAGATTTGAAAGAGATTCTAGTTAAAATCTATGCTGATAAAAAACATTTCACTCAGTTGATGGAAGAACTCAGTACGTTCAAACAAGATTTTCACGAATCCGTTATTGATTTTCATAACAGGATAGACAAAATTGTTACTAGAATAATAAATGTTATTAATTACCAGGATATTGATGAAAAACTTGGCCGAATCGAACTAGTAAAAGAAATTGCATTGCAAAGATTCATTTATCATTCGAAACCAGAAATTTCTAGATTTTTGCGTTCTAAAGAAATAGATGATATGAATTCAGCACTCAATGCATCAATTGAAGAAGAAAAAGCTTTGCGTTTGAACTCTCAGTCTCATCATGCATCAACTCCAAAATTTTGCAACTTCTGCAAAAGGAATGGCCATACTTCCAGAGATTGTCGGAAAAGAAACAATCAATTTACACTCAACCAAAACAATCAAAATCCAAACTCAAGACAGTCAACTAACTCGTCAAATCGAAATCAATTCCAGAGCTATCAGGATAAATTCTGTCGCTATTGTAAAAAGAATGGTCATTTGATAAACGAATGTAGAAAAAGAGAATACAATAACAATAGAAATCAAAACACAAATTCTCAACCAAGCACATCAACCAATCAGAATCATTTAAACTCCACGCGATCCCAGATCAACGTCGTATCTGTGGATTCTCTATAAATAAAATCGACGAAACACAAGCAACCTCAAGAACACAAACTCAGTCAAGCTCAGAAACTCACTCAAACTCAGAAACTCAGTCAAGCTCAGACACTCATTCAAACTCAGAAACACATCAAAACCAAATCTCACAATCAAACTCAAATACAGAAATCGAACAAAATCAAGAGAGACAAGTCGATATTCATATGATTCGAGACAATAGTTGTTATATCAAAACATCATACCAAGGTATCGAATTCAAATTTCTCATCGACACAGGTGCATACTTATCCATAATAAAAGCCGATAAAATAAAACAAACAAAATCATTCTATAATCCTAATGAGAAGGTCATGCTAAATGGTATCAATACAAACTCTTCAATTCCTACAGTGGGCAGTATAAATCTCAAGCTACAAGTAAACAAACACGAATTCCCTATCAAATTTCACATTGTGAAACAGGAGACGAATATTCCGTACGATGGTATCATCGGAAACGATTTCCTAATAACTCAAGAATTTGCAGAAATCGATCTTGGCAAAAATGAACTAAGAATAAAATCAATTCCTTGTCCAATAAAAATCTATTCTGAATTAAACTCTTACATTTTGGGTCCTAGATCAGAAACTCTGATCCAAATAAATGTCAAAAATGAAAATATATCTGAAGGAATTTGTCCAGAAATAAAAATTTCTGAAGGTGTTTATCTTGCAAAATCAATCGTTAAAGTAGAGAATAAAAAGGCTATCACTACAATTTTGAACACTACTGATCAAAAATTCAAGGTAAATAATATAGAATTGTTTCTTGAACCATTCGTTGAAAATCAGTCAATCATTCTGAACATCCAGGAAGCCGAACAAAGTAATTTTAATAGATTGAATGTTCTCTCAGAAAATTTAAGACTCGATCACTTGAATTCAGAAGAAAGAAACTCAGTTTTGAAAATTTGTAATGATTACAATGATATATTTTACTTACCAAATGATAATTTGACTTTAACCAACGCAGTTCAACACGAAATCAATACAACTGATAACAAACCAATTTATTCCAAAATTTATAGATTTCCACAAATTCACAAAAACGAAGTTGACAAACAAATTTCAAAAATGCTCAAGCAAGGAATCATCAGACCATCAGTATCACCCTATAACAGTCCCCTCTGGGTTGTTCCCAAAAAATCTGATGCTTCAAACGAGAAAAAATGGAGAATAGTAGTCGATTACAGGAAATTAAATGAAGTAACCATAGGCGATGCATATCCTTTACCCAATATCGAGGAAATCCTAGATCAGTTAGGTCATTCTAAGTATTTTACTACTTTGGACTTAGCATCTGGATTTCATCAAATTGGAATTAAGGAATCTGACATTCCCAAGACAGCATTCTCATCTCCATCTGGTCATTTTGAATTCACTCGAATGAGCTTTGGTTTGAAAACAGCACCAGCTACGTTTCAGAGATTGATGAACAATATCTTGACAGGTCTTCAAGGTCTGCAGTGCTTTGTATACTTAGACGATATTGTCATATACGCTAGCTCAATCCAAGAACATTCCATGAAACTCAAATCAATTTTCGATAGATTACGTCAAAATAACCTACTTCTTCAACCAGATAAATGCGAATTCATGAGACACGAAGTTGCCTATTTAGGACACATAATCAATGAATCAGGTATTTCTCCTAATCCTGAAAAGATCAAAGCCATAACAGAATATCCAAACCCACAAAATCCAAAACAAATCAAACAATTTCTAGGAATTATTGGATATTACCGTCGTTTTATTCTAGATTTTTCCAAACACGCGAAACCCCTAACAAATCTTCTCAAAAAGGACATTCCATTCGTCTGGACCGACGAACAACAAGAATCTGTTGAATATTTTAAAAGAATTCTGACTCATCAACCAATACTACAGTTTCCCGATTTCAGTAAAGAATTCATACTCACAACAGACGCATCTAACTACGCAATTGGAGCTATTCTTTCGCAGATGACAGCTGGAAAAGATCTTCCTGTTGCCTATGCCTCGCGAACCCTAAATTCTCACGAAATAAACTACTCCACTACAGAAAAGGAACTCCTCGCGATCGTGTGGTCTACGAACCATTACCGACCCTACCTCTATGGACGAAAGTTCATTATTCAAACCGATCACAGACCTTTAGTCTGGCTTTTCAATTGTAAAGACCCTAGCTCACGTCTTCTTCGTTGGAGACTCAAATTGGAAGAATACCAATACACAATTCAATACAAACCTGGAAGAATCAACTCAAACGTTGATGCACTTTCTAGAAATCCCGTCCTAACTATTCAAACCTATGATCAACCCGATACATATGATAATTTCATCAAGTTTCACTATACCAAAACTCAACTTTCAGAAATAGAAATAATAAAAGATAACATTTTGAAACATTTTCCGAATATATTCCTATTTTCCAAAGATTTAGATGAAAATAACGATTTTTACGAAAATCTTAGTAAATCATATGATTTCAATCAAATTTCTTGTGATAATTTGTCACTATACGATTTTGTTAAACTAACAAACGAAAAAAACGAAACAACCTATCTATCAATTGTAAAAATCAATCATTTCGAAAAACTAACCTATAAAGATTTATTTTATGCCTTGAAAAATATCAGAACCGAATTTTCTACTACTGGTATAAATAAATTTTATATGAAAAATCCAATCGAAAACAATACAAACTTGAAGCAAGACCTAATAAATGAAATGATGGATTATCTGTTTTCAAAATCTGACATAAATGTTATTCTTGTGAACAAACCTAAAATTGAACCTAAAGACGAACATGAAATAAAAAAGGTACTCGAAGAAAATCACGGTTCTTCAGTATCAGGTCATTCAGGATACTTAAGAACTTATAAACGAATAAAAGAAAATTATAAATGGCACGGAATGAAACAAGATATCAAAAATTTCATAAAAAAATGCCAATCTTGTCAGATCAACAAAACAAATCACCATCCAGGAAAATCTCCGATGCAAATAACAACAACTTCAGAAAAACCTTTTCAAAGACTAGCAATAGATGTTGTTGGTCCACTTCCCCTCACAATGAACGGAAACAAATTTATAATAACCATGCAAGATGACTTAACGAAATTCTCTTATGCTAAAGCAACCGCGAATCATGAAGCAGAGACAGTAGCAAATACTTTGTTAGAATTCATTACAATATTTGGAATATTCCCGAGTCCATACTCACCGATCAAGGAAGTGATTTCACTTCTAAGTTGATCAAAGAAATCAACAGACTTTTCAAAATTAAACATATTTTATCAAGTCCATATCATCCACAAACAAATGGAGCCTTAGAAAGGAGCCATCTGACCTTGAAAGAATATCTTAAGCACTATATAAACAGTCAACAGAATGACTGGGATGAATTTGTAAGTTTAGCAATATTCACTTACAATGGACACATACACAAAAGTACTAATTATACTCCATATGAGCTAATTTTCGGACATAAAGCTTCTATTCCAAATACTCTTACTACGAAACCAGAATTTCGCTACTCTTATGATGATTATTACTCTAATTTGAAATTGAAATTCAATAAATCCTATGAAATAGCACGAGAAAACCTAATAAAATCCAAAGAAAAATCTAAACAGTACTACGATCGTAATATACGAGACCAAAAGTTCGAAACGAACGATCTTGTATATATTTTGAATAAGCAAACTAAACCCGGTTTAAACAAGAAACTTTCACCAAACTATAAAGGTCCATACAAAATAGTGAAAATAAACAACAACAACACTTCTGATTTGGAAATAAAACCCAACAAAATAGTAACGTACCACAACAATTTATTGAAACATTTTGTTTCAGATGAGGATACTTGTGACGACGCTGGTCCCTCTAATCCTCTACCTTAATACTACGATTACAAAATGCAACCCTCAACCATATACTATTAGTCCTATCCAGAAAAATCCTGGAATATTTTATCATAACTTAGGTTTAGCATTAGTTTCTAATGATCATTACACTTTACTCACGTATCTGAATATATCATTCTATCAAAGGAAATTGAAGTTCATAGAAAACATCTATACAAAATCAGAGACGATTTGTAATAATATCTACGAGTCTGACAAAAACGATAAGATGTATGTTCATACATTTCATTGTTCCGAAGGGCTCAAATTTCTAAAAATTCAAATTCCTAAGCTCAAAGAAAAATTTGAATCTGTCTGTCATTTAACTGGTCACTATTTTGAGACACCTGGTATAAGACAAAAACGAGGAATATTTGACGGAGCTTCCTACGCATTCAAATGGCTATTCGGCATTCCCGATGCTGAAGATGCACAATTTTACACTGACTCTATCGACGCCGTTATGAAACAAAATCATGATGTGCAGATGCTCATGAAACAACAAGTTCAAATCATATCAGATGCTATATCTAAATATAATCAGTCATACCTAGCCTTGAAAATTAATGAAGAAAAATTGAATTCAAATATTGAAAAATTCAATGAATTTTCTAAAACCACATTGAATGCATTGAATGGAATACGGTACACACAAACTATTACAGATCATGTGAACTTACTGGATCAACTGATAAATGAATTAAACGAGGAATATGATATTCTTATACAATCTATACTGTTTTCTAAACAAAATATCTTGCATCCATCTGTCATAACACCTAAACATCTGAAAGATGAATTATTTGCAATAAAACTACCCTCTAACATGGAATTTCCTATTCCAATAGATAAAAATGACTTGATTTACAAATATTTTTCTATATCCAAACTATCAGTGATTTATAACAAAGAAATTTTGATATTTGCGATCAAAATACCGTTAGTACAAGATAAAATGTTCAATATGTATAATTTGATTCCATTGCCTTCTGCATTCAATAACTCTAACATATATTCCTATATTGATCCTCCATTTCCCTACCTATTATTGAGTACTACCCGAGCACAGTATGGAAGATTGAAGGATCTATCGAGTTGTCAAATGCTATTTGAACGTGAATATATTTGTCACCATCCGATTATCCATCTGACTACTGAACAGCCAGTATGTGAAGTAATCATACGAACTCAGACAATTACTCAGATTCCACCTGATTGTCCGACAAAAACAATCAGATCAAACATGGAATTATGGCATCCCATTAGTAGTAATCAATGGCTTTACGTTCTAACACAACCAATCACTGCTTCGATCAGTTGTGCTTCATACAGTCCCGAGATATTCGATGTCAACCTGAAAGGTATCGGAATATTTTCCATGAAAGCAACTTGCAAATGCTACACATTCTCAACACTCCTTATAGCCACTACAAACCAGTCGTCAAACTTCACCAACTTCATTCCAGAAGTTGATATCAACCAAGATGACTGTTGTTTACAAAAGCAAAATTACCTAACATCAAGTGAGATGGAACCACTCAAGTTGAACAATATCAACTTAGATGATCTACGTCATGCTCAGCATAAACTCAACCAGTTCGACGAAATTCTACAACAGAATCTGAACAAACCTTTCATCGTTCAACACTCCAAATGGTACAATGTTCTACTTGGCATCATAGTAACGACAATTATACTGATATCCTTTTACTGTTGTTGCTGTCGATGTTGTGATTGCCGCTGGATTCCAATCATTGGGAGATTCTTTCCCAAGCCAGTCAAAATTGCTGATATTTGTATAAATAGCCATAATAGTATTAGCAATAGCCAGATATACCCATCAGCTATTCAACTCAGCGAACTCAGAAATCAAGAAAACCGAAGGACTTCAACAATCTTTTATCACGACGACCCAGAAGAGAGGGCCAATGCGAGAAAACTATTCCCAATGCCTCGCAGTTCACTCTTCGTACCCAAGAAGTCACTCAAAGTGTAGTGCAGTGAAGTGAAAAATAAAAAGGTCATTTTAGTTCTAGTTTTGATCGAAAAATCAACACCCAATCAAAACTCTTAATCGCCGGGGTGTTAGATACCTAACTGCTTATATGTATAATGGACATATCATTCTATAACACTCAGTATATCATTATTCACATATTATATTGTAATATCAGAACTTGCTTTTCTTCGTCGCAAAATGAACAAGGCGATAAGCACGTATAATTCTTTGAATCGCCTTCTGCATCCGAGCTCTATGTTGACAGTGCATTTTTTGCAAGTGCATACTTTTCTCGATGCACTTTTCCTTACAGTTCACTTTAGAATCTTGGATCGAAATGTTTAAGTAGTAAAGATATAATCATTGTTCTGTAGCCTCAACAGTGAATAAAGTTTAGTTAACCCTGTTCCATCGAAATTACTCTTGTTCCTCCCTTGGTACACAACATAAGGCACAATTATAAACTACAGGAAGTTGCCAATATATTCATATTTTTACAGATTTTGTCAGCGAAAATGGTCCCCAAACACCAGACTGGCCCGTTAAAATCATCTCAAGGCCATTTCATCATCAGCCTAGCCTAGCCTAATAACTTGATGTTGTTCTACATGATCGTATTAGTCCATCAAAACAACATTTCTATCGAGAAAGTATAGTAAACAGGATTCTACTATACATATAGAAACAAAATATAACACCAGAATGTCAACTGTCGCAAACTCGGTGGAATGTAATATATGTCAAAAGAAATTCAATAAAAAAAATTTTCTCGTTCACATGAGACTGCACTCTGGTGATAAACCGTTCCAATGTGATGTATGCCAGAAGAAATTCCCAACCAAAAATTATTTGACTAAACACTTTATAGCACACACTGACGAAAAACCGTTCGAATGTGAAATTTGTCAGAAAAGGTTTCCATCTAGAGGTCGTTTGAATCGACACCATAAGGAAATGCACACTGACGAAAAACCATTCGAATGTAACATTTGTCTGAAAAAGTTTCTTTATAAAAGCATTTTGGATCAACATCGTACAGTACATAGTATCGAAACACCTTTCGAATGTGATAAGTGCCAAAAGAAATTTGTGACCAAGGATTATTTGACCAGACACTATTTAGTGCACACTGGCGAAAAACCGTTCGAATGTGACTTGTGTCCGAAAAAGTTTCCAACTAAAGCTCGTTGGAATCGACACTATAAGAAAACACACACTGGCGGAGAACCCCTCGAATGTGACATTTGTCTGAAAAAGTTTCTATATAAAAGTACTTTTGATCAACATCGTATAGTACATACCATCAAAACACCATTCGAATGTGATATGTGCCAGGAAAAATGTTCAACACTCACTCATTTGACCGAACACCAATTAGTTCACACTAGCAAAAAACCGTTCGAATGTAACAAGAGTCAGGGAAAAAGCAACAAACAGATTGATTTACCTACACACAATGAAGTAGACAATAAACCTTTCGAATGTAATGTTTGTCTGAAGAAGTTCACGTGTAGCGAAACTTTGATGCAACACAATATCATACACACTGACAAAAAACCGTTAGAATGTGATATATGCCAGGAAAATTTTTCAACACTAACTCATTTGACCGAACACCAATTAGTTCACACTAACGAAAAACCGTTCGAATATGACATGTGTCCGAAAAAGTTTCCGACTAAAGCTCGTTTGAATCGACACTATAAGAAAATACACACTGGCGGAGAACCCCTCGAATGTGACATTTGCCTGGAAAAGTTTCTATATAAAAGTATTTTTGATCAACATCGTATAGTACATACCATCAAAACACCATTCGAATGTCATATGTGCCAGGAAAAATGTTCAACACTCACTCATTTGACCGAACACCAATTAGTTCACATTAGCGCAAAACCATTCGAATGTAACGAGAGTCAAGAAAAATGCAACAAACAGATTGATTTACTTACACACAATGAAACAGACAATAAACCTTCCGAATGTAATGTTTGTCTGAAGAAGTTCACGTGTAGCGAAACTTTGATGCAACACAATTTCATACACACTGACGAAAAACCGTTAGAATGTGATATATGCCAGGAAAAGTTTTCAACACTAACTCTTTTGGCCGAACACCAATTAGTTCACACTAGCAAAAAACCTTTCGAATGTAACAAGAGTCAGGGAAAAAGCAACAAACAGATTGATTTACCTACACACAATGAAGTTGACAATAAACCTTTCGAATGTAATGTTTGTCTGAAGAAGTTCACGTGTAGCGAAACTTTGATGCAACACAATATCATACACACTGACAAAAAACCGTTAGAATGTGATATATGCCAGGAAAATTTTTCAACACTAACTCATTTGACCGAACACCAATTAGTTCACACTAACGAAAAACCGTTCGAATGTGACATGTGTCCGAAAAAGTTTCCGACTAAAGCTCGTTTGAATCGACACTATAAGAAAATACACACTGGCGGAGAACCCCTCGAATGTGACATTTGCATGGAAAAGTTTCTATATAAAAGTATTTTTGATCAACATCGTATAGTACATACCATCAAAACACCATTCGAATGTCATATGTGCCAGGAAAAGTGTTCAACACTCACTCATTTGACCGAACACCAATTAGTTCACATTAGCGCAAAACCATTCAAATGTAACGAGAGTCAAGAAAAATGCAACAAACAGATTGATTTACTTACACACAATGAAACAGACAATAAACCTTCCGAATGTAATGTTTGTCTGAAGAAGTTCACGTGTAGCGAAACTTTGATGCAACACAATATCATACACACTGACGAAAAACCGTTAGAATGTGATATATGCCAGGAAAAGTTTTCAACACTAACTCTTTTGGCCGAACACCAATTAGTTCACACTAGCAAAAAACCGTTCGAATGTAACAAGAGTCAGGGAAAATGCAACAAACAGATTGATTTACTTACACACAATGAAATAGACAATAAACCTTCCGAATGTAATGTTTGTCTGAAGAAGTTCACCTGTGGCGAAACTTTGATGCAACACAATATCATACACACTGACGAAAAACCGTTAGAATGTGATATATGCCAGGAAATGTTTTCAACGCTAACTCATTTGACCGAACACCAAGTAGTTCACACTAGCGAAAATCCGTTCGAATGTGACAAGAGTCAGGAAAAATGCCAAAAACAAAGTGATCTGCTTACTCACGATGAAGTGGGCAATAACCCATTAGAATGTGATATCTGTCAGAAGCAATTCAACAAAAGCAAGAGTCTGCTCATACACATGAAACAGCATACTGGCGATAAACCTTTCGAATGCGAAATATGCCATAAGACATATTCAACTGAAGATAATTTGAATAAACACCTTTTAGTGCACACTGGCGAAAAACCGTTCGAATGCGACATTTGTCTGAAAAAGTTCACTACTAAGCATCATTTGAAACGACACCTTAAACAAATGCACACTGTCGAACAACCGTTCGAATGTGATATTTGCCAAAAAAAATGTGCAACAAAAGGACTCTTAATTAGACACCAATTAGTGCACACTAGCGAAGAACCGTTCGAATGTGTCATTTGTCTGAGAAAGTTTAAATCTCAGAGTCGCCTAAAAATACACCACAAAGAATTACACACTGTCGAACAACCGTTTGAATGTTACATTTGTCAGAAAAAATTCCATAAGAAGAGGAATTTGCTCATACACGTTAGAGTCCACAATAAGCACTTTGAATGTGACATTTGTCTGAAGAAGTTCACTTGCAGGGGAATTTTGATCCAGCACAAGTATGTGCACACTGGCGAAAAACCGTTCGAATGTAAAATCTGCCATAACAAATTTGCAACCAAACGATATTTGGCCAGACACCACTTAGTGCACACTAGCGATGAATCATTCGAATGTGATATTTGTCTCAATAAGTTCCATACTAAGAGTAATTTAAATAGACACTATAAGGCACTACACACTGATGAAAAACTGTTTGAATGCGACTTGTGTATGAAAAAGTTTGTATATAAGGGTCTTTTGGATCAACACCGTGCAATACACACTGGCGATTCACCGTTCGAATGCAATATATGCCATAAGAGATATTCAACTCTAGCTTATTTGACCAAACACCATTTAGTGCACACTGGCGAAAAACCGTTCGAATGTCACATTTGTCATAAAAAGTTCAGATTTCAGAGCCCGTTGACTCAGCACCTCAAAATACACACTGGTGAAAAACAGTTCGGATGCGACATTTGTTCGAAAAAGTTGTCGACCAATACTCATCTGATCAATCACTATAAAATTCACACTGGCGAAAATAGGAAACCGTTCGAATGTGCTACATGCCAGAAAACCTTCCATTCCAAAAATGCTTTGGCTGCCCACCAGGTATTTCACACTGGCGAAAAACCGTTCGAGTGTGACGTTTGCGGGAAAAAATTTCCACTCAAGCAGTATCTGATGAAGCATCGTAAAGTACACAACAAACAGCAACACGATGTACTGTTCGAATGTGATTTTTGCCCGTGCACATTCGCCATCGAGAAAAAATTGACCGAACACCGATTGGTCCATACTGGCGAAAAGCCTCTCGACTGTGAAGTTTTCCAGAGATGGTATGTACAGATCCACTTTTTATAAGTTTTTATTTAGTTTCCCTTGTCCTGATGTCTGTCTGTGTGTCTGTCTGTGTCTGTCTGTGTCTGTCTGTGTCTGTCTGTGTCTGTCTGTGTCTGTCTGTGTCTGTCTGTGTCTGTCTGTGTCTGTCTGTGTCTGTCTGTGTCTGTCTGTGTCTGTCTGTCTGTGTCTGTCTGTGTCTGTCTGTGTCTGTCTGTGTCTGTCTGTGTCTGTCTGTGTATGTCTGTGTCTGTCTGTGTCTGTCTGTGTCTGTCTGTGTCTGTCTGTGTCTGTCTGTGTCTGTCTGTGTCTGTCTGTGTCTGTCTGTGTCTGTCTGTGTCTGTCTGTGTCTGTCTGTGTCTGTCTGTGTCTGTCTGTGTCTGTCTGTGTCTGTCTGTGTCTGTCTGTGTCTGTCTGTGTCTGTCTGTGTCTGTCTGTGTCTGTCTGTGTATGTCTGTGTATGTCTGTGTCTGTCTGTGTATGTCTGTGTCTGTCTGTGTCTGTCTGTGTCTGTCTGTGTCTGTCTGTGTCTGTCTGTCTGTGTCTGTCTGTGTCTGTCTGTGTCTGTCTGTGTCTGTCTGTGTCTGTCTGTGTCTGTCTGTGTCTGTCTGTGTCTGTCTGTGTCTGTCTGTGTCTGTCTGTGTCTGTCTGTGTCTGTCTGTGTCTGTCTGTGTCTGTCTGTGTCTGTCTGTGTCTGTCTGTGTCTGTCTGTGTCTGTCTGTGTCTGTCTGTGTCTGTCTGTGTCTGTCTGTGTCTGTCTGTGTCTGTCTGTGTCTGTCTGTGTCTGTCTGTGTCTGTCTGTGTCTGTCTGTGTCTGTCTGTGTCTGTCTGTGTCTGTCTGTGTCTGTCTGTGTCTGTCTGTGTCTGTCTGTGTCTGTCTGTGCCTGTCTGTGTCTGTCTGTGTCTGTCTGTGTCTGTCTGTCGTTGTCTCTCTGTCGTTGTCTCTCTGTCGTTGTCTCTCTGTGTCTGTCTGTGTGTCTGTCTGTGTCTGTCTGTGTCTGTCTGTGTCTGTCTGTGTCTGTCTGTGTCTGTCTGTGTCTGTCTGTGTCTGTCTGTGTCTGTCTGTGTTTGTCTGTGTCTGTCTGTGTCTGTCTGTGTCTGTCTGTGTCTGTCTGTGTCTGTCTGTGTCTGTCTGTGTCTGTCTGTGTCTGTCTGTGTCTGTCTGTGTCTGTCTGTGTCTGTCTGTGTCTGTCTGTGTCTGTCTGTGTCTGTCTGTGTCTGTCTGTGTCTGTCTGTGTCTGTCTGTGTCTGTCTGTGTCTGTCTGTGTCTGTCTGTGTCTGTCTGTGTCTGTCTGTGTCTGTCTGTGTCTGTCTGTGTCTGTCTGTGTCTGTCTGTGTCTGTCTGTGTCTGTCTGTGTCTGTCTGTGTCTGTCTGTGTCTGTCTGTGTCTGTCTGTGTTTGTCTGTGTCTGTATGTGTCTGTCTGTCTGTCTGTCTGTCATCAAATCTTGCAAGTTGAATATGACACACCTCAAATCTTCCGATTGATTCAAAACTAGGCGAGTGGACTAATTTTTCGGTCAATTTTAAGGTGCCAGAATCATCAATAATGCCACGGTAATTTTCAAACGGCCAGAAATTTACCGCGAATAAAAACTGACGTCACGATTTCGTAAGGTGGGGCAGACCATAGCACAGTTGCCATATGCTGAAATACGATTATGAACTTCAGACATATTAGTTATTCAATAATGAATGAATACTCAATCATGTATTGGTAATATTCCTAATTAGCATTAAGGTATCAATTGCCTCAAAATGTTCCCTCATGATTTGTGGCTTATTGCTTATAATACATTCGTGTAAGTAATAATTATATCAATTCATTCTAGAGGACATTTGAACCGGTAAACGCTCGAGTAAACGTGACAACACGGCGCTCGACTTGTGGGCGTGGTCTTGTCAGTTCTCAGCATTGTTGCCAAGTCCCCAACATTCACATGATATTTTGTTATGATGTATAGGAAATATTTGAACATTTTGAACATGCTGGTTGATCCAAATAGTCAAGAATCAACTTTAATAAAATTTATTCAACGAAATGACTCTTAACATCTTTTTGACAACATGATTATAATTCACAAAGAAAGAGAAACTCAAAGGCATTACCACAATAGTCATGAAATGAACGAAAATGGTAAATAACTACTTTTCTGGCTATATGCCACACAGAACATTGAGTTACATCCTCCCGAAATCTATGCAATAATTCGTATAGACGAATGAAATCGCATGTGTTTCCTTCCTCAACGACGAGCTGCGCCTAAGTGGTTCAGGAACGCGTTACCTGAAGACCGGTTTCGAGCTCTTGGCTCCCATCAGTGCAGGGCTGTCCCAGATAGCATTCTTGACCGCTATCTGGTACGAACCTGACCCAACGTAAACACATTTCAGCATTTTATACCCCACGAGGCGCTCAACGTCCGCGAAATGAACGCGAACGCCACCTGGCAAGAAAAGAAACACTTCAAAACAAGATCCCATTTCAAGTGAAATTGGAGTTGCTGGTTGCCCGACCGGCGTATTTTCGATTAGAAAAAAGCCAAATACTCAAAGTCAAATGCAATGGTCACAAAGAGAGAGAAACTCGGTCATTGCCACAATAGTTCATAAAATGAACGAAAATTGTAGATAACGAGAGAACAACTACTTTCCTGGATATATGCCACGCAGAACATTGAATTACATCCTCCCGAAATGTATGCAAAAATTCGTATAGGCGAATAAAATCGCAAGTGTTTCCTTCTGAATAATTCGCATACTCTCAAATTATACAGGGTGGCTGAAAATAATTTTTCAATTCGGACCTTTTCGAAGTGATTTTTTTTTTGAGTTTTTCAAATGGAACACCCCATATATTTTTTGGCCATGTGATACATAATTGAAACACGAACATTTTCTGCTGCCTTAATTTGAAGCGACCTTCTACTTCCTAAGTGCATTTATTAAGACCTCGAGTTTTTTACAGGTACAAAACAGAGAACACTCTGATAACTCATAGTGAGGTGGACATTGGCAAAACTTCTCATTCTATTGTTGAATCTCTGGAGGGAGATCAATGTACGAACGAGTTTTCTGTTGAGGCTGATTCAAACAAACACCACTCTGAAACGAAAATCGAAACTTGCTCAGTTGGTGACGAAATAGAAGCCGAACTGAAAATGGAAACTGAGCAAAGTGTGTTAATGAAAAGTGAATGTAAAGTTGAAATAGGTCATCATCCAGTGGAATTTGTAAATGTTGAACAATTCATAAAACCTGAGAAAGAGGAGATCATTTGAAGAATGAATGTCTAAGAAATTCTGTCCGTTATAAATCTGTGTCTATGAAGTTACCATAAAAGCAACCATTTCCAATAGTTGACTTTTGATGGCATGCGATTTTTTTATTATTCATTCATTCCAATAGGAATCGAAGTGCTACATTATTGGCATCTAAGAGAGTTCTTTATTCAGAAAGGGAGCTATCTAGACGAAAATAATAATAAATGTACTTGAATTTCAAACCCCCTCTCTTCAATTTCTTATAATATTCTTTACTGTAATCAAAATGTAGCACTTTCCATTGAATAAGCAGAAAAAAGTTTCCAGCCATTCAAAAGTGGATGAACAGTATACCGGGTGGCTACGGAAGTATTGCCTACGGAATATCTCAGTTATTGTATGAAGTAGGTTCGTGAAATTTGGAGCGTCGATATAATGACATAAGAGCTAGAATTTGAGCATATTTGCATGTCGAAGTTAACTTCCGGTCTGACCGGAAGTAACATCAACTTTCTTATTTTTTTCTTTTCGCTTTATTCAGCATCCAATTCCCTTTCTGATGACATATCACAAGTTGGTATCTAACCAGAAACTAGATCAGAAAATAATTATTATTGAAATTCACCGAGTAGGCCGTGGAAGCAAAATGGTATTTCATTTCAAAAAATGACTTTCTATTATATCATTAGAAAGGAATGGTTATGCTGAATAGTACAGGCAAGAAAAAGTTATATGTTCCTATTTAAGTTATGGACCTACAGAGTATTGATTTTTTCCCAATTTTTCCAATATTTTTTTTTACGGCTTTTTATAACGCCGACGAATGAAAATAAAATATCACAGTAGTAGCAACTGTTATCAAGTGACGTATGGTTTCCATAGCCAACTTTTCAATTTTTGGCCTTCATTTTGCTTCCACGGCCTACTCGGTGAATTTCAATAATAATTTTTCTCTGATCTAGTTTCTGGTTAGATACCAACTTGTGATATGTCATTAAAAAGGGAATTGAATGCTGAATAAAGCGAAAAGAAGAAAAAATAGGGTTTCCATTTAAAATAAGAAAGTTGATGTTACTTCCGGTCAGACCGGAAGTTAACTTCGAGATGTCAATATGCTCAAATTCTAGCTCTTATGTCATTATATCGACGCTCCAAATTTCACAAACCTACTTCATACAATAACTGAGATATTCCGTAGGCAATACTTCCGTAGCCACCCGGTATATAGGTATTTTTTTTTATTTATATATATATATATATAAATTATAGTAGAGTTGTAAATTGCGCATTATGTATGAAAGTGAATACAAAGTTGAAGAAGAACTCAAGTCCAATAAGTATACCTTTTTTATTCTTTCCTTATATCCACCACCCATGTTTTTTTTATTTGAATTTTTTTATTGACCTGGATGTCCACAGAATTCTCAAAAACATGACATAAATACAAAAAAAAATGTAACTAGGATTATTACACTTGAAGAATAAGATAAGCGGTATATCCTATACTGTGTTGGCTAAACATCATAGTTATGTCCTTTTCAAGACTTAAGGAAATCATATATCGTTTTTGTACTATTAATTGTTTTTTTATTGTACTATTAATGAATCAACTCATTAAATGTTTCTTGGATCGCAATAATAAATTGGTGAAATCAGGAAAATATGAGATTTTTCCAAAAATCTAATATGCACTAATATGCAGAGAACAGAATATCCCAACAACAAAAATCAGTTTATAACAACACAACTTTCATATGAAGTTTTTTCTTTATGCTAAAATAACGATGTTAATGTTTCACATATGTCAAAATTGTGACGTTTTAGTGGTTTCAATCAATATCAAAATAATATGCTTAATTCTAGCCAATCATTTGGTATCATACTGATAATTTCTTATAGTATAGCAAATTACAGCGATAATATTTCCACGTTTGGATGGTCGTTTAAGAAGGAGTCCATTAGACTGCGCTAATATATAGGCTGTTTTGTAAAAACTTCGCAAACGATAAGATTTCCACAAAATTCTCAAACACACGACATATTTCGCTAACACAGTGTAGCTTCGTCAGATTAGGTTGTGTTAGCGAAACATGTCCGTGTGTTTGAGAATTATGTGGAAATCTTATCGTTTGTGAAGTTTTTACATTTGCCATAGATTTCCATCAAGTAATGCCGAGTCAATTAAAAAAAAAGTTGTTTTGTTCGATAAACAAGTCTGTTGGGACGAAAATTACATTCGTGGTGGTAATTATTTTTCATAATTTTAAACTAGATTAGCTCCCGTCTTTGTTGCTATTGAGAAATGCCACTCTTGAGATATTTCTTCTCATAGACTGCGTTGATATAAGCTGTTTTGTTTGACAAATAAGTCTGTTGGGACCACGATAAAAATGCCGCAAAACCGAAGTGTGTGGCTGTGAAATCAAGTGAAATGTTCGTTTTTGTTGGGCATTTTACGAAATAGTTATGAAAATAATCACGCTGGATTACATTCGTGGTGGTAATTATTTATTATAATTTTAACTAGATCAGCACCCGTCTTTGTTATTGCTATTGAGAAATCCCACTCGTGAGATATCTAGAACAACAAAGATTCGTCCATCAAAATTGTCAAAAAATGACCACCACTTGTGTAATTATTGATGATGATTATTGTTGGCTAATTTATAATGATGAATGACCCTGTACAATTATTCAAATACGTCTGTACTATTGTACTGTATGGTGCATATCCAAACAGGGCAATGTCAATGAAGGCTAAATATCTAGACTGTGACGGGTTATACCGTCAGTAAATCTAGGTATTTAGCGGCCATTGGCTGTGTAACCAGAAATGCCTAAGTCTTTCGAACTATTCCCTTCAAGTTCTGTGCTGCTACACCAACGATGTTCCGTCTAGTGCTAATTTTAGTACTTTTCACTAGAGTCACTGGATGTTATTCGTTTGATAAGAGTTCGGACACAGAAATGACAACGGTTAGGGTTTTTGAATGTTTAGATTCATCAAGTTACACACCTTGCATTGTGACAAGAGCATCATAGTCGTCCCGCGATTTTTCATTCAAAATTGTTTGAATTTGACAATTCATTCTATAAACGTCAGAATTGAAATTAAATATCATAATCATCATACTTTCGAGATAAAAGCAGCTATGCTGTATAATAAATTGTGCCAATTATGAAACAAATGGATATCATTTATTCGATTTTCCAAACCAAATATCAAGCATTCTCTTATGAAAGGAAGATATGAAACGGCCTGGGTGGAAAATCAATTTGAAGACGAGCGGAATTTGTGAGGTAGGTACTCATTGAAATTCACTTCTTATAACAGCATCTGATTAGAATGAATCTATATTTTAGGCCCATTTTCAAACAGAAGATTTCAAAATCTGTTTGAGAGAATCTGCTGTTCCATCAATTTACAAAGCAAACGATTTCAAGAACAAAATTCCATTATTATCATCACACAAAATACAAAACAAAATAATCATGGAAAAAGGTCAAATGATCGCAAAATTACATTATGAAATTGAAAATTTGAAAACGAAACTCAGAAAAGCAAGTAAACTACAACGTGATATATTATTGAATGGCGTTTTTGCTGCTGACCGCGAATTGAAAATTCAACAGTGAAAACTGAATAGATATTTATGTATCAAGGGAATTATTATAAGGGCCTTAATTACGCTGGAGGTTATCGTTTTGGAGATATTTTCTATATCGATCCGTGTTACTTAGCTCCTAGGGCGCTAAGTGAAGTTGATGAGAACTTAAAAAAACCAAGAATTTGGTAGGTCTCGTCAAAATAAATCATTTTTTTCTTATGAAATCTTTATCGAAAAATGATTTGTTCTCTGTATTTCAACACCCTGTGTCTCCGAAATGAAGCATTTCCAGACACAAGCTTATATAGACATTATTTCTTAAAATTGTCTCAGGAATACTCCACTGATGTATATAGTACAGTTTCACATACAATAAGGAATTATAGCTATAAGTTTATCCATATGTATATATTCTCTGATATTAAAATGTTGTTACATGCATTTTTTTCATTTATATAAATCTTGCTCTGCTAGAAGTGTAGGTATCACTATGAATTGAAGTGGGTGTTGTACCCTATATCCATTGTCCATCTACTGCTATGATTGATTTGACAGAAAATATAACCTCTAAAATCGTATCTGACAATCAGGCGCTACTAGGGAAATTGAAAAGACAAAGAGCAGAATATATGTCTTATTCTTTTATTCACTTAAACCATTGTATTATAGAAAATAGAAAAGGACAAAAGTTCAGCTGTGTCCGAACTCTTATCAAACTAATACCATACAGTGACTCTACTTTTCACTAACTTCTCAATAAAAAAGCGTACAAGTACTAGAAAGAGAGAATTTCGGCATCCTAGTTCTCGTTGTGAAAAATTGGCTCAGCCAATGCTTTGTGTTTTAAAGAACCTATGATAACTCTACTTTCAACATTTGGTGAACATTCATTCCTGATAGCCCGTTTTAGGCAAATAGGATGACGTTAATTTCTCCCTCCATTATGCTTGTACGCTTTTTTTTGAATACGACTGTACGCCTAGTTTTATTTTCAATTTTTGACTTTTGGGTACATAGAAAATCGAGACAATTTATAAAAATAAAAAAAAGGATTACCGCTTGAATTAATGACAAATAACACGACATTTTTGACTGTTGACTCCAGACCTCAGTTGTCAAATTGGTCACAGCGAATCGCGTGACACATTATGGACGCATGCGCATTTGCTTGTAAGAAAACAGAATCATATATCATATGAGACCCTTGGGGTCTCGAAAGAAAGGAAAACCATCCTTGAAAGCCTAAATCACTAAACAAATGAATGCAGTGGGCTGACGCCATGCTATTGGAGAAACCAGAATGAAACTATCTGACCAAACCCAGCCTCCACAATTTTTTAGGGAAATATAATCAATATAGAACACAAATATCAAGTGATAGGAATAGTTCGAAAGATTTAGGCACTTATGAAGTATATACGGATTCGTGCCCTTGTGTCAACCAGACAAAAGTTCATAGTGGGAGAAAATGAGAAGAAGAAGTTAACCTCAGGAAGTTTCCGAACCCCGGTTAAAATTCGAAAATTTGATGGACGAGAATAAATCCAGGATATTATGTCGGATAGAAAGTGCTTATACAACAAAAATCATCATTTACATATTACTCACAGTAATGGCTTCATAGAGGAACGAAATCTGAACATATCAATCAATAATTTGATAGATTCACTGGTAAATATAAAATGTAATCCTGCTGGATTCATCACTCCATTAACTTCATACATTTTGATGAAAAGATGAATATAGAGTGTCATAAACTTCTTGAGTGTGAGTTTGTATTTTTCCATTTCATCAATACATATTTTCTTGATTTGTATAGATCAAAATATTCTGTTAAATTGAGTGATGTTGCATGATTCCAACCTGAATGAATATAGGTAATTTTCAGCTGATCAAAATACGGGATCCTACAGAATTTACTTTCAACTATACAGAAGGTATAAATGAAAGTGAATATGAAACAATTAGATCAAAACAAAACCTTGATATTGATTTCATTGAATTCAAAACTACCCTACTTGATATGTTGCAGCTGTTTCAGAAGAAAGAAATGTGAGTACCTTTCATCATCTACTTATGAATTTAAGAAATGGTTACCTTTGTTGCCATTGTAGTTGCCATATTTGAAAAATATTGAATTATTTGAAATTATACTAATTCAGTTTGGTAGTTGACAGATATTCCGAGAGATATTCACAGAGACCTCAGCTGACTCAAAATCAAAAAAGTTTATAATTTGGTGTGTGGGAAATATCTCAGGAAATATTGATGAAGGCATGCTAACTCTTGAGCTAACTCTAATAAGTATAGTTCATGGTATCAATGTAACCTACTTGGTGTTCAATTTTACTAATATTTGATTTCCTTGAACTTAGGTCACTAATTATAACAGTTTTCCATTGTGCTGAAATTATTCTCCAGTGTATATAAAAAAACCAAGCAAAACCCATTGAGGATGAAAAACTCGTCTGCATTTGAGTTCAAAAATCAGGAAAAACATATCATTATATGAACATGAAAACATTATTTTATTGTTATGCCATACAAAGAAGTACCTAACTGACCATGAGTTTTGTTGTGCTTTTGTTTTTTTCTAGCATTTCAAAGGACATACTAATTTTGTGGATTTTTAGAGTTCATTAGTTTCATATTTTTGTTTACAAAAGATTTTTTTTTAATAAAATAATTCAAAATATTATTTCAATCAGGTGATTTTATTGAAAGCAACCTTGCTTTGAAGGCTGCCCTTGTAATTTTTTCTTTTTATACTAGCTCATTCTCTATGAGCTAGCAGAACCAAAACATTGAATGAAAAAAATATATCATTCAAGGTGGTCCTACATCACCCATATTAAGCTAGCACAATCACTTTGAATTTTTTAATTTTTCTTCAGCCATAATTTAAGGCTAATTTATTACCCTATTATTCAAGGTGGTCCTACATCACCCTTATTAAGCTAGCAGAACCACTTTGAATTTTTCAATTTTTCTTCAGCCATAATTTAAGACTAATTTATTACCCTATTGTGGAATTTGTTGCTCTTGATTTATGCAAAATAACTTGGGTTCTGCTAGCTTAACGTAAAGCTACTAAATGAAAGTTCAATCACACAACTAATTATAACATAATTTGAGGCTCTAATCCTAGCCTATTGTCGACTTTTTTGAAAAAAATCATGGGTTCAGCTAGCAGAACCAAATCTCTGATAGAAGGAATATAAGAATATTGAGTATACCATTATTTAAAGCTAATTCAAAGCTTTTCATTGAACCTATTATCGATTTTTTTGTTAATCATTTTCTGCAAAAAATTTCCCAAATCCAACATGAACATAACAAGCTATTATATTATGGGTGGGTCACGGTGGATGGCCTATTAGAAGTATCTGGAGAACGAAAAGACAGAACATTCTCAAAATTGGGATGCTGTGATAATTGAACATTCTCTATTCGTCTAAAATGTTTTCATCGATACAGTGTTGCCACTTCTATCAGAAAAAACTAGCAACTTTGTTATTTCAAAAGGAACACCCTGTATTTTATTGCATTTTTTTATTCTTCCTGAGGAGCTGATTTCATCGATGTATCATACTTGGGGTCAAGCAGAAATAATTACAGAGATATAGGGTATTCAAAATCGAGATTTTTCAATGTTAGGATTTTTTTGTGTCGAAACTATTCATTATCGATCAAAACGGCTCACATGTCCCTATCTTAACTTTTGATTCACTATCTACTGGAATTTAATTGGAAAAAATACAAGGTGCTTCAAGATTCAGAAATCTGATCACCCTGTATCTGTTCCAATTAAATGTCAGTAGATAGTGTAGTAAACCGTTTCGATCGATAATGAATAGTTTCGACACAAAAAAATCCCAAAATTGAAAAATCTCGATGTTGAACACCCTATATCTCTGTAATCATTCCTGCTAGACCCCAAGTGTGATGCATTGATAAAATCAGCTCTCTAGGAAGAATCCGAAAATGCAATAAAATACAGGGTGCTTCATTTAAAATAACGAAGTTGCTAGTTGTTTCTGATAGAAGTGGCAACACTGTATCGATGAAAACATTTTAGACGAATAGAGAATGTTCAATTATCAAAGCATCCTGATTTTCAGAATGTTCTGTTTTTTCGTTCTCCAGATACTTCTAATAGGCCATCCACCGTGACCCACCCTGTATATATTATATACTAGCTGACCCGGCAAACGTTGTTTTGCCATAACATTATTTCTGGAGAAAACGTTTTTACATGAATATTTATCAAAGAAATTTCATTATTTTATTTCGGCTATCCATGAAAACAGGATTCTTTAGTTTTTCAAACTATTCTACTTATTCTCTACTTCTTTTTAGTTCGGCACTCTTATCTCTTCATTCTTTCATTTATTTGCTACTCACTTCTTTTTAGTTTGGCTATCTATAAAAACGTGTTTCATTAGTTTTTCAAACTACTATTTATTACAATAGCTGATGCTGATACCTGGCACACGTTGTTTTGCTATACTTAACATACATTTTCTTCTAGAAACTATTTTTTTAGTTAACTATTCATCAACACACTCTTATTATTTTGTTTTGAACTTCTTTTTGCTTTGGAAATCCATGAAATCGTGTTTCATTAGTATTTCAAACTACTATTTTTATTTTCTATTCCTTTTTAGTTCGACAATCTATCTCGTTCTTTAAACTATACTATCAATTTTCTACTTCTTTTCAGTTTGGCCTTGAGTTTGGCTATCAATAAAAGCGTTTTTCAAACTACTATTTATTGAAGCTCTTTCAACATATCGGATCCGCCATCTTGAATTTCCCAATTTTAAATAATAAAATCATAATCTCCGACCCGAAAATCACCCAGATACAAATTTTGAACAGAATCGGATCATAATTACAAAACTCGTCCGCCATATTGGATCCTTCATCTTTAATTTCCTAATTTTTATGAAAGAATCATAATCTCCGACCCGAAAATCACCCAGATACAAATTTTTAATGGAATCGGATCATAGTTACAAAACTCGTCCGCCATATTGGATCCGCCATCTTGAATTTCCAAATTTTGACAAAAGAATCATTATCTCCGATCCCGAAAACCACCCGATACCAATTTTGAATATAATCTGACCATAATTACAAAACTCGTCCGCCATATTGGATCCGTCATTTTGAATTTCCCCATTTTGACAAAATATTCATATCTTGGACCTTTAAAACCTCCAGATACCAATTTTGAATAGAATCTGATCATAATTACAAAACTCGTCCGCCATATTGGATCCGCCATTTTGGATTTCCTTATTTTGATGAAAAAATTATAATCTTCGACCTTAAACACCCCCAGATACCAATTTTGAATGAAATCTGGCCATAATTAAAAAACTCGTCGTCCATATTGGATCCGCCATTTTGAACTTCCTCAATTTGATGAGTAGATCATAATCTTCGACCTCGAAAACCGCCAGATACCAATTTTGAATGGAATCTGACCATAAGTACAAAACTCGTCCGCAATATTGGATCCGCCATCTTGAATTTCCAAAATTTGACGAAAGAATCATAATCTCCGACCCCGAAAACCCCCATATACCAATTTTGAATAAAATCGGATAACAATACTCATCCGCCATATTGGATCCGCCATCTTGAATTTTCGATTTAAAAAAAAGATATCGACCGATTCTCATGCCTACCGAATACGCACAAAAAATTTCATATGAATCGGTCGAGCCGTTTCGGAGGAGTTCGACCACTAACACCGGGACCGGGATAGGAGAATTTTATATATTAGATATATATACAGGGTGATCCACGGTGGATGGCCTATTACAAATATCTGGAGAACAAAAAGACAAAACATTCTGAAAATTGGGATGCTTTGATAATTGAACATTCTCTATCCGTCTAAATTATTTTCATCGATACAGTGTTGCCACTTCTGTCAGCTCACAACTAGCAACTTCGTTATTTTAAATGGAGCACCCTGTATTTTATTGCATTTTTAGATTCTTCCTGAAGAGCTGATTTCATCAATGCATCACACTTGGGGTGCTTGGGGTCTAACAGGAATGATTACAGAGATATAGGGTGTTAAATCGAGATTTTTCAACTTTGGGATTTTTTGTGTCGAAACTATTCATTATCGGTCAAAACGGCTTCCATGTCCCTATCTCAACTTTTGATTGACTATCTACTGACATTTAATTGGAACAGATACAGGGTGATCAGAATTCTGAATTTCGAAGCACCCTGTAATTTTTCCAATAAATTGATCGATAATGAATAGTTTCGACACAAAAAAATTCTTGAACACCCTATATCTCTGTAATCATCTCCGCTAGAACCCAAGTGTGATACATTGATGGAATCAGCTCTTCAGGAAGAATCTAAAAATGCAATAATATACAGGGTGTTCTATTTGAAATAACAAAGTTGCTAGTTGTTCCTGATAAAAGTGGCAACACTGTATCGATGAAAATATTTCAGGCGGATGGGGAATGTTCAATTATCGAAGCATCCCAATTTTCAGAATGTTTTGTCTTTTCGTTCTCCAGATACTTCGAATAGGCCATCCACCGTGGATCACCCTGTATATATTATAGCAAACCAAAAAAGTTCAATCACAAAACTGATTATACCATAGTTTGAGGCTCTAATCCAAGCCTGTTGCCTTTCTGCACATTTAAAAAAAAATCAAAATAGCCTCAAATTATGGTGTACTCAATATCCTCGTCCAATGAGTTTATGCATTCTGTAGTCTTCACCACACGATGTGTATTCTTTATGATTTCTTATATTCCTTCTATTTGAGATTTGATTCTATTAGCTTAATGGTTAAGCTAGCAAAACCCATGACTAATAAAAAACAATGTGCGAAAAAATCGGTAGTAGGCTAGGATAAGAGCTCTCAATTTGTCTTAAATTATGGTATAATTCGTTTCGTGATTGATTTTGGTGCTATTGGTTTTTCATGTTCATGTAGGATGTGAGAACATTTTTGCAAAAAAATTATGAACAAAAATATCGATGAATTAAAAAAAAACAATGCGCGAAAAAACCGGCAACAGGCTAGGGCAAGAGCCTTAAATTAGCCTTAACATATGATATAACCAGTACCGTGATTGATTTTTTTTTTGGTTTATTGATTTGTCATGTTCATATTGGATTTGAGAAAATTTTTGCAAAATTGATGAACGAAAAAATCGATGATAGGCTCAACAAAAAGCTTTAAAATAGTCTTAAATTATGGTGGTCTCAATACTCTTGCATTCCTACTATTTTATATTTGGTTCTGCTAGTTTAATGGTTAAGCTAGCAAATCCTTTGATTCTTTTTTGAAAAACAATGTGCGAAAAAATCGGCAATAGCCTAGGATTGGGGCCTTAAATTAGCCTAAAATTATGGTATGATCAGTGTTGTGATTGAATTTTTATTGACGATGGGGTTCGGCTAGCTAAACGTTAAGCTAGCAGAACCCACGTTTTTTGCATAAATCGAAGAGCAATAAATTCGGCAATTAGGTAATAAATCAGCCTAAAACAATTGAAGAATCCAAAGTGGTTCTGCTAGCTCAATAGGGGTTCAAACATTAATACTACCATTTGACAAAATGATCAATCTTAGTATCAAAGTTTCTTTCAAGTTGAAAACAACATCTTGTATTACTAAGAAAAGTAAACTAGTATGATTTGTTGTTTGAATGTTATGAAATGCTTTATTCTAGGTTTTTGAAGTGTGAAATATCAGATGACATTTGTAGCCTAATATTCTACAAGAAATCGAAAATAAAAAGTATCATTTACTTGAGTCTGGACTTGCACAAAACAGACCAAAAAGAAATCTTCAATGAACTGATTGATAACTTGCAACGTATACAGGTATTATGCAATTCAGGTAATCCTTAGGTAGTTGCATGGTATCCATTTTCCGATAGTTTTGTGTGGTACTCTATAACATTATGTCACATATTTCTGGTAGACTGCCTGAACATCGTTGATGTTTTGAGCTGTTTAGAGAGTGAGAACGTGTTTTTTGTTCGAAAATTCAGAACACCCTGTGTACCAGCAGCAACAGCAAACTATGATTGAATAAAGAGATAATATGCAATTATATTGCATACCTATCATATTTCTATTGACAAATTTTGGTAACAATTTTCCAAAATTGGGTGATTCAGCTGAAATCGAACTCCTATTATTATGGTTGTTGATTTCATTCCAAACTTGTATTTAATCATGATTTATTCTATTTTTTTTGCTTATACTAGCTCCAGTGGAAGAAAAAAAAGTGGCTTCTTCTGTGCTTTTCCTTAGGTTTCCGAAAAGCTTAGAAATATTGATGTAGTAGCCTGCTATTTGACATGATTTTGACAGCTCTTCATCAATTACAAAAAGTATCACATAGTTATAAATTTAATAAATAAGATAATAATAATAAAAATGATGTTCAGTTTCTAAAGTCATTCTTGAAGTCCGCCTATAGTACGCTAATATTTTCAAGCTGTCAAAACATTTGTAGCATAGCCTCCTACTACATTGATAATGCCCCTAATAAATTGAATGAGAATTATGTAGCTAATTCCTAAAATTTGATCATCTAGAAAACTGTACAGATTATTTATGAGAAATTGACTACCTATATAGCTTAAAAAAAGGAGTGTGATGAGGGTATGGTGGATATTGAAATTGATGATCAGTTTTGAGATTAATATCGAGTATAACTCAATTTTGTTGAAAATACGACCTTCAATATTTTTTTTATGAAAATGACGCTAACCTAGCGCATTTATTTCTTTATTTCACAAAAGTTATCCGGAAAAAAATCATTTTAGTGTTGAACTCGCACATGCGCATACATTATTTTTTTTGTTTTCAAGGACTCCAATGATACATTGAAAAAACAGTTGGCTAATGTAAGGAAGACAGTCGCCGAGAGGGAAAAACAGATACAGCAACTGACGTGGCTCAAAAATCAACTGGAGCGCCAATTTTCCAATGTAACTACATATCATCAATGCAATGGGCTACTGGACTGATAGTGGATAATTATCATTCAATTACGCCACTGTGTTTTTAGGGACCAAAATTAATTTTTGCAACACTTCTTATGCGTTTTTGATGTAAATAATGTGTCTATCAGTGTTGAATTGTTGAATTTCAGAGCTCATTACAAATGTGCTGGCATGGCCGCCATTTGGCCATGTTCTGGGATACGTCGAATCCATGATGACGTCAGTTCTTATGCTGCTCATGAAGCAAGGTTGACAAGTCACCAATAATTATAATCAAGTTATTAAACAGTTGTAGAGTCCTCTGTCAATGAATGAAACTACATCCACATTCAATATTTCATTTGGCCTAGTAGGAGGAAGCCATGACATTATAGTTATTCATTTGTGACTTTTTCGAGCAACCAGCTTGTCAAATTACACTTCCCCAAAGAATTAACACACCACCACAAAAGGACCACGCACACATTATATGGGAAAATGTCTTTCGGTGAAAATGGCGGGACTCCATTGGCCCAACTCGATCGTATGACCAGATTTGGCGCTAGAGGGTGAAACATCATGAATTTTGTGTATTTTTGAGTCTTAGAAGCTTAATGAAGAATATGAAAATATCGTGATATAAAGGATGTTGTAGCCTTTTCACAGGGTGGTCAACAATAAACTGATTCTCAGAAAATCCGAATGACGACTTTCGAATTTTACGAGATATTCGCATTGATGGTTTTCAAATTGACAACATATGTATACACACACATTCACACATACACCTAATAACAAAAATCATAACAAAACATTGAATCATCTTGCCACGAAGTGGATTTTCATGCAAGAGGGATCTTTTCTTAGTGAAGCAGAGCCCTTGTATTTTTTGCACGAATATTCGTGAAACTTCTCATTGTATTTCGTCGGAAAGAATTCAGACAATGGCATCAGAAGACATATTCAGGACTATGCCATGATTAAATCACCTAAATGAGTATATTGGCAACTTCTGTTATTCAGATCACTCTGTATCAATGATTATCATTTTCTTTTCTTCGATCAACGTTTATTCTGATCGGTGGCCAATGATGAACTCAATTAATCAGCTTTCTCATATAGGCGATGGCATTCGGATTTTCCGAAAATTAGTTTATTGTTGACCACCCTGTAAAAAGGCTACTAAATTCTTTCTGTAACCTTGAAACATATCTATCTTCAATGAATTTTGGTAGGGTGAATGCATATCACGAGATTTTCATATTCTTCATTAAGCTTGGAAGACTCAAAAATACATAAAATTCATGATGTTTCACCCTCTAGCGCCGAATCTGGTCATACGATCGAGTTGGGCCAATGGAGTCTATTACTTAGAATGACTACAGCTACAACATATCAAAAATCCAGCCATTTTCACCGAAAGACATTTTCCCATATATTGTGTGCGTGGTCCTTTCCAAAAGTTTGAGATACATTTTCGTCAAAACTACTTGTCCTGTACTGTAATATCCACCATTAGGCGATACGTCGAATGAATGGTGACGTCAGCTCATATGGTGTTTCGTTATTGGTCAGATAATCTTCCATTCCCACTCATGAAGCAAGGTTGTCAAGTCATCAATTATAATCAAATTATCAAAAAGATGTTACGAGTCCTGTCGTTGAATAAAACATAATAAGAGGATGCCATGATATTACAGTTCATTCTTGACTTTTTCGAACAACCAGCATGTCCAAATATTTCTTATAGTCCATAACAAAATATCATGTGAATATTGAAGACTTGGCAACATTGTGCTGGCTGAGAAGTGCGGTGTGTTGTCACGTTTACTAGTTCGAATGCCCTCTAGTGTGAATTAACATAATTATTATCTACAGAAATGTATTATAAGCAATAAGCCACAGCACATGAGGAAAAATTTTGAGCTAGTTAGGAATATTACCAATACATAATTGATAATTTACGAATTATTGAATAACTAATATTCCTGAAGTTCCCAGTCGAATTTCAACATATGGCAACTGTGCTATGGTCTGCCCCTACTTGCGAAATCATTATGGGTTTTTGGGTCCCGCTCAAATCGGCTGGAATTTTAGTATGTTGTAGTTTGTGATAACCTGATCAAACCCTCTCATGGGCCCAACTCAATCCTATGACTAGTTTTCGAGCAACAGCGATTCAAATGTTGGATTGTGTGCCTTCAAGGGAGGTAGAACAGACATATTTTTCTAAGTGAATTTGTGCCCTATGAGCCTCAAAAAACGACTTGTTGATAGAATGTCAGCGTTATTATAATGAGTTTGTTGGAAGAATAATTCGATTAACTGAAATATTGATAACAGGGTGACGCCTAATATCTTGACAATTAATTATGTTTTGTAATGATCATGAATTTTCGAATATAAAATGAAACAAAGAGAAGAATATTGAGAATTGCAGTTCATTGAATAAATGAAGAACTCGAATATACAGAGCGGTATTGCACAAACGTATCAGTTATTTGAATTTCATGAATCTCAATCGATCTGACTAAATGATATGCAAAACTTACTAATTCAAGATTAATTTATTGATTATTTTTTCATCCTATACCCTTGCTGATTCAGAATTATACAATAAGGGGCATACATATCACAAAAACATATATACAGTGTCATTCATAAAGTCGGCATCATATGGGAAAAACTTTTATTAATGACTTATTTTGAAATTCGAGTTGGACGTAAAGTTTTGCTTCAAAAAGATGAAAAATGGCCTACTCAATCGGGGTCACGTGACTTCCGCTACATGTCAAAAGTGACATTTTTTCAAATTAATCGCTGAAAGTAGGCTTATTTGTTCGAATATCGAAAAAGTTTACTTGAAAAAGATGGTTCCATCTAAATTTTACATATGTGACTCGGATTCTATCTTTCTATTACATTTTTTTGATTTCGATATTTTTTAAAAATTTTCGAAATTTCTGTAATATTAAAAAAATTGTAAATTCGATAAAACTACTTGATACCAGTAGCTTCATCATGCTACTTACTTTCGATTATTAATTATCACTAATGATCGACAAAAATATGATTTTCTTCAGAAAATGATAATCTCCGCTTCAAAATTCAGTTTGTTTGATATTGAGTTTCATCAAATTGAAGTATAACGCTTACGTCTCTGCGCGATACCGCCCTGTATACTCGATTTCTTCATTTATTCAATGAACCTCAATTCTTAACATGAATGGTGTGTTTTTCCTATTTGATTTACGAAAATTCATGATTATTACAAAACATAATTAACTGGCAAGATATTAGACATCACCCTGTTATCAATATTTCAGATGATCGAATCATTCTTCAAAAATATTCATTATTAAGGTTGAAATTCTATCAACAAGTCGTTTTTTGAAGCTCATAGGGCACAAATTCACTTAGAAAAATATGTCTACCACCCTTAGGCACACAATCCAACATTTGAATTGCTGTTGCTTGAAAACTAGTCATAGGATTGAGTTGGGCCCATGAGAGCTTTTGATCAGGATATCACAAACTACAACATACTAAAATTCCAGCCGATTTGACCAGGACCCAAAAACCCAGAAGAGCGGTGCGGGGTTCTTTCTAGCCGTTTGAAAATTACTGTGCCATATCGATGATTTTAGCACCTTGAATTCGATCGAAACATTTTAAAAAATATGGAATTGAAAAGTATTTGAGTGATGGTTCCATTTAGGAAATAAAAAAAATAGTCCACTCGCCTATCACCGTGGCATTATTGATAATTTCAGCACCTCAAAATCGGCCGAAAAAAAATCACAAAACATGGAATTGAAAAGTAATTGAGTGATGATTCTATTTAAAAAATTAGTCCACTTGGCTATTGTCTGATATAACCGAGGCCATTATAAATCTGATGATTTCAGGAACTCAAGAAGGTCGAAGATTTTTTCATCGCTAAAAGTAGGGACTTGGAGGAATTGGCGCAAAATAGAATCCGATTGACACAGCAACGAATCGTTAAACTAGTGGAAGACGTGAACAGTGTTAAATCGCAAACAGTTTTGAAATTTGCCTCTAATGTCAGATTGTCCAATACAATTGAAAGTCTCAGGTTTGAAGCGACGGAAAATGCCAAATTGATGAATCAATTGAAGAAGGAAAATTGCGTCCTGCAATCCGTGAACGCCAATCATGAAAAAAATATCGCTGATTTGAGGCATATTTTGAATGAGAGAGATACAGCAGTCAAGGGACTTTCCAAAAGAAATGTGAGTTTCAATTGTGCATTTTTTGAATTGAGTCGGCCGTTACTTGATGGAAATCTATGGTAAATGTAGAAAACTTCACAAACGATATGGGGTGCGTTTTGTTGTGCCATTCCGGAAGTGATAAAATGAGTGGGCCTAAGAAAACGGATCGGCGCCAGGCACTGCCCCGCCTAGCCCCTAGGTAGCTACGCCACTGATAATGTAGATATTGTGCCTATTTTCTGAAAATGAAGGAATATCGATTCTTCCACAGGTAATTCTGATCCTTCATGGGAGAGTAGAATATGAAACTTAGGCAAGCCAATGTAAGTTTAGTTTATTGTACCAGTATTTCACCTGAAGAACCTACTGTTTTTGTGGAAATCTCATCGTTCGTGAAGTTTTTTACATTCAAATTGTGCAATTCAATTGTGAGTACAGGCGTTACCACCGATACAACAAGGCCAGCAGACTCTGACGTAAACAGCTCGTGACGTCACCAAGAGAGGCCAGTGTTTTATTTTATCGCTTGTCGACTAACGCGTCAGTTCGTGTTAATTCATCGGTGATTCACGTATGTTTTTGAAACGGTCCCGAATTCTTTTGTTGTTTATTCATCGAAATAATTGGCGGAAAAATTACTGTTTTGTGAAATATTTTGTGTTGTGATCGGCGAAATAACAATGCCTTTCAAGTGTTGTGTTCCCTTTTGTCGGGGGAATTATGTGGGTGGTTCAAAAGTTCATGCTTTTAGTTTCCCGTTGAACGAGGAGCTATCGAAAATGTGGGTATATGCAATTCACCGCGAGGATTTCACTCCATCTAAGTTCAGTAGTAAACAGAGCTTAATTTATAATGATGAATTAATAATAGAAGACAATTACTCTCTCATAAAAAGTATAAGTAGAGGAAAAATAGAAAAGCTTTGATTGTGCAGTTTTCGTATATTATAGTCAACAAAATCATCTCTGAATTCGAGGAAATTCCTTTCTGAAAACGGTCATTTGCCTCGTGGAAATGAATGCAGAATTCATTCCAATGATCAAATTACAACTATCATATTAACATGAACTACAAACACTCTACTAAAGGTAAAACTGCATTTATCATGATATTTATCATGAAGATATTTGACTAAAAAGTTCCAAACTTCACCTTCATTTTCACCTGTCTTCTGGATGGCATTTAGAACAAATTTCCCTTCTTTTTTCATCATATTGAACAATTTATATATAATTCAACTATAAATATGATTTTCTTGAGATTAATCCATATTTAGTGAAAAGAAGGAAGAATATCATTCAAAATAATGGCGTGTGTAATGTCATTCGAAAGCAATCTATTGACATTTGACATCTCGTATTTTGATTGACTATTGATTAAATGGTCGTCATCTGGAATGCTTGTTCACTAAATATGAAAAACTCGCCATAAAAATCATATTTCCTGTTGAATTTTCTATATAAAAATGTGCCATCGAAGTACATCATGAGTATATAAAGTGTCCAATGATAAAATAAGAGCAAGTAGCTTCAAATGCCCCCAACACAAGGGGAGAAAGAAGGCGAAATTTCGAACTTTTTCTTGAAATATCTCAATAAATAGTGGTTTGTTCACATTTTCATTATAAAATTCGGTTTATCAGACAAAAATACGTGAGTACCGAAAAAAATTTTCAAAAAAACCCATCGCATGATAAATGCAGTTTTACCCTTAAAAATTACGGTTTCAAGTGTAACGATCCACTTGGGTGAAAAATCCAACAACAGAAAATTGAAAACACTCACTGGTTATTTTTTCAGGTAATAGGAATTTTCCAAGATTAATATAGGTAATTGTAACAAACGGCATGTCAATCAAAATAAAATACATTTTCCACAAATTTCTTTCGAACAATCTCACGATAAGTTTATGTTCTGCGGGCCCTGTATAAGTAGGTGTGAAGTTTACCTTCATCACAATTTTTGCCAATATATTTAATTCGAATGGGTTGCTGTAGGTGGATATTTGTGTTTTATCCTGGTTTTTGCTTTAAAACTTCGTTTTTCCATAATAAAATCGAATGGGGTACGAAGAAGGGCTCAGTTGACGACTGTCATCCTTTTTTAATCGGAAGCCCTTCAAAAAACAGCAAAATCGGCTCAATGATGATCTAAAACTAAAATCGAAATACGCGGTCGCCTTATAGCGCTATAAGCGCTTGTCGTTTCGAGCCGCTGGTTAGGCCTCACTAAGTGACGTCAGCCACGGAACATGCAGGCCTTGTTGTATCGGTGGTAACGGTACAGGCTGTCTCATTTTCGATGTCCTTATGGGATATCTCACTTATTTTCTGAGATAGAGATTTGAGGTTTTCGCGAACGTTGGCTACTTTTTTGTCAAACTAACCGTTTCTGGATTTTAAGTGAAAACATTCAAAAAATTCAGTTTTTACTTTTTCGCTGAGTATAAAATTTACTGAGATACAGGGGGGTACCAAAATCTAACATTTTCAATTTCGCCCTGTATCTCGAAAACGAGGCGAGTTATGACAATCATGTTTTTATTATACTTCTTTGTAATCACCTTATTTTCGAAACGAATCATACATGCCAAACAGTGTATTGTCAGCATTATTTATTCCCTGTCAATCAAATTTATGCCGACAAAATGAACTCAGAAGAAAATCCCGAAATTCCTGATAATATCCTACCTAGAGCAAGCGGCACAATCGACCGCGAACTCATTACCACTAAAAAGCAGGTCTAGTAGTTCCAAGTTTTTTTTATTCTTACAACTGTGAAAATAAAAATGTTCCAAGTTTCTTTTGTGTGTTTTTTAACTAATAACTCATTATTATATTTTCATTTTCAAATACGTGTAATAAAAAATATTGTTCATTACACGTCTAGAAATGATTTTTCCAGACTCCTAATGAAATATACTATTGCGGTATTGTGAGTTTCATGAAAAAGTAGCAAACATCGAAAATGGGACAACCTGTACGTTGTCAAGATTTTTTTCAGGAGGAACTACGGATGGATAATGAAAAAGCTACGAAAGTTATTGCACAAAACAAGGCCAACATTGAAGAACTGTCAAAGGATTTAGTACAAGCCAATCAAATGCTCGTTAATTTCAATAGTCATTATGACTCTAAAATCAAACAGGTAAGTCACAAATATCTTGGAACAAATTGTCTCTTCAACGCTGAATAGTCAAACCTTGAAATCACTGAATATTTTAACTTATTTACCTATTCAAATATAATGTTTCATTACAAATTTTCAATTTTTTTCGAAGATTTAGGTCTAATCAGATGATTCGGTAATACTACGTGATTCATATAATCTTCTCTCCATAGAACGAATTGAATCAACCCTAATAATACTATTTTCGGCGGCGCAAGAGACAAAAAAATGATAATAGACTGGCCGATATTTAAACCGAAGATTATTTAAGCGATAAGGAATGTTGAATAATTTCTTTTGATTTTGTTTGAATGAAACTCATCCTATTGAAAATATACATCACAGGGTCGATATCGGCTTCGTCAGTATTTTCACAACAATACCTTTCTGATATTGTCAAAACTATTTTCGTTTCGTGTATCTCCAGTATCTTTCAGAAAGTTGGCATCATATGGGGAAAACTTTTAAAAGTTACATTTATAAAACGCTGAAAAATAGCCTTATTTGTTTGAATTTCAACAATGTTTACGAAGAAAAGTTGTTACTATTCCAGATTATTTACACATGTGTTTCAAATTTCTTCTACAACTTTTAGTTCATTATATTTTTTTAAATTCAATGAAGTTTCTGTAATATTCAAAAATTGTAACTTCGAGAAAACTGTCCTAAACTTCGGTTAGATATTTTAAGTAATTCGATGATGTTTTGATTAATGACTCGTATCATTTTAGTACTTTTCATCAAACATAAGAGAAATTTGAAGCAGGATATTTATTTTCTAAAGGAAATTATATTTTTGTCGCTAATTAGTATTTTAAAGTGAGCGACATGACAAAAGTTTTTTCAAAGTAAACTTGACATTGTGATGAGGATTTTGTTGCATGTAAATTAGTGAGGGTTGCTGTTCTGTGCGCACGTGAATACATACCAAAGAAGGGAAGATTTGTTTTTCGTGCAAGATAATTTATTCAATATTCGTAGCAGAGCGCTTTCGACTGTTAAGTCATCATCATTGATAAGTTCAAGTTCCCTTCAACACGACATGTCGCAGCGACAATGGCTGCTTAACAAAATGTAATCCATATCTTACCCCCTTTTGGAAAACACTTTTTAATTTGTTTGTAACGTATTTTATCTGATGGCATGTCATAATGACAACGTTATGTCACTCAATTTTGATGACATAAGGAAGCTCATTATGGTACTAAGTACCATAATGAAATTCTATAAGGAAAACATGTAATGGTTTGATCAAAAAAGTTTATTCAGAATGCATAACTATGTACAAAACTATTTATTATAAATGGTAAAAGAACAATTACTACAATTTGTAATATTAATATAATGGCAAAGCACAGCTCACTCACCTACTAATATTTGAAACTACACAATACTTACTCCTTTAAAAATAGTTGTCATTGTGACATGTCGAAAATGCAGTTTTTAATTTTTCGAAAATGTATTGATATAAATGCCATCAGATAAAATTTTGTATGTAATACGAATCATAAACAATCATTATGGCACACGCCGTGTTATCGGACTCGGCTACGCCTCGCCCGATAACATTCACGACTTGTACCATAATGATCGTCTTTATGATCCTTATTACATAAATAACTATTACCTTAATGTCGTTAGTTTTAAACTGGACCAAACATATTTTTATGGATGAATTTCCCTGTAAACCTGACGAGTACGCACTGATGATGACTTAACAGTCGAAAGCGCTCTGCTACGAATATTGAATAAATTATCTTGCACGAAATACAAATCTTTCCTTCTTTGCCATGTAAATTGAACAAAAAAGTTGCCTTCTAAAAAATTACTCGTCCTAAATTACTCGTCCTATAGACTCGTAATTTTTTCTGGTAGTTTTTTTGAGTTGAATTTCCTAAAGGCAACAAAACTCGAATCATAAATTTCAAGTTTACTTCGACAGTGTAATTCGGTAACAAATTCAATGAATACGTAATTCACACTATTGTTGATGGTTCTAATTTTATTCACTCGCAGACTCTCCAATTCGCGACATTCCACAGATTAATTGAGGCACCGAGATGCCAAGGAAGGTAAGTGACATTTCTAAAGATTTTGAAGATAACTGCAGAGTCGGGTAGTTGAAGTATGGGAAAAGTTTGTGTCGAAGAGATATCAGTGAAAGGTTCTGATATCTGTTGGCAAATAGTTTGACTATGCAAATAATATGTAATTTGTTTGAAAGCGAATGAAGGTAGTAATGTAGCTATTCGGAGGCCAAGTGTGCACTTAACGCCAGTGGTCTCCATCCTGTTCATATTTTTCTTTAACTTTTCGTTTAAATGGCAAAGAGGGTAAGTACAGTTCCTCATCAGAGATTCACTAATAAGTAGGGTACTAACAGAGGTAATGCCCATAATTATTACCCAGGATGTATCATGAGCTTCAAACTTTAAACTTCATTTATCAAACATTGGATTCATGTCACTTATTACCTCCCTTGGCTTCTCTATGCCTCAATTAGATACTTTTCTGATAACGCAAGATTGAGAAAGATATACATACACGCCATCAATATTCGTTCATAATTCTGTTTGTCATGGTTTCAAATGTTAGGTTTCGTTTTGTCGCTGGAAAACTCAGGGCAAAGTTTTGTCTCTGTCATAGTAACAAAATCAAAGCGGCTTCTTCGGATTTTTTGGGATTTTTCATACGTGAATCAGATTGTCATTACAAAAATTTCGTTGAAATTACAAACATATCAAATCATAAAAATTCCGATAAAACGTTCAAAGGACCCCGCACTTTTTCTATATAAAAATGGCGTTCCGTCGAATTTCCCCAATTTTTGGTAAATGATAGTACTCGACATACTGATTGAATATGCCAAGTCCCAACTCAATCCTATGACTAGTTTACGAGATACAGGGTGTTGAAGTTGAAGAATACCTAATTTTTCTCGGCCTATATCTCTAAGATAGGACAAATGAATTCCAATTTTTCGGGAGCACGTAATAGTTATGCCCTTAGGCGCAAGAACTATATAGGTATTCGACCAAAACTGATTTTTATTACAGGGTGATTCTCATTTCAAATAATGTGTTTTTTTGAATATCTGAATATCAATGCTACAAATTGATAACAATTACAAAATGAGATTTATAGCCAAGTATGCTCTTCTTACATCAATTGAATTCGTAAAATATAATAATTATACATGGTGTTTCATTAATGCTGTTGATTGCATAATTGGTCTATCCTAAAGTTCATTGGGCCACCTCGTATTATCGGGTTGATTCCAGACATTCAAAATATTTTTGAAGGATGTATCCCAATGAGTTCCATGATATACAGAGTGATTCATCGATTTTAAAAATTGACAACCACGAAAAAATATTCAAAAACCACTATTTTTTTCCACCAATATACTCAGTATGGATATTTCAATCAAATTGGGAATTTTCAGACCCATGCTATGACTAGTTTTTTTTATACATCGAATAATGTGAAAATAATTATGGAAAAGTAATTACATAATAACACGAAAAATTGCTCCGAATCGCAAAACTAGTAGTCACTAGTCAACTATGTCAAAAAATGTGATTTGTTCGTAAACAAAATCTAGTGGTCTTATTATAGGTCCGCTAGCAAAACATCTCGAAAATGTTTTTCAGAAAACATCAAACAAATCACAATATGCCCCCGAAAAAATCTCATCAACGACACAACTCATCAACGATCCCACTCATATAAACGTGCTAAAACTCATGAGCGTTCCAAGTCGACAGCGGTTTTTCCCAACTCAATCCTATGACTATACTTTTCGAAAAAAATATGAAACTAAACTTCCGCAAACGCCTAGTGAGAGGTGCGCGTTAATATATTTTGCAACTCTCCTTTATCCAACCAACTTCCAATCTTTTGATCATACTGTATATTGTTAGAATCGAAGTTAGTATATGCACATCGGAAAGACACTAAAGTTGGAGTTTTGGTTATGTAGATATTCGTTACCGGGTTCAGTATAGACTTGAAAGAAAAATGGAATACAGGAACATCAGTAGGTACCGAGGAATCATCATTTATCCAACACATCAAAAATATAGTAAAATAATAATGAAACAATCTCGAAGCCTCTTTCTTCCACTCAATATCAATTCAGAATTGCAATCATAGATTTTGAAAAAATACATGAACCAACTCGTTTTCCAACAACATCTATTTGTTGGAAGAAATAGTGGCATTAGGTAATGTATATCGTAAGATATACATACCGTAATAGATCGATAGACATCCTCAAATAACTATAAAATTATATTTTAGGGTAAGTTCTAGTCCCAATTCAAGTTGACAACTGATATTTTCGGAATCGGCGGGGTCGAATTAGTCTAGAAACTTGGGTTGTCACGAATTAATAAGTATGTTTTACTTCGTAGAAGTCGAATTTGGATTATCGCAACCAGATAGAATATTTTTCAGTAGGCTTAGAAAACAAAATCATGATATCAATAAATGTGTCTGTCATCCAGCAACTTTCGGGTTGTCAGTATCTTAAAATATCATATCAGCGTATATCTTTATTCTGAGTGTTTTTTAAGTCGTTTTCAGTAATTGTTTAGTGAATTTAGTGCGCATTATGGCATTTGCAAATAGGGTAAGATGTTATGTATGCGAAGGGAATTTCATTCCTAGACTCACAATTCGTATAAATCGTGAAGATAATGTTGATTTTCTGCAAATTGCAACATTTAGAAGACAAGCTGCTGGAAATCCTCCAATTGACATTTTTGATGATACCAGAGTTTGTTTCAATTGTCATAACAGTGTAATAATTGATATCAATGAGATGGAAAATAACCCAAACTGTCTTCGCCTAAATGTATTGAGTCCAGTAATGAGCCGTGCCTGCATAATCTGTAATGCTCGTCAACATGTTCAGAGAATAACTCTTGCATGTAGGGTGAACATTTTTGTTGTAACGAATATTTATGTTCCGGACTTTCTGAGAATTTGTGGTCATCATCTTGACCCTCATGGATTTCTCTTGAATAATTTGCATGGAGGTTTGAATTTTATCAACAAACCCTATTTGATATCAAATATGCTTCAATTTCTACAGTGTATGAGAACAGTTGCCAATGAAAATAGACGTATTAGAAACTGGGATGATATTGATAGTTTTACAGAAGAAGAGTTCAAAGCTCTGACGTCGATTTCGAAAGAAGATTTTCAAGAACTTTATGGATTTTGTGATACAATCGAGCAAGGGGGAAATAGAAGGCATATCAAAAAGAAACATTTACTGACATTTCTAATCAAAATGAAACATGGAGTTTCAGATGAGTTTTTGAAAATCTTGTTCCATTTTTCTTCAAGACAAACAACTAGCTTGATAATATCGAATGTGAGGATATCTCTAATGCAAAGATTTGTAACTAATAATATTGGTTTCGACTCTATTACAAGAGACGATTATATTAATAGACACGTGTCTGTATACACCAATCAGCTATACAACCCTTCTCCCAATATCCCAAAAGCAATTGTGTATATAGACTGTACATATAACAAAATAGAAAAAAGTAGTAATTTCCGGATATTGAGACAATCCTACTGCTTCCATAAAAATGAGCACCTGGTTAAGCCTGAAATTATGGTCGCTCCTGATGGCTACATCTTGGCAATTAATGGTCCATACTTTTCTGATGCTAGAAATAATGATGCCACCATTCTGCAGCATGAGCTACAGAATGATATAAATAGAATGAGGACATGGTTTCAAGAAGGCGATGTAGTGATAGTCGATAGGGGTTATAGGGACTCTATTGGTCTTTTACAGGATCTTGGTCTCCATTACCATATGCCACCATTTCTACCACCAAACCAAAGACAACTCACAACAATCGAAACTAATAGGGCACGCTTAATTACTAGCACCAGATGGATTGTAGAGGCTAGAAATGGGCATTTCAAATCGATTTTCAAATTTTTCCGAGGAGCGATATCAATAACACATGTTGCAAAATTACGCGAATTCTATTTGATTGCTGGCGCCCTAATAAACAAATACCATCCTCCAATAAGGATGCCGGGCACATTGGAATTAGCTACACAAATGTTGCATGATATCGAAGAAGTCAACATTGTTCAGGCCCGAGTTGAGGCTGAAAACCTCCGTACAAGAAATGGTCGATGGTTTCGTTTGAACCATAGACATGTACCGACGTTTCCTCGACTTGACTTAGAATATTTGAAAACACTCACAGGGTCATATCACATTCACTTAGCTGCCTCCTACATACAAGACACGATACAAAGAGATGGAGGGGAACAAAATACACTCGATATTGACGAACTCATTGAGGAACCCAATTTTTTAAGATTTCGAGTATTTTCTCGGTTCAGAAATGCCACTAAACATATGCTGTGGTTAGTATTCAGAGAAATCGATGATAATAATTTACAAGATCCGCCCATTTTAGGGTACTACTGTACTTGTAGGTCCGGTGCTAGAACATTAGGGACGTGTGCACACGTAGCCAGTGTGGTATGGTTCCTTGGATACGCAAGAAACCAAGGAAATATTACCTTTCCATCTGATCGCCTTTTGAATTGTATCGACGATGCTGCAAATCGATTGAATCCTGAAAATATGAACATCGGTCCGGAACTGATTTGAATCTGGCGATTAGTTGATTTCTGTGTTCCTTGTGAAACATAATTATAGTAGTAGTAGTAGTATATGTCCTTCGTTGGTAGGTATGTACATACCAACCAACCATCGATCCCTAATGAGGTCCTTTAGCCCATAGTGTTCTGAACATGTATCTATATTGTATGTAGGCACGCAACAGTGAATCGTGCAGGACTATCCCCAGCCGATGCTCCGAAACTTCACAATATTTAATTCGTATATTAATATTCGAAAAATTCCTTGCGCTGTCTGGGAATCGAACCCACGACCCCGCAGTCCTGACTCGGGTGCTCGTCCACTGCGCCAATCCTGCCTACACACAATCATATTATAGGTATTGGAACTTTCACTTTCTAACGTGGACTAGGCCTACAGGGGATACCACAATAAAAAAAACGCGCCTGAAACTCTACCTCTCAGGTGGTGGGGAAACGAGTTGGTTTGTCTATTTTTTCAAAATCTGTGATTGAAATTCTTAATTGACATTTTTCTTTCAGGCCTATACTGAACCCGGTAACGAATATCTACATAACCAAAACTCCAACTTTAGTGTCTTTGCGATGTGCATATACTAACTTCGATTCTAACAATATACAGTATGGTCAAAAGATTGGAAGTTGGTTGGATATAGGAGAGTTGCAAAATATATTAACGCGCACCTCTTACTAGGCGTTTGCGGAAGTTTAGTTTCATACTTTTTTCGAAAAGTAGTCATAGGATTGAGTTGGGAAAAACCGCTGTCGACTTCGAACGCTCATGAGTTTTAGCACGTTTATGAGTGGGATCGTTGATGAGTTGAAAGTTGATGAAAGGGGTGCGTAGAATAGTTGTGTCGTTGATGAGATTTTTTCGGGGGCATATTGTGATTTGTTTGATGTTTTCTGAAAAACATTTTCGAGATGTTTTGCTAGCGGACCTATAATAAGACCACTAGATTTTGTTTACGAACAAATCACATTTTTTGACATAGTTGACTAGTGACTACTAGTTTTGCGATTCGGAGCAATTTTTCGTGTTATTATGTAATTACTTTTCCATAATTATTTTCACATTATTCGATGTATAAAAAAAACTAGTCATAGCATGGGTCTGAAAATTCCCAATTTGATTGAAATATCCATACTGAGTATATTGGTGGAAAAAAATCTTACATCGACGGTAATAATTTCGAATTAGAGGGTGATGAAAAAAATAGTGGTTTTTGAATATTTTTTCGTGGTTGTCAATTTTTTCAATCGATGAATCACTCTGTATATCATGGAACTCATTGGGATACATCCTTCAAAAATATTTTGAATGTCTGGAATCAACCCGATAATACGAGGTGGCCCAATGAACTTTAGGATAGACCAATTATGCAATCAACAGCATTAATGAAACACCATGTATAATTATTATATTTTACGAATTCAATTGATGTAAGAAGAGCATACTTGGCTATAAATCTCATTTTGTAATTGTTATCAATTTGTAGCATTGATATTCAGATATTCAAAAAAACACATTATTTGAAATGAGAATCACCCTGTAATAAAAATCAGTTTTGGTCGAATACCTATATAGTTCTTGCGCCTAAGGGCATAACTATTACGTGCTCCCGAAAAATTGGAATTCATTTGTCCTATCTTAGAGATATAGGCCGAGAAAAATTAGGTATTCTTCAACTTCAACACCCTGTATCTCGTAAACTAGTCATAGGATTGAGTTGGGACTTGGCATATTCAATCAGTATGTCGAGTACTATCATTCACCAAAAATTGGGGAAATTCGACGGAACGCCATTTTTATATAGAAAAAGTGCGGGGTCCTTTTAGATACGTGTGTAAAATCGGAATAAAAAACTTTTCTTCGTAAACGTTAATTTGATGAAACGTAACTTTTGACCTCGACCGAGTAGGCCATTTTTCATCTTCTAAAAATTAATTAATACTTATTGAAAGTTTTTCCTATATGATCCCAACTTTCTGAAATACACTGTCTATAACGGGTCGAGAGATTAAAGAAAATAACCAATTTGAAAATTTTCGTATGTTGACATCAATCACGTCCTATTTGCTGGACATTTTTGTATCGCACTGTATGAATTTGAACTAGGTGGAACAGCTGAACGAAGCATTACGCTCGAAAGAGGAAATCCTCAATGGCCAAAAACTCAAGCATCATAAAGTTGTTCAGGACTTCGATAACTATAAGGCCTTATACAATAAGGAGATACAGGAGAAACTCAAACACGAACTGTTTCTTTCTAATAGTAAAATTGAGGAGCTCGAAAAAGCAATAAGAAAAGCAAATAAAAGTGAGTACGATAGTAACTTCCACTAACTCAAATAAAAAATTAGAGATAAATTGGTTCTGATCATATTTGATGAAGTAGATTTCAACAGTTATTAACGTTACAAGGCCGATATGTAGCAAATAACGGATGAGGTTGAATATTGTTATCCGAGGCGCAGCCGAGGATTATAACAACCGAATCCGTTACTTGCGTATCTGCCGTGTGTCGTTCAAGACTTCTCGTAATCTCGCTGAAAGATCACATTTTGATTCCAAGGAAAGAACAAATCACGTACCTCGTAATTCTACAGAAAAAAAAAACCAACACCGTGTTGTTATATAACAGTTGACGACCACCGGCCGTTAAACAATCTTAACGGACGGAGGCTGTTGAATGGGGGAGGCCACTGATTTTTTAAAATGACATTATCGTGAACTCTATACTGAAAAACTACCAGCGAATTAATTTTGAATTTCGTCATTCATGCTAAGACGATGAAAATAATGAATTAGAATATGTCCATTTCAAAACACACAATTCCTGCGCCATTTGAAATGTTGTCAATTCATTGGTGTGACTGGTGCGACGTCTTATTCCCAACACGCCTATTGTCCTTGAACTGACCAATCACACTGCAACAGTACAGAATGACGAGGTATCAGAGAGAGATAGCCACAGTTCGGGACTAATACGTCACGACTCCACCATCATATTTGGCTGTTTGAAATATCGAATGAAATATGCTGATTTCAAAATGATATAGATTCGATTCCCTTCAACTTTAACTCATTATATTGATTGTACATCAAACGTAAATCATGATTCGTCGATTGAAAGAGGTTTGCACGGATTTCTTCTCTCAGTGGTCTTCCCCATTGTCATCTGAATACCGTTAAATCGAAATAACACTATGGGATTACGAAATTGAATTAACACATACTTATGTTGCAGTGAATACTCTGCTGACTGAAAAGGTCAATAATATGACCCTAAATTCCAAAGGAACGTGAAGAAATCGATGTGGATTTTAGCTTGATAACTCATTTTTTTATAGAATCTTACTTTTATTTCGATATTGGAGATATTTATAAATATTTTAAGTTTTTACAAGCTTTCATTTAACTTTGCTTCCTGACTGTCTGTTTGTCACATACAAATCTGGCGATCGATTTTTCGACCACTTCCCGATATCCAACAGAAGTTCTATTCGCAAAATATATTCAATATGGCGGCCGTCACAAAATGGCGGATCCCATATTTTTCTTCACAGCATTCATTATGTTAATCTCATATATTGAAAATAATACGAATGAAAAAACATTGACACATTAACTAAAAATGGGAAAATATTTTGTTCTCCAAACAGCATAGAAAGTGGCTTTTATATGACAGTTAACAGGCATCAATGGTGTGGTTTCTCTGCCAAGCAATTGAAAACAGAAAAAGTGTGTTGCTATGCAAAGTTCCAAGTAATTTGAATGTAATTGGTAATCAAAATTGACACTGACATTCGGTGAACACAAAATAATGATGGAGTTTTCAATGAAAAAAATTACACAAAATCGCGATAGACAATGGACTGACCAATAATCACAAACAAACAAAAAAAAAGTGAACCAATGAAAACCCGATTATCAGACCGCTTTGACAGCTTTCAAAAACACCGATAGGTAGCGTAAGCTTATTTTCTAACGCGTATAACTTCTTCAAAAAAAATTATACAGGGTGTTTCGTAATATGTGGGACGCTTTGTGAAAGGTGATGGGGCGTCTCAAGAAAATAAAAAAGTTCCCATAAATCAAAAGTCGTAGACGGCTTCGTTTGCGAGATACAGGGTGTTAAAGTTGAAAATAAAAAATAATTTTCAATGAATTTCTAGATAACCGCTAAACGAAAATTCTTGATATTCTGGTGCATAACTGAGTACCTGAGAATGATTGAATGGGTGGCATTATTTAGTCAATCTGACTCCCAGTGGCACCGTTAGGGAATATCAATGTGTGATTTTTTATAAAAAATTATTGGCGATGAAACTTTTCGAAATTTCATTCGAAAATATGAAAGGGGATGCAGAAATAAGCACCAAGTGTTGAAACTCGTAAAGATACAATGTCTTCTAGAAAAACCGAATAACCAAATACAACTCTTAAATTGGATGTAAATGTCCGAGGATGTCGGATAGTCCATTGAAGACATCTGCTCAGATTACTCAAGAACCATGATAGATATCATTCTGTAATTGTGGCACTATGCCAGTTGTCACATAACATATACATATAATATCTATATTCTTGGAAATATTTGTGGGATGCAGTCTGGACCAATGAATTAATTAAATTTCTCCGTTATTTGTCGAGCTTTCGAAAAATTTTATTTTCTTTATCAAGACTAAAAACATGAAATTCCATATAAAATTAGCACAAAAAGGAAACATAGGTGTATATAGAATTTCATGTTTTTAGTGTTGATAAAGAAAATAAAAATTTTCGAAAGCTCGACAAATAACGATGAAATTTAATTAATTCATTGGTCCAGACTGCATCCCACAAATATTTCCAAGAATATTATTATAGAACAGTCACGAAAGCTTCCCCTTGTTATAATATCTATAAATATTTTCAACTTCAACACTCTGTATCTCGCAATTGAAGCATTCTACGACTTTTGTTCATGGAAACTTTTTTATTTTCTTGAGGTTGACTGTCTTGGCTGAACTATCAGCAGCGGTTGTCAATGTACTACTTTGCTGCCTAGTAAAACAAATAACTATTTTCTCTGACCCATGTGTATGTAACTATTAGTAGGAGCAGTGAAAGCTTAGTGTGGATGCAGCATCAATTATCAATGGGCTTATATATCACCAAAAAAAAAATGATTTCATAATTCCATAGAACTCACCCAAACTAGCTCACCACCGCAAACCGTTTCTTGCTGTGAGCTCCCTACGTTTTGTAAAAAAATATTGAAATCCCCGATTTTTCGGACCTCTGAAAACGAGGCGATGACGTGACGTCAAAACTCTAATACTGAAACATGACTATTCCAGACAGAGTTGAATGATACATGATTTCTGACAGAGTAAATAAGCGCGAGATCACAGTTGAAAGAAATAATATATCAGTTGCCTCAGTCTCCGTCGGGTGTTTGGTATTTTCTTTTAACTATGGCGAGATGAGGTTTCTACGTCATACGAGGGTCCGTTTTCAGAAGGTACTATTATTTATGTCCAAAAATAAAACATACCAGTTAATTTTTCGATCGAATTATGTCGTCAATCATTATTTATGTATAAAAGGATCATTATAAACATGGTTTGAGTTTAAAGTTCTACTAAGGTGTACACGCCCATTATCAAGTAACAATCAACAATTTACAATTATCAATTATGAGTTGAACTTCCTATTTTCAATCACTGTGTTTATGCAGACAATTAACAATTATCATTTATCAAATAACAAGTAGAAGGTTTGTCAACTTATAACTTTTTACATTAATTGAACCAGGTTTTCTTGTAGATGACCGAGGATTGGTCCATCCTATGATGGAGAGTAACCTCAAAACATTGTCTTGGCCCCACTTGTGATAGCAATATCCCAGAAATGTGTCTAATATATTATGAAAAAAAAATTCTATGGATATCTTGTATGGCTTGGAATGAACTTTTGCGCCTGCGTATTTTCAATTTTAAATTGTTAACTTGGTTAGCATAAATGGTAACATTTTAGCTACTCCTTACTTGATAATTGTTACTTGATAATTGTAAATTGATGCTGCATAAATCCACACTTAGGCGCTAAGTTATATTTATGTGATCATTTCTTGAAAATTTGCTCTTACTTTTTTTGATCTTACTGGCCAGAGAAAAGCGATTTTCTACTCTATTCTTTTATCTTAACCAGAGATTTCCTTTGGAAAGAACTGAATTTCGACGCCCTATAGCTAAATGATAGATTATAATATTATGTATGATATTCATGAAAAGATATCAAGTTCTGTTGATTCCTCCAGTATTAGTAATTAAAAGAATAACTCAATGAAACACGAAACATTTTTGCAAACAATTTATTCAAGTTAGTGCTTCAACAGTATTTCCATAAATATAAAGCTCATATCGAAGTTGGTAGTAAAATTCTGACTGGTGCTCGATTCGTCTAGGCGGAGACCATTTTGTATAAATTTCTATTTGTATAATTTACTAGAAGCTTCATCTTTTGAGGTAGAAGACAAAAACTACTAAAAATTGAAAAATAATACAAAAAGCTAATTAAATGAGCATTAAAACATTCAAAATATCAACAATCTTTCATGATTTCTATCAATATTTTCCTCTATTACGCAAGATGAATTCGCAAAAGTCCCACAATTTTTACACAAATGGTCCTGGTTAGTGGATTAAACTGTTAAATGAAAAAAAAAACATTTTGATTTTTGTATAACTAAACGGGAGACAACGGCTGATTTATATATGAAAGTATTACTCAAACATTTTATCAGCAACGAAACAACCCGCCATTCTACGATGAATATCCAAGAAAACATGGTCATATAAAAAATGCGGTGTCTTGAAGACTTGCGAATTTTATCTTGCTGTATAGTGTATAATCTATCCAAATTCTCGATGATCAAGCTCCTTTTTTACCTTGCAAATGTTACGATTAGACCCCGATATACAGGGTGTCTCTAGAAGTCCGTCACAAAAACTCACCAAATATTCATCAGATCAAAACAATTCGATACAAGAAAACTTACCTTAGTGCAAAGTTGCTTAGTTTGGGCGCTAGACGGCTCTGAAGTTACAATTTCCAAATTGTGTTTGTTTCACAACTTTGAAATGGCTCACGATAATTTACTCAAATTTGGTACGTCGGCATAGCTTCATTGGGCAAGCACTAAAACCCATATCGTGATCAAGGTTGGGACAGTTAATTTTGTGAACCCATATTCTATTGCCCAATCAAGCTATGGCAACATACCTTTGAATGAAATCTCAAGAGCAGTTATGAGGTAAAAACTATTTGAAAATCTCAACTTCAGATCCGCCTAGCACCGAAACTAAGCAATTTTATACTGAATTTCACATTCGAATTGTTTTGGTCTGAGGCATATTTGGTAATTTTCTGTAAAGACCATGTAGGGACACTCTGAACGTTGTGAAGCATATTTTCAACAAAATTAATAACTTGAAAATACATTTTACTTCACCACAAATCAGACATTTGTAAAATAACATCTTTTAGGTGTAGCGGCGCGTAGTTTTATCTTCCAAATCGTTTTGTTGTTTCTGTTCATTTGCTGACATGCTTCTGCAAGACCGAACTAGGATCAATTTCCATTTTGAAAAGGAATATTCTCAGATATATTATGAACTTTGAGAACAATATTTCAGTGGGTTCTTCATACTGTTTGAAACACCTGTATATCTAGTCAGGGCCACTTGGTTTAGCAAGTTATTTTTCATATCACGTGATCCAATTCGATCATTAAGGACCATGGAGATGCAATGTATCTTTTGATTCATCCTCTGTCATGTTCGTGTTGAAATATCTATCCTTCCGCACGATATTTTTTATATACCACCCTATACAGGGTGAAAAATATCCAGCTTAGGATCTTCGAGAGTTTGAACAGATTGTCAGTTTTGATGGCATTGACAAGTGAAATTAACGCACCATCTGAAATGAATCTTTAATATGATGACAGGTATATTGTAACCTCACTTCTAACTTATCTAATTTCTATGCATTTCATGTCATATAGAGCGTGTCTCACTTCGAGGGCCCCCCTCTCATCTATATCTCAGTTATTAGTCGTACGATTCATACCAAATTTGGACCGGTATGAATAACCATCAATATGATCAGTGTTTCAGAGACGAACATTTTTTTGGACAGTGCCGTGTTTTTTTTATTGAAATAAAAAGGGGTCGATTTTCATGAAATCATATCAAGAATTTTTTACAAGAAAACTAACTAACATATTATTGTTCCTCATGCTCTCTCGAACCGCCATATGCGAAAAACACCTCATTCCGAATCAACAGGGTTTTTTTCATTTTCAGTCTCGAAAAAATAGTGAAATTCAAATTGACTGCACATTTTGGAACGGTTCAATTGCTCCGGTAGGTAGTAAATTATGTTTTGAAAGAAAAATAAGATATACTATTTTATGTTCAACTCACCTCACATATGGGGGTTTAAAATCATGACGAACAATACTATGAGATCAGTTTTCTTGTAAAAAAATCCTAATATGATTCAATAAAAAAATGAATCCTATACATTCTAATAAAAACGCACGGCACTGTCTAAAATTGTTCGTCTCTAAAAAACTGATCATGTTGATGGATAATACCCGTCCAAATTTGGTAAAGATCGCACAAATAATAGCAGATATAGGGGGGGGGGGGGCGTTTGAAATGAGGTATGCTGTAGATAGATGACATAAGACCCTCCAACCACACTATTGCAGCTACACGGGAACAAAATATTGGAAAACTTTGCGATTCAGGAAAGAAAAAATCACTTAAGTTAGACTCATGTGATCAAGAAAACTATAGTACATTTTTAGTGGTGCGTTGATTCCTTTAGTCAAAGTGATCTCCAGTTACTGGTTGACAAGACATAACTGATATTATATAATATGAATTTTTGAGGATATCAAACATGTGCCACAGTATACCATTTCCAGTTGTTTACTAGGAAGTGTCATATATACTTTGTGAAGTATCAGTTGCATTTCAAAAGGCATCAAATGTATTTCAGGAAACGTCAATTGAATTTCAGAATGCGTTCTCTAGCAGAAATTGGTTGCTCTATTTGAAAAAAATAAAGTTTACTTCACAGAGGTCACGGGAGCACTAAACACCCTAAGCATTCTCACATGGAATGTAATTTATACTCACAATTCAATCTCAATGATTCTGAAAAACCGATGATTCTGAAAAACAAATGACGCTTTCTAAACTACAAATGACAAATTCTGGAATTCAACAAACTATATTTTTTGAATTCGCATTATAACTGAACTTGCCAAGTTTTCTACTTGATTAAACAGATGTGAATTTTTCGTTCGTTACTATAACTTGACCTTTTTATTTTTCAATATGTTATTATCATTAATTGTGCGCTTTTGCTATTTTTCCATTTTCAATCGACTATATGCAATAGGGTTGTAACTATTTTAGCAGTGCAGGCACATGTTCAACGCCCAATATTTCCAAAACAAAAACACTAATAACAAAATAAGTACAATTTGTTTGTTTCAAATCTCATAAAAATCACACTTTGTGTCAAATACACAGTAAATAATAAATAAATAAATAATATATAAATAAATAAAAACTATAAACATTCAACTCTCGCATGGACTAAGTGAATATAATATAATAGGTGAACAATATAATTATAAAGGAGTCGGTAACTGATGAAAATGTAAAAATAATCAACAGGACATACATACGATTTTTCTCTTCGACAAGAGTTATTTGTTGATAGAATAGGATGGTGAAAAATCATGTGATCGGCTCACAAATGGGATTTAGAGCCTTCTTGCTGATAAAACAGGACGTACGCTTCTCCACTCACCAGAGATTTTGGTGATATCGACGACACACTAGAACAAAACATGATTGATTAATGTTGTTTGAAAATTCAATTCAATGAATAATAGTGTCAACATCGAGAAATATAAATTCTGTCTGTAGGTTAATCGAGGAGGTGGTACAGGGCGATTCACCATAAATGTCCCCCCCTCTAGCTCAGTTATTTTTAAACCGATTCCAAAATTTTAAATATCATCTTAAATGATTTTCGATAAATTTTTTTTCCGCTACATCAGAAAATACAGGGTGCTCGGAACAAACGATCTACAGGGTACTATTTGATTTTTTTAAATGGAACACCCTATTTTTCATTGTATTTTTGAATTCTCCTTGAATAGCTGATTCAATCAATGCATCACACTGGGTCTAGCGGAAATGATCACAGAGATATAGGGTGTTTTTTGTGACGAAACTATTCATTATCGGTCAAAACGGCTCTCATGTCCATATCTTAACTTCTGATTTACTATTTACTGACATTCAATAATTGGAACAGATACAGGGTGATCAGAATTCTGAATCTAGAACCACCCTGTAAATGTTCCAATTAAATGTCAGTAGATAGTAAATCAAAAGTTGAGATAGAGACATACAAGCCGTTTTGACCAATAATGAATAGTTTCGACACAAAAGAATCCTAAAGTTGAAAAATCTCGATTTTTAACACCCTATATCTCTGTAATCATTTCCGCTAGACCCTAAGTGTGATGCATTGATGAAATCAGCTCTTCAGGGAGAATCTAATGTATAGAAAAAATATCAAATTTTTACGTATCTTTGGACGTTTCGGGAATGCTCCCGTTTTCAACATAAAAAATGGATTTCTTTGTATGGTAAATTCGTATTTGTCCTGATTTGTTTAATTTTTTCTGATAAAACATTTTTGAGATGACCTAATATGCCCAGTAGATTCTGTTTACGAACAAATTACATTTTTTGACATAGTAGTTACTGTTGGTTTCGCGATTCGAAGCAATTGTTCGTCTTAGTGGGTAATTACTTTTTCATAATTATTTCACATTATTCACTGTATTGAAAAAACTGGTCATAGCTTGGGTCTGAAAATTCTCAATTTGATTGACATATCCATACTAAGTATATTGGTGGAAAAAAATATTACATCGACGGTGATAATTTCGAATTAGAGGGTGATGGAAAAAATAGTGGTTTTTGAATATTTTTTTGTGGTTGTCAATTTTTTCAATCAAAGAATCACTCTGTATATCAACTCATTGGGATGCATCCTTCAAAAATATTATAAATGTCCTAAATTGACCTGATAATACGAGGTGGCCCAATGAAGTTTAGGATAGATGAATTATGCAATCAACGGCATTTATGAAACACCATGTATGATTATTACATTTTACGAATTCAATCGATGTAAGGAGAGCATACTTCGCTATAATTTTCATTTTGTAATTGTTATCAATTTGTAGCATTGATATTCAGGTATTCAAAAAAACACATTAGTTGAAATGTGAATCACCCTGTAATGATAATCAGTTTTGGTCGGATACCGATATGGTTCTTGTGTTCAAGGGCGAAATCGAAACGTACTCGCAAAAAATTGGAATTTATTTCTTCTATCTTAGAGATATAGGCCAAGGAAAAGGGGGTATTTTTCAACTTCAACACCTTGTATCTCGGAAACTAGTAATAGGATTGAGTAGGGACTCGGCATATTTGATCAGTAGGTCGAGTACTATCATGTACCAAAAATTTGGGAAATTCGACGGAACGCCATTTTTATATAGATAAAGTGCGGGGTCCTTTTCAAAAAATAAAAGAATTGAAAGCACGAGTGTGAAGATCAAGAACAAAAAATGAAAAAAAAAAAAAAATAGTTATTTATTATACAAGGGAAAAAAGTATTAGATTTTAGCTCCAGGTTGTGTTGTCTCCCGACGCGTAGCGGAGGAGACAAAAAACCGTGAGCTAAAATCTAATATTTTTCCTTTGTATAATACACTATTTTTTTCTGTGACAGAAGGAAGGACGAATCAATATTGAGAAGATATTACATTATTTCAAAATCTGAAAATTATCGACGTGAAATTTCAATTTTTTAACATGAGGGACACCTGCGTTTTATAGACATCTTTATCATTCTTTTGAAGTAATCAAATATCTGATGTCACTTCTGTCAGTCTAATTCTGTGATTTGATTTTAAAAAATTGCGAATTCAGTAGTTGTTTAGTAATATACGAAACCGCGAAGTCGAATGGAAGATAAAAGGACTTGCAGTTCTTTCTCGGAGACGGTATTATTGACTCATTTTTCGGAACTATAGCACAACAAAAGCCATTAACAGAGTATATATATGTGATATATATCCGGGAAAAAAGTACTCACTTTTTTCCCACGGGAAAAAAGTAATTTATGAAAAGTGACATTTTATAACCTGCCAACAGAGATGAAATGCCAAACTTTTTTCCCGTCACAGAAAAAAAGTTTTTTTTAAACACTCACCGACTACCTTTATACTCGTGCCAGTTGTTCGAATAGAGATGCCGGCAGTAGACTGTGTAATGGCCGCTAAACGTGATTGTATTATACGAATTCGACGAAAAATAATTTTCGAACGACCTAGCAAATTTTCAAAAATTAACGGGATTGAAAGCACATCAAGAACAAAGAACGAACAAAAAAAACTCGTGCCACTTGTTCGAATAGGAATGCCGGCAAAGGGCCGTGTAGTGGCCGCTGTACGTTGGTCGTATTATACGAATTCGACGAAAAATAATCATCGAACTAACCAGCAAATTTTCAAAAAATAATAAAATTGAAATCACTAGTGTGAAGATCAAGAACCAAATACGAACAAAAATCAATTTCCTAAACACTCACGACTATCGTTGTACTCGTGCCAGTTATTCGAATATGATGAAAAATAATTCTCAAACCAGCAAAATTTAAAAAATATAATAGAATTGAAAGCACGAGTGTGAAGATCAAGAACAAAAAAACGAAAAACAAAAACATTTTCTTAAACACTCACCGACTATCGTCATACTCGTGCCAGTTGTTCTAATAGGGATGCCGGCAGTAGGCCGTATAGTGGCCGCTGTACGTGGTCGTATTATACGAATTCGACGAAAAATAATTTTCAAACCAGCAAATTTTCAAAAAATAAGAGATTTTAAAGTACGAGTGTGAAAATCAAGAACGAAAAACGAAAAAAAAAATCAATTTCCTTAACACTCACCGACAATCTTTGTACTCGTGCCAGTTGTTCGAATATGATAAAAAATAATTCTCAAACTAACCAGCAACATTTAAAATAATAATAGAATTGAAAGCACCAGTGTCAAGATCAAGAACGAAAAAGAAATCAGTTCCCTAAACACTCACCGACTATCGTTCTCAAACCATCAAATATTAAAAAAATAATAGAATTGAAAGCACGAGTGTGAAGATCAAGAACAAAAAACGAAAAAAAAAATAGTTATTTATTATACAAGTAAAAGTAGTAGATTTTAGCTCCAGGTTGTGTTGTCTCCCGGCGCGTAGCGGAGGGAGACAAAAAACCGTGAGCTAAAATCTAATATTTTTCCCGTGTATAATGCACTATTTTTTTTCTGACAGAAGAAAGGACGAATCGATATTGAGAAGAGTTACATTATTTTGAAATCTGAAAATTATTGACGTGAAATTTCAAGTCTGTAACAGTAGGGACACCTACGTTGTAGGCATCTTTATCATTCTTTTGAAGTAATCAAATATCTGATGTCACATCTGTCAATCTAATTCTGTGATTTGATTTCAAAAAATTGCGAATTTAGTGGTTGTTTAGTAATATACGTAACTGCGAAGTCGAATGGAAGATAAAAGGACTTGTAGTTCTTTCTCGGAGACATATTATTGACTCATTTTTCTTAACTATAGCACAACAAAATCCACCAACAGTGTATACAGGGTGTTATTTGAGTATGTGGCCAAATTTCAAGGGCGGATTATTTGGATGATTCTGAGATGGAAAGTTCATGTGAACATAGGCCCAGAAATGCTTCATTTTCAAGATACAGGGTATCGAAGTTTCAATTAAAAAATCATTTTTTTATTAATTACTCAAGATTCTGGTTTCCAATTTCGATGAAACTTGGTAATTTTGTTAACAGAATCAAGAAACTCCTTCTGGTGTGATTAGATTCGAAATAATGAATCCAGTGGCGTTACCTACCTCAAGGTTTTTTCCAAGTTCGATATTTTTATCAGATTAAACAATTGAAAATACAACTTTCTTGGCCCCTATTAAATTTTTGTATATCACTTAGTTTTCGAGAAAATAATGGAAAATTGATTTGATTCCAAATTGTAATGTAGGTGCCCTCAAAATACCCATTGGAATCATCCAATAACCTCAATGAGTATTATACAGACATTTTGAGACTTTCTTAGTCAACAACCAGACTAAATTATGCCATTATAACAGCTCATGAAAAACAACAATCAATACATCCAACTTCAACATGCTGTATCTTGTAAACGAAGCATTTTGGGACCTATGTTTGTATGAAATTTTCGTCTTAGATTCACCCCAATAATCGCCCCTTGAAGTTTGCCACATACTTAAATAACACCCTGTATATATATATGTGATATATATCCGGGAAAAAAAGTACTCTTTTTTCCCACGGGAAAAAAGTAATTTATGAAAAGTGACATTTTATAACCTGCCAACAGAGATGAAATCAAACTTTTTCCCGTCACAGAAAAAAAAAACAGTTTCTTAAACACTCACCGACTATCGTTATACTCGTGCCAGTTGTTCGAATAGGGATGCCGGCAGTAGGCCGTATAGTGGCCGCTGTACGTGGTGCCGCTGTGATTGCTGATGGCGTACAAGTTGTAGCGGCACGGCGCATGCCCGTCGGCGGCATAGGAGCTCATGTCCAGCCCGTCCAACGGGAAGTCGACGGTGACATTCAGTTTGCCGCGGAAACGCTCCGTCGGCGAGAACCGCTTCAGGTCTTCGAATGATTCGGGTCAAGGAAATACACAAATTGACTGCGACAGCGCTATTTATACAGGGTCTCTATAAATGATCGTAACACTGTAGTGGCTGTTGAATTTTTTTTCCATTTGCCGCTTTCTACTAATGCTGTTAACAACATTTAACGACCAAAAAGAGAGGAAGTGATCATATACAGGATCTTTTTTTTATATCGTTTTGCATACACTATGGAAATGTATCTCAAAGAAAGGAGAGTCCAATATTGGAGTTTGAAAAATAATGAAACAAATCAAAAATATTTATTAAAGAAGTAATAAATAACGGTTTATTTCATTAACCTACATCAAATGTTCAAAATGTTCTCCGTTGTTCTCCAAGCATTTCAAAACTCCTCGCCGTTTATTGTCGAAAATGTTCCTCAGCATTTCCGGAAAAGAAGGATTAACTCCTCGACTTATCACACGGTTGTCATAAAATTCTTGTAAATATTCTAAATTTGCACGTGTGGTGTGGGCAGTGGCACCATCTTGCTGAAAATAGCCAACTCGAATTTCTTCATCATCGAGTTGATAAATGAATGGTTTTAACATCACTTGTCTGTACCTTTTACCATTGAGTGCCATCGAAGAAAATCGGTCCATATATTCGCCTACGAGAAACTGCCAACCACACCCAAATTTTTTGAGAATGTAATGGAGTCTCAATGAAATTGTGGGGATTCTCAGATCTCCAAAACATAAAATTTTGTGAGTTCACGTATCCCGATAAGTGAAACCAAGCCTCATCGCTGAAAAACGTTAGGTCCAATAGCTGGCAGTACTCCAGACGACGTGGGATATCTATTGGCAGAAGTTGCAGTAGTACACTAGTCTTGTAAGGGTGCATATGCAATCTTTTCTCCAGCACTTTATGGCATGTACTTAGTGGCACACTAGATTGTAAAGATGATATCTTCAATGGCGTTTGGGGATTTTGCTCAACACGCGCCCTTAGATTTTCGACAACTTCTTCCGATATTTGGGGCCTTCCTGTTGATTTCTCCTTATTAACGTTTCCAGTTTGGATGAATCTGTTGACCACTGTTCTGATGTGGGCTTTCAAAGAAGATTCTTGAATCTGTACATTAGGATATTTCGTCAGGTACTCATCCTTGCAGGCTACTACCGAGTAACTCCATCCACCATTGATGAATGTGCCATTTTGACAACAAGGCATTACAATACATGTATTCTGCTCCGAGGAATAAGCCATCCCTCTTTTCAACGCGACAATCACGAAGTAGAAAACAGAATCGTTTGAAAATTTTAACGAATAACTGACAATTGTGAGTTTATCAGCTATGACAGTATAATGATTGATGTTATAAATTAAATTCGAATGTGTGAATCTCCTGAAAGGCGGCAAATGGAGAAAATATTTCAACGGCTACTACGATGTTACGATCATTTATAGAAAAACCCTGTACTAGATCGTTCCATTCTCCCATTAGAGCTGTGTTTCGTAGCATACCAGGTATATCTATTTTGTGCTTGTGGAATGTATTCAATTTTCAAATGTATTTTATATTCTAGAATAATTCTGCTTCGTCAGTTTTCAAAATTGTTTATTTAAAATTGTTATTATTTTCCATGACATTAACCTTCAGTTTTTTATACAGTGTGTCCCGAAATCAGCCTGCCAAACTTGAGCATGAGACGAGAAATGTCTCTTAAGGGAGCTACGGCCCCCTAAAAGGGGGCTCCTGAAGGTGATATTTCTTTAGAATTTCCGAAACTCCTTGTGACAGATAGATGCAGTTTGGTACAAGAACTAAACTTTCCATGCCCAATGCAGTTTGCATATTTTCCGACTATTTGATCTCGGATTATGAAAATCCACACCTCTACAGAAAAAAGGTACTCTTGTTCCGTAGCGATCAGATGTATCATTATCGAGTAAAAGCGATTCAAAAATATCGTTACATCTCAGATATTATACCGGGTGATTCAATAAGGTGACGAGGTACTGTATCTCAGGAACTAATAGTCGTAGAAGTTTGGGAAAAAAATTCTTTCGAGGAAATCGACCAAGAAAAACTGCTGGAAATATTTTTTGAATCCATACGTCCACCGCTAGGGGGCGTAATAGCTTCGATCGTATGAAAAATGTAATTTTTTCGAATTTTTTCCAATATAAGTTTAGAAATGAATACTCTCACGTCAATGTCATCCTATTGGTCCATCTTTTTGTTGAATAGATTTTCATTGTAGGACGTAAAATGAAGACGGGAGGGAATGCTAAACTTTTTGGACTGTAAATGTCTATAACTTTAGTTTGACGTATCGGAAATTTGCTAACAAGGTTTCGTTCGTGAAAGGAAGGCTTGGTGAACAAATTAAAAAACCATCTATGCCATTCTGGTTATCATCGCGCTCGTTAGGGGGCGTGTTTTATAAATTTAACCGTTTTTTCAATTTTGCTTCGAAATCTTAAATGGAACCGTATGATTTTTATATTAGATTCCGAAAGTAGATAAAATTTGCAACACAACATGTCCAAACCGCATGGTGATATCTTCATTTGTTTAAAAGTTATGGCTCAAAGAATAGTTCATTGACGAATTTATTGATGAAACAAAATATTTTATTGAGTTTTCAATTTTTTTTGTAATATGCGTAGACAAGCATGCCATGAACAAATAAAAAAACGAAAAAAAAATGTCATTTAAAAACTTTACTATTAGTTAGTAGCGTAGGTATTAAAATTCAAATATATCCAATTTCTTAGAAAGCCGTGAAAACACTTGGTAGACAGTTTCTATGGAAACGTCGATTTTCCACAAATAGACATCAGTTTATTATTTGACATTCGAATTTGTAAAGAACCTAATTTAAAGTTCAAAAAATGCCGTATACGAACGAGGAAGCTTTTGATATGTTAGCAGTCTATTTTGAATGTCTTCAACATGCCGCTATAACCGAAAGAGAATACGCATTTAGATATCCTGCACGACGTCATCATTCAAGAAATGTTTTCAAAAGATTAGCTAAACGATTGAAGGAAACCGGACATGTCCAGGCAGTCGCATCCCCAAATAGAGTACGGAGAACAAGAAATGAAGTCAATATTATAAATGTGTTAGCTTATATTACTGCCGACCCTCATTTAAGCATAAGAGATTTGGTAAGAGATCTCGGATTGACATATTCTTCAGTTCAACGTATATTAAGAGAAAATAAATTACATCCGTACCATGTGAATTTACATCAAGAATTAAAACTAGCCGATTTCGACCATCGACTGGACTTTTGTTATTGGCTGTTGGGGATGGTGAACGAAAACAGAACTTTTCTATCTCAAATATTATGGACTGACGAGGCCACTTTTTGCAGTTCAGGGAAAGTTAATACTCATAACATGCACTATTGGTCCGAAACAAATCCACAATGGTTAAGGGAAGTTCAATTTCAAAATCGATGGAGCGTGAATGTGTGCATGGTGCGGGATTTTGGGTGGAAGAATTATTGGGCCATATTTTTTTGATCAGCATTTAAATGGCGTAATTTATCTTCAATTTTTGGAAGGCCAGTTACCCATACTGTTAGAAGATATTCCTCTGGAGGACAGAATCAACATGTGGTTTCAACAAGATGGATGCCCAGCCCATTATGCTCGAAATGTTCAGAATTTTTTAAATATGCAGTTTCCGGATAAATGGATAGGTCGGAACAGCATTTTCTCTTGGCCGGCGAGGTCTCCCGGCCTTACTGTCCTGGATTTTTATTTATGGGGTAGGCTTAAAGACCTAGTTTATAAAAACCGTCCAACAACAGTTGATGATATGAAATACAGAATTCGGGAAGCCATTAGAAACATTTCCGCGGCCGAAATTGAAGCTAGTGTCATCCACAACTGAAAGACTTGAATTATGCGTGGCCAATAACGGTGGACATTTTGAACATTTGAAACTTTGAATTTTTTTGATAGTAGAGTTTGTTCAATTATGTAAATATTGTAATTGTTGTTTTCTTGTTTGTATTTGTATTTGTCCATGGCATGCTTTGACTACGAAATTTGAAAAAAAAAATCAAAAACTTAATTACCTCTTTTGTTTCATCAATAAATTCGTCAATGAACTATTCTTTGAGCCATAACTTTTAAACAAATGAAGATATCGCCATGCGGTTTGGACATGTTGTGTTGCAAATTTTATCTACTTTCGGAATCTAATGAAAAAATCATACGGTTCCATTTAAGATTTCGGAGCAAAATTGAAAAAACGGTTAAATTTATAAAACACGCCCCCTAACGAGCGCGATGATAACCAGAATGGCATAGATGGTTTTTCAATTTGTTCACCAAGCCTTCCTTTCACGAACAAAACCTTGTTAGCAAATTTCCGATACGTCAAACTGAAGTTATAGACATTTACAGTCCAAAAAGTTTAGCATTCCCTCCCGCCTTCATTTTACGTCCTACAATGAAAATCTATTCAACAAAAAGATGGACCATTAGGATGACATTGACGTGAGAGTATTCATTTCTAAACTTATATTGTGAAAATTCGAAAAAATTACATTTTTCATACGATCGAAGCTATTACGCCCCCTAGCGGTGGACGTATGGATTCAAAAAATATTTCCAGCAGTTTTTCTTGGTCGATTTCCTCGAAAGAATTTTTTTCCCAAACTTCTACGACTATTAGTTCCTGAGATACAGTACCTCGTCACCCTTATTGAATCACCCGGTACAAAACATTGCAATGAGTCGTAGACGTAATAAAAAAAATGCACAAGAATTGAAGTAGATTTTTATCATTTTCCCATTTTTCGCGCCTTAATGAGATTGTTTGGTGAAAAGAAAGCAGTTGATTTTTTTTAGCAACTATGATTTGTAAATTGGCAACGGTATACATAAGATGTGTGTATTAATATTTTTAAACCGATTTCACTCGAAAATAATCGATACGGAACAAGAGACCTTTTTTTTGTGAAACGGTGTGGATTTTCATAATCCGAGATTGAATTGTCGAAAAATATGCATACAAAAAAGTTTGAGCAATATTTAATGTAGTCCAACCCTGTATTATACACTCCTAAACGAAACTTTTGAATGATTTTATGTTCACCGCATTGGGCATGGAAAGGTTGGATGAATCCATTTTATGTAAACCAGCGAAACCAAATATACTATGATATTTCTTGAATATTTGCGAAACGCCACGTGATAAAATGATGAAACTTGGTACAAGAACTAATAAACTTTTAAACTATATTGACTGTATTGAACAGTCTGGTCACACTCATATAATATGGCATTAATATATTGTTCCATGATCAAACTGATGCTTCATTTCGATAATCAGTAATTAAACTCTTGACAATGTTGTAGTGACACTTTTACTTACGTTTTGTAACCAGCCGATATTCATTTGCTTCATTGAGACATTCAGGTTTCTATTTAAGAGAGAAAACTTTCTATACTCCTGATTTTTAACATCTAGTTTCATTTTAAAAGAATATAAAAAAGGATACGGATGACTAGAACTTTGGGAAATTTGTGTATCGATAATGACTTCGTACATTTCCGTCTCTCTTTGCATTTGGAGCAGGTCTGAAAATCAAAAGTAGTGCATCAGATTCAATTTTCATTGTAACATATAACTTTTGAGATAGGTCAATGACAATAACATGTGTGTGACTCACTTCTTTATAGAATTTTTGGTGAGATTCTAACTATGTCAATGTCTACATTGGTACAGGGTGTAAGTAATTTGGCATAATAAAAAAAAAAAGAGAAAAGAAGTTTGATTTAATTTGCAGTACGCAAATGTTTTATAATTTTTTGTCATTTTATTATAGGTAAGTACACTAGGAAGAAGTAACTTTGTACATTCCATTAGCTGATGTCTTTCAATTTTATTGTATATTATCTGTCTGGTCATTTGCAAATAACTCGAAGACAAATGTATACATCAAATCGCGGTTTGCGCCAAAATGTTCTTGTTTTCTTCACGATCAATGGTGCATTTGAGTTTTTCAAGAAAATCCGAAAAAATCGAATGTCCGATAAACTACGCCATCTATAAGACGCGGTAAGAACTAGCGACCGTAAACGAAGTCAGTTTTCGAAGTGTGAAATTATCACTTATAATATCCCAAGGCTATTGATAATTTCGAAATAATTTATCGCATACTTTCGAAGGCGAGTTGTATTTACCTAAAAGCAACTTATTTGAGGAATTTATCATTTTTTTTCATAGAATTGGAATCGACTCATTTTCGATATTTCCATATCTACTAGAAGTGACTGACATTTTGAGAATTTGATTGAGTTGACATCAAACTATGTCATTACCAATGGCAGCTCGATTTTTCAACAGTGACAATTTACCGGGGCACTTTGTTGTTTGTCTGATTGGCTAATAATGGTCACTTGGTCACAAATACGTAGATTCAAATTACATGAAAAAATGTTTCTTTCAAACGAGCCCAAGTTGATTGAATTTGGATACAAGTATGCAAGATACAGCAATTTGAGAAATAGCTTGTTTGCAAGCTTTTCCCACCATTATTATTAAAAATACAAAAAAAAAAAGTCCTGAGACAAACACAACTATGAATCAATGATGTTTTCATTTCCGTTATCATAAATCACCTTGCACAGCGATTTTGTGAGATTGCTTCGAATTTCTCGTTGTATCATAGTGACTTCGCCTTCTACCGGACATTTTAGAAACTTGAAAATATTTAGAATCATATTCTCACCGCCGAATTCGTCAATAGATTTTTTTCCCGAAGCTGTAAGGTTTATGGTTGCCATAATATCGTATCCCGCCGACCTTAGTGGGACACTCTGTATTGAATTATTTTATAAGGCGTCAAAAATCTTCATTAAAAATGAAGCCGTAATGACAAATTAAATCAAACATAGTTATGAAACAAGAAACAAAATCAACAATGTATGACTTGAAAAACATTAACTCAAAATTTGGAAAACCTTCTGCTTCTCTGTTCTGTAGTTTTTAAAAACATGGGCGGATGCTATTTTTGAAGTAACACAAGAAAAGTCACAAAATGTGACTATTTTTGCTGTTATTTATAAACAAAATACCAAGTATGTGCTATCGTTGTACTCCAAAATGAAAAATAAATCCTCTGGACTCACCGGTTTCTCTTCCCCGTCCAATGTCTCCTCTCTGGTGAACGAATCCAAACACTGCGCCAACCTCAAGGGCCCCGTCCGTTGCGGTATGGGCAACGATAGATCCCAAAAGGGATCGAAAGTGACCGAACAATGGCCGCACAACGTGCAGCGCAAAGTCGATTTCAATTGTCCCACGAAATGGTCGACGATCTTCGAATTGTCCATGCGCAGGTATCGAGACCACGACTCTAGGGCTTTCTCGTTATCGCTGAAAAAACACGGGAATTTCATCATCTCCCTTATCTATTCCTTCCTTTGTTTCTCTTTCCTCCTCCCTCGTTCTAAGCCTTTTTATTTTTCCATTCATTTTGCTGTGCATCTGTTTAGTACTGTATGACCCTATACAGAGTGGGCCATTGAAAACGAAACAGCGGCTCTGTAGGTCGGAAAAACGGGATTATGAAAAAAATCTGAAACACGTCAACTAAATTCTCGAGGGGGACATCGTTCTAAAATATTTTCAGCCCTGCGGCGTTGCCGCTTCTGACGAAAAGAAGCAACAACTTTGTTATTTCAAATGGAACACCTTGTATTTCATTGCATTTTTAGATTCTTCCGGAAGAGCTGATTTCATCAATGCATCACACTTGGGGTCTAGCTGGAATGATTACAGGGATATAGGGTGTTCAAAATCGAAATTTTTCAACTTAGGATTGTTTTGTGTAAACTATTCATTATTGGTCAAAACGGCTTTTGTGTCCCTATCTCAACTTTTGATTTACTATCTACTGACATTTAATTGTAACAGATACAGGGTGATCATAAGTCTGAATCTTGAACCACCCTGTATTTGTTTCACATAAATGTCAGTAAATCAAAAGTTGAGATAGGGACATGAAAGCCGTTTCGACCAATAATGAATAGTTTCGATACAACACAATCCTAAAGTTGAAAAATTTCGATTTTGAACACCATATATCCCTGTAATCATTCCAGCTAGACCCCAAGTGTGATGCATTGATGAAATCAGCTCTTCCGGAAGAATCTAAAAATGCAATGAAATACAAGGTGTTCCATTTGAAATAACAAAGTTGTTGCTTCTTTTCGTCAGAAGCGGCAACGCCGCAGGGCTGAAAATATTTTAGAACGATGTCCCCCTCGAGAATTTAGTTGACGTGTTTCAGATTTTTTTCATAATCCCGTTTTTCCGACCTACAGAGCCGCTGTTTCGTTTTCAATGGCCCACTCTGTATAGTATAAGATTGATTGATTGTCTTTATTACCCCAAGAAACATAGTTGTTTATAATAGGGATACATAATTAATATACATAATGTTATACATACAATTATGAAATTATAATAAGATATAACAAGTAAAATTAAAAAAAAAAAATGCAAATAATCATGCAATATCAACCTTGTCTTTTATAAGTAGGTATTTAAATAAGAAATGGAATTATCAAAATCTCTGAAGCAGATATTTTTTCAAGTTAATTTTGAATCTAGTTGCTTCCTGTATATATTCCTCAATTGACTTGGTAATGAGTTGTATAGAACGATTCCTGTGTGAAAAATGGATTGTTTGCCGATATTTGACTTGAACGTATTTGCTATTCGTTGTTAACATGACGACGTGCTGTTGAAACTCCAAGATTTATCAATAAAAATTAATAAATGGGGAAGGATTGCAATACGAATTGCAATATCTAATATCAACCTTTATTTCATTATCATACAGTGTGTCCGGAAAGGTCGTGTCATAAATTATAGGGCTGATAGAGTGAACCGAAATAATGTTAGTACTTAGTACTATTAAAAAATGTCTATCGCACTTAGTTACGGAGTTATTGACCTTGAAAGTTTCTGCAAGTCTATTTAATGCATACCTACTCATCACTACTAAACTCATCCAAGGTGTTATCAAAGTATTAAATACTGTCAAAATAATTTGATGTCAATTATGATGATTACAAGTACCATGATTATTGAATAAATATAGTTTTTTTACCTTTGAAAAGGTTGGGATGTATGCTTTTAAAATGCGATTTTCTCTGGTACAAGATATCGATCAAAATAAAGTATACTAATTTTGTAGAAAAAAGATGAAGGAATCAAACGGTGGAAACAAAATGTAAAATTTGTCAACTCTGTCAAAAATGTTCCCATTTAACGGAAAAAATTCGTCCTATCCTGTATAAAACATATTCACTGATTTAACTCCAGTTTCCCGAATATCATTGATACCATGGCAACCGTTTGAAGGTTATACATAAAATATATTTTTTATTCAAACTTCTAAGGTCAATAACTCTGTAACGAAGTGCAATAGACATTTTTTTAATATGAAGTACTGACATTCTATTGGCTCACTCTGTCAGCCCTATCATTTACGACATGACCTTTCCGGACACCCTCCCTGTATATCATATAACTATACAAATACAGTCCACTACCTATCAAAAGTATCGAACAATTCGGTCCTCCGAGCAGGATTTTTCAAATTAAAACTTCAAAGACTACCAAGTTCTTCATAAACGAAGCAGAGCAGCACTCAAGACTACTTTGGGTAACAGTGAATGCAAGCAGCTAGAGCTCTCACAGGCAGCAACAAGCAGTTCAAGCATCGAACACGATCGGCCCTGGTTCAATTCTTTGCGAGGTTTCTAGAGTAATTTTCCGAAAAATATACTTTCTAGGAAGGAGGTTCAGTCAAGCCGAGTTAGGTTTAGATTGTTTGAAAAAAATAGTCTCCTTTCCGACGCAGAAAGGATATTTCCCTTCCTTATATTATCTACTTCACAAAATCGTCTCTCTCTCTCTCTCTCTCTCTCTCTCTCTTTCCGTCTTCCGTAAATATCCTGAGAATCCTCCACCCAATTTTGTTGAAATTTGGCAGTTTTATTGGTAGCAGTATGGAGTAGATTTAGTCATAATCAGACTTACGAAAAACGTATTTTTTCTTAAAAATTTGTATCTTGAAAGCTATATGCATTTGCGGACCTATCTTTATATGAACTTTTTGTCTCGAAGTCACCCCAACAATCACCCTTTGAAGTTTCGCCAGATACTTGAATAACACCCTGTTTATTGTCTATAAATAATATCAATCGACGTGTCCGAGCCTTTTTTCGTACACGCCCTTGTTTCTTCATAATCAAATTGATTCCATTTGGCTGATACACACTGTGTGGCAAAACAATCTATACCATCCTCACCTCAATTTTTCGTCGATCTCTGTCAGTATCGGTTTCGGCTTCTCCACCACCCGATTCACGTCCTCGTGCAGCCCTTCCAGCAGGTAGCGCAAGAATTCCTGCGCATCCTGCTGCGCATAACCGATAAAACGTGGCGCGAACCTCTGGATTTGACTTTTGAGGGACACCGTGTTGACGACTCTATCAGAGGAATCTTCCGACCACAGTTCTTGGATCACCGCCGCAAACGCTGAAAAAAAATCATTTAAAAAAAATTGAATTTTCATATTTGGATTGAAGATATGTTTATAGTTCCTTGAAACCCATATTTGCCGTGAAGAAGCAATTCAATATCACCTCCGGTTTCAGCGGAAACAGATATAAGTCGAGAATTTTCAAAGGTACCCTGTAGGTATTTTAACGTCATTCGATAGAGCGACAAATTCCCTTTTTAATGACATGTCACAAGTAGACATTTGCTCTTGGAACGGCAACGCAAGAAACGGTTTTTCTATAATCAATATGGCGACTCTTCCGACCACAGTTTATTGGATCACGGCCGCAAATGCTGAAACTGAATCATTTTCGATATTTCGAATTTTAACATTTGGATCGGTGATAGAGTTCCTTAAAACCCATATATTTCGTGAAAAAGCAATTCAATATCACTTCCGCTCTCACAGGAAATAGACCTAGGTCGACAATTTTCAATGAAACCCTGTAGATATTTAATCGCCTATCTATAGAGCGAAAAATTCCCTTTTCAATGACATGTAACAAGTGCCATTTTTTTTTCAAAATGGACACGCAGGAGAGGTTTTTCTATAAACAATATGGCGTCACTGTGACGTCATCTCGCATTCTTTCCAGCAGGTAGCGCAAAAATTCCTGCGCGTCCTGTTGCGCGTAGCATATAAAACGCGGCGCGAACCTCTGGATTTGACTTTTGAGGGGCACCATGTTGACCGCGTGGTACGAAGAGTCTTCCGACCACAGTTCTTGGATGACTGCCGCAAACGCTGAGACAGGAGCATTTCCGATAATTGTTGCTTCACAATTTGTATTTGTCGCCATTTGATATATCGCATCCTCTTTCCCACTCGAGGAGCCTGCCTGCAGTCTCATTCATAAATTATTATTAAAGACAGAGGAAGATAATACAGGGTGATTCAAAATTCGATGTAAATATTTCAGGGACAAAATATTTTTGTGGTCAAAATATGACTTTTTCTTCATATAAACATGTGTCCTAAGATGCACCCCTTCTTAGCTACAACCACTGTAAGTTAGGTAAAAAAAATATTATCTAGAATTGTGACTAAAATAACGGATTGAATCTTCTGAAACTTGTCTTTTTAGACACTCTATTTCCTTCTTGCTTCAAAAATGATGTGAACCATAGAATAGGTCTATCCATCCATAGAAGACGGAACTATTTACATTTGAATAGGATCAGACATTCCCAAATTTTGGTCCACTGTATGTTACTAGTGTGGCCGACTAGATTGTACGGTTGCCAGATATTCACTTATGAAAGGAGAATCGTCATAATTATCATCATACATACAATATCTAGAATAATATATTTGGAGTAATACGGTGCTGATGATGTTTCGACTGTACAATATTTCATACAGCATAATACTCTGATTAATATAATCCAATTTTAGAATAAATTACCATTGAACTATTCCATTCCGTCAGATCACATAGATTCGGAGCAGAAAGCGCGACAACGCCGCATACGGAAAAATTTATTATACGTAATAGGTGCCACAAGTGATACTATTTTGAGGAAAATTGCCGAATAATTTCGCCGAATGACATTGTTTATCAAAAATTTCGAGACGGATATTTCCAGGAAAAATAGTATCACGAGTTGTATTCGTATGAATATTTCATTATTGAGACAATAAACGAGCGTCTCGCGAGAGTTGCGCAAACTGCATCCATCATTCTGGCTTTCAACATGATTGACGTTTCGAATGTCAAAAGTTTTATCGCTGAAAAACCAGGTTGGTTGGTTACGTATGGTTCAATGCGGCTTCTGTATCGGTAGAGCAATTTTGGTAAACAAAAAATATTGATTTAATACAGAAGAAAACGTGAAAATGGTCGATTCTGATCGGTTCTCGAGAACAAGAGTGGAATAGTCAATAATGAGAATACATCTCGCTGATTGACTTCCTCACTTTTGGTTCAGGAAACAAACGAATTTTCGGATTAAATAATATGATCCTGACACATTGCAACAACGTCAGTCTAATAAAGAACCAATGTTATCATGAATTATCATCAGATTTCAGTATTGGTAGAGCAAGTCCTACAAAATATCAATGTAATACAGAAGAAAACGCGTGGAATAGTCAATAATAAGAATACATCTCGCTAATTAACCATGACCTCACCTTTGATTAAGGCTCCCTTCATGCTCGATATGGTCGTGTTGATATCTCTGATGTAGGCGTCCTTCCTCAGATACTCCAACAGCCATCTGGTGTGCGACAGGCATTGGATGACGCTGTTCATAAAGCACGTGTTCCCGATGTTTTTCAAACCGTTCAGGCCTAACACCTTCACGGGAGACGATCTGACAAAAATATTAATATTGAATGTACAGTTTATTGATTCTTCATTCTAAGATATGGGTAGAAGATCTATTGTATACAATGGAATAAGTCTCTATAATGTATATAATGGAATTGAAACGGTGGAAGGCACATTAGACATTCCTGGAGAACGTAACTTGGGATTATTCTGAAAATTTGGTGCCTTAGATAATGGGTTGTGCTCTATCGACCTGAAATATTCTCAGCGCTGCGAAGTTGCCGCTTATATTGAGAAACAGCAACAACTTTGATTTTTTGAATGGTACAACCTGTATATTATTCCATTTTCAGATTCTCCCTGGAGAGCTGATTTCATTGTCCTATAACACTTGGCGTCTAGCAGTGACAATTACAGAGATATAGGGTGTGAAAAATCGAGATTTTTCAACTTCAAGATTTTTTTGTGTGAAAACTATTCATAATTGGTCAAAACGGTTTTCATATCCCAATCTCATTTTTTATTAACTGTCAATTGATATTTAATTGAAATAGGTACAAGGTGGTTCAGTATTAAAATTTTCAACCACCCTGTATCTATTTCAACTAAATATCAATTGATAGTACATGAAAAGTTGAGATTGGGACATGAAAACCATTTTGACTAATTATGAATAGTTTCGACACAAGAAATTCTTGAAGTTGAAAAGTCTCAATTTTTCACACCTTATATCTTTGTTATCATTCCCGATAGACCCCCAGTGTAATAGATCGATGAAATCATCTCTTTAGGAAGAATATGAAAATCGAATAATATATAGGGTGTCCAATTCAAAAAATCAAAGATGTTACTACTTTTCAATATAAGCGGCAACGTCGCAGTGTTGAGAATATTTCAGGTCGATAGAACACAACTAATTATCCAAGAAATCAGTATAATCAGTATAATCCTACGTTGCGTTCTCCAGAAACGTCTAATGTGCTATTCACCGTGAATCAACCTGTATACCTCTGCCAGACTGAAGAAAAAATTAAGCGTTGAGGAATTTAAAGAACTGAAAAAATGCTTTTTTTCTCCAAGCGGCAGGGGAAGTGGCTCTCCTCTGACACTTGAAAGGCAGGAAAGGTGTACTTACTCTGCCTAGGCAGCAACGTTCCAAGAAATTTGATTGAAATTGGTAATCAAAAAGAAACACTGACATTGGATGAAAACAAAACAAAAATAGTTAATCACATTTTATACTTATAAATATATTTTGGCAGGCTCTGTTCAAATTAATTTTACAAAATAAGTAATAAATTTACATATAGGTACTAATGTGCCACGTGCTTATCTTGAACGAACAAAAAAGGGTGTCCTGAAGCACGAGCAAAGGGGTAGCTCAGTACTCAGTCGGGTATTGGGTGAGTTCAATAAAAACAAAGTAATTATTGAGGACGCCACCAACTTACATAATATGGCAAGTTTAAGTTGGAAAACTTCCCTAATCTTGATGGGTCCCTCTTTTTGAACCGTATCGTCAAACAAAAAAATTATGGTAGGGGCTTATCAATGAAAACATATAATCTCTTTCCCAAGTTACTATCGTATATGTTTATTCACTTATTATGTTACTTCGTCATCAACGTGGGGGTGAAAAATATTTCCTGAGTAAATATTGTACTTGAATATGTATCAACCAAAGAAGGACAATACTTTATCTGATTCTTATGAAATTCAATTTTTTATATACCTCTTTTATTAAAGTTAGAACATAATATGTTTAATTTTTTTATTTGTTTTGTATTTTTGTTGTTAATTTTTACTATTCGTTTCTGTTTCTTATGTATTCAACTCTTGAAAGGACCTATGTAACTGTATTTTGTGATATTTGTGAGTATATTTAAATTGAGAATTTGAATTGAGGAATATGATTATTTTTTTATGAGAATGTTTGTTTTGTTTGTTTCTATTTTGTTGGAAATAGGTAACTTATCTGTTTACTAAAAGTACATAATGTTTTGACGTCATAGGTTTATTCCATAACCATTTCTTGGAATTCGTATCGCATAAAATTGATCTGAATTTTTGACAAGGTATTTATTGATGAAATAAAAATCGAACTGGCAACCCTGGTCCGCGCGTAGAGTGAGTTGACAACAACTGTTAATTGCTGTTGTCAAATTAATTATTCACGAAATCCAATAGATTTCACGTGTGAATAGGACCGTGATGTGGATATAAATGTTTGAGGTCGACGAAAATAGTAAATTATACATCAAGGGACAGTAATGCAAGATTTTTTCCAAGGTGCGATTTGTAGCTCGAGGGCGAACCCCGAGAGATACAAAGCACCGAAGGCAAAATAGCATTCTGTCCTGAGGTGTATACAGGGTGTTTTCTAACTACGGTTCCTAACTGCAAGGGGTGATTTGCTAGTTCATTTTATGAAGAAAAGTTCCTATGAACATATGTCCGGAGTTGCTTCATTTCTGAGATAAGTACAAGGCGTTGAAATTAAAGAAATAAAAACGGTAATTATAAAATATCATGAATATCCTGGAACCGATTTGATTGAAATTTGGTACTTTTATTTGTAAAATTTTCTAAAATTTCAGCATATCAAGTGTCAATTATATTTTTGGCGGAAATAATGGAAAACTCATTTCTCCAATGCAGGTGTTCATGATATGCAATACAGGTGCTTTATTTTTTTTTTCTCGAAATCGAAGCTGGAAATGAAGAAAGTACAGGACAAAAAAGTTATATTTCGAGTTACTCAATCTAAAAAAAAAATAAAAATTTACCGAAAAGGGTCAGTGGCGTACTTTTTTTCACAATATTGTTGGCTGTGGTGCCCACTGAGACGCCACTGGCCCCAATAATTTCAATCTAAATTGGGCTAAATGAGCGCCTTATTAGTTCGAATAAAAGTACCAAATCTTAACCAAATCGGTTTCAGGATATTCATGATATTTTATAATTACCGTTTTTTTTTCTTTAATTTCAACGTCCTGTATCTCAGAAACGAAGCAACTCCGGACATATGTTAATAGGAACGTTTCTTCCTAAAATGACATAACGAATCACCACCTGCCACCATAGTTAGGAAACACCCTGTATACTATTTTTTACGCTGGCGAAAACACAAAAGTTAGGAAAGAATAAAAATTTTGTCGAAGTGTTTTGTCATAATTATTAGTAGTAGTATAGTTTGTGGAACTCGTATATTGACAACATGCATCAACAAATATCAAACTGAAATTTATGAAAACAGCTTTGAAAATGGTTAACGGTTATGGAAAAAGAAATCGAGGGAAAACCCTAAGAAACTATTGATACTGCTTCTGCAGTGATTCTTAACTTGCTACCAGTGAGATCTAGAAATCTGTATGATGCAGCTTATACTCGCTTCAGAAAAGGGTGTTACGAAAAGAAAGCGCAGAGCTATGCGGAAAATGTAAAGTTAGTATAAACTCCCAAGGGAGAAAATATGTCACATTATCTCCCTAGGGAATAATACGAGACTTCTGCCCCTCTACTACTCCCGCCGGCATGAAACATGTAGTATTACTAGCCTTGGCTATCAATCTGCAGACTAGACTATAATAGACAGGCTTTCGTCCTTGGTACATAAATAACTATTTTGTAAAGGTCGACGAAAAAAAAAAAAAAAAAAGAAGAAAGAAGTCGCTTACCTGACGGTGGCGTTGTAAGTATAGTTGTTCCGTTCGCCGCCGCTGTCATCGTCCGAATACTCCCTGCCCCCCGAAGCCCTATTATACCCATCTCTGTCTCTGTCGCTGGAACGGCGCTGCTGAAATGAGCTCGAAATGGAATTATTGGTGAGAGAGGAGCCCGATGGCGATACGACGGATCGGTTGCGTTTCGGGGAAGTCGATACGTCCTACAGGAAGGCCGAGAACAAAAAAAGAGTCGTTGTCAAACTTTCAATTATCACCGAAAGTTTTTTCGAGATTTTGAAATTTTTCCCGAATCGATGACTACTTTTGACTATTCCACTCTTGTTGTCGAGAACAAATCCGGTATCGATTATTTTCACGAATTCTCCTGTATTCCAGCGATATTTTTAGTTTACTAAACTTTATCAGACTTGCTCTACCAATACAGAAGCCAGTGTTCCTAGTGGTAACGCATTATTCAAAGAATACAAGTTACTTCCCCTATGTGAGTTATATATTTCCTTGAAGTATTAACTAATATACATAACAAACGAGAACGTTAAATGAAACATAATTCAATACATAGTTATCAAACGCGAACAAAGAATGATTTCTACTTGTCCAACCTACGTTTGGCGCTATCTCAGAAATCATTTGACATATTGGAACTCAGACTATACAATCTCTTTCCTAAAAATTAAAATTAAACGATGAACTGCATACGTTTAAAATTAAAATGAAATTGAACGATTTTTCATTGTATTTCATGTACCCAATTATTTGTAATGACACTTGACTTGTCCGATAGCATAACTGCTCAGTGGATTAAATACACTTGAACTTGAATTGAACAATACGTGACCAACCAACCTCATTTTTCAGAGATAAAATTCTTGAACGTTTATAACGTCAATTATTTTGGTAGCCAGAATGATGGATGCAGTGGGCTCAACTCTCGCGAGGCGATCGGTTACTGTCTCAATCATGAAATTTTCATACGAATTCATACGAATACAACTCGTGATACTGATTGACATACTCCAGCTTGCTGCTTTAATTTCGCTCATGACGTTGATTCAAAACTTCTCGCCTACGGCTCGAGAGTTTTGATAAACAATGGCATTCTTGAAATTATTAGACAACCAGCTGTTGTTACAATCGCCGAATATTACCGGCAAAATAGTATCATTTGTGGTATTACATATGAAAAAAATATTTTCGAGGAATAATGTATATTGCAAAACAACGTTTGTCCGGTCAGCTGTAATCAATAAAATTATTCGAAATAAATTCAATGTTTGTTTACTGTCTTTCCTCCAAATTTAGTTTAGTAAGTAGCTTAGTAATGCGCGCAGGGTACAGCTAGTCTTAAATTAACGAAAAATATATCACTGCAATACAGGAGAAACCATGTGAATGGTCGATTCTGATTGGTTCTCGGAAACAAGAGTGGAATAGCCACAAAAAATTGAACAAGGATAATTTCCAATTCTACATGAGTTCTACCGATCATGTACAAAATTTAGTAGGCAAGTTGATTTCTTCTATTATAGCCATCTCTGTCTGTCGCTGGAACGGCGCTGCTGGATCGAATTCAAGATGGAATGGGCGAGTGGACTGATAATAATGAATTATTGGCATTCATTTACTCCACTGTGTCGTTAGGGACCTAAATTGATTTTTCCAACACTTCTCATTTTTTTTATGAGGGTAAAGTAAGTAAGTAAGTAAGTAAGTAAGTAAGTAAGTAAGTAAGTAAGTAAGTAAGTAAGTAAGTAAGTAAGTAAGTAAGTAAGTAAGTAAGTAAGTAAGTAAGTAAGTAAGTAAGTAAGTAAGTAAGTAAGTAAGTAAGTAAGTAAGTAAGTAAGTAAGTAAGTAAGTAAGTAAGTAAGTAAGTTTATTCAAAATTGTTGAATTTCAGAGATCATTTCGCGAGGTGATTTCTAGTAGTATCCCGAGTAAAATATAAAAAAATTATCTTTTATAGTATGACGAAAGTAAGTTGGTATTTTTAGCACCTTTGCTCCTTGTAACCTCCCAAAGGCACCATGACCTAAACTTCATATCGCCCATCGTTTTTACATGTGTTGGGAGCATGCGCCTGGAAACTTCCAGCTTTTATGAAATAAAGAAGGTCTGGCGTTCATGGGATCTTGGACTAATGCAAAAAAGTTTGAGCAATATTTAATGTATCCCACCCTGTATTATACACTCCTGAATGAAATTTTCATTTTATTTTCACTGCATTGGGCATGAAAAGTTTAGTTTTTGTACCGAATTGCATCATTTCATCACATAGCGTTGCAGAAATATTAAAAAAATATCATCTTCAGGAGCCCCTTTTAGGGGGCCGTAGCTCCCTTAGGAGATATTTATTGATTCATATTCATTTGACTTTTTCTTCCTATTTTTGGTCGTACAACCGCTGGTCGAGTATGACACGCTAATTTCAGGACAAAACATACATAATAAATCAGAACAATAGTAATTGCGAAATCATTGTTTTTCATAAAGAAAAAAACTAAAATATAAAATGAAAATATTATAATCCATTCCAAGTTATGAGCTCGTAAATGATTAGTAGATATGGAATTGAAGTATACGAGCAGATATTTCTTCAAATTGATTTCAAATCTTCTAATTTTTTCTTAGACGTTGCGATGACATTTAAAACTACGGAAAAATATCTTAACTCCGGGGCAATGTGAAAGTCAGACTTCTGCATTCGTAAACGGATTTTTCTGAAATTTGGTACTGTTACTGTTATGTAAGCAATCATTTCGGATTTGATGACATTACAATCTGATATGGCGGACATCCGGTTTTTCTGGAAATGACAGCAATTTCGTTTTTTCAAATGGAACACTGTATATTTTATGCAATATACAGGGTGGGTCACGGTCGATGGCACCTTAGACGTTTACGGAGAACGGGACATAAGATCATTCTGAAAATTTGGTTACTCAAGTAATTGCTCTTGATCTATCGATCTGAAATATTTCCAGCTCTGCGGCGTTGCCGCTTCTATCGAAAAGTAGCGACAACTTTGTTATTTTAAATGGAACACCCTGTATTTTATCGCATTTTCAGATTCTCTCTGAAGAGCTGATTCCATCGATGTATCACACTTGGGGTCTAGCGGAAATGATTACAGAGATATAGGGTGTGAAAAATCGACATTTTTCAACTTTCAGAATTTTTTTTGTCGAAACTATTCATTATTGGTCAAAACGGCTCACATGTCCCTATCCCAACTTTTGATCAACTATCTACTGACATTTAATTGAAACAAATACAGGGTGGTGCAGAATTCAGATTCTTGATCACCCGGTATATGTCCCAATTAAATATCAGTAGATAGTTAATCAAAAGTTGAGATAGGGACATGTAAGCCGTTTCGACCAATAATGAATAGTTTCGACAAAAAAAAATTCTTAAGTTGAAAAATGTCGATTTTTCACACCCTATATCTCTGTAATCATTTCCGCTAGACCCCAAGTGTGATACATCGATGAAATCAGCTCTTCAGAGAGAATCTGAAAATGCGATAAAATACAGGGTGTTCCATTTAAAATAACAAAGCTGTTGCTACTTTTCGATAGAAGCGGCAACGCCGCAGAGCTGAAAATATTTTAGATCGATAGATCAAGAGCAATTACTCGAGTAACCAAATTTTCAGAATGATCTTATGTCCCGTTCTCCGTAAACGTCTAAGGTGCCATCTACCGTGACCCACCCTGTATACGTCTCAAATATATCCTCATTCATGGCTAACACAATATATGTGAAAGCCAACACACAAAAAAATGTCTGGGGTCAAAAAAGTGAAGATGATGAAGTGAAAATAGGAGATATCATACTGTAAAACAGGGTGTTTCATTCAAAAAAGTCAATTTGTGGTTTGTCACGCTTTTAGGGATCCCCCTGCAAAACTTACGCTGAGGACTGTAGAAAGGCTTCATTGCGGCATTCAACTTATGCATATCGTTTGTTTTTTTCTCGATAAAAAATAACGTAAAAATAGGTCTTCTCGATGAATAACCCTGTAACAAATTTCAGAAAAATCCATTCACGAATGCAGAAGTTACAGGGGTGGCCCGATACCCTGTGTCACCCGGTATAAAATTATTACACTATGTGACACTTTTCAAAATGACGGAAGTTTTGAAACGTCTTACTTTACGTAACTAGTTTGTTGTGTAAAGTTGAATATTACATAACTAGTGATGAAATATTCAACACCAGTTACGTTATAAAAATATGGATGGACGAAGAGAACCCTGCATTGTATTTGTAACCATATGATTGTTTGATGGATACTTCAAAGTGACGGGCGAAGTCAACTTACCTACTATATCTTGTACATAATCGATAAAACTCATGTAGAACTGGTCATTATTTATTTTCAAACGAAATTTTCTATCGAAATTAAAAAAAAATTGTACGTAATACGTTAGCAATCGCATTTTGTGTAACTCTGTGTTTTGCGGGACGAGCAAAACTTCAATTCATCGACAAAATTGAGGTGTATTTGGTGAAAAACAAACAATTGACTCAATAACAAAAAATCGGAAATGCAAACAAATGCGCGAATTATACCAAGAACTTGAGGCTTTCATAAATCACCACTAGGTAGCGTACGCTTATCGCGAATAAAAATGTGTTTTAATTAGCCAAAGTTCGTTTTAAATTCCAATCAACTAACGTTGTTTTCAAATTAGGAAGTAAAAAACAAAACTGTTCTCAAACCTACCATACTATACATGCAATAAAATGAACTGCTCCCACCTTTCAAATAAAAACCTTTCTCTAATCGAAAACTGTCCACAAATCCATTGAAAATGGCGTAAAATATAGTCAACAATGAAATAACCCATCCCATCACCAAGTAATCCATAATTATATAGTTTGTATTAGGAGTGGAAACAAAAATATCAGAGAACTACTTATTGATATGAAATCTTATCTTTCAAATCTATTTCACCGTTAATTGTATTTCAATGAAATCACACGGTATTTATTATCAAATCAATGGAAAATAGAGATTGCGAACAAGAATTACAATAAGGTCGAACACAAAATTAGAAAACTGAAATTTTTTCTACCATCTCTGCGACAACTATTTTGAGAAACTAAAAATAAATCAAAACATACTGCTGATGCAAAAATAAACATTGCCAAATGAATGAGTCCAAAATATAGGCCAGCATTTAGGACAATGAATTCACAATAATTTTAGAATTCATCAAAATCTCATATATGGTCTGGAAAAATATAAAGCATTTGTCTATATCCGAAACATTGTTACAGAAAACAAATGTATTTTTCTGAAAAGTATTGAAGCTGACGTTTCTCTTACTGAGGCAACACTTTCTAGTGTCAAGGAAAAATAAATTGAAGTTCAACTTTTAGGAATTTGAAATGAGTAATAATTAATCAAAAGCTCGAAGTCATATTTCCATGAGTTTCCAACAAAATGAACAATAACAATGGTAGATGACGGGAGAAAAACAACAACTTTCCTGACTAATGCCACACAGTATATAAATGGCGATTTTGATTTGGATTGGGTCAGGTTTTGCTGTTTGGTGACTACCCTGAACTGATGAGAACCGAAAGCTCGAAACCGGTTTGTAGGTGTCAAGCGTTAAATTAACTAAAATCGAAGACAATTCGGCATTTAGAAAAGAAAAACTGGACTTGACAAGTGAAGTTTTTTACATGGCAATAATTTTGTTTTGGCTCATATAAATGAATGATGAATTTTTTCGGACAAAGAAATTATGGTGAAGATGAAGAAATATTGTAACAAATATCTTTTGTTCTTCACATTTCCCCAAGTTGATACAGAAAAAATCCTGAAGGGAACCTTTAACATCCAGTGACATCCACATTAAATTCTAATCAGCTTTTGAAAATTGTTTTGTTGAAAATACAAGTAAAATTGTTTCAACTTTAATTCTAAAAATGTTTCGGTCAGAAAAATAATGTCTATTTTGACTGGTCTATTACTTTTGAACTATTCCAAAATAATTCGAATTTTTATGAATATGTTTCACTGATGAGATAGGCCAAAATATGTAAAATTGATTTCCTATTGGTTTTACCTAGAAAACGTTTAGTATACACTTATACAGAATTTTAATTGAGTATTTATTAAATTCAACGGGTGAACCTTGTGATTCTAATACAAAATCAATGATAAAATTATACAAATATTCAACTGAATTTAATTGAATTAAGAACGTTATTGATCCTAATTGCAAAGAGTGTCTCCAAGACATTTCATATCTTTTGTGAAGTGTTCAATTCCGAATAAAACATAATAATTATTTTTTCTTCAAGTTTCAACATTGAAAATTGACACCTGAACTACATTTTCCAGAATTCGAAAATGAAAGGAAAACCCAGCTGAAAAAGCATGCACAGTTATTATTACTAATGTTTATATATTAGTAGTTTTAGTATGATGAAGATATTCCATAACAAGATACAAGCAATATTAACCCCACTGGAAAGTAGGTACATAAACTGCTGATCAATCGAACCGCATCAAGCACATTTTTGTTCGAAATTCAACATTGAATATTTTCGCGAAAATTCCACTTATTCAGATGCGGTTCCCTTTATTCTGAAGATTGATTCATTGGGTATATGACAGATAGACCGCTGATGGAGATACATGGTAAAATCTGGCTATACAGGGTGACAAACAAACCTCTGTGAAATATCGAAAAATTCTCCATAATCCCAATTTGATGGAAATTTATGAGATTATTTTTCATAATTCTCAAGCATATTCCTCGAAATGGTTACGCAATTTTTCTCTCATCTTTACAGATTTTCGAGAAAAGGATTTTTTTTTCCGAAAAATGTGATAATTTGTACAACTGACCAGAAATATTATTATTTGTAGCTCAAATATCACAGATTTGCTCTTGGGTGAGCTATTGTGACCTTTATTGTATGGAATCTTATATGGTTTATATACAGAGTGTTTGGCAACTCCAGAAGTTCGAAAAAAATTCCAATACCTACTTCCTGTCCCTATCCTCCCTAGGAACGCACGATGTTCTTTGAAAATTATAGGGATTCCCTTTCGTGCGCTCCAAGCGATAAAAAAAAACTGAGCAACATTCCAATGACGAGTAAGAGTAAGAGAGATGAGTAATAATTCATTGATATACCTCATACATTTTTGAACTCTCAAAGTTTCATTGCATAAAACTTCCACCAATCTTGGTATATCACCCTGTATATTCTTTCTCCCGTTTTTTTTTTCTGCAACTTCAAGGAAAGTTGCTGTCACTATACAAGTTGATCAATGTGTTATGCTCGGTCTTCCTCTAATATCTATCAAATAAGAATATGTCTGGTCAGTAGTACAAATTATCACATTTTTCGAAAAAATAATCTTTTTCTCGAAAATCTGGGAAAATTGCGAAACCATTTCGAGGAATATGCTTGGAAAAAATCTCAAAAATATTTTGCAGAGGTTTGTTTGTCACCCTGTATACCCAGAGGTTACTATGTATTTCCATCAGCGGTCTATCTGTCATATACCCAATGGTTCAATCTTCAGAATAAAGAAAATTGCATCCGAATAAGTGGAATTTTCGCGAAAATATTCAATGTTGAATTTAGAGCAAAAATGTGCTTGATGCGGTTCGATTGATCAGCAGATTAGTTATTCAAATTCGATGCTCATAATTTGGACCTCATGACTAGAAAGCCATACTCAATTAATTTTTTCAAAAAAAAAAAAAATCTTGAAAATCCTCAAAAAAATCACCATATTGTTTTACGTAATTCATTATCCAGAAACACATTTCATTTATTGTTACTATTTTGGAAATTCCTAGTATGATGGGAAAACTGTGAATGTGGAAAAGATGTAGGTCCGTATTTTGAAAAAAAGTTAAAGACAACCATAAGTAAAAAAACCTGAAATCTAAAAGGAATACGTCGAATTTGAATATTTTTTTTTCCATATCATCAAGCAGTTACCCATTCAAAATTGAATTCATTATTTACAAGTTTCATGGAAAAGTGTGATTCTACGTATGGTAATTTTGCACTTATCATGCGATGGGTTTTTTTCCGAAAATTGTTTTTGGTACTTACCTATTTTTGTCTGAAAAACACGAATTTGATAATGAAAATGTGAACAAACCACTATTTATCGAGATATTTCAAGGAAAAGTTCGAAATTTTGCCTTCTTTTCCTCCTTGTGTTGGATGCATTTACAGGTACTTGCCCTTTTTATTTTGTCATTGGACACTTTATGTACTCATGATGTACTTTAATGACACACATTTTAAGATAGAAAATTCAACAGGAAATATGATTTTTATGGCGAGTTTTTCCTATTTAGTGAGCAAGCATACCAGATAACGGCCATTTAATCCATAGGCAATCCCGGCAATCCAAATACAAGATGTCAAATGTCAATAGATTGCATTGGAATGACATTACACACGCCATCATTTCAAATTCTTCCTTCTTTTCACTAAACATGGATAAATCACAAAAAAATCATATTTCTAGTTGACTCATACAATAAAAAAAATGTGACTGAAATTGTCCAATGATGGAAAAAGAAGGGCAGATTGTTCTAAATGCGATCCAGAAGACAGGCGGAAAAGAAGGCGGAATTTGTTACTTTATAGTGAAATATCTCGATAAATAGTGGTTTGTTCACATTTTCATTATCAAATTCGTGTTTTTTAGACAAAAATACGTAAGTACCAAAAAAAATTTTCGGAAAAAAACCCATCGCATGATAAGTGCAAAATTACCCTACGTATTGATAAACACAAAACTGAAAATGACTTCCAACACGCAAAACACTTTCAACACGCAAAACACAAACTACTTACGTTCAGCTGTGTACTTTTTCCGACGTAACTATCCTTATTATCCATATCATTTTTAGAATTATTATCCTGCGATTCCGAGTTATTTTCATCCCCCTTTTGGAGATCCCTCGTCGAAATGTAAGAGGCGAAATCGTTCACTCTGGAATTGCTCCGGGAGGGGGCCGCTCCTGAACTCAACTCTTCCCTATCGATTTCTGTCCCATTTGCATGATTTCCTTCTCCGTTCACTTCCAATTTTGAATTTGACTGGAAAATGTCAAGTGTTACTTTGACATTTGCTCAATGCCGGACTGTCGTTTTTCAACTGGTAATTTTGCATTCACCGAGTGTTGCATTATATAAATGAGTGGTATTCCTTTTAGTGTACTAGGTGTACTACTAAGAAAACCATTTTCCGCATAGGTTTCCGCCATTTTGCCTTCTCGTTTGCCCCACTTTCATAGTGGAGAGAGAAAAATATACAGAGCTTCCATTTCAAAACTTACCACCCTGCATATCTTCTGATCTGCGAAGATTACAATTTTCGGCAAAAACAGGTCGATTTAGTTATCGAGAGGGAAGTAAAATAACAGTATCAATTGAATGCTATGTTCATCCCCTTCACCTCCAGACACCCCTACTTTGAAATCTCAAATGGCACCCCCTACTTCGAGATACATAAAATTGAAGGTCTATCAATGATCAAATCAAATCAATTCTTTCTCGGTCTATTCAACAGAAAACAATTAGTTTCCTGGCTATATGCCATGACGAACATTGAATTACATCTATTATTATCGTGTATGTTCAATAGATGTAATTCAATGTTCGTCGTGGCATATAGCCAGGAAAGTAGTTGTTTTCTGTTGAATAGACGGAGAAAGAATTGATATTTTCATCACATAGAGAATGCGAATTCTCAATGTATTTCTTCATAAATATATCCATTTTTTTATGTTTATAATTATATCTGAGAATATTCCTTTTCAATACTTTCACCCAATCAAAGAGTTCAAACTTGAACGATGGAAACTTGTTATTTTTATAGACCTTCAATTGCAGATTCGTGATTAGGTTTTCTCAATTCAGAATTTCTTTCCACGTCCTGTATAATGAATGTCAATTATCATACATAAAAAAACGACTCGATTTGTGAAATATCTGATCGAACTGAAAGAACCCTTCATATGATATATTTCCAAATCAAGTGATTAAATAACTATTAACCAACTAGTGTATTAATGAGGGCGATTAATGATCGAGATATTTCAACGTGCAAGCGAAGCGAGCGCGTTAATGTTCGAGATCATTAATCGCCTTTTAATATACAATATAATATATTACAGAATTTTTCCGTCGACTATGTTTCTCATTTCTCCTGCAATGAAGAAAACTTGGTTAGGAAACTACTAAGAATCACCCAGTAGCCTTGTTACTGACATTAGTGACATTTGAAATTTGTCGAAATTATCAACATGGAAAATAAATTCCTTGTGTTAGAAAACAGGGATTAAAATCATTCCAGAAACTTGGAAAGGCGAACCCGTTAACGGAAAATCTTCAATGAAATCTATATTTTCGATTTAAATGCAGATTCCGTAAGTTATAGCATAAACAATGAATGCATGCGGTGTATGTTTGGTTGCCTATAAAACAATCGTGCATTAATAGACAAATTGATCATTAATAGGGGTCATTAATGAACGATTTCATAAACATTAAACTTACTTGTTAATACGATGTCGACGGAAAAATACTATTAATACACGGAATGATCAATATAGAATAGGTATGTGGCGTAAATTCGACTAGTGGTGTACAACCTCATTGATTTTCTTGTTACTTACACATAAGATAAGTCGAAAGAAACAAGATGGCGGACACAAGTAAGTCAAATTAAATATAACACTTTGATGTAAACAAGGTTTTATCGAGGGCCATGCAGTGTTATCAGTATAATACTGAATGATTGGCTAAAGTAACACGCATTGCTATTAGTTGAAACATCGAAAATGTATTATTTTGACATGTGAAATAAATAATCGAAAAAAATATGCCACGCGCGATAAGTGCAAAATTACCTTGTGTTTACTAGTAGAAACGGTGTTACTCGATTTTTTAACGGCTTTTCCGTTGGATACTTTGACGCCGACAGGCGATTCTGACGCCTTGAATTTGACGTCGATGATAATCTTATTATTTTCGGGTGATTTCGACAGGCGTTCGTCGAACTTTTTGCACAAATTCGCGACCGACTCTCGATTTCCATTGTAGTCCTCGTCGTTGGAGTTTGAGTCGGTGTTAGTATTGTTAGGATGCGACACACTGTTGTTAGCGTACACACTCTCCACTCGGTCGGTTACCTTTTTCTTCGTGGTCTTCGACTCGATTGGTGGCAAACCTATAATTAAGAGAACATTTTAATATAGTGAATTACCTAATAATTTAAAAAATTGCAAAAAAAATTGCCAGCAAAGAATTTAGCCAGATTGATCACCCCGTAACATTTTTAACTCTTGTCCGATTCTGGTAAAATTTCGACCAAATAAAATATTTATGTTCTAGAGTTTATCATTATACAGGAAAAACCAAAAGTAACTCTTCCATTCTTAACTTCTTTACGATCTGTGGCAAAGGTGAGTGGTTGAAATTAACTTCATTCATTGGATGGAAGAAGGATCCCTCCTCAACTCAAGGGTTTTGTATTCACTTCAATATCTCATTTTGTAGAGAAGGTGCAAGGGTTTTAAGATAGAATGGAATTTTTCAATTTTCATTAACAATAATTCAGAACCATTCTCCAACCTTCTGCTTAATCATATTTTGGGTTAAAGTGTGATCTTTTTTTATACTTCTCAACACAATGAAATGTTTTGAGAAAGTATAGAATTTTTTAATTTTCATCAACAATGATTCAGAATCCATAGAGTATCTTTCGGATGAATTCCAGAGGCTCATTCGCCTTCGTCTGGACTTACTAGAGACTCTTCAAGAGCTACGATTCGCCTTTCGAGAAGAATTTGAGGCAATTCTTCAAGACTGCTCGAGGAATTTGATCAACTTGATGACACGGCGGTTGAATGATGCAATTCAAGCTCGAAGAGGGCATATTCATTATTGACTACTCTGCTTTTCATTCGTTTTTAGTTAGTAAGATTTATCAACAGGGTGGAAATAATTGATATCAGATTTAAGAAGTTTAGCCAGAATTTCATCAAAATCGGACAAGAATTGATAAAGGTACAGGGCGATCAACTTGGCTTGATTTTTTGCTGGCCGGTTTTTTTTGCCAGTGGGTGTATAGTCGAAATCGAATATTAACTAAATTTCTACACACACAAATTAGGGTTATTAGATAAACATTTTTTCACCTTCATGTACGCTATCTATGGTAAGGATTCCTCTGGTTACTTAATTTTCTCATTGTAGGACTATGTAATTTTTCGTTAGGCTGATGATGGACATACGTATGTCCGAAAACATGTTCTCTTGATGTGATTATTCACAATGAATCCGTGAGTTTTCACAATAAATAGTCGTGGAGATGACTTTGTGTATTATTCAGTTTTATTACACACATTACATAAAACTGTTCGTTTTACTGTTTTTGATAAATCAATGGGGTACAGTATATCTTCAATTTAATTTCCGTATCTGGTACGATAATGACTTCATTGTGTTCATTATTTCACAATGTATGTCATCCCAATGAAATGTGAAATTAAAGCAATGACAGCTCTGTTTGATAGAAGAGCATTACTCAAGAGAAAATCAGATGGCTACAAACTGAAGAAATGAAAAATTTCGCTGCTATCTATTACCGTAGAAAAGTCGGCGACCTTTCACTTTTCAATATATAGTTCCACGGAAAATGTTCCTTAGAAATCTGTGCTATAATCCCATCACTAGCAATACCAGTCAAACGAACTCGACATGTCCAGTCAGCACATCCTTTCGTGGTTAACCTTGAAATATGTCGAACAACAATCTATCAAAACACGTTCGTCTATAGAACAGCGAAGCTTTGGAATTATTTGCCAATGGAAGTATTCCCAAGAACTTTTAACCTTCAAAAGTTCAAAAAAATTTCCAACACTCATCTCCGCTCCCTATTCTCCCGCACGATGTTCCACGAACATTATAGGAGTTTTCTTTCGTGCTCTCCAACAGGTAAAAAAACATCTGTTCAAAAAGCATAGTGTATAACTCGCACGGAATGCTAATTTCCCACTCGTATGATTTGCAGCATTCGCCTACGACTCATGTCTATATAACATTGCCATCTCTCTGAAAATCACACCTACATATTTATGTAGTTTGTCAACTGAGAAACAAAAAATTACGACTCAAACACAAATAAATCAAACAAACCAAAAACTAAGAAACTTGACATTTTTCTTTACCGATCCGAGAATTCGAATATATTCCTGCCCCTCGGCCCATTTTTTTCGTCGTTCGTCTTTCTTCCTAGCCAACCATCGCACATAATCCCACTTTTCCTTCATTTCCATCATCAATATACAAAACACTCTTCAACATACATTGAAATAATACTCATATTTCAATTAATACTAACGAGGAGAGAAAATCCCAAAAAATCTATTTAAATGAGCCGATATAATATTGTAGCCCTGTGAAGATTTCAAAAACTGTGGAGTGGTTTGGTTGGTTAATCGACTGATAAAAGAACGATGACCAATAAATCGTATGAAAAAGACCCTGAATATGGAAATTATTTATATGCAAATAATATCTTATGGTATACAAAGATTGTTAGTGATGTTCTATATTCTATGCTATAACAAATATTTCAAATATTGATCTTGATCTCGTTATATTTTTGTATTTCTGTATTTTCAATCTGCATGGAACAGCACCGATAAACATCCAATGAGGTAGACCACTGGGAGATTAAATCCGTCCAAACCTCATTCAATCGATAGATCATGATTTACATTCAATGGACAATCAATATTACAAGTTCAAGTTGAAAGGAATCGAATCCATAGCGTTTTGAAATCAGCATATTCCATTCAATGTTTCAAAAAGCCAGATATGAAGGGGAGCTGTGACATAATATTATTCCCGAGCTGTAGCTATCTCTCTCTCTCTCTCTCTGATACCTTGCAATTCTGCAGTGTTGCAGTGTGATTGGTCAGCTCAAGGACAATAGGCGTGTTGAGACTAATACGTCACACCAGTCACACCAATGAATTGACACCATTCCAAATGGCGCAGGAAATGTGTGTTTTCCAATGAACAATTATTTATTTATTCATTTATTTATTGAATCAAGTATAATCAATATACCGGGTGACACAGAACCATGCCCCCTTTTTTCTTTGTTTTTTAGCTATATTTCTGAAATTTGGAACATTGAATATGCTCACTAGAGGGAATGTTCTCACATTTTAGGAATTCTTTTTCGTCGTTCGGTTTTCCTGAAAATATCATCAACTTTCGATTTTCATATGGAACACCCTGTATTTTATTCCATTATGGATCAGGGATTATTATAACAAATTCAATTATACCGGGTTCCATTGGGTAATTTGAAATGATTAGGAAGATATTCGCGTTCGAAGTTTCCATAATAGCCCAAGAGCCGGCTGCAAATTTCGACTGACTATTAATTATATTAATTCACACTAGAGGACATTTGGTCCGAGACCTGACAACACGGCAAGGATTGTGGGCGTTGTCTTGTCAATTATCAGCATTCAGCACATGTTACCGGCGCAATATCGGCACTTCTTTCTTTGCCACACACATTGAGCAAACTTCGAACGCAAACCCGGTATTGTTGAATTCGTGATAATAACCGATTATGCAATAAAATACAAAGTGTTCAATTTAAAAACTGAAAGTTGATGTCATTTGCAGGAGAACCGGAAGATGAAAAAACACTCCTGAAATGTGAAAAAGTGCCCTTTAGTGAACATATATTCGAAGTTCCAAATTTCAGAAATAAAGTAAGAAAAACAAAGGAGACACACTCACCAATATCATTGATGGACTTGGACCTGGTCACGTTCTCGTTCCTCCTCAAACAAGCCGGCACGTAATTGGCAGGCGAATATTTGTTCCTCAATTCGGCCACCGAATCGATCACATCGACCACCTTGGTGCGATGATCGCCTCTCGTCAGCGAGCTCTCTCGGCGCGCGGAAGAGTAATCCGACACGGAATTCTCTCGGATCGAGCCGATGATGGAAGAGTCTCTCGACAGGCTCGGCTCTCTCGAATCCTCCCTGAATCTGGATGTGGTGATGCCGTCCTCGGTGACGGAACCGGACCTGCGGAAATACGATATTTCCTCACTAGCTCCGTAAATAATAATAATTTGTATTTATTTGTCCTCACAAAAAAAAAACAATAATCCCGAGGGCAAATGGGCGAAGTCTAGTCATGACCATACGAATCCAGTCAATTCCTACTCAACTTAACCCCAAACTGAATAATCATATTATTCTATTCAGAAGGTGAAATTTTATACCTAAATATTAATTATATAGCTAAACATTAATAACTTATCGACTAAATGATCCCATATAACCAGTAAATGAACTATAAATACACAATACAAAAGCAACAACAACAAATTCAATACGATAAATACCTTATTATATGATCTCCATTCATATGATAGAATCAACAATAATTTCAATAATTTTTTCATTGGCGAAGGAGAACAATATACAAAAACACTAACTACTTCTAGTTGAAAGAAATGAAGAGATTCATAAATAAGGGACGAGTGTCTACAGGCTGTTTCCCAATAAGTGTGACAAACTTCAGGGGGTGATTAATTATAATGTCACGAGTAGAACATTCGGTATATTAGCAATTTCGAACCATGAGGGTTTTATAAACATAAAGTTGATCAAATCATCCGTTGACATTGAACTATGAAAACTGACCAAGGAACTCTCATGAGAAACGTGCAAATCTAATAAAATGATATCGATATGAATGGACTAACCATCTATTATATCGTGACAATGATAATAATAATAATAATATACAAATTGCAGGGCTTGCCGCAGGGCGCCCGAGACAATCATGCAACTGCTGTCTTCTTGCACGGCAGTCACGGCCTATATCCATAGACACAATTTGGCATTGCGAGGGCTCTACTACCATTTGAGGCACTCGTACGGAATAGACGAGACCCCAGTGCTGCCCTATGCTCCGGAGGATATTGAGTCCGTTGTGGAAAATGAGAAGTGCCGAATTCATTGGAACTTCTCATTCTCCACCCTCAGGCAAATACAAGCTAACAAGCCTTATGTAGTCCTCCTCGACCATCAAACCAAAGTGATGTTCGTGATCGAGTTTTCGGCGCCAGCCGAACCGAAAATTGTTTTGAAGGAGGAGAAACGGACTAAATATCTAGATCTTCTCTTCAAACTCCGCAGGCTCTATCCAGACCATTCTGTGGAATTGGTCATCCTAATAATCGGCTCCCTAGGAGGCACACGACATACGCTGCTCTCGGAAATCCAGAAAATCTCAGCATGCAGTGATAAGGCACACATCCTGGCTGGTGGAATGCAGAAGGCCGTCATACTTGGATCATTGCGTTCAATCAGGGCACACGGTTCTTGGCCCCAGTGATTATTTACCCCACAGGCTGTGGGGAGTAGTCACTGGATTTTATCCAACACGACTCTGCGTGGCGTCAGAGGCCGCAGAGTCGTGACGTGACTGGAATAATATGAATTCAAAATAATGATAACAGTTTCATTTCCCACCAAGTATTACAATTAAATATATTGTAAGATTCTAAGTTGGGGCATCGTAGATAGACACAATGACACATTTATTCACTCAGGATGACTTGTTCCAATAAGACCTTTTATTATTATTTTGTTTTTTAAGTTGACGTCACATAATATTTGTCGCAGACGTAACTATTTTATATTGCACGATATCGCATGATTTTGAAATATAATCTGGTATGACAATAACAATCCGGTTCACATGGAAATTCCATGGAATTCATCCACATTTTTTCAGTGATAGATTTTTTTCAACTGAGCAGTGCTATTATGTTTGTTCACAAAAATATCACAGGCGAGTAAAACCAAACATGCTTGAGAATATAGTTCACAGTTTGATCAATTTCAATGAAGCAAATTTAACGGAGTAATTCAACTCGACTAACTAGATCAATGATGACTAATAACTTTTCATTGTTTGATTGGGTGATAGAGTTTGAAGAGGGGCATACCAGCAATGTGGATTTTGTACACCAATTCTCATTGATTTTCATATTAAATTCAAAATTCGTGAACTCTCACAATTTTCCTCCACTTTTAAAAAGTTCTGAAGGGTATATTATGATGTAACATGCATCAATTGTTTAATTAAAGCTGAATATGTAGACTCATAGGATAAGTATTTTTCCACTCTTACCGATACTTCAGAATTCAATTATTCGAATATTATATTTTCAAATAAATATATGTCGTAACCAATTCCTTGCAATATTCTGATTATAGAACCAAAAATCTGCAAACCACATCGTTTAATGGCCCTTTTGTTGGATTTGACCGCCTTCGGCACATCGGCTAACATATTCTTCATATTTCATCGACGTAATGTAGAGATGTAGGTGAATCCTACTTCTGATGTAAGATTCTAAGTTGAGGCATCGTAGATATATACATTTTTAACACTTCAACACATTTAATCACTCAGAATGACTTGTACCATTGTCGTTCTGGATGACAACCTAGTTAGGTAGTTAGTAGGCAGGAGCTATAATATTGTCTGTTCATTGAAAAGACAAATGAAGAAAATATGTAGTTCAGAGACATCTACGTGAATTAAGTAAACTAAGTTATTCATTTTTTATTCCTAACCGTAACATTTTTCATGGTCCTGTCAAGTTTGTAAATAAAAATCTGTCATGTGGAATCCCGAAAATGAAACATTATCACCAAGGATATTATCAAGTATGAAAACCATCTACCTATACTTGAATGGAAGCAGGAAGATGTTTAGGCAATGCTGTATTAGTATGATTCATGATGCAACTTGAAATTGAGTTGGAACTGTGGAAACTTCGGAAATTCAATAGTGCTATTACACTTTTTCGACATGCAAGCCAAGCAGAAAGGTAGGGGCTGCTTATTTCCTTCTATATTTTTGACAAGTTACTATATAATTCATGAAATTCCATTATTTGCAGTGAACACATGTCTTTAGTGATGTAAATCGGAATCACTATATACTTGAAAATTTCAGGTACCTACCTACAGCGGAGAGTACTTACATTAATAGCTTTTCAGTTGAAAAACGAAAAACTATGAGTGATTGGAAGTATCACATTAGAAATCATTATGTGAGTATCGAAGATGTGAGTAATGTTCAGAAGGAATGTACCAGAAGGATATGATGATGTTCGAGAACAGAATGGAAAATTTACCATCTGAAATAAATATATAGAAGCACTAAGGTTAGACTCAATCTGGTTATTTCATCAATCTCTTATGGATATTCTGCTCCAAACACAAAATATCATTTTATTTTTTATAGATAGGTACCTCCTCGAAAGTCGAGCTGCAAAAATATCCAGTTCACAAGATTTTATGAAAAAACACACAAGAAAATGGGGCAGTGAATAAAATCAGAAACTTTTCATCCTGTAGTTCGATGAGATGAATCCAGATAAGCAGTAAGAACAACGATTTGTTTGCTGGAAATTGCCAGTCCCCAGCATTTCATTCTAGGCTGCAAATTATACACACCCCAATGTATATTCAATTCATCTATTTTTCAAGCAATCAATTAGATGAGGAACATGATTGTGATATTCCACTCCAGCACACTCAGGACCATTTTCGTAGTGAGCCACTCAGAATTTCACTAAAGTAAAGTGATTTCAAGATATAGGAATCATCCCCAGATATATGGTATTCTATTGTTCAGGGTTCTTTGTCAAGATGCTGGGATATTTAGAATTTTTCATTGGAATATAACTTGTATGTATGAATGGCAATACAATTTTTTTAATAAATTGTACATAATTATGAAGAATTATTTCAATTTTTATTCTACTATATAGTTTGTTCTCTTCTGGATACCCTGTTTATTGTTGTACAGATGTATTGGCAGGTAAGTTTGAAAACACTATATATATTGTACCAATATTGTATATAGGTAAAGTATTTTTGAAGTAAAACAATGATTATTTTTTATTAAATCATCTTATTGAAGCTACGAACTTCACTAAATATGAGAAGATGTGTCTATTATTGCCACAAATTAACCCACAGGAATATTCAATACCAATATGTATCTTTTTAATTTATATTCAAGTCAACATTTTGAATGAACTTTATTATTATTTATTATCATTCTATAATATCTGTTCAAATGCCCGTTTCCTCCTCAGATGCTTCTTCATCGTCAGGTCGTGTTCCTTAAGGCAAGAATTCCTCTTCAGCATCATATTCCAAACAACATTGATGAGTCTGAAAATATAAAAATATTGTCCCTAGTTTCAATGTCCTGTACCATTCTGAAATGAATTTAATGACTTTTGACTATGGAACAACTTTCAGAGGAATCAAAGTTCTTGGTGAATTTCATACCGAAACTAATAATTAGTTAGTTTTAGTATAGGTACAAACTTGTTAAATACCATTTTATTTATATATTCCTACCTTGAACAAACTTGGAACCGTACTCTCTTTCCAAAACCGTTTCCTATTCTTCATTGGCAAGAAACAGTTCCCTTAAAATGTTGGAAACATATAGTATCATGTTCGCTCACTTCAAAAACTCACATTCCTGAAATATAAATATCATTAAGTTTCAAATATTATGCGATTCAAGAAAAAAAGTTCACCTTGATATCCAATGAATATGGCGTGAACCCATTGATTCCTCAGGATTTGAGGCTCAAATTCACAACAATGGGGATTGGAGAAACCATGTCTTGATAATTCAATTACACCTTCACCTTCTGGAGTGCGCAGTTTTCAGATGACATTGCAAAATAACACAATCGCACTCACAAACCAATCAACAAACTTTGATAGAAAACCAATACTAGAAGGAATGATTAAGTATAATTGTAATTTCCAAGAAAGGAAATCAGAGTTCAACACATCCACAAAGACGAAGTTATAAGTTAATGACAACTGTCAGAAAATGATTTTATGATTACATGAATCTTCTCCATCGTCTTCCTATCAAATATCACGTCAATGATGGAAAGCACGTCTGTGGTTGAGTACATATTGGAGAAAAATAGAAGAAGAGAATATCAACCTAATATGGTCTATTTTGACATAAACAAATGAGCTCTTTCCAATTTCTCTGCCTCAGCGCCACTTGACAGACAGACATATTTTGATTGAATGAACAGACAATATTATACCTCCTCGCACTAGGTCGCCTACTAGGTTTTCATTTAGATCGACAATGCTTGTACAAAGAAGACCTTTTTATAAAATACAAAGAACGACCGTCTCGTTCTGAAACTATGATGCTAATGAATAAGTGTCCGCTTCGATCGCATGGCATGATGATTACGAAATCCGATGAATCGCCACCTTGTGATAAGGCATTCCTATGCGTTCCATTCTAATTTACGGGGTGATTTGAACTTCGTCGCTAACAATATATGATTCAATCGGAATAATCTATACTAATATTATAAAGAGGAAAGATTTTATTGTTTGTTTGAATTGAATAGGCTCCGAAATCATTAGAAGCCGGCAACGCTGATGAACATAGGTTACTTTTTACCGCGGGAAAATGCTTCTTTCCCACGAGAAAACCGGTAATAGGATAACGGGTAGCAAGAATTATTATCCTTATCTTTTTCACACAACTTCTAAATGACTGAACCGAATGGGTTGACATTTTATATGGGTATTTCGATGTTTCCTGGAGGATAAAAATATACGTAAGTAGCGCTGCTGTCGATGGGGTTGAAATTTTTAATACGTAAAAATTGGGTTGAACTTTTTAATAAAACAACAATAATAATACGAAAGATACTAAGAGAATGATAATAGGTGTAAGTATAATAATAGCTATAGGTAAGCACAAGAAATTGAAAAAATAACAAAAAAATAACGAACAAATATGTACTGTAGATACGCGCATAACTCAGAACGACTGCAACAAATTTCATATATTTTTTAAATGAGTACACCAACCGTGCGAAGCCCGGCCGGACAGCTAGTAATTAATAAAATAAAAGTCCACACACACATTTTGGCAGAGTATGAGAATAACACAGTGATTTAAAACATAGCAACTTTGATACATTTCGTGTTGTTGGCACACCCTGTATATCATGAAAATATTTTTTAAATGTAGCGCTGATAGATCCCTATTCATTCGAAAGAAGAACTGTCATAAAACCAACTGCTTTACCCACAATGCTTCCTGTCGAATAACGTCAATAACCCTGTATAATAGAATATAGTTTAGGTCGTCAATGCTGTATGAGTTATTTCAATGATGACGTACCATGACGTCACTTTTACTTTTCCTCCCTACTCATTTCTCACCTCTTTCCACTCCTTCTATCTCTCACACTGTCCCACTCGTGGGTTTCCCATTTTCAGTGTCTCCCTCTCTCACTCCCACTCACTATCATGATATTAAAGTTTGAAATGTCATTTAAGTGGTATCATTGAATTCGAAAATTTCAATATCAAAAGTTATTAACAATTTCAGGATAACTTACAAAGAATGTGTAGGTCAAACGATGAGACCTTATTAAAAAAGATTCAAGGAACATCTTGGAATGTTTAAAGTATGGTATATTGGATATATCCAGTACAAAGGAATAAATATTCAACCACAATCATGATAGGGATATTAAGAATCGAAAATTAATCAAAAAAGTTAATAAAAACTTGGAGGTCTAAATAAGGATTTGAGAGGAATTTTATGTAGTCCTCTGTATGGTATGAAAATTTAAATACCTTATCTAATCTTTATTGTATATACAAAGATACATATTATGTTTATGACAGGATTAATGACAGACATCGATCCACAGGTAGTAGGTAGGTGAATTTCACCACCAGTTCATCATTTCTAACAGGTATTCTAGTTACATTATTTTGCTGAAAAGAGTCAGCATAGTGAAACAAGAGTAGATTTGTCAAAACAAGCAGTTTGTTGAAGAGTGAAATGTAAGTGTTGTATTTTTTAATTGTAATAAAAGAGAAATTCTGCTTGTGAGAGAAAAAAATATTTTTTTTTCTTCAGTCCTCATCTTCATGGTACCAACGCAAAATGGAAGTAAAATTATACAAATTTCATGTTGATAACACAAAAATTGGGAAGAAATGGAGAAGGTCAATCTAACCCCCAATATAAAAAAGGTGTTGCCAATATGAAATTATCAGTATTTTATGATGAAAACCTGAAGACAAGAACTGTAGTAACTGGGCATTTCTATTGAATTGAGTGCTACAAAATCAAAATTCACATCAACCTCAGTGGAAAAATTACTCAACAACTTCTTGTTCAATTAATTTCCAGGTGTTTGAGTTATTGGAACCAAACAAGATGATCCTGTTTTTGCTCAGTAGAGCATTCACTGAAAAAATGCTGAGCAATCAATTTATGTATTGTAAGTGAGTTTTATCCCTTTCATTTAAGGAGTGTAGAAAAGTCCAAAAAATATGTTCTGATAAAAATCATGAAAGTGAATTCAAACTCCTGATGAAAAACATTCATAAACATAAACCTACAGAGTAATTTATTCAGACTGGCAATCTCTTCTATTAATAACTTACATCAAGAAGGACTATAAATCTCTCGATTTTTTAAAATTCTTTATAGGTTTCACCCCTTGAATATAATATTAAAGTGAAGTTATCCACACATTTCCATCCACACTTTATGACGTGAAGAAAGTTGTATTTGGAATACACTGTGGGTCACATGCGGTGTTGCCAAAGTTTAACAAATATCATTAGATATTTCATTTCTTTATATCAGAATTTGGCAACAAAATTGAGTGAATTGGAATGATATATAATAATCATTTACACATCAATTATTACAGCACATAAAACATCTTGAACTCTTTGACAAGTCATTAAACATATGATTACCAATATAGGTATAAACACTGAAAAATATCTGTGCCAACCTGTAGGGGAAATGGAAATCACAAAAATATTCCAACAAATTTATTTTCTCAATTATTACAACGCCTGTCATCTTGAACTATTCCAAAGATCATTAAACATCTTTTCTCTAACAAGCACACAGAGAAAAATATCTGTGCCAACCCATAGGGGAGATCAAAATATCAAAAATATTCAACAAAATCATTTTCTCAATTATTACAGTGCCTGTCTTCTTGAACTATTTGGGAGATCATTAAACACCTCATTACCAATATGTACACACAGAAGAATATCTGTGCCAACCGGTAGGGGAGATATGGAAATCACAAAAATATTTGAGAAAATACATTTTCTCAATTATTACGGAGTGTGTCATCTTGAACTATCTCACGGGTCATTGAGCATATGCTTATCAATACATACACAGAGAAAAATATCTGTGCCAACCCGTAGAAGAGATGGAAATCTCAAAAATATAAAAAAAATAATATTTTCTCAATTATAATGGCGCGTGTTATCTTGAACTATTTGACAGGTCATTGAACATATCATTACCAATACATACACACCGAAAAATATCTGTGCCAAGACGTAGGGGTGGAGGAAATCGAAAAAATTCATTTACTAAATTATTACGGCGCGTGTCATTTTGAACTATTCGAGAGATCATTCAACACCTCATCACCCAGACGTACACACAGAAAAATATCTGTGCCAACCCGTAGGGGAGATGGAAATCGCAAAAATAATACAAAAAAATCATTTTCTCAATTATTACGGCGCGTGTCATCCTCAACTCTTTGAAGGATCATTAAACACCTCATAACCAATACGTACACACAGAAAAATATCTGTGCCAACCCGTAGGGGAGATGGAAATCGCAAAAATAATAGAAAAAATTCATTTCCTCGATTATTACGGCGCGTGTCATCTTCAACTATTTGAAGGATCATTAAACACCTCATAACCAATACGTACACACAAAAAAATATCTGTGCCAACCCGTAGGGGAGATGGAAATCGCAAAAATAATCGAAAAAATGCATTTCCTCAATTATGACGGCGCGTGTCATCTTGAACTATTCGAAGGATCATTGAACACTTTATAACCAATACGTACACACACAAAAATATTTGTGCCAACCCGTAGGGGAGACGGAAATCGCAAAATAATCGAAAAAATGCATTTACTCAATTATTACGGCGCGTGTCATCTTCAACTATTTGAAGGATAATTAAACACCTCATAACCAATACGTACACACAGAAAAATATCTGTGCCCACCCGTAGGGGAGATGGAAATCGCAAAAATAATCGAAAAAATTAATTTCCTCGATTATTACGGCGCGTGTCATCTTCAACTATTTAAAGGATCATTAAACACCTCATAACCAATACGTACACACAGAAAAATATCTGCCAACCCGTAGGGGAGATGGAAATCGCGAAAATAATCGAAAAAAATTAATTTTCTCAATTAATACGGCGCGTGTCCTCTTGAACTATTTGAAGGATCATTAACCTCACCTCATAACCAATACGTACACACAGAAAAATATCTGTGCCAACCTGTAGGGGAGATGGAAATCGCAAAAATAATCGAAAAAAATCATTTACTCAATTATTACGGCGCGTGTCATCTTCAACTATTTGAAGGATCATTAAACACCTCATAACCAATACGTACACTCAGAAAAATATCTGTGCCTACTCGTAGGGGAGATAGAAATCGCAAAAATAATCGAAAAAAATCTTTTCCTCGATTATTACGGCGCGTGTCATCTTCAACTATTTGAAGGATCATCAAACACCTCATAACCAATACGTACATACAGAAAAATATCTGTGCCAACCCGTAGGGGAGATGGAAATCGCAAAAATAATCGAAAAAATTCATTTCCTCGATTATTACGGCGCGTGTCATCTTCAACTATTTGAAGGATCATTAAACACCTCATAACCAATACGTACACACAGAAAAATATCTGTGCCAACCCGTAGGGGAGATGGAAATGGCAAAAATAATCGAAAAAATTCATTTCCTCGATTATTACGGCGCGTGTCATCTTCAACTATTTGAAGGATCATTAAACACCTCATCACCGATACGTACTCACAGAAAAATATCTGTGCCAACCCGTAGGGGAGATGGAAATCGCAAAAATAATCGAAAAAATTCATTTTCTCAATTATTACGGCGCGTGTCCTCTTGAACTATTTGAAGGATCATTAAACACCTCATAACCAATACGTACACACAAAAAAATATCTGTGCCAACCCGTAGGGGAGATGGAAATCGCAAAAATAATCGAAAAATTGCATTTTCTCAATTATGACGGCGCGTGTCATCTTGAACTATTCGAAGGATCATTGAACACTCTATAACCAATACGTACACACAGAAAAATATTTGAGCCAACCCGTAGGGGAGATGGAAATTGCAAAATAATCGAAAAAATTCATTTACTCAATTATGTAACCAACCACATAATACGTAGAAAAGTTACGAGTGCTGGAGTATATATAGAGAGTTTCGTATTCACATTATTTGTTCTGCAAGTTTTCAAATAGTGGTTCGCAAATTCCAACGTGGAGCAAATCCGAACTCTTCGAATAGTTCAAGATGACACGCGCCGTCATGATTGAGAAAATGCATTTTTTCGATTATTTTTGCGATTTCCATCTTCCCTACGGGTTGGCACAGATATTTTTCTATGTGTACGTATCGGTGATGGGGTGTTGATTCATCTCTCGAATAGTTCAAGATGACACGAGCCGTAATAATTGAGAAAATGATTTTTTTCTATTATTTTTGCGATTCCCATCTCCCCTACGGGTTGGCACAGATATTTTTCTGTGTGTACGTATTGGTTATGAGGTGTTTAATGATCCTTCAAATAGTTGAAGATGACACGCGCCGTAATAATTGAGAAAATGATTTTTTTCTATTATTTTTGCTATTTCCATCTCCCCTACGGGTTGGCACAGATATTTTTCTATGTGTACGTATCGGTGATGAGGTGTTGAATCATCTCTCGAATAGTTCAAGATGACACGCGCCGTAATAATTGAGAAAATGATATTTTTCTATTATTTTTGCGATTTCCATCTCCCCTACGGGTTGGCACAGATATTTTTCTGTGTGTACGTATTGGTTATGAGGTGTTCGATGATCTCTCGAATAGTTGAAGATGACACGCGCCGTCATAATTGAGAAAATGCATTTTTTCGATTATTTTTTCGATTTCCATCTCCCCTACGGGTTGGCACAGATATTTTTCTGTGTGTACGTATTGGTTATGAGGTGTTTAATGATCCTTCAAATAGTTGAAGATGACACGCGCCGTAATAATCGAGGAAATGATTTTTTTCGATTATTTTCGCGATTTCCATCTCCCCTACGGGTTGGCACAGATATTTTTCTGTGTGTACGTATTGGTTATGAGGTGTTTAATGATCCTTCGAATAGTTCAAGATGACACGCGCCATAATAATTGAGAAAATGATTTTTTTCTATTATTTTTGCGATTTCCATCTCCCCTACGGGTTGGCACAGATATTTTTCTGTGTGTACGTATCGGTGATGAGGTGTTGAATGATCTCTCGAATAGTTCAAGATGACAGGCGCTGTAATAATTTAGTAAATGAATTTTTTCGATTATTTTTGCGATTTCCATCTCCCCTACAAGTTGGCACAGATATTTTTCTATGTGTACGTATCGGTGATGGGGTGTTGATTCATCTCTCGAATAGTTCAAGATGACACGAGCCGTAATAATTGAGAAAATGATTTTTTTCTATTATTTTTGCGATTTCCATCTCCCCTACGGGTTGGCACAGATATTTTTCTGTGTGTACGTATTGGTTATGAGGTGTTTAATGATCCTTCAAATAGTTGAAGATGACACGCGCCGTAATAATTGAGAAAATGATTTTTTTCTATTATTTTTGCTATTTCCATCTCCCCTACGGGTTGGCACAGATATTTTTCTATGTGTACGTATCGGTGATGAGGTGTTGAATCATCTCTCGAATAGTTTAAGATGACACGCGCCGTAATAATTGAGAAAATGATATTTTTCTATTATTTTTGCGATTTCCATCTCCCCTACGGGTTGGCACAGATATTTTTCTGTGTGTACGTATCGGTGATGAGGTGTTGAATGATCCTTCAAATAGTTGAAGATGACACGCGCCGTAATAATCGAGGAAATGATTTTTTTCGATTATTTTCGCGATTTCCATCTCCCCTACGGGTAGGCACAGATATTTTTCTGTGTGTACGTATTGGTTATGAGGTGTTGAATCATCTCTCGAATAGTTCAAGATGACACGCGCCGTAATAATTGAGAAAATGATTTTTTTCTATTATTTTTGCGATTTCCATCTCCCCTACGGGTTGGCACAGATATTTTTTTATGTGTACGTATCGGTGATGAGGTGTTGAATGATCTCTCGAATAGTTCAAGATGACAACGCGCCGTTACAATTGAGGAAATTATGTTTTTCGATTATTTTTGCGATTTCCATCTCCCCTACGGGTTGGCACAGATATTTTTCTATGTGTACGTATCGGTGATGAGGTGTTGAATCCTCTCTCGAATAGTTCAAGATGACACGCGCCGTAATAATTGAGAAAATGATTTTTTTCTATTATTTTTGCGATTTCCATCTCCCCTACGGGTTGGCACAGATATTTTTCTGTGTGTACGTATCGGTGATGAGGTGTTGAATGATCTCTCGAATAGTTCAAGATGACACGCGCCGTTACAATTGAGGAAATTATGTTTTTCGATTATTTTTGCGATTTCCATCTCCCCTACGGGTTGGCACAGATATTTTTCTATGTGTACGTATCGGTGATGAGGTGTTGAATCCTCTCTCGAATAGTTCAAGATGACACGCGCCGTAATAATTGAGAAAATTATTTTTTTCTATTATTTTTGCGATTTCCATCTCCCCTACGGGTTGGCACAGATATTTTTCTGTGTGTACGTATCGGTGATGAGGTGTTGAATCCTCTCTCGAATAGTTCAAGATGACACGCGCCGTAATAATTGAGAAAATTATTTTTTTCTATTATTTTTGCGATTTCCATCTCCCCTACGGGTTGGCACAGATATTTTTCTGTGTGTACGTATCGGTGATGAGGTGTTGAATGATCTCTCGAATAGTTCAAGATGACACGCGCCGTAATAATTGAGAAAATGATTTTTTTCTATTATTTTTGCGATTTCCATCTCCCCTACGGGTTGGCACAGATATTTTTCTGTGTGTACGTATCGGTGATGAGGTGTTGAATGATCTCTCGAATAGTTCAAGATGACACGCGCCGTAATAATTGAGAAAATGATTTTTTTTTTATTATTTTTGCGATTTCCATCTCCCCTACGGGTTGGCACAGATATTTTTCTGTGTGTACGTATCGGTGATGAGGTGGAGAATGATCTCTCGAATAGTTGAAGATGACACGCGCCGTCATAATTTAGAAAATGCATTTTTTCGATTATTTTTTCGATTTCCATCTCCCCTACGGGTTGGCACAGATATTTTTCTGTGTGTACGTATTGGTTATGAGGTGTTTAATGATCCTTCAAATAGTTGAAGATGACACGCGCCGTAATAATCGAGGAAATGATTTTTTTCGATTATTTTCGCGATTTCCATCTCCCCTACGGGTTGGCACAGATATTTTTCTGTGTGTACGTATTGGTTATGAGGTGTTTAATGATCCTTCGAATAGTTCAAGATGACACGCGCCGTAATAATTGAGAAAATAAATTTTTTCGATTATTTTTGCGATTTCCATCTCCCCTACGGGTTGGCACAGATATTTTTCTGTGTGTACGTCTCGGTGATGAGGTGGAGAATGATCTCTCGAATAGTTGAAGATGACAAGCGCCGTCATAATTGAGAAAATGCATTTTTTCGATTATTTTTTCGATTTCCATCTCCCCTACGGGTTGGCACAGATATTTTTCTGTGTGTACGTATTGGTTATGAGGTGTTTAATGATCCATCAAATAGTTGAAGATGACACGCGCCGTAATAATCGAGGAAATGATTTTTTTCGATTATTTTCGCGATTTCCATCTCCCCTACGGGTTGGCACAGATATTTTTCTGTGTGTACGTAGTGGTTATGAGGTGTTTAATGATCCTCTTCGAATAGTTGAAGATGACACGCGCCGTAATAATTGAGAAAATGAATTTTTTCGATTATTTTTGCGATTTCCATCTCCCCTACGGGTTGGCACAGATATTTTCCTGTGTGTACGTATTGGTTATGAGGTGTTGAATCATCTCTCGAATAGTTCAAGATGACACGCGCCGTAATAATTGAGAAAATGATTTTTTTCTATTATTTTTGTGATTTCCATCTCCCCTACGGGTTGGCACAGATATTTTTCTATGTGTACGTATCGGTGATGAGGTGTTGAATCATCTCTCGAATAGTTCAAGATGACACGCGCCGTAATAATTGAGAAAATGATTTTTTTTCTATTATTTTTGCGATTTCCATCTCCCCTACGGGTTGGCACAGATATTTTTCTGTGTGTACGTATTGGTTATGAGGTGTTTAATGATCCTTCAAATAGTTGAAGATGCCACGAGCCGTAATAATCGAGGAAATGATTTTTTTCGATTATTTTTGCGATTTCCATCTCCCCTACGGGTTGGCACAGATATTTTTTTGTGTGTACCTAATGGTTATGAGGTGTTTAATGATCCTTCAAATAGTTGAAGATGACACGCGCCGTAATTTTATTGAGAAAATGATTTTTTTCTATTATTTTTGCGATTTCCATCTCTCCTACGGGTTGGCACAGATATTTTGCTGTGTGTACGTCTCGGTGATGAGGTGTTGAATGATCTCTCGAATAGTTCAAGATGACAGGCGCTGTAATAATTTAGTAAATGAATTTTTTCGATTTTCACCTCCCCTACGTCTTGGCACAGATATTTTTTGGTGTGTATGTATTGGTAATGATATATTCAATGACCTGTCAAATAGTTCAAGATAACACGCGCCATAATAATTGAGAAAATGATTTTTTTTATATTTTCGATCGAGATCTTCATCTCCTTTACGGGTTGGCACAGATATTTTTCTCTGTGTATGTATTGATAAGCATATGCTCAATGACCTGTGAAATAGTTCAAGATGGCACACTCCGTAATAATTGAGAAAATGTATTTTTTTTATCGCTTGGGGCGCACGAAAGGGAATCCCTATAATGTTCAAAGAACATCTTGCGTTCCTAGGGAGGATAGGGACAGGTAGGTATTGGAATTTTTGTGATTTCCATATCTCCCCTACCGGTTGGCACATATATTCTTCTGTGTGTACATATTGGTAATGAGGTGTTCAATAATTCTTTAAATAGTTCAAGATACACGCGCTGTAATAATTGGGGAAATATTTTTTTTTTACAATATTTTTTGAGATTTTCATCTGCCCTATGGGTTGGCACAGATATTTTTGTGTGTGTACGTATTGGTAATTAGGTGTTTAATGATATCCCAAATAGTTCAAGATGACAGGCACTGTATAATAATTGAGAAAATGATTTGTTTGAATATTTTTGATACTTTGATCTCCCCTATGGGTTGGCACAGATATTTTTCTCTGTGTACTTGTTGGTGAAGAGATGTTTAATGATCTTTGGAATAGTTCAAGATGACAGGCGTGGTAATAATTGAGAAAATAAATTTGTTGGAATATTTTTGTGATTTCCGTTTCCCCTACAGGTTGGCACAGATATTTTTCAGTGTTTATACCCATATTGGTAATCATATGTTTAATGACCTGTCAGAGTTTGAGATGTTTTATGTGCTGTAATAATTGATGTGTAAATGATTATTATATATCCTTCGAATTCACTCAATTTTGTTGCCAAATTCTGATATAAAGAGCTGATACACTATGTCTTGTATGTGTCCTGTTAGATTTTTCATAAATCAATACTTCAACAGTCTTAATGAAAGATCTAATGATATTTGTTAAACTTTGGCAACACCGCATGTGACCCACAGTGTATTCCAAATACAACTTTCTTCACGTCATAAAGTGTGGATGGAAATGTGTGGATAACTTCACTTCAATGAATCTAATTATAAAAAGCCAGACCTCAATGTCAGCTGGGGCATTATAATCATATCACCTAATTTCTTATACCCCTATAAGGTATGGACTAGGTAATGAGAAAAATACCAATCAATCACATGCATTACCTTGAATATATTCTACGTCCGGTGGAGTCAGTATAGGATCGTGAAATGTACCTCTCACTGTAACTGGAAGTCCTAGGATGGTAGGATGACCCGAAGAAAGGCCTATCCAGGGCTGACGAATTGAAGGCTGATCTGTAGGAACCGCTGAGCCCTGAGGCCGAGCTACGATGCGGGCTCAGAACGGGCATTTTGTGTTCGTAAATACTTATTTTATTTTGTATGATGACTGCTGCAACATTTCACTGAAATGACATTTTTGTTTGATATTTTTTGTGAGGTTAAGCTTGCATATTGCTGTCTAGATTTGAGGCGATAAAAATAACTGAGATTTTCTAAAATAACACAAGAGTGAAATGAAATAAAAAAGTCAAAAGGGTTATTTATAGATCTGTTTCAAGTATTGACTGGTATCATATTATCATTACATTACTTAAAAATGAGCTTATTCTTTTATATACCTTCTACATTATTAATATGTTGAATAAAATAATGAAACTTTCCATTATCTGGTAGTAATTCAAGAATTGATTGAAGTGAAGCAAATGGAATGAGCATGCAAAAAAAAACATCCATTCAATCACTTACCTACTAATTGATACGTTTCAGTATTTTGTACTATTTCTATTTTGATTCAAAATTTTTCTAGGAGGATAATTGAACACACAAGAGAGCCATCCTAATTAAATGTTAAATTGTATTGGACTGTGGAACCATTTTTAAAATGACGTCATTTTATTAATCATCAGGCGATTGACCTTGACAAATCTCTCTGAAATAGGTCATGCTTTTCCACAGCCATAACAACACCCATAATTTATAATTTGATATTTTCAGGTGTTACCAGGCTGGTAAATCATTTTCTATGAATTAACGTCATGGTAGTAATTCAAAATTCAAACACCCTGATCATATCCTTAGATGGTAATTTAATATCTCTATCGGATTTTTTAGGAACTTTAAAATAATTTAGTACATAGAACACAAAGCTATGCATTATATACATCTCACATTATATTATGGCGGGGTTTCTGTGATTCTGTGTTCTCTGATGGAAAACTGTGGTGTCAAGGTGTCAACTGTCAATAAATTGACACAAAGTTCCGTTAAAAACAATTCACATTGCCAGCCATACTCCACCCGTCCACCCTTGACTCCCCTTGACTCCACCTTAGGAAGGTAAAGACAACCTCTCAATATGAGATGTTTCACCCCTTAATATTATGTCAATAGAACCAATCAAAGACAGCTAAAATAGACAGGTGGCCTCCTTACTTTTTAGCATGAATACTGATGTCTCTGATGCCCACCCATTTGTATGTTTCAATTCTCTAGCATGAAATTAGTTGAAATTTTCGAAATCTATCAATGAGGCAGGGGTTTAGCCATTTCTGGACTTAATATTGAGACTGAGATTGGCAGAGGTTGGCAGAGGTAGCTAGTTTCCTCTCTATTTAGTTGACATAACATTTTTATTGTACTTTGTACTGTAAGATTATTACTAGATAAGGATATATTCACCATCATGAGTTGTATCCCTTATTCCATAGTGACTGCTGGGCTGCTATTCTTCTTCAACTAGGAAAATTTCAATAATATGAAAAATGCCAGCACCTTTATTAAACCAGAATTAACAGAGGAAGCAAACATCCATCTGCAAATTATTATTTGATCCAGACCCAACTGCTACTGAGTGATGAATATTCTGTTTATTGACAATTCACAGCAATTATGATAAGCTAGATGGTTTTCTGAACACTGCAAAAAATTCAATATTTTTCAAAATAAACCCTAGACTGCTTGAGCATTATTTATGAAGGTATAATTATATAATAAATATAATTCTTTGTGAAGTATACTTAATTGTATTTAATGTAATTTGAGGAAATCAATCAAGTACTCATGTGACTGTGCCTACTGTGAATCATTATAAACTCCTAATACCAAAATCCAAAATCTGATTGGGAGCTTCTCTATTTATTCAAGTAGGTATTTCAAAGGTTCAAGTTTCAAATTATGATAACATATAACATTGAAAATAGTTACCTATCCAAGTGTGATTCAAGTAGGTATGTAATCGGGTACCTACTTACCTCTCCACTAGTCATTATTTACTATTGCTTATTACCGTTTTAGATGGAAGAATATCAAGTAACTTAAATGGTTTGTTAAAACATAAGTAAAAAAAGCATACCTATTATTCTAGTGCCAGGTGCCAGTAGAAATTGTGAAACCCTGGAGATGTGGATTAGTGGACTTTAGAAATACTGGAAATTCGATTGAATAATAATTGAAATTTCTGACGGTTAGTAAGTGTTCTATCAAACATGTTGCCAAATGTTTTTAACAGCACAAAGTACAAAGATGAGAAGAAAACCAAGAAGAAGACGAGTATAATCTGACAGTTATCAATATCAAAACAAAAAAAAATCAAAATATAAATATGACTGAGGTTGATGTATTTATTAGTAATTATACTGTGGTAGATCCAGAAATTTATGAACTTTGGGTGGAGGGGCACAATGGTGTAACAGCCAATCAACAATGTAAGCAATATCTCTAATCTATATGTTTTATTTTGCAGCTAGTGAAGCAGTAACGATATTGAATAGCAAAGGACTGGGGCAACAAACTGGAGCTACCTTAGAACTGATTGCCAGCGACGTTCTCGACCATTATCGCACTTACTCTCTGCTGGAAAAACTCTTAATCAATCCCAACAAACTACAAGAACAATTTTTATTTCAAATTGATACCCTGACTCGTTCATTACTTATAGAAAAGTGAGTTTAACTGAATTCCTTACATTATTGTGAGCACAAATGACATTTTAGAGGCAAGTCATCTGAATTGTCCCTACTACAAGAATATTGAAGTACTAAAGGTGGATTTATGTAGCATAAATTTACACTAAACTCCAACTTGCATTTACACCTCAACTCTAACTGAAAAATTGAACATCTGGTTAGGCATGGTTGATTTAATGCAGAGAAATTGAAACTGAACTTGAACTCTAATCCTATGACTTTTCAAGGGGATAAAGACAATTCCAGAAGAATCCCAATTTCCTTCAATCCCAAGTGCAGGAGGGGACTTGATAATGTTTTCAAAGACTTAGTTTTTGAAAGCCTTTACCAGTTTGGGTCAAAATGAGGCAATTTATTAGGTTATCCAAAAGATAAGGTGGATACACTTGAAAATTCAGGAATACAGGAATTTAGTTGTAATGATTGTGATAAAACATACATAGGCCAAACCAGGCGACCCATAAAAACAAGGTTCAAAGAACATCTAGCACATTTGAAATATGATAGGTTAGATAAACCATGTGTGGTGGAACACATGTTTAATCACAATCATAACAAACAAATTGATAACCTCAAATTAGTTGAGCAAGTTGATAATGTTAGGAAATAAGATGCATATGAAAGCCTAGAGATATTTAAGAATAGTAATAGAGTAATGAATAAAGATAATGGACCTATTCCATATAGCCCTCTGTATAGTTTAGTGATATAAGATCAACTCTACCATGAAAAACATTAACTTGGTTGGGTGGACATATTCCTAGTATATAATAAGCATACTAGAATATAATATTAGAGAAACACATGTGGAGGCATGAAAAATAGGTTTGTACTGGTAAAACAGTATGTAGTGTATTATCCTGCCAATATATTGAACTATCAAGTTTTCCAACTCCCAACTTTCTAGTGTAAATGTTAATTTTTGAGACTACTGTGCAACTCTTGGCATGGAATTTTATAACCTCCAAATTATGATCTATGATTGATGTTTTTTTGGATTTTTGGATACTTTTACTTGATTTCTGCCAAAATTATTTCCATGTGAAGTATTTTTATTGTAATGGCAAACAAGGATGGCCCATTGCTTGATCTCATTTGTCATTTGCTTCTTTGCTTTTACTGAAGTGCAGATTCTTTTTTCTTTCAGTATAATCTTGGTGTAAATTTTAAATAGAATATCATTTCTTATTTCAGATACTATGAATTTGATGATGAAGTAATCCGTGAGCTACTCGGCAAAAAGTTATCATCCAAAAACAGAAAAGATTTAGATGAAGTGGCTGAAAAGACAAGCAAACCTCTCAAGTCCTGCAGGTAAATTCCTAACATATAGTGGGAAATGTGTCCTGCTTGTTTTTCCATGGCAGGTTATTTCAAATTCCTTCTGTTACTATTATTTCTTCCACAGGCGTCAATTTGACAATGTTAAAAGAATATTCAAGGCTGTTGAAGAGATGGCGGGAAACACCATGGAGAATATAAAAACCTCTTTCTATTTGTCTGATGAATTAGCACACAAATATGCTTGCATTGTCTTCATGGCTTGCATGAGATTTGAGACCACCAAGAAGAAGCTGCAATACATGTCATTCAATAGTTTTCGAATTTGCTGTGAAGCTATCATGGATCAATGGGCTTATAACTTGACTGGTAATTTGTATGAGGAAAATTTACTAATGAATATTTTGACTAGCTTATTAATTTCATTATCAAGTCCAGTGAAGTTTTGATTTTTGACAATAATTATTCAAGATAGATTTCAAGGAAATTTATACATTTTTATGCCAAAAAAAAAACATTGAATATTAAATCTTCAATCATCCATATGTCATTTCTTCAATGTATGGGGATATTCCACAATTAATTCCAATTATTAGTGTAGTAGATATGCGATAAAAAATGGCCTCATGTGGAAATAATTCCCACAAATTTTTTTTTGCTTTTTTCAGTTCAGAATGCATAGAATAACACATATGAGAAAATATAGAATGATACCTGTGTGCAAAATGAAAATACAGGGTTTCCAATATTCGTTTATTCATTAATACATATAAATCATAAACCTAATACAAATGGAATATTTGACATGTAACAGAAGTTCATTCATTATCTTCGATTGGAATATTGGTACCTTCCCGAACAATTATTGCGCAATACTCTGCAAAAAATTCCGTATCGTCGACATTTACATCTGATTCCACATCAAAGTTCATCTACTTCAGTTTTGCAAGAACTTCTGTACGTCATCATATGATACAGAAACCCCAAGCTTATGAGGTTCATCGACGAGTATCCGAGATCGAAAATCTCGATGATACTGCACACCAACACCGCTAGACGAATTGAACTTATGATAGATCGTGGCCTTGCAGCTTGTATTAGTGCCTGTTCAATTGAATTTTTCTCCAAATCTGAGGATTTTTTGTTGATTATTATGTCCAAGAATGTTTTCAAAATGTCGGGTGAAAGCTTATTATTTTCCTGCTCGGAACTCATTTCTTCTGGTGGAGGATAAAACTCTAAGGATGTTCTCATCAACTTGATGAATTCTTAATCAGTTTAGCTGTTGCTTCAACTAGAGTCCCTGTATATACCTTAGGTATATACAGGGACTCTAGCTTCAACTATCCGAAATTTTTCAGCATCTGGATTTTCTGAACACTTTCGTCGCTTATAATCACAAATTATCTTGGCAACTGTTTTCCCTGTTACAATCATATTAGCTCTACTTTTTTGTCTCAATATCATAATGTCATCCGAGAAATATTCTTCTAATTTTTTATGCATACGACGAACAGTGTAAGATTCGATATTTTTTGGCAGCAGCTCTGCCATTTTGTCCAGCAACTCCTGAACTGAAATTGATTCATCATTTTCTTTGAGCCACCTGCATATTTCTCAAAAGGCATCTTCTTTATTTTTATCAGAAGGACGTCCTGCTAACTTTGTCTGTTCATTGGGAATATCATGTTGATGTTTCTTAGGAATAGAGTCGCCTTTTCCAAAATTCACACTACATTTCTAATTATACAGAGCATCTGCTCCTGGCAAGTATCGATAACGGAAAGAAGACGTGCTAGGACATTTGATGATCAAAAATCGTTTCTTGCATCACACACATCAATAATAGTTTGTCGAAACGCGAGAGTTCGTACTGGTAAAATTGCAGATTTAATTATTTTCTTAGTTTCCTTGATGAATTGGCCACAAAACAAGCAATTATCTTTGAATGCGAATGTCGGCAGCTCAGATCACAAAGCTCTGTTGCTGCTGCTGCTGCTGCTGCTGCTACTAGTTGATGACTCTCTATCAGGATCTGATTCAAACCTGAATTCATTCTTCATTTTGTTCGGATTCACGTACAAACGACGACATTCGACGTGCACAATTAGAGGATGAATAGGCACTGGTCTTGCTGCTACTTGCTAGCACTTATAATTCCTTGGACACCTTTAGCAATCAATTTAACAAAATTCGAACTATCATCAGTACTTGACGAAAATAATAAAACATTTGTTATCTTCCATCGCTGCTTTTAATTCACTATATTTAGGTTTACCTGGAATAATATATCAAATAATGGATCCTTTCATTCACGATCACAGAGAATAGTTTCAATCACATACCAAAATGATTGTTTCACACCTCAACACGAATTTCGAGATCTGCCAACCATATTATCCGAGAAATTTTCATTTTTAGGAAGATTGTGGTATTTGTTTGAATCTTATCCTGAAGATCCTAACATAGGTAGCGGAACATGTGTTGAGTTGTGAAACAATAATTTCGGTTTGGGCACCTGAAATATGAAAAGTTGCATTAAAACATTTTTGCATGAAAGAATGCTTCTATATTTTTAATACATATAGTGTAAGGGGTCGAATGAAGCTTCAGAAAAAGAAAACTGCGTTTTTGTGGGAATTATTTCCACCTCAACTCCTCGAACTGCTCTACTATATCCAGTTGAAATGCTGTGCCAAGTAAGGATTCCAACTGTTAATTCACAAGTTGCCACCTATAAATTCAGAAATATTTGGGTACCTAATTACTTTTGAAGATGAGAACATTGCTTCTAATGCTTCTGCTCGGGGAACTGACAACACTGTAGTTATAATATTCTGAGGGATTGAGATTGAGCCATAATGACACTTCCTAGATTAATATACCTATGTCTATAAATTGAAAATTAGTCAATAAATAGTCATAGCAAAAGTACCTATTCTCATCTACTGGTATTTAGTAAATATATTTTTAGGTACTGAATACAATGACTTGGAAATGGACAGGGAGTTTCTATTTGAACTCAGAGAACTGAAAGCTCTCATTGAAAAAGAGAAAGAACATAAACAGTAAGTAAACAGTAAGTTAAGATTTCGTTTTTCATAAACCAATAATTGATTTGAAACTCATTCTGAAAAATAATTATAATCATTATGTTTTTGAATATTCAATCAACCACAATGATTTCTCGAATTTCAACATTAACAGTAATCAAAGTCCCTACTTCAATGATAATGATTATTCAAAAATTGTTACATTTTTTTTTTAAGTTTATTGACAATGCACTTGAAACCCAAACTTCTCCAAAAAAATTTCATGGACTTGGACACGAATTTCAAGTTGTACACCAGAGCCCTATTGACTTTAGCTACTACCATTCATAGATCCAGAGATATGAGGAACTTGTTCGTGGATTTATCTCAAATTCTGGAATATTTCAAACAGGCAAATTGGACGTCTCACGATTTTGAACAGTTCCTCTTAGCCTTTAGTCAATGTGCCAATGAAATTGATACCTTAAGGTATGTGTATATCATATTTATACCCCTAAACTTCTCATAGTGCAATTATTATTATTGCATAGAAAAATCAGATAAGGTAATAAGGCGGGAAAAGCAGACATGAGTGATGTGTCAGATGTTTGGAAAATCAAAACTTTTGCTACACAATATGTGTTTGATAGAACAATTCAGCATTCTTTCCATTTTGTCATTATGTTCCGGATTCCAACGATAAATAATGAGAATTTCATGTTGGGAACACTAGAAATAATGAGAAATGGAGAAGAACATGCCATAAATATCTTTATCTACTCACTGAATCTCACCATTTAAGGAAACAAAGTACTCCCACGGGAGGAAAAAATATTAACTCATGTGGAAGTAAAATGTGCAATCCAAGTTATCAGTGTCTTTATCACTATTTATTATAAAACAAGCACCAATAATATCCTTTTTGAATTCAAATGATATCATATGCTTCTTCATATTTGAACGTACTTTTAATAAAAACTTTCAAATGCAGTTACACAATATACAAATCAATTAATTCATGATGACAGAAGTGTCAAGTTGACTTTCGTTCAAATGCCGTCAATTGTCCATATATCTTCGTAATGCAGAATGATTTGGATTGAGAGATAGACCGCCTGAAGCACAATCTCAAGAATGATGCTTTATAAGAATGTGTTCCTTGATAAAATCATACGCCGGAGAAAATTGACACCTTGCCTCCCTTGATACATAAATAACTATAATTTTTACTGAAGTTTTTTATGATTTAAAAAATACTTAACCTGCACCACAAGTAAATAAGATCCTGAAAACATCACCAATTGGAAATATAAAAGTCAGTGGATTTCAGAGCCAATATTTTTTGGTTGAACATTGTAACTTGCTGAATACATAGATTTTGAAGCTTTTATCAACCTTATAATCGTTGTATTATTTTACAGAAAAGATACAGCAGTGAAGTCCAGCTTAGATAAATTCATGAAAGTTACAACAAAATGTTTATTGGTTATGTATAATTGAGTTGTAAGGTCAACCTAACAGGTAAATCAAATCAATATATATATTGTATTATATTCTCGCAGTTTCCTAACTTTATCACATCACAGGAGTTCAAAAATAACCTATAAATCGTTTGTTTGATTTCAAATATAAGAAACAGGCCGATAAACAATTTTTACCTACAACAAATAGGCCCCTAATAAATAGTTGACTAATCGAAACATATATTTTAAGTATATAAACGAAACGTTACACAAAATGTATATGCAAGTGGTCCGATCTATCAGAGCTCATCAGTGGAGTACTCAGTGTTTGACAAATAAAAATGATAGAATGTCTTTATTTTAATTATTCTCGGCGAAGTCCAGTTGAAAACTGTTCTATGTAACCAAGCACCAGTTACACAAAGAGATTAACAAGAAAAATGGTTACTTATATACCTACATAATATTCTTATCTGAACAACAGACCGATATGTTATCATTTCTCTTATATATTATGAAGGACTTCCTTTTGCTAAGACTTCATGAACCATACTAGATGTAGTTTTCTTCTATTTTGTATGTTAAGCCACCATATTTCAGCTAATAACGGAGTTACGTGGTTTCGGATTCACAATGAATAAACGAAGCGAATACTACAAGCATTTTGGATTTTTGAATTCTAGCTGATGTTTGAACGTCTAAAGAAGGTTCATAAATCATTTCACCGTAGTTTGAGTGGCTTAAAACTAGAGATTCACTCAACTGTTTCCTCAAATCTTTGTTCAAAATTGTCCTATTAAGATACAAATTCCTCATACCATGTTGCATTTCTGAACTACATGTTTTATATGTGTTTTGAAACGAAACATTAATGAACAGTCCCAAATTTGTTATTGTTTTACTATGCTCAATTCTAACAGTAATAATCACCACTTCATCCATTGTATGTGCTGTTTTACCGAGACAAATCATCTGTGATTTGGTAGGATTTAATTTTAAACCATGTTTATTTGAATACACGAATATCACATCGAGGGTATCATTAATTTTTGAAACAAGTATTAGCATATTATCATCATTTATGCTTGCATATAACTTGCATGTCATCTGCGAATTGGTGTATAGAACAATCTGAAGAAAGATCTCTCAAGCCCATTGTATAAAGCGAAAAATGAAGCGGTCCTAATATTGAGCCCTGAGGAACTCCTCGAGGTAGTGACATTGATCTAGACCTGGTGTCCTCTATGATAACATATTGATATCGGTTGGAGAGGCATCTCTCAATTAATCTTACTGTCTCAGTGGAAACATTGATATATGGTATAGCCAATAATAGATCATGTCAGAGGGTATCAAATGCTTCACTAAAATCTAGCGTAATCAGTAACGTCGTTGCCTTCATCAGTTGCTCTAAATATATCTAATAATTTGGTTAAAGCTGTTTTTGTACTATGTCCCGAACAGGATCTAGATTGGCAATCGGAAAATAGTTCATTATTAGTAAGAAATCTTATCATTTGATTAAATATCAATTTTTCAAAAATCTTGGACAATACCGGAAGCCAACTAATAGGTCTCAAACCAAACAGTACCTACCTAGTGAAAGTCGATGAGGAGGTAAAATACCTAAAAATAACCCAAGACACCAAACCCACTTCTATCTCAATCTCATAATTGCGAATGTAACCTACAAATGATATGTAATGTATTTTTGAATACATAACAAATGTTTCAGGTGCGTTATATATCCCACCTCATCCAATTATTCCATAGGACAATATAAATTGGAAGAGGGTAGGTATGATGAAACATTATTATTGAATGTCTATTGACAATATTACGCAAAAGTTTGAATTTCTTTGATATGATGAGGATATGAATACATACCATTGAAGTAATTTTTTACTTCTTCAAGTGACAAGTCATTCAACAGTATATGCCCCGTGGAATTATTAAAAATATATAATCTTCATTGTAGATCCCAAGAAACACATTTGTTTTTGATACTACATAACAATTAATAAGTACATTTGAAAGAATGGGACAAAAAAATAACCAACTAAGTAAAACCTAGATATTGATAATGATAATATTATAATATATATATATATATAGTGACCCATTCGAAAGCGGACCAAACTCATAAATTTTTTAATCAAGGATCATATTGATGGTTTCTCGTACCGGTCCCAATTTGGTCAAGCTCTCACATCTACTAGCTGAAAAATTCGCTAATATGGATTCTAGATTTTCCAGTCTCTGAATGTGATAGAGTAGGCCTTGGTTTGAAAAAAATGTACGCTGTTTTGCCCCAAAAGACACTTTCCTCCTTCTACATTTAAAAAAGAATCGAGAAAATCGCTCAATAATTGAAAAATTTATGAGGCTGGCCCGCCTTCAAATGGGTCACTCTGTATATGTTAATTTAATTATATAGCAATAGTCAAATTTAACGTGATATTCACGGTACAGTAGACGATGTTTCTGTCGACGTAGATTCTGTCGACGTAGATTTTGTCGACATAGATTCTGTCGACTTAGATTCTGTCGACTCAGATTCTGTCGACTTAGATTCTGTCGACTTAGATTCTGTCGACATAGATTCTGTCGACATAGGTTCTGTCGAAGTTGGAATTTCCTCGTAAGTGATAGTAAAATTAGCTCCTCTATCGCACATATTTTCATTTTTCCTGTAAGAAGTACTAGGTCTTCCGACCGAGTACAGCTTTATGTATCCCAAGGTGTAGTTGCAGTTAAGGCTCGGCATATTGAATATGTTGACTGAAGAGTTGTCGGCAGTAAACGACACTAGATCGTCTAACAGTAAAGTACCCGTAGATGCGTATGGCTCCACTGTACAATTCAGCGCCACTATGAGGTTTATCTCATTTTCAACCTGTAATAGAAATTTGAAATAATATTTATGTATGAAGGGCGTAAAATAGGCTTTTATGGACCGTAGCGTGTATGTTAACACGCCTAGGTCCATAAAAGCAAGTTACGCCCGAAATACCTACAACACTATATGCATGACCGGTATATTTGATTTTTCATTGTGTATATACCTTTTCACCTCTCAAGAATGATAGAAATACATCATGAGGCTGCAGTGAGGAATATCATTGGTGGAATCAACTTTAGCATGGTAACTCAGTCACATTTTTGAGATAGGAGTAGACTATTATATTTGCTGTCACTTAATGTCATCACAGATGAGTTATTTTGGGTTCGATCGTATGATTTTGCATCTCAGGAATGTCAAGAGAACTGTAATACTAGAAACTAAACTTTGATAACTGCATTCAGTGCAATTATCAATCACTATGACAACTTCAAATCATTTTCCGCCGAATATCCCTCGGACATTAACAAATGCCTCATAATTTTATGACAAATTTCTCAAGCTCGTTACTTGGTAACAGCCATCAGTCGTCGGCGTCGAGCTGTTACCAAGGAAAGAGCTTTCCATTGTCATAAAATTATCCAGTCTATCAACAATATCCTAGGGATTTACTACTGAAAATGATTTTTGATTACTACATTCAGTGCGATTATCAATCACTATGACAACACCATCGACTTTGACAATTTTCCGCCGAATAAAATTTTATGACACATTGACAAATGCCTCATAATTTTATGACACATTTCTCAAACTCATTGCTTGGTAACAGCCCTCAGCCTAGGGATAATACTTCTGATAATCAGAGTTCCTAAATGTACTTGACACTGCTGTTTTGACGTTTTTTGTATATTAGAGTACGGACACTAGACAAGCAGTGACAATGAAACATAACCACGAACGATTTTGAAGCAAATCATATGTTTTACCAGACAATGATAAGAATATGTGTTTCGCTTGGATAAAGGATCCTCGCATCTTCATTCCTCCATAAGTCCTGGGAAGAGTACATCCATCTATCTTTATCTGCATAGCGGTAAAAGGGTACGATAAATTGATTAAGAAAATTATTTCTTCTCGAAATATTGAATGATAAGGCTGAAGGACCTCAATGGAGGTCGATATTAAGCTGGTATGTACATACAGGGTGCGGCACCGAAAACGAAACAGAGGCTCTGTAGGTCGCCAAAACCGGATTATCAAAAAAAACTGAAACAGGTCAACTACATTTTCGAGGGGGACATATTTCTAAAATATTTTCAGCCCTGCGGCGTTGCCGCTTCTAAAGAAAAGAAGCAACAACTTTGTTATTTCTAATGGAACACCTTGTATTTTATTGCATTTTTAGATTCTCCCCGGAGAGCTGATTTCATCAATGCATCACACTTGGGGTCTAGCTATAATGGTTTCAGGGATATAAAGTGTTCAAAATCGAGATTTTTCAACTTTGACATTTTTTTGTGTCGAAACTATTCATTATTGGTCGAAACGGCTCTCATGTCCCTATCTCAACTTGTGATTTTACTATCTACTGACATTTAATTGGAACAGATACAGGGTGATCAGAATTCTGAATCTTGAACCACCCTGTATTTGTTTCAAATAAATGTCAGTAGATAGTAAATCACAAGTTGAGATAGGGACATGAGAGCCGTTTCGACCAATAATGAATAGTTTCGACACAAAAAAATGTCAAAGTTGAAAAATCTCGATTTTGAACACTTTATATCCCTGAAACCATTATAGCTAGACCCCAAGTGTGATGCATTGATGAAATCAGCTCTTCGGGGAGAATCTAAAAATGCAATAAAATACAAGGTGTTCCATTTGAAATAACAAAGTTGTTGCTTCTTTTCTTTAGAAGCGGCAACGCCGCAGGGCTGAAAATATTTTAGAAAGATGTCCCCCTCGAAAATGTAGTTGACCTGTTTCAGTTTTTTTTGATATTCCGGTTTTGGCGACCTACAGAGCCTCTGTTTCGTTTTCGGTGCCGCACCCTGTATATACCAACGAAATACATATACTATTCCTATGTGTAGGTATATATATACGTTCAGTTGAATATTTTTATATCACAAAAGTTCAGAATGGGGTAAAAACTGATAAATTTCAACCAATGAAACATACTTTTATTTCGTATGGAACAATTTCACTTGTACAAGAGTAGTTATAAGTAATTAATAAATGAACAGATGATATGGCAACAATAACAGCTGATTTCAGTTAGGATAAATAATAAAGGTTACGGAAGTAGGTATAAATGGACTTCAGCGCTCGACTCACTATATAGATCGCCGTTCACATTGCTAAAGGGGATTGTTGATTTGAACCCGGCCATCGGTAGATCATTTTCAATACCTAACATAAATGGTGCACTCGTTAAGCGTTCTTGTTCTGTGCTCTGATAATATCTTGCTCGTATCTTGGTACTCAAGAAGTGCTTCAAAATCCACTAGGAGCTATGTAGTCGTCTAGCACTTCTCAACTACGCATGAACATGCACATTCAGACTTGGGATTTCAACTTTGAAGAAGCGATACACGAAAAATATATTCAATTCTTTGATATAGATACATCAATTCTGGTACATCAGAGTTCCACAAAGTGACTATATGTTTTCACAAAATTATTATAAAAGTTCGCATACGAAGATGATCTAAAGAATTCTTGGATGAACAGGGATGTGAAATCTGTATGAGTCAGTCAATTCAGGAAGTTGCTGCTGTTTCATCATCAGATGATAAATTGTGGGTTCGGCTCTTTCTATCAATACGATCCTTTTCTTCAACATCAAGTCTTCCGTTCTGAAGTGTACCTGATGAAAATGCGTTGAAACATGTTCAATATCCAATTCCTACATTTTTTCCTTCGGTTCTCACGATGTTCGTGGAAACCAGAACAGAAAACAAGATTTGAATACCTCGCAAATTTTTCCAGTTTTGTAGAATTACGTTATCCGATGGAAATTCGAATAGAGTGAATTGATTTCCCGTGTTCTCACAGTTGGAAACTGCACAAACTTGCATCTTTCTCCTAATTCTCTCAATTTGTGAAACATTTGAAATTTTTGTCATGTACGTCCGTGTACTGTCAGTTCCCGCTTTTTCCATAAATTTATTTGTGGTTATGTCTGATTGTCAGTGCTTGTCATAGTGTCCGTACTCTAATATACAAAAAACGTCAAAACAGCAGTGTCAAGTACATTTAGGAACTCTACTGATAATGAACCATCACAACTACAATATACAGGGCGAATCTGAAAGTGAGGTTTTCCATTCAACAGGGTATATATCTCGCCAAAATAAGTTGTTTGGCCTAATGCTTCATTTCCCTCCTAATTTTTTGGTTCAGTTTAAAACGATAATTAATAGGTTGGAAACGTAAAAAGAGGGTGAATGGCTGAGTTTGATAACCCTTCTTATAATCATGCGTATCAGGGTTACTAATTATCTATCTTTGATTATCGTAATATAAATTCACAACAAAAATATAGTACAATATTTTACCCACTACTAATAATGCCAATTATTTACTCAGAAATAGATGATTAGATGATACTCCTGAAATTGATGATATTATAAAAATGCAACAAGTAAAATTCCAAAACCATGTTTCATCTGAAGAGTGCACCTATTTTTTTCTTCATCGAATCTCACAATAACTTTTATATCATCCTGCATGCACTCCATTTTGAATTTGTGTATCCGGACACTCACAATATCCAGAAGAATCCACACCATGTGAATTTTTCAATCAATCTTCGATAAAAAGCACCATTTTGAAGAAATTTTGAAATTGTTTCGAGAGAAGAAAGATTTGTTTGTTTGTATTGAACAAGCTCCGAAACTACTGGACCGATTTGGGAAAATGTTTCACCATTAGAATCCGACATTATTCCTGATGAGCATAGGCTACTTTCACCTCGGGAAAATGCTCAATTCCTACGGGGAATCTGCTAACAGAACAAAGGGTAGTAAGAATTACCCTTCTGTACTTATCTTTTTCACATAACTTCCAAACGGTTGAACCGATTGAGTTGAAATTTTATATGGGTATTTCGATTTGAAAATATAATTGGATGCGGTAGGTGGCGCTGCTGTCGGTACTTCAACTACTAAACGGTTTGACCGATTGGGTTGAAAATATTAATATGTATAATCGCCTATATTTTGGACCACGACGTTTATGTTGTTCAGTTCAGTTCAGCTAATGAAAAAAAAATACTACAACCTTTAACATACTAATACACCGCTAACAAAATAATTGTCATCAGCAATTCATTATCATCAGTAATTATAAACTTATTACTTGAAGATGAACGTGGTGGCACCGCAAAGTTCCTTAGTAGATCAACAATAATCGTTGTAAGAAATGTCATTATTTGTCGTTTTTGTTGTTATTAATGGTTTTCAGGCAGTTCTGGGATTAATTTTTGGTGTTTCAATAACTCGTTGAAACATATCATAAATTAAAATCAGACTATTTTGTGAATAAATATGGTTCGACAGTGTCAAATCTGTTAAAAAAGTTAGATACGAATATCCTAACCTAATATTTCACAGGTACGTAAAAATTTTGTTCAGTGACGGTGTTGTTTGAGGGCTTGCTTTTGTTCAGTCCACAGAGTTTATTTATTTATTAACGGACAAGCCAATTATGCAATTGACAAAAAGAAAGTATGAAAATACAGAGAATGTACATATTATTAAATCTATGAAGGAGACTAGCACAAAAAAAAATGTAGAAGGCTAAAACGAATAAAAAGATAAGGATTATGAAATAAGTGATTAACCGTTTTTTTTTGCTTTCCTGAAAGAACATAAAGATGAATTGAACAGTTCAATTTGGTAATTGTGTGTATTTGCTGTTTTCATAATTCTATTCATGGATTCATTTTCGCCATAATTCGCCCTACTGAATGGTATCTTGAAAATGTCACTATTTCTGTTTCTTCTAGTATTTGCGGAAAGCGTAGTCAGATCAACAATTTCCGGAGAATCAATGTAGCCATTGATAATTTTATGGAGGATTAATAAATCAGTTTCCATTCTCCTATGTATCAACGTATTCATGTTCAAAATATCTAATATTTGTGGATAGCTTTATGCATCCCTATTGAATCCCATGTGATATGCACAACTTCTTAAAAATGTATTTTGACAACCCTCTGAGAGATCAGAATCAGCTTTGTAAAATGGTGACCAGATCAAAGAATTATGTTCAAGAATAGACCTCACCTGCGCACAATAAATAATTTCAACAGCATTAACAGATAGTTCTTCAGAAGAACGAAGGAAAAAGTCTAGCATTTTACGAGCACGAGATGATGTTTCTATTACGTGATGTTTGAAGGACATTTTCGAGTCGAATATTACTCCTAAGTCTTTGATTGTATTGGTTACCGATAAATTAGTGTCATTAACTCTGTAAATATGATCAATAGGATCGAGGCCTCGTGAAAATGTTATCTTTTGACATTTATTCAAATTCAGTTTTAATAAATTGATATGGCACCACTGTAGTGGATGATGATTTGAATGTATAACAAAATAAATTATTAAACAATAAAGTAGGACCTTCAGAATCATCAACACTACTTCCCAAGGTGATTATTGTTATTAGATCTTATTTTATAATATTAGCAATGTAAACATATTAATTAGGACACATAGGTAGGCAGAGTAAAGATCAATCTTTTAGAATCATATACTAATAAGACATGAATGAGAACACTGCTATGTATTGCATGAATGATGTGAATTAAAGAGTTCTTATTTGGCTAATATAATACTTACTGGATGATACATTGTTGGGAGAGCCTGAGTTATTACACCACCTGGAAAAGTCATTTAGATCGAGCTGCAAACTCTCAGCATCAGAAATGCATTGAACCGTTCTAAACATCTTCAGGTCATCGGCAAACATCAAGAAGGAACTGTTGATGATGACATCAGAGTGGTCATTAACAAAATGATTAAATAACAGGGGTCCTATGTGAGATCCCTATGTTACACCTGATGGTACTTCGATTGGTTGTGAAACTGAGCTCCCATATTTCATATTGGACTCTACTAGTGAGATATCCCCAACAACACAAGTAAATCCTAGGGACTTCCAGGGACGTCCCGTATTTTATACTAGGACATTCCAGGGATATAGGCCGGCGTACCTCAGTGCTTCGATGCTTCAATATCGATTCACGTGGAGGTATCGATCGTGGGTTCGAGACCCACGAACGCAGACTTTTTCTGATGGCCTAAGAAAGTGTTTGGGATCACACGTTAAAAGGTAAGGCCCCCGTCATTCCTTGCTCGCACAAGTCTTTCGAAGACTTCTGAGGGTTGCTCGTAAGGGGGCAACCGAATGACGGATAGAACAATTTTAGAACAACAATATCCTTTGTCGGGACAAAGTACATACTATGGACGTCCCAGGGACATCCACTTTCAGACAAAAAGGACATCCAAGGGATCCTGGTATGTCCCTGGGATGTACCAAGTACGGAGAAATGATATCTCTAGGACGTTCCAAGGATATTCCAGGGACATCCCTTCGACAAAAGAATGTAAGTCGAGTAGGGATTGAACCCGGGACCTTCAGCTTATCAGGCACGCACCATACTCTATTGGCTAATATGCCTTCTGATGATTTATGTACTAAACAGATTTATGAACAGTACAAAACTGAAACCTGAATAAATACAACTTTGTTAGGATTTTATGTTTGTATAATTATTATCATTCTTTGTTGTTTAAAAATGAGGGGCATTATGTATTTACGATTTCTGAGACTATATTCTTCATTTCCATTACAATTATTTTCCGGAAGAAAAACAAACATTTTCAAAAAAATTCAACTCAATATTTTGATGAAATTCAATGACTCTGGTTTGAATGTATATCAGATATTTCAGGGACACGAATAGGATAACCTAGGGATGTACCGGCCAAGAAGCTATCTGGGACAGCCCTGTACTGATGAGAACCAACAGCTCGAAACCGGTCTGCAGGTAATCAGCGTTCCTGAATCACTTAATCGCAGCTCAGCGTTTAGGAAGGAAACACTTCATTCTGCGTGGCATATAGCCAGCAAAGTAGTTGTTTTTCTCTCGTTATCTACCATTTTCGTTCATTTTATGAACTAGTGTGGTAATGACTTTGAGTTTCTCTCTCTTTCTGATAATATAATTAAGATAGCATTCATCTAGTAAGATTTTACACCGTTCCTCGAGAAATTGATTCACTTGTCCGTGTTTAGCGTTTAGTATTGTTGGCCGTATACATTTTAATGATTCATCAATGAATCACGGTATGATACTCACTGTCAACGGTATTATGGCTCCTTGCTTGACGAACATCACCATATCGGTCTCCACGACGCTCACATCAGTCCAAGAATCAGTCGCATTCGTCGAGTGGGCCTTGCCGCTCCACATCTCGAACCACACGCCCACTGTGGGCGGCAGATAGACGCGCATGACCTTCTTGTTGGGCGTGAGCGCATGCGCTACGAGGATGCTGTCGCCTATCATGTACTGGTCGGTCAGAGGGAAGGTGGCTGTGTCTTCGTAGTAGTCGTAGAACATCGGTCGAACGAGCGGTTCATTCCTAATGACATCAGATATTTGTGTGAATAATCGAGGCGGTGTTCTTTCTAAAGTTTTCTGATTTTTAATGCGGCTCTCTATTTTTTTTACATATCTTCTCCTAATGTACAATGTGTCCAGTTTTCGATGCTTTCGCGTGATATTTCAGTCATCTTTTGAGATAGAAACTTGCGGTTTTCGTGGTCCTGTGCCACTTCTTTGTGAAACTCGATGACCTTATCAGATTTTCCATAACTGTTTCCGTTTATGGGATACAGGGCGATTTTGAAAACTTATACTTTTTGGACCCCCTCTATATCTACGAAGTGTCTTAGCGAAAATGTTAAATTAAAATCTCATTCCATAGAGAATTTTACGCAGAATTCAGTGGCGCACTGAAATTTTTTTCCGGGGTTTTGAAGATACGACTCAAACTTATGGTTTTACAAATGGAAAAATGCTCTATAAAGAAGCAAACATTGAATTTTAATAGTGGGCTATGGATTGTTCATATAAAAAAATACGATTGAAGAAGTATTTCCTTTGATTTTTCCATGAAGAGGACAAAACAATCCCAACACTGATTAACTAAGAAAACACTGTTTGCTTGTTTGTAAAATATTTGATTTGGAACATTGGTAACATTTTTTTTAGGGATGAAGCATAATTGTCACATTCATGAGTTCTTACATCCATAACATATTTCCTTTGTAAACATGTCTCCACGGAAAATTCCTGGTGTAGATAAAATACATTCAATTTGATGAAATGTTTATGCCCCCTCGTGGTTCAGCTCATGGTTCAGGTAATAACGTTGTAGAAATAGTCATATTTGTCGTAAATCTCTGCTTGTGAAAGGATGATGAGATAGAAAGCAGCAGTAGCTTTAGCAGGTCTTTATTGAATATTTCTGTTCAGAAATAGTTAATATACAGTCGGGATGTCCCAAATTGTTTGGACTTTGGCCACGATATCTTCTGAACTATGTTGTTTTAGGAACTCTAAATCTTTTAGAAGCTCGAAGTCCTATCTACAACAGCTTCAAGTGCCTGTTTTATTTTTTGTGGATTATAATCCAGCCTACAACAAGTTGTCGTTTATATTTTCGCGGCATCATTCCAAATTACCCTTTCATAAGCATTGGTTCTGTTATATCAACATTTCGAATGTTCACATCAAAATATAACCAATTTATTTTCAAGGAGAGTGAAGTTGAGACTCCATTGTATGTACCTCGAAAAATTGAAGTTCTGCACATTTTCAATTAGCAACATAACAAACGAGACAAGTTGCCTGTTTGAAAAATTTTCGTAAATAGGTCGCGTGCACGAAGACCGACCCTGGAGGCAAAATATTGAAACACAACCTCATTCTTCTGTGAATTATTGAAACACAACCTCACTTTTTCATTTGGTTACAGAGGAATCAAAAGGTTGAAATAGTTTTTCACAATATTTTGATATACGAATCGTGTTTCTTGCGTTATTCATTAATTCAAGCATGCCTTCGCATTGTGCTGTTGTACAATGCACAAAAAATGCAGCAAGAGACTAGGGAATATGATTTTTCAGGTAAATAGTAATCTCACATAGTTAGCATTATGAAATGTTATCATTCCTAATTAAAATTCCTTCTGCCTTCTGCCACTTCTGCAATACAAGCTAATGCTGCTAATAGATTGAAAATGTCTATAACACACACGATCGTCAGCATGTCAGACCAGTCCTACCGATTGATTGCATGAATCCAATCTTCTGGCATTATTCTAGAAATTTCAGGTATATTTCTATTAGCTGATCCTATTGCAGAAGGAATTTCGATGAGAAATCAGAGAAATAACCAAATTTCAAAAATGGAAACTATGTGAGTGACTATAGTAGGTACTTACTTTTGAATCATAATGTACCATCCGGATTTCTTCATCTTCCGCTGCAGTTTTTGTGCATTTTACAACAGCACAATGTGATGGCATTAGCGAATTGATAAATAGCGGAAAAATACGATTCATATGCCAAAATAATTGTGGAAAACTATCTCGATCACTTGTAAACAAATATATTTTGCCTCCAGGGTCGGTCATCTGACAGTTCTTGCACGCGACCTATACAAACTGTGTAATTCTAACCTCAAATAATTTTGAAATTGACTGAAAGTGCCATAATGGCATAAAACTTCATTGAATGAATTGCGTGCAAGAACTTTAAGATGACCGACCCTGGAGGTGAAACATTGAAACATCACCTCACTTTTCTTATTTGCCCACAAATTTGAAATAGTTTTTCACAATTATTTTGGCATACGAATGGTGTTTTCGGTTATTCATCAATTCGCGCAATGTACAAAAAATGCAGCGAGAGACGAAGGAATCGAGGTGGTACATTATGATTTGAAAGTAAGTACCTACTAGAATTGTCACTCACATATAGTTTTCATTTTGGAATTTGGTGATTTCTCTGATTTCTCATTGGAATTCCTTCTGCAATAGAAGCTAATAAAAATACTCGTGAAATTTCTAAATGAATGCAAGAAGATTGGATTCGTGCAATCAAACGGGAGGATTGGTCTGACATGCTGACGAAATATGATTGTGTGTGTTGAAGACATTTTCAACCTATTAGCAGTATTTGCCTTTATTGCAGAAGAGGCAGAAGGAATTTCAATAAGAAATAACAAAATTTCATAGTGTAAACTATGTGAGATTACTATTTACCTGAAAAATCATATTCCTTCGTCTCTAGCTGCATTTTTTGTGCATTGTACAACAGCACAATGAGAAGGCATGCTTGAATTAATGAATAACGTGTCGTGTGCCAAAATATTGTGAAAAACTATTTCAACCCTTTGATTCCTCTGTAAACAAATAAAAAAAGTGAGGTTGTGTTTCAGTTTTTTACAGAAAAGTGAGGTTGTGTTTCAATGTTTTACTTCCAGGGTCGGTCATCATGCACGCGACCAATTAGAAATTGATTAACGATATTTTATACCTAATTGTTCTACATACAATATTGATTACGGATTTCTGAGATGCCTGATCGAGAATTATTTCATTTTATATGAATATGTCAAACATACATTACAAAAATAATAATGCCATCAAGGAGCAGACTCGTTGGAAGAAGGAGATTGCACGTATATTGTATGGATCATGAACATATCTGGTAACTTTGATTCATGCATTCATTGATGATGAAGTACTTTATTCAGATTTGAAAGAAACGCCTGTTTGTTCTATGAGTTCCAAATAGCCCCATTCTACGGTAGCCAATCAACATCTGAAACACAAGAACGAGAACCTAATAGGCTTGTTCGAGCATGCGCAATTCCACAGAAGAGTACGGATTTTTCAAGTTCCGTGAAACTGCGCATGCTTCTAATGGTTTTGGACTATTGTGTTCGATTATCAACACAGACATTTCAACCAACCAAAAATGTGTATTCTGAAATAAGTGGAATAATCTACGATAGATTATTACCTGTAGAGAATAGTGTAGTAGTGCCGCAACAGCGCCATCCTTCTGTCCATAGCTGCCTCGATCGTGCTAGTCGCAAAGTTGGAATCGAGGCTGGCAGGGTCTCTGAATGGAGAAGGGGAGGATATCCTGAGGAAGGGCATGGTGGAGGCTACCAGGTACCAGCGGATGCACAACTTCTCTTGCGTGGCCGCATCGAAGGCCGTCGTGTCCCCGCAGACTGGCACACTCACTAAATGGTTCCCCGTTATGCTAAAATAGTTATCATATGTACAGGCTGCCCTATTATCTACAAAAGTAGACATTTGCGGTTTACGCGAACGTTGGCTACTTTTTTGTGAAACTCGCGAAATCGCAAACGAAATTTTCACTTCGTTCTTGAGATACAAGGTGAAATTGAAAATTTTGCATTTCGAGACCCCTCCTGTATCTCGGTTATTTTTTAACTTATCGAAAAAGTGAAATTCGCCTTCTACACATTTTTTCACGTAGAATACAGTGGCGTAGTCAGATTTTCGCAATCTTCTATAATTAGCAAATTTAACCCAAAGTTATGTTTTTTTAATGAAACACCCTGTATATTTTTTCATATTTGAAAAATTGAACATTAATGAGTAATTTCAAGAATTAGACAAAAACTTTTAATATCTAGTTTTTCAGTAGATATTTCATCGATGGGCCATGAAAATATAAAACAGATTGAAGTCAACAACGGATACATCGTTAATTTGATAGACTATTCTTTTCAAAAAACTCCATAATTAAGCTATCCAATAGTTTATCCCACCATAAAGAATACTAAATCGAAATTATAGAAATTTAACCTATTTTGGATTATCAATTGAAAAATTAGCTTCATTTTTACATAAACAGGACTTAAAAGTAGCATATAGAACAAATAACACGTGGGGATGGTTCATCAAGAATAATAAAGACAAAACTTCTAAATTCGAAAAATCAGGGGTATACAAACTCCACTGTGGATCTTGCCCTAAGTTATTGTTCGGTCAGACAGGTCGTACGTTTAATTTTTTAAGAAAACAAATTCAACATACGCAAACCATAATATATTAGAAGAAAACCAAAGTTTTGATGATAATTTCGAAATTCTACACGTAGAAAATAAGGGAATAAAATCCAATCATTTTGATTCAATAGAAATCAACAAATTCAAAAATTTTACTTACCGATCAACTAGACCTCAGTAGTTCACTACTGTTAAATTTGTTTTCCTAACAGGTAATAATATGTATTTGCTATCAACCCTTTTGAAGTTATCAAGTCATATTGTGGCTATTTTCCGATAACCGATAATGAAGGTTTATCAAACCTTTCCACAGGTTTTTCTAATCCTTCAGGTTGGGAACGTAGGATATATATAAGTTTAGGCAAGCCAAGGTTAGTTTATTTCATTGTACCAGTATATCACCTGATGAAGCTACTGTGTTAGCGAAACATGTCGTGTGGCTAAGAATTTTGTAGAAATCTCATCGTTTGTTATCTGCTGGCAGCACTTATCCGCGTTTTGTTAATGAACTAAGGGCAAGGCTAGAAATTCACTGTTCGCTACTGATATCAAATGGTCATGCGGCGCCAGTAATATCCCCTCTCCTCCATGGAAAACCAAAAAGTGTGGTTATAATTATTATCATTATTTTCTTCATGTGCTATTTGTTCGAGTACTTATACGATTTTTACAAATATAATCAATTATTTTTCCATTTCAAACCGAAAACAAAAAATTGATGGTATACATATAAATTCCTGCAATACATACTAGGAATTCATGTATTTCATTGTCACTGGTACTACAAGTAGGTACTAGAGCTGCTGCCATCATCAATATCAGATTCATCAGATGAAGAATAAAAAAATTCAGCAGTAACAGCTAGAACGATATCATCCATATTTTATAACTAAACTATAAAGTATAGTTTATCCAAAAACAATTGCAGATTCTTGTGTCGCACCTGCAACCACTTCAAAGGAAACTTCAAAAACGCCGACGCCGTACAGTGCGAGATATTCTGCAATTGATATTGGATATACTATACATACATGAGTTGAATAAATCTATAATTCCTATTTTTCCTAGATATCCGTTCCGTTATTCCCAAGCCATTTAAAACTCAAATCGTTCTGTTATTACTGACTGTCACCAGTATATTCAGTTTTGTTTGTTTAATCTATGAGAGTAGTAATACTATAAGTACTTCAAAATATTCGAGTTATACATCGATAACTTATTTTATAATTATTACAAAGAGTTGTCAGTTTAACAGTTGAAATAATCCGACCGCAAACCGGGAGGATCATTTTGTTAAACTGACACGATTTGTAATTGTGCAGGAAGTTTTTGAGATGTAAAAACAGTGCGCAAAGCTAAAACAGTGCCCGAAATACAAACTTCGCGCACTGCAGGTAAACTACACTCACCGGCAAAAAAAGGGCCAGCAAAAAAATTGATCGCACTGTAAGATTTTCAATTCAAGTCCGATTCTGGTGAAATTCCGAACAAATCATAGATTTATGTTTCGGAATGTTAGCCTGAATTCTAATTCTCTAAAAAGCTGATCATTATACAGGGAAGAACCAAAGTTACTCTTTCACTCTTAACTTCACCTAACACCAAAATTGGACAGGAATTAAGAAAAGTACAGGGCAATTAATTTGGCAAATTTTTTACTGACCTGTTTTTTGTATTTATTTATATAGGATTTCTGTTTTCTAACCGATATGGTCCTCAATCAAGCAAAAACCCAAGAAATCATTCAGTTTCGAAAGTTTAAAAATAATTAAGGCTTTTTAAGCTAGTTCAACGACATTTGAAGACCACAGGGGGAAAGGGGAAATGACACACAAAGTAAGTTTCGAGAAAAACGCATTTCAAAGTTTAAAACCTCCTTACTTTTTGGAAGTTGAAGGAAACTGACATCAAACCACCTGGATTCATTTGATTAAGTATAATGAGCAATAAAGTTGAACAACTAGAAATAAAAATCATATTCGAATGGAAAACTCATCGAAAACAAAAAATAAGTCCAAATATTCAAAGGAAAAATGGGAAATGTATAAATAAATTATCAAAAAACTGGATTGTTCCCTAGCAATTATCTGCTGTGGTACATTTCGCCATTCTTGCCTGACTACCTAATGAGCGGTAAGTTGTCATATAGTACATCTAGTAGGAATCATCATGTAGCAATCACATTATTTTATTTCCACCACTCAGACGTACTGGACAAGCCCAGTCAGCACACCTTTTTTGTCGTCAACCTCGAACAACTCTTTACCAAAACTCGTTTATGCATAGAACGGCAAAGCTTTGGAATTTGTGGCCAAACAGAGTATTCCCAAGAACTAATAATCTCCAGAAGTTGAAAAAAATCCCAATACCTACCTCCTCTCCCTATCCTCCCTAGGTACCCACAATGCTCGACGAATATTATAGGGATTCCATTTCGTACGCTCCAAGAGATGAAAAGGGGTGGTCGTATCTGGTTTTTTTTTCTCATATTTTGTTTGCCTTTTGACAGTGTGAAAACTCCCTATTAAAATCACAATGGAATCTGTATTCAAGCAAGCACTAAGCTTGGACGTTCCCCTTTCTTCACTTTTTTGAAGTGGACATTCCGCGTTTTTCCATGTGAACGTATTTTCGAACGAGCATATTAGCTGAATATTTTGCGTTATTGCAATGGACTTCTGTTTGTGCGAATTCGGCTTACTGCAGTAAATGATATGCTAAAGACCTTGAAATTTCTAAATATTGTAGAGTCGTCTTTGGTATTAATTTTTAAAATTGTCAATAAGCAAGCTCCTTCCTACTTGCGAAAATATATAATCAAAAGGGCAGATATGATACATTATAATTTGAGGTTCAATGATCAGTTCTACATACAAGGTTCAACACAAATGCTTTGGAAAAAACTCTCTTCATTGAAGGTTTGAGAATGTATAATGATCTACCTCTTCTAGTTAAGACATCAGGAAATGTAAGAATTTTCAAAACAAGATTGAGAAAAATGTATTCTATTGTATAGATTATATTGTTTATGTGTGATATTATCGAATGTGTAATATTCATGTATGGTTATGTAATAGCTATCGATGCTAAATAAAGCTCTATTCTATTCTATTCTGTACTAAAATATAGTGGTTAGGCTATCAGATGGCAGTGTCAAGTCAATTTCTACTAAATTGTGACATCCCCCCTCTTTTCTCTGAGGTTTTCATTTTTTATATGGAGCTAATCATATTATTTATTTTAGAATACTATTTTTTGACGTTTGTAGAAAAAATTTTGTTTGCAACACGTGCGCGAAATACTTTGGTGATCAAAGAACTGAGCCTTTAAAAAAATCCTTCTCCACTATTAAGGCGGGCCTTATTTGTCTCACTCACCTTATGTATAACGTGATTTGAATTCAGATAGTACGTACCTGCTGAAAAGAATATTTTCTATGAACTGTCCCAGATTGTCCCAAGAAGCATCGACATTTTGGATCGTAGTGACCGATTGCGTTTGTCCGAACATTTTGGCCGATGATAAAATCATCGTTTGCGGATCGCTCTTATTGTAGTAATCATTGTATGCTAGTGTTTGAGAGCGACCGTACGAATTGTGCTTGAGAATGTGCGAAATGTTGTTGACAGTTGCATTCCACGGTATCGTATAGGACATCGCTTCTTGCATTTCCTAAAATAAAGAAAAATTCATTCAACCATAAATACACCGGCAAAATAATCGAACGACTCAGAATATTGATAAAATATTATCTACATCTATAATATTATAAATAGGAAATATTTGTTTGTTTGTTTGTATTGAATAGGCTCCAAAACTACTGGATCGATTTGGCTGAAAATTGGTATGAAGTCAGCTCAGAACCAGGAGAAGGTTATAGGATACTTTTAATCCCGGGAGCTTTAGGAAAGTCAAGATGGCGGATCTAATATATCGGACGAGTTTTTGTATTTATATGCCGATTATATTTAAAATTTGTAAGTGGGCGTTTTCGGGATGAAAAATTATGATTCCTTCGTCAAAATTAGGGAATTCAAGATGGTAGATCCAATATTGCGGACGAGTTTTGTAATTATGTTCCGATTCTCTTAAAAATTTTCATCTGGGGTTTTAGGAGTCGGATATTATGATTCTTTCGTGAAAATTGGGAAATTCAAGTGAACAAAAAAACAAATGGTAGTTTGAAAAACTGAAGAAACATGCTTTTATACACACACTGGCACAATTAGGGGAACGGGCAAAATTTACACTAAGTTTGACATCAATTTTCTTTCGAACCGATCGCTCGATTCAAATTTTTTTCTTCACGAAATGTAGCTTCATTCTTCACGAATACATCTGAGAAATAATTACCTTCAAACGATGAGTCTTTCCATCATATACAGGGGTGTAAAGAAAGTACGGATTTTTCGGTATTTTTTTAGACATCCTGTGGACTGAACCACTGATAATTGAAAGGATTTCTCAACACCAAATTGGAGCCCAATCTATTCCGAATATGTTCGTTTTTTATTCATCTTGATATCTCAATTATTCAAGAAAATACAGAGTTTCAAAGGAAAGGTGGATATTGGTATCAATTTTACACCTCAAAACTCAAATTGGATCTGAAAATGTGTGGTTTCTTGACTAACCTAACCTAACCATGACTAAACCTCTGCCATAGGAGACAGAAGCAGTAAAATCAAATTGTTCATTTTGTTCACCTCGGCGATATAGTCTTTCCCTGCCATCTATTGAATTGGTGGTCATTTTCAATTAATGCTACAGCCCTCGCCACATCAGTAGGAGTCAAATCTCTCATGTTGAATTTTCATTAATCAAATTCATGAATTGTGAATCGCTTGACTTTGACAATAATTAATTACATTAACAAAATAGCCAACGTTGATTAACAAAAATAGCATTTCACCAAAAGAACATTGGAACAACTTTTATCACCCCTGCATATTCATGAGAGTATTCGTATATGTGTCTTTAAACAGTGAACCGATAGGTAAAACTGTGAAAAATTCTCATCTTGAAGTAAAAATCCTCACAGAAACAAGTTGAAAAACGACACGTTCTCCCCAGTTCGAGTTTCGAGGTTGTTGTAAAATTAATACCAATATCCTTTGAAACTCTATATTCTCTTGGATAATTGGGATATCAAGATGAATAAAAAACGAGAATATTCGGGATGGATTGGGATATAATTTGGTGTTGGAAAATCGTTTCAATTATCAGTGGTTCACTCCACAGGATGTCTTAAAGAATACCGAAAAATCCGTACTTTCTTTACACCCCTGTATATGATATAAAGACGAATCGTTTGGAGGTGGTTATTTCTCAGATGTATTCGTAAAGAATGAAGCTACAATTCGAGAAAAACAAATTTGAATCGAGTGATCGGTTCGAGAGAAAATTGATGTCAAACTTAGTGTAAATTTTACCCGTTCCCCTAATTGTGCCAGTGTGTGTAGATAGCGAACCTAAAAAGAAGTAGAAAATAACATAATAATAGTGTCGATGAATATTGAACTGAAAAATATATCATAGAAATAATGTATATTATAGCAAAACAACGTTTGCGAGGTCTGCTAGTCAACAATAACTTCGTTAATTCAAGTCCGATTTGTGTGATTTCCCTTTCATATCGTAGGTAAATTCAAGAGGAATCTCACAAAAGGTTGGGATTTCAAGAAATCGAGCATGTCTCTAAGTTATACAGAGTGACACAAAAAGTGCATTTTTACTCCAATTTCAAAACAATTTGTGGAATGGCTAAGCTGGTACATCATGTAATTTCTCATTCAATTATCAAGCTACGTTTATTACGTACGTTTCATCTTTTTATTTTTTACGTTAACTGTTTTTTGTGAAAGTAACAAGGGTTTCAGAAAAACGTTACATTTCTACGTTTTTTTCTTTGGTGATAACAAAGTTTCCCAAGAAATAATGTTTTGCAAAGCTGGCTGTGACATCAAATAGTTGAATAATATATGGATCTTTCTGCAACCGACTCCTACGAGAGCTACTGCTTTAATACAGGATGGTAGATCACAATGTTATGTGGTCAGAGCTCTGGGAGTTTCAAGAACTAGGATGCAGAGAGCTGTGAAACGGTTTCGTGAATTTGGTGGTCGGAAGAAATCAACGAAAGATCGTGATAATCGCTTCATAACGGTCAAAGTTTTTAGGGACGAAAGACTCACTTCTGTCCAAATGGAAAACAAATTATAGGAGGTGGGCCATGTTTTGGTCAGTGATAGAACAATAAGATGTAGGCATTTTGATATTTGACTCCTAGCAAGAAGAGTAGCAACTGTTCCAAAGTTATTGAGGAATTATCGAGCTAAACGCCTCAGATATGCTAGGGAACACGAATATTGGGGTGATGAACAATGGAGCAATATCCTATCCACCGACGAGTCAAGGTTTTGTCTCAGATCACCAGATAGACGTGAAAAAATGTACCGAAGAACTAGAGAACGTTTTTTCCAAAACCATTTTTAGCCAGTGACTGACTAGGCTTGGACAGACTTAGTCATAGTGGAAAGGAGGATTCATGACAGTCGTTAGGTATATATAAGAGACGTCCTAAAACCACATGTTGTTCCATTTGCGCCGTGAATCGAAGACGATTTCATGCTAATGGGTGACAGTGCCGGCAGCATTTTGCAAGAATTGTCAATGAGTATTTGGCCGATGTTGAAATCCCAGCAATAATTGGCCTCCTCGAAGCCCACACTTGAACCCAATTGTTTGGGATGCTCTTGGGAGATAAGTACTATCTTGTTTGCCACTCCTGTAAATTTACAGGAACTCAGTAACGTTCTGATAGAAGAATGGCAGCAAATCGATCAGGCGTATATACAAAATTAGATAATGCGCATGCCAAGACTATTTGAAGCAGTTATTCGTGCTCGTAGGAAAACACGTCGTACTGATTTCATTACCATGTTCATATCGATTTACTGGTTTCATTCGTTATTATCATCATTGCATATTTCCGAAAGTTTATTATCACCATAATGTAGAAATGTAACGTTTTTCTGAAACCCTTGTAACATTCACTAAAAAGCAGATATCGTACAAATAAAGAAATCGTACGTGATGAACGTAGGTAGATGATTAAATGAATACTTACTCGATGTATTACCTAAAAGCCACTCCACAGATTGTTTTGAAATTGAAGTAAAAATGCCCTTTTTGTGTCACTCTGTATAATTTGGAGATATGCCTCATTTCTTGAAATCTCAACCTCGTGTGAGATTCTCTACGAAATCAAACAAATCAGACTTCAATTACCAAAGTTATTGTTGATGAAATTTTATCAATATTTTGAGTGGATCGATTATTTTGCTGCTGAGTGTAGTTAGCTTTAGGAAGATTTTCTATATTAATATAGATTTTCGTGAATTTTCCAGCCGAATCGTTAATGTACAGGGTGTCCCAAATTGTTTGATTTTGGCAGTTTTTCCTATTTCCAGAACAGCTAGGGAAGAAGTGAGGGTCTAGAGCTCAATTTTTGTGAAATGTCAATTGGTGAAAACCGCATTTCGATATCTCTAACCGTTTCCGAGATATAGGCAAAAATTGACGTCTGGTCGATTTCGATAATATGCCATAACATTTTTATTTTTTTTGGTATTTTTCTAAACGGAAAAAACTCTCTACAGGCACTTCTTAACGTAGAATGAGATAAATCTGCCAAAAAAATATATCGTGTATCAATTGTCTGATATCAAAGCCAACGTTGTTATTTCAAATAGAAACCATTTGGCTTTGACTACAGAAAATATATATTTACAACATATTTCTCTTTGAAAATGAGGTTTTGGTGTCATTTTAACTTAGTTAGCCATGAAAAGCAAAATTTTTTGCAAATCAATAGTCATGTGAGAATCAAATTATGTAAAATAATGAATTGAATGAGAAAGTAGCAGAGTAAGAATAATATATCAGTTAAGTAACAATAAATCTCTCAACGGTTTACTTTCAAACAGATCCCAAATAGTGTTCGAATTATCCACCATTTTGGTCGAGACAAAGATGGCATCTCTTCTTCACTGTACAATAAAAATGAGAAGAGGACCGAGAACAGATCCTTGCGGAACACTGAACACTGGTTGACCCTATCCAAAGTTGGATGGGTCAAAATCATGGCTTGTCTCACTTGAAAGTGCAAAAACTTGGGAATATGCGCGTATAATTATTAATCAGACAATTTCGACTTACCTCAGTAAAATATGGAAACGTGCTGTTATCTTTCATCACATAACTCTCGTCGATTGGCCAGTTATCTTTCAAGACGAATCCATCGATATTGATGTGGAAGTAGTTGGAAATGAAGTTATTGAATTCTGACAAATATTCATGAATGCCACTGTGACTGAAATCGGGATAAGCGACGGTGGCACCTCGGTACCTCCCTGTGTATATTGTGCCGTTAGTACGTCGATACAAAAGATCTAAGCTAGCTGCTTTCGAATACAGCGATCCAGAATCCACAGATAACTTGAAGATACAATCAAAATTAACAAAGTTCGAAAAAATTACTGAAACTGTAGTCTTTGCTGTATGTGATTTTTTGTTTGAGCTTCAAGAAAGTCACCATGCTAGTTATTCCTATTTTAAATTCAATCACATATGGATATCAGGTGTATAAATAAGGGAAGTAAAGAAGCTTATAAACAAATTTTAGGACGGTGAAATTGCGCCGCAAGCGAGGATTGTTTTGGGTTCAAGGTCAAATATATCTCAGATTTGCAAAAACTTCAGAAAAGATGGGATTTCCACAAAATTCTTAGTCAGACGACATGTTTCGCTAGCACAGTAGCTTCGTCAGGTCGTTGATTGATATATCACGCTTACGCAATATATCAATCAATGGTCAGGTGAAATACTACACCTTTCCCAGATGTATTTCAGAAAGCGTCAAATCAATTTCAGAAAGCCTCAATTATATTTCAGAATAGTCAATTGTATTTCAGAAAGCGTCAATTGTATTTCAGAATAGCCAATTTGATTTCAGAAAGCGTTCATTGTATTTCAGAATAGTCAATTCAATTTCAGAGAGTATCAATTGTATTTCAGAATTGTCAATTTAATTTCAGAAAGGGTCAATTGTATTTCAGAATAGTAACTTGTATTTCAGAAAGCGTCAATTGTATTTCAGAATAGTCAATTGAATTTCAGAAAGTGTCAATTGTATTTCAGAAAATATCATTTGAATTTCAGAAAGCGTCAATTGAATTTCAGAAAGCATCAAGATCGATTAGTTAGTAGAAAGTGCACTCCATGTAAGAATGCATAGAATGTTGAGTGCTTTGTAGTGATGTTTTCAATTTAATTACCCCAAATTTCTTTTTTATGTACCTTTAGGTACCTATATACTATTTGATGAACAGATTACAGGATTTCAGGTATAGGGAACTATCATAGATACACTTGTTTGTATTGCTATGAAAGAGTTCTGATTTTGACATGTTTGTCCAATAGGGAGTGACTGATGGCTGTTTGATACTGTAAAATAGGCTTCTTAATAACATTTACAAAATCAAGGTCTGTTGCTATGACGTGAATGTCATGATATTTTCACGATTTATAAAGTCTGGCAGGAGAACACCCCGTGGAAAGTGCCCGGCAATTGTATATTCTCTTTCATGATAGGATCCGATTGAAAATAAAAAAATCAGCTTTTGTTGAAATGATGTTTTTGCCAGTTTTCTTTTTTCGTACTTTCAACACCCGGTATCTCTTGAAAGCCTATCCAGTACTGAAGATTTTTAACCCCCAAAACGATTCCACCGAATAAGATATAACATAGAAATTATCAACCTTGTTGAAATGATGTCTGGTCGTTGGCTTTCAGTCTATAGAGAACGATTTCTGAAATTCAATTGACTATTCTGAAATACATCTTATGCTTTCTGAAATTCAATTGACGCTTTCTGAAATTCAAATGATACTTTCTGAAATACAATTGACACTTTCTGAAATTCAATTGACTATTCTGAAATACAATTGATGCTTTCTGAAATTGAATTGATTATTCTGAAATACAATTGACGTTTTCTGAAATTGAATTGACTATTCTGAAATAAACTGGGCGTCAATTGAAACGTTAATAGTGAAATTTGACATCAAGTTTGACTTCTCGCAATTTCTAAAATATTGAACGAATTTTGAATTGCTGCCCAGATTCTGAATGCCTCTTTCATCGTCTTTCGAACCGTTCCTTACAGCTTCTTATAAATTGATCAGGACCCATGATACAGGGTGAAACAAAGTTTCGTGCATTTTGAAAAAAATTTCTCCGCCCCCCGATTTTGTCGGAAGACCACGATGCTCATATTTTATTCGGGCATTTCATAAATAGCAACCATACCTCGAGACGTTTTCGAGTTTTTGCCAAAAACTATTGTGGTTTCTAAAAAAAAAAAGTTTTTATATTTTTTTTAAATGGACTAATTTTAGAGGAGTTCCATAAATGGATGCTTTTATGTATTTCAAGAAAGCGTTGGAGCAGATATGTATACCAGGTTACTCAAAAACGATCAATAATTTATTACTTCGCAGTCTATGATAAAAGTTTTCTACCTTAGTGAGCAGTAAATCAACATATCTCATCAACAAAAACAAACAACGATACCTTGTTTTTATAACAAGGTATTGTTGAAACAATGTAGGTATGCATAGAGGTTATATCAATTGCCAATTTTCATGAAAACGTCAGTGTAATTCAGGCCCTAAAAAATTTAAAGATGCCTCGTTCAAATCGGGTCGAAATGGAAAATATCATTAGGTAAGATCACTATAGTGATATAAACTATAATTCAGTACAGAAAATTAATATTTCAGGTTATGACGATAAGGATATACCCACACTCATTAAAGTACCATTTTCAATGAGTCAGTCATGACAATAAATAGACTGGTTCATCGTTTTGAGGATACAGGTAATCAGTCCATTTAAAAAAAAAGCAAAAAAATTTTTTTTTCGGAAACCACAGTAGTTTTTGACAAAAACTCGAAAACGTCCCGAGGTATGGTTGCTAATTATGAAATGCCTGAATAAAATATGAGCATCGTGGTCTTCCGACAAAATGGGGGGGCGGAGAAATTCTTTTCAAAATGCACGAAACTTTGTTTCACCCTGTATCACGGGTCCTGATCAATTTAGAAGAAGCTGTAAGGAACGGTTTGAAAGACGATGAAAAAGGCATTCAGAATCTGGGCGGCAATTCAAAATTCGTTCAATATTTTAGAAATTACGAGAAGTCAAACTTGATGCCAAATTTCACTATTAACGTTTCAATTGACGCCCAGTTTACAATTGATGCTTTCTGGAATACAAGTGACTATTCTGAAATACATTTGACGCTTTCTGAAATTGAATTGACTATTCTGAAATACAATTGACGCTTTCTAAAATACAAGTGACTATTCTGAAATTAAATTGACGCTTTCTGAAATACATCTGGAAAAGGTGTAGTCCTTCAGGTTGGGAAAGTAGATATATATAAGTTTAGGCAAGCCAAGGTACTTTATTTCATTGTACCAGTATTTCACTTGACGAAGCTTCTGTGTTAGCGAAACATGTCGTGTGACCAAGATTCTTGTGGAGATCTCATTTTGTTTGTGAAGTTTTTACATTTGATATTGATATCCATAAAGTAACGGCCGAGTCAATAAAAAAAATCTCAGAGAGATATTAGGAACTCTATTTCAGTGTATACCAAGGAGGGTCAAAATATCAGCAATCTACTTGTATGGTTAATGATACGCCGCAGGCGAAATTTTTGTTTGGATTCAAAAACAATGAATTGAAAATACGATTTCTTCCAGAGTAACAATTGCCTCACGTTATTGTATTATATGAAATTTCATGTTCTCAGTTTGTTATAATCTATATAAAATAATCTGAAAATAATAAGAACAATAAGGAGAGCAAATAGAAAGTATTTTGAAAACTCTGTAGGTTAACCGAGCAGTACCTATGGATGTTCTCCAGATTTTGAGAGAATGATGATGATGTGTATCGCAAGGGATATACCGTTACCACCGATACAACAAGGCCAGCAGACTCTGACGTAAACAGCTCGTGACGTGACCAAGAGAGGCCAGTGTTTTATTTTATCGCTTGTCGACTAACGCATCAGTTCGTGTTAATTCATCGGTGATTCACGTATGTTTTTGAAACGGTCCCGAATTCTTTTGTTGTTTATTCATCAAAATAATTGGCGGAAAAATCACTGTTTTGTGAAATATTTTGTGTTGTGATCGGCGAAATAACAATGCCTTTCAAGTGTTGTGTTCCCTTTTGTCGGGGAAATTATGTGGGTGGTTCGAAAGTTCATGCTTTTAGTTTCCCATTGGACGAGGAGCTATCGAAAATGTGGGTATATGCAATTCACCGCGAGGATTTTACTCCATCTAAGTTCAGTAGTAAACAGAGCTCAATTTATAATGATGAATTAATAATAGAAGACAATTACTCTCTCATAAAAAGTATAAGTAGAGGAAAAATGGAAAAGCTTTGATTGTGCAGTTAGTTTTGTATTCGTATATTATAGTCAACAAAATCATCTCTGAATTCGAGGAAATTTTCTTGAATGTTCATAATAAACGGGCATTTTTATTTCTCATTCTCAAATTTCTTTCTGAAAACGGTCATTTGCCTCGTGGCAATGAATGCAGAATTCATTCCAATGATCAAATTGCAACTATCATATTAACATGAACTACAAACACTCTACTTAAAAAGGTAAAACTGCATTTATCATGATATTTATCATGAAGATATTTGACTAAAAAGTTCCAAATTTCACCTTCTTTTTCACCTGTCTTCTGGATGGCATTTAGAACAAACTTCCCTTCTTTTTTCATCATATTGGAAAATTTATAAATAATTCAACAATAAATATGATTTTCTTGAGATTAATCCATATTTAGTGAAAAGAAGGAAGTATATCATTCAAAATAATGGCGTGTGTAATATCATTCAAAAGCAACCTATTGACATTTCACATCTCGTATTTTGATTGACTATTGATTAAATGGTCGTCATCTGGAATGCTTGTTCACTAAATATGAAAAACTCGCTATAAAAATCATATTTCCTGTTGAATTTTCTATGTGCCATCGAAGTACATCATGAGTATATAAAGTGTCCAATGACAAAATAAGGGCAAGTAGCTTCAAATGCCCCCAACACAAGGGGAGAAAGAAGGCGAAATTTCGAACTTTTTCTTGAAATATCTCAATAAATAGTGGTTTGTTCACATTTTCAATATAAAATTCGGTTTATCAGACAAAAATACGTGAGTATCGAAAAAAATTTCAAAAAAAACCATCGCATGATAAATGCAGTTTTACCCTTAAAAATTACGGTTTCAAGTGTAACGATCCACTTGGGTGAAAAATCCAACAACAGAAAATTGCAAACACTCACTGGTTATTTTTTCAGGTAATAGGAATTCTCCAAGATAAATATAGGTAATTGTAACAAACGGCATGTCAATCAAAATAAAATACATTTTCCACAATTTTCTTTCGATCAATCTCACGATAAGTTTATGTTCTGCGGGCCCTGTATAAGTAGGTGTGAAGTTTACCTTCACCACAATTTTTGCCAATATATTTAATTCGAATGGGTTGCTGTAGGTGGATATTTGTGTTTTATCCTGGTTTTTGCTTTAAAACTTCGTTTTTCCATAATAAAATCGAATGGGGTGCGAAGAACGGCTCAGTTGACGACTGGTATCCTTTTTTAACCGGAAGCCCTTCAAAAAACAGCAAAATCGGCTCAATGATGATCTAAAACTAAAATCGAAATACGCGGTCGCCTTATAGCGCTATAAGCGCTTGTCGTTTCGAGCCGCTGGTTAGGCCTCACTAAGTGACATCATCCACGGAGCATGCAGGCCTTGTTGTATCGGTGGTAACGGATATACTGATATATTTTTTCAATTTAGCGAAATATTTTTCACTAATTCACTTTTTGTTTTCATCTCACCCAAATCAACAACTATCACCAATAACAGCAAATAAGTTAAACTCATCAGTGTATATTCTATATTGTAAATAATTTGTTATGCGTTATTTCGTTGACATTGTAAAATTATTCAGGTGTATTTTATGAATGATATCTACTATCTCATTAAATGATGTTTCAAAAATTCTAATATGATGTTTATTCAACACATAGTTTGTTTTGGGAATTTGAATGAAATTATTTTATCCGTTATTCACATTAGACTTCATTTTAAATAGGAATGAGTAGTATGGTAAAGTTACTAATTCAACAATGAAAATCGAATGAAATTATTTAACATGATCATGGATGAGAATGAGATTATCATTTTAATATTTTCAAAATGATTTGAAATCTGAAATTTATTTTTTACCTGTGGAGGTACTGACAAGAGGAATTTTTTTCCCTGTTCACTCAGTGCAGTGAGAGTTTCATTGATGATATTCACATTTGTCAAATTATCGATCATTAGAGCCATATAAATATTTTCGTCTATGCAATAACTATCTGCGTAAGTTTCCATGGTGAATTGCTCTATGACCTGGGTAGTATTCCGGTTCTCAGAATTCCTAAAATACCAAAGCTTGAGTTATTTCAGATGGTAATGGTATAGGGCACTACCAATTGACACAATAATATTCCAATAAGCCATATAAATTTGGAGGTTATGGAATGGGAACTCGGCAGAATTGTCGTTATAATACTTGAGACAAGCACAAGGTACTTATACTATAAATGAGCTAAACATATTACTGAAAATTTACCTATGACAACATATGGCATAGCGGCCACAAAGCAAAAATTAAATAATCCGTTGGAACGAAGACAATACATTGCTTCCTGTTCAGTTGATATACAGGGTTATTCATAGAGAATATTCAATCTCTGAACTGCAGATACTGAACACCAAAAAATACTTTGGTGATATCGACTATTTTTTTAACGCGGCTTCGCCTCGTTAATAAATCAGTTCTCGATCACTAAAGTAGCATTTCACGCTCTAGATTCAGAATAACTATATTAGGCATGTACAAACAGTGATCCAAAAAACATTTGCTTAGAGTAATGTTTGCATTTTTATGTTCGAAGCGGAGATTCCGTTTCCGATTAAACAGAAGAAGTTGTGAATAATTATCAATTAAGTAGTTACAGGGTGGAGCATTTGTGCGTCGGAGCTTGATTGCTCGAGTTTTATGATAGCTAGAAACTTGATTCAAAAATGAATGTGAATTTGACAAGAAGGAACATAACTAGAAATTTTATTGTGCACCGAACAAAATCTAGAGGGTCGTGATCATTTTTTTTAATGGAATGCCCTGTATATCAGCACATTTTTTCAAGCATCCTTGTAACCTCCATTTACCCCTATAATATCCTTAACTACCTATATCTCGATCATGTCAAAGTTAATAATTTTTTGTCGAGATAATGTCATCTGCAGATGCATACCGGAAAAATAACTTTCTTCACAATGATGAAATTCAAGGGAAAATAATCATAATATCATTTGAAAAATTTTATATTTCTAAAGAATTTGTATACTCTCAAATTAAACAGGGTGGCTGATGATGAGTTTTCAATTCGTCACTTTTCAAAGTGATTTTGAATTATGGAAATGGCCAACCTATTATTTTCAAAGTTCAATAATTCGAAAATAGTAACAAATATCAAATATGAATGTTGAGATTGATTTTACATCAAATGGCCCAAAAATATATGGGGTGCTCCATTTGAAAAGCTCGAGAAGAATAACTTCAAAAAGTTCAGAATTGAAAAATCATTATGATCCACTCTGTATAAAATTGGAGAGTATTGAAATTCTCCAGAAATATCACGCATCTTTTCATCAAATGATATTATGATTATTTTCTTTCCTATTTCTTAATTGTTACAACAATGAATTTCTCGGTATGCACTTGCAGATGACATTATTTCGACAAAAAAAATCGTATATGATCGATATACTCAACGATATCATAGGGGTTGGTGGAGGTCAGAGAGATGCTTCAAAAAATGTGCTAATATACAGGCCATCCATAAAATGATCCCGATCCTGTAGATTTTTTTGGTGCGCCTTGTATATGCGGCAATAATTTCTAGATATGGACCTTGTTGTCTCATTTACATTCGTTTTTGAATCGAGTTTCTAGCTCTCATAAAACTCGAGCAATCGAGCTCCGACACACTAATGCCCTACCCTGTATATTATACAGGGTGTTTCAGAGTTGTGTGACAAAAGCTTAGGGGAGAATTCTCTGAAAAAGATATAAACAAAAGTTCATAAAATAATGGGTTTTTTTCTGTGGCGGGAAAAAAGTTTGGCATTTCATCTCTGTTGGCAGGTTATAAAATGTCACTTTTCATAAATTACTTTTTTCCCGTGGGAAAAAAGTGAGTACTTTTTTTCCGGATATATATCACATATATATACTCTGTTAATGGCTTTTGTTGTGCTATAGTTCCGAAAAATGAGTCAATAATACCGTCTCCGAGAAAGAACTGCAAGTCCTTTTATCTTCCATTCGACTTCGCGGTTTCGTATATTTGTAAACAACTACTGAATTCGCAATTTTTAAAATCAAATCACAGAATTGAACTGACAGAAGTGACATCAGATATTTGATTACTTCAAAAGAATGATAAAGATGCCTATAAACCGCAGGTGTCCCTACTGTTAAAAACTTGAAATTTCACGTCGATAATTTTCAGATTTCGAAATAATGTAATATCTTCTCAATATTGATTCGTCCTTCCTTCTGTCACAGAAAAAAATAGTGTATTATACACGGGAAAAATATTAGATTTTAGCTCACGGTTTTTTGTCTCCCTCCGCCACGCGTCGGGAGACAACACAACCTGGAGCTAAAATCTACTACTTTTTTCCCCTTGTATAATAAATAGTAGATTGTTTTATTAGGATCAAAAGTGTCACTTTGTTTGACAAGCGAATTTTGCATTTGCGAGGCGGAGCGTTTAGCGAAGCCGAGCGTTAGCAAAATTTGCGAGTCGAACAAAGTCACTTTTGATCCGAATGAAACATGCTATTTTTTCTGCAACCGAAACGATTAACTGAAATAAACATGTGAAGTAACCACCAATGCCGTGCCATATGTATGCAATGCAACAAATATTGACAAATAATCCATGTGGTGAGAATATTCTACCTGCATTAACAGCAGGTTAGGTTTTCTAGAATGTTCGAATTGTAGTTTCGATATAAATACAACCACAGAGTGAGATATTTGTGTCTGGACCAGGTGCTCTAATGGCAAATACCGCGCCAGTGCCAGCTATAGGAACAAGACGTGGAAAATGTTAGGTTAGTGAGCATATCCACAATGATAATAGTGATTATTTATTCCTCTTCATACTACACTGTGTTTGACTTGATTATCAAATGAAGCTGAACAATATCGTTGTTTGAGACAGAAAAACTATTGGTTGCCGTGATTATTCAAAAACAAGTTATTCATCCCGAGAATAACGAATGAAATACAGATCAAGCAAGTATTTGAATCTTGAAGGCTTCCCTGATCAAAACAAAAATACTTAACTGAGATATTTATAATTCCAATACTAAACTATAATAAGGTGTATTTATGTCTCCAGCATGGGTATGAAATGCCAAATCTGCTGAAATCGGAAACAAATCAGGTATGCGTCTCAACCCAAATAACCAACCGTTACAATGTTGTTTATTCTTGATGACGTCCAGTACATCCTTTTTAGTTCCTAGGAGCTAAAGTTCAACTTTAGCTCCTAGGAACCAAAATTCAACTTTAGCTCCTAGGAACTAAATATGTTGCCTAGCAACATACCTATTTTTGTGTCAGTAACAGAAACGTCACTTTAAGAGCTAATTTTGGTATCAAAATAGACGACTTTTGTGTCGGTTGCAGAAAATAACTATTTAATAGTATAGCATTATGGTGCGGGGGTGCGCGGAGGGGCGTGACGTCACTGTTTCCCCGCCACGTGATTGTAGAATTCGTTTGTGTCACTGTCAAATGGATTGAAAAAATTTTTGAATTTGAATTCGAAAGAATCGCGAATTTTAGACTTTAGTTGAAAACATGGTGACAAGGAGACTGAAGATATCTTTGAAAGAGGGTGAGAGGTTGTATAATAATATCGTGTAGTATTATTCAAGGCTGGTCACATCATAATATTAATGAGTCAAGAGTGGATATAGAAGAAACAAATGTTATAAAATGCCTGTGTTTACAATCATCTGCTCTTGGGCAGCCTCCACATGAGATTCAGATAATTCCAAAGGAAAATGATGAGCTGTGGCAATGTGAATGTCCCTGTGAAGCAGGCATGTCATGGTTTTGTAAACACATTTTATAGGGACTTATATTGACAGGTAGGAAGGTGCACTTTTGATCTATCACACACGCAGGTAAAAAATACATGAAATTTCAGGAATGAAGACTTGTAATATGTGAAGCTGCATATATAACACACAGAAGTGGTGAAAATATAAAAAGAGAGTAGATCAATCAATGATCTATTATACAGCAAAACCATTTCAATAGTTCTGCTACCCGCTTATTAAAAGAAGGAAAGTGACCCCCTAAAATCATTCTCCTTTTATATAATTCAAGTTAATTTTACAGGGTATATCAGTCTATTTTGTTTTTTGTTTGGAAGCCAATGAACTCAATGTAAACAACTAGCTATTGCATGGTACTCAGGAACACTGGTGAGTTTATTAAATTTTAACATACCATAATATCATGAAAACTGTATACTTACATTAATTTTGGGCTATACTTGCTACTTCATTTTTACATGTAGCAAGGAGTCTTGGGAAAAAAGGCAATCAACTTCTTCTTTCCAAAGGATTTTTCAAATAAATTTGTTCAGCATGGAGTTGAATATATAATTCAAATCTCTTTCAAAATGTTCATTGAAAATGATATTGAATTTCAAATCATGCAAACAAATTTGTGTCCCAATATTTTCCATGGTTAGAATTTTCTCCATATGAAATTATGTTTTAGGAAGGAAGACCATGGAAATAATTGAAATAAGTGTCCTTACTGAGGTCCTTACAAAGAGGTTTGTTAAATAAGGTGTGTAACATTCAGCTTGAATTATTTTCTCAAAATTTTAGGTAAAGGTTCAGAACATTTTGTGGAACAATGCCATTTCTTGATAGGAGATGGTATAAAAAATGTGAAGTTGGAAGAGAGACACACTTATTATGGATAAATTCAGTTGGGAATAATGGCCCTAAAATGTCCCTAATGAACTTGAAAGAAACTAAGTTTCTTGTGTAATTCTTCTTCCTCCAAAACTTACATAGAGATTCCAGTTAATTTTATGCAACATTTTGTGTTAATCTTATGATATTTCCATTATGTTGCACTTTTATTGCATTAATAAAATGGAATGAATTGTGATGACTTCTTTATTGATTCATTTTCTTATTATTTCATTTTCAAACAATAATATGTTCCAAATTGATACTGAAATAAAATCATTGAGTTAGAATCATGCAATTTATCAAGAAGGAAATCCTCTTTAGTTAATTGTTTCTTGTTTCTCAGGAATGATGGCCTAATCAATTTCAAGATATTTCTTCACATCCCTTGTCAGCATGCCCTGATCCACCATGATTTCATCATTAGGTTCAGACTTCCCAATAACATTTTCTTCATTAAAAAATGCTTTATCAGTAGCTCAACCTCCATATCACCAAATGCCAACAGTAATCAGTCCTAATGGAGTGATATTGCAATAAGAATTTGACTGAGTTTCTGTGATGTGTCTGTACAACAGGAGCACTGGGGAACATAACATATCTTTCTAAATTCCTGTTTTCAGTCTTTTGTACTTGCTGCATGTTTTGGGAAAACAGTGAACTATCTCGTAGATACAAAAACATAACGGAAAACTTCAAAATTTATCAAAATTCACTGGATTGCACAATGCTAAATTTGTTTGTTTTGTTTATTGTTTATCACCTCCGCCATTTTCATTTTGCCGTTCGACAAAAGACGACTGGGGAAACAGTGACGTCAGGCCAGGTGAATATAAGGCAACCTTATAGAGTTAAATAGCCTTGAATTCGAACATCCTAGAAAACCTAACCTGCTGTTAATGCAGGTAAAATATTCTCACTACATGGATCATTTGTCAATATTTGTTGCATTGCATACATATGGCACGGCATTGGTGGTTACTTCACATGCTCATTTGAGTTAATTGTTTCGGTTGCAGAAAAAATAGCATGTTTCATTCGGATCAAAAGTGCCTTTGTTCGACTCGCAAATTTTGCTTTCGCTCGGCTTCGCTAAACGCTCCGCCTCGCAAATGCAAAATTCGCTTGTCAAACAAAGTGTCACTTTTGATCCTAATAAAACAATCTACTATTTTTATCTTGAAAACATATTTTTCACAAAATTTGAAGATTGTATACATTCTAGAGAGGCTATTGGATTTCATGTCTTCTTTATTTTCATAAATAATGATGTGCAATAATTTTTTGGATAATATCTGAGCATTTTTATTTTTCCTTATGGAGTACAGAGATATGCCAAGGCATGGAATGGTATTGTCCGTTTTTCGCCAAAACGAAGCAAGATACGCAAAAATAGCGAGAAACAGAAATGTTGTATTTCTCGTTGGCTCATCTGAATATTTAAGAACCCGAAAAAATACACAGGGTGACTTTTTTTTTACAAAAAAAGCCGACTTGCTCGATGGGTACGCCCTTGGAAAATGTGGAACAAATCTTATTGGTCCAATGAATATATGATAGTTGTATAAATGGACCACAACAATTTCATTCAAATTGGCTTAAGCGATTTCAGGATATTAATAAAGAACATCTGGTGTTGAGTTAGCGGAAATTCGGTCGAAATGTCGAGGAAAACCAATCGTTAAATTGTCGACGTTTCGAAACTTTATTGTTTCATCTTCAGGACACTGAAGAATAAAAACCAAGAACAAACATATTGAAATGATGTTTTAAAATGAGAGGTTTTGATGAAAACAATATAAATTATGTAAAATAACAATCGTTGAGAATAAAACACTTCTAACAGTTCACAGAAATCAACATTGATAGGTACTTACATTTAGGGTGGCTTTCCGGGTTTAAAAGTGGTGAAATTAATGAAATCGAAATGAAGTATAAATACGTATAAACAGGTTCATGAAAGACCTTAACACAGACACGAACACGAAGAAATGAACAAACTTCGTATTGTTCTTCATATTGCAAATATATAAAGAAACGATTTTGTTGAGTGGAATCTCTCCTAGGCTTTTGTAACTACAACTCTGAAACACCTTGTTATTATGTTGAATATCAAGCTCACTAACCTGCACATGTGCGTTCCCATCAACCAAAACGGCGCTACGGAAGTAGACGTCGCCTGCTGATCATGCAAATCCTTCGGTGTAGGCCCTACGGACAAAACCAGCTCGATGGTACCGCCTGTCAAACTCCTCAGTACCACCAGATACGAAGGCAGAATTTCGATTTCCAAAGGACCTTCGTGCTTGATTTGTACCCCATGAAATTTCCCGTTGGCGTACGCCCAAAACACTGGCACCGAATAGTGGTCGTTTTTGTTGTTGTATATCACTTTGGTGATGGTGGAATTGGCTACTGGACTGATGATGAATTATTGGCATTAAATTACTCCATCGTGTTATTAAGGATCTAGAGTATATTGTGCAACAAGTGGGTAAAGTGCTTTTCCCCACATGTTGCACACTATACTTTTTCTACAACTGCACTTATTCAAAGAATCCGAGTAATGTAACATATTGGTGTTAAATACTGAAAATGGTAAATTCAAGATTAATTAATGAAAACATCCTGTAACTCCTTTGATTGCCAACGTCACCAAGTGTCATTGAAAACTGAAAAGCTTCAAGACATATTATACGACTTTGCAATTGAAAAAATCTCTTCATGTTGAAAACGGGAGCAGAATCGGTCCCGAAACGTCCAAAGATAAGTGAAAATTTGATATTTTTTCTATATACCTTTATTTCTCTTCTCCAAAAATTTTTCAATACAAATTGTCACTGACAAGCTAGTGAATTTTTCTTTTAGGCTCTCTGATAGGAAAATTCTTTAAACGCAGTGACATTTTGAGGCAAATCATCTGATTTGTCCTTACTACACGTATATTGAAATAATATTCATATTTTTATTTTATAGAAACGAGGAGAGAAAATCCCAAAAAATTTGGAATAATGAATATTGGTGTTATTGGAATTTATTTCTGTATTTTTTTATATTCCATAAATTTCTCGTACCAATATGCTAATTCACACTTTTTTCATGAAATTTCCGGAAACAATTCGCAGCTTTTTCCATTATCTCTGTCTCTGGCGGTGTATTTATCAAAATCGTCACATCTCGGTATTTACATATTATTTATTATGAATTGTTGGAACAATATTCGATGGAAAATGCGATTTCTATCAAAAGCACTAATGAGAACTACCCTAAAGAATTTGAAAAACTTCTTCTGACAGTTGTGACAACTATTCAAAGCTGAACAGCAGCCAAGTTTTGATCGATTTTTGTTGATACTCCATGGAAATACAGTGTGTCCACCTTAAGGACTTACCACCCCTGTAAAATCGTTATTATCCGACCAATTTCAAAAAACCTCTTTTTGTTGGATAGGTATTTGAAATGCCCATCCAACGAGAGAGTGATCTAATTCTTGGACTGTTATTGTGACCAACTGCGACAAATTTCAATGACCCATATTCCAGAAAGTACTATTAGGGATTTTTTTCCACGAAACTTAATGATGGATTCTGAATCAGTACCACTTGAAATATACCTGTACCGATTTTCATCATAAAACACAGGGTGTCCGAAAAAACGAATCATCATTTTCTTCAAATAGGTGATCAGCAAATGTAGTTCTGTGGTTTTTTTAGAAAGAAATAATCACAAATTATCATTGAGGATTATTTCAAATATACCTGTACCAATTTTCGTCATTTGAATATACAATGTGTCTGAAAATTAAAAAGTCATCCTAATAATTCTTCACTCAAAAAGATGAATCAGGACCACTTGGAACATACCTGTACCGATTTTCATCATCATTAAACACAGGGTGTTCGAAAAATCAAATTAATATTTTTTTTGAGTTGATGAAAAAATATTGCCTACTTTTTCTTTTTGATTGTTTTCTCATACACATCGTATTTTTGAATGATGAAAATCGGTACCGATATGTTCAAAGTGATCCTCAATAATAATGTGTCATCAATTCTTCTCAAAAATACCACAATACTACATTTTCTGATCACCTATCAAAAAAAACATAATTCGTTTTTTCGGACACCCTGTGTTTTATGATGATAAAAATCAGTGAAGGTGTTTTTCAAGTGATCGTGATTCAGAATCCATCATTGTTTTTTGTGAAAACAAATCCCTAATAGTACTATCTCAAATATGGATCAATAAAGTTGGTCGCAGTTGGCCACGATTACAGTTCATGAGTAAAATCACTCTCTTGTTGAATGGACATTTCAAATACCAATCCAACAAAAAAAAGTTTTTTGTAATCGGTCAGATAATGATAATTTTACAGGGGTGGTAAGTCCTTGAGGTGGACACACTGTATATACCTACCTAATTGGTTTTTCATGAATTGATATGTGGATATAAGGAAACTGAGAACAGCGGGCGGTTAAGTGCACTTTACAGTCCGTAAGCCATAATGTGACCGCGGGCGGTAAAGTGCAACTTAACGCCCGCAAAACCGGGCGGTAAAGTGTACTTTACGGCCCGCTAGTGCATCAAGTATTTAAAGAAATCACTCCACTTGCCTATTCTCTTGGAAGGTGAGCAAGGTTCTATTCAGGCCGAAGAGCGAGTGGTTGGTCAGGTAGAGGGTCCATTCCGAGTATTTTTCTGATACCATCAGCGGCCCGTTAGATGTGGTGAGTAGGCGATCCTGTTCCGCATTGTTGCGGTATACTTCCACCTGGAGTTTTCTGTTTTGCACGTTCACCGTATAGTTTTTGTTTGTTAAAGTGTTGGTCGGCACAGTCTCATTCGCTCCGTGGAGAATTACTCTGACTGTGTCGGGGCTGATTTCGTCCACTGATATTTTCAGCTTTTGCGAGGAAAGCGTCCCGATGGGAGTTTTCTCGTGAGATGCCCGGAAGTCTCCTCCGTTCGCTTCGTAGAAATATCTAGACGGCACTGTAATTGAAGAGTCGAGTAGTCATGACGACTGATATTTTTTTCCTTATCATCATTGGCCAACCACATTAAAAAATGTAGAGCAGTTCAATTTTAAGCAGTGATAACCAACAAAAAATGGTTTTTACTGTTTTTGGTGCTGTTTCATGCGATAATAATGTCAATATGTTATACATGGCTCTGTGAAGCGAATTTTTTGCCCTATTCAATGGTATAAAAAACAAAATGTGGCGCCCATAAAAAAATCGAAAGATGCATGGTGAATCTTCGAAAATATTAATGATAAAATATTTCCGACAATTCCCCAACGTCTTCGTCTTGATCAATTACCTATTAACGCAAAATTCCAAATTTCTACCTCTAATATTAACGTCATATTATTGAGGTTCAATTTACGCAACTTTTGTCTAATTTAATCAACTTTCTATCTCTTACCGTTTAGGAGATAGCAATACTGTCCCTATTAAATCGTCCGGACCCTGTATACATTTACTAGCTGACCCGGCAAACGTTGTTTTGCCATAAACATTATTATTTCTACAAAATATTTTTTTAGTTAAATATTCATCAGCACAATTTTATTAATTTATTTTCTACTTCTTTTGGTTCGGCTATCTATAAAAGCGTTTTTCTTTAGTTTTTCAAACTATTTATTACAATAGCTGACCCGGAAAACATTGTTTCGCTATATACATATACATTTGTTTATAGAAAATGTTATTTTAGATTGGCTACCCATAAAAACTTGTTTCTTCAGTTTTCCGAACTACTATATTTATTTTCTACTCCTAAGCTATCTCTTTAGTTTTTTAATCTATACTATCTTTTTTCTATTTCTTTATAGTTTGGTCTCGAGTTTGGCTATCTATATAATATCCTGTTTCATTATAGTTTTTCAGACTACTATTCATTACAAAGCTCGTCCGTCATATTGAAACCTTCATTTTGAATTTCCAAATGTTGACGATAAAAACAGAATCTCTGACTTCGAAAAGCCCAAGATACCGATTTTGAATAGAATCGGATAATAATTAAAAAAACTCGTCCGCCATATTGGATCCGCCATCTTGAATATCCAAATTTTGACAAAAGAATTAGAATTTTCGACTCGGAAACCCCCTAGATACCAATTGAATAGAATCGAATCATAATAGACAAACTCGTTCGCCATATTGGATCTGCCATTTAGAATTTCCTAATTTTGACGAAGGAATCAGAATCTCCGACCCCGAAAAGACCAAATACCAGAAACCATTGCGGATATCATCTATGTAATCTATAACACACAATTGACACACTTTCTCAATACGTCTTGATACAGTAAGCGGCACAACATACTTAAAGAACTTCGTGCAACAACAGAGGCAGTTTTCCAGGAATTACGAAGACCTCCTTCAATAATTTTGAATGCATTAATACGTATTGAGAAAGTTTGTGAGGGAAAATGGACATCAATTTAAACAATTCAATGAATAAGTTACTGAATAATTTCGAGATCCAATTGTTTTAGTGAATATTTAATCAGGTGTTTATTCTACATTATGAACTTTGTATTACTATATATTTGTTGTTATCTTTCATCTAAGGTTTGTGTTTTGTTAGTTAATTAGTGTTAGTATTGTTTTTGCCCTCTTCATGGAACAATCAAAGGAAATATTCTTTCAATTGGAACTTTCTTCATATTAAAAATCCATAGCCTACTATTGAAAAGTTCAATGTTTTAGTGCTTTTTGAACTTTTTTGGCAATTTTATATTTATACGATCATTAGATATCATTTTGGAGGCAAAAAATAAGGAATTAAATGAGCTTATTAAATACAGGGTGTTCCATTTGACAAATCATAATTTTGAGTCGTATCTCCAAAACTATACCCTGAAAAAAAATTTGAGTGCGCCACTGGATTCTGCGCGAAATTCTCTATGGGATAAGATTTTAATTTGACAGTTTCGCTGACAAACTTCGTAGATATAGAGAGGGTCCAAAAAGTATAAATCAAGATCGCCTCATTAACGGAAACAGTCCTGCAAAATCTGATTAGGCCATCGTGAGATTCACAAAAAAGTGGCACAGGACCGCGAAAACCGCAAGGTTTTATCTCCAAAGATAACTGAGATATCACGCAAAAGCATCGAAAACTGGAAACACTGTACAGGGTGGTCCAAATTGGACACTTTTAAAGGGAAAGTCCTATTCCCGTACAATAAGATAGAAAAAACTGATGTCGGTGCCTGTTAATCAATTCACATGACAAACTGATAGGTGAAAACCGCATATCGATATCTATCTTGCAATTGACATTCGCGTTTGCAGCGTGTCACGCTTACATCACGCTGGTAACGAACAGAAAGGAATTTGGTGAAGTTTATTGTGTTAGATGACTTATTTAGTTTATAATAATGACCATCAGATGCAAGATGTGTTGTTCGGTGCCTCAGTGTAATCAATATATAAAAGTACGAATTTATCAATACACAGCTTCTCCGCAGTTGCAAAATTATGAATTGTGGAGAACATTTCAAAAATTGGGAAACCTATTTCCAATTATATGTCTGTGTGTAGTAAGCACTACTCAGAAACCGATTAAGAAGGTAATTTCATATCAAGAAAATAGTTTTATGTTAAATCTATTTTTAATGCATTTTTTCATTCAAGGGAAATGGAATCCTAATGCAAAAGTTCATTTTGACAAAAGGCTTCAGAAAAGTACCTCGAAAATGTTTTTTTTACAGCGATTTAATGTGCGCAAGACGCGTTGAAAATGTTTTGTTGTGTCCATGAAAAGGCTTTAAAAAGAACTAGGGAGAAGGTAGTTTTAAGACATATCAAGGACATCTCGATAATTGCCGCCTGCGGCGGACATTTGCTGTTCTATAATAGTTCTATTCATGTGTGAACAGAACATCGCAGTGGAGGTTCAATGTCTCGAAATCTCGTACTTTTAACATCTCTGAGATGTTTTTGTGCTCGCTGGGAATAAGGTGTTTTTGGAAAATGTGAATTTTTGAAATGAAAAAATTTCCAAAGCATTGTGTCATGAAAATTAATCCTCAGGCACTGAAATCAGTCACCGTATACCTAGTTGCAAAATAGATATTTTCCTTCGAGAAGAACAAGTTATATTCTTGAAACTAGATATCGAAAGGCCGATTTCAGTGCCTCGAGAACAATTTTCATCACAAGCTCAATGCTTGGCATTTATTTTCATGAGAACAGACAATTTTTGCCAACAAAAATATCTGTAGCCTCTTTTCAAAAATGCCCATTTTCGAAAAACACCTTGTAACTCCGAAGACAGATATCAATATGCGGATTTCACCTGACTTTTTCATGAGAATCGGACCTCAGGCACCGACATCAGTTTCCTTCCATCTGGTTCGAGAATAGGACTTTCCCTTTAAAATTGTCCAATTTGGCCCACCCTGTACATAAATAACCTACCTGAGTGATAACACCGCATCCTTTTCGTATCGTAACAACAATCCGCCTGCAGACATTCCTTATCCGTGAAATTTTTCCTTCCACATGGCACACGGAAGGTGTCGTTCACCAAACAAGTGTACAAATCCTCGCGTGTGAAGGTGCCTTCATCCACTACTAGGTAGTACACTAAAATAGGGCTGAGGGCCATCAGAAAGAGGAACAGCCTACCGAACGTCTTTCCTTGGCAGAGGCCGTCTTTCCAGCTGGTTTTTCTCTGGGGCGTCTCTCCATTTAGGTAGTCTTCGCGGGTTTCGTTTTGTTCTCGAACCCAGTTCATGATGATTCACTTTCATGACAATCGAACTTCACACAAACATGATTTTGAGCCCGCATTTGAATATCCTCGAAGGGACTTATCGATATGGCAGATAAGATAAACTTTGATAAAATTAATTTGAGATTTTTCAATGAAAATTTGAATCGTTACAGATTAAGCTGATTATTCTAATCTTAGTAGCGGATGAACTGAGAATTCCTACAAGTTCATGTGTAATTCAGTAGAAAGATTTTCATTTCATTCATTAGAAAGGTACAACCCAGCCAACACATCTGCGACATGACATCTCTGGGATGTCGCGTTTAGGTAACAGTGCGATATCACAAACGTTCCATCGCAGTGATGTTCATAAGCAAATAACACATCTGCGACATGACATAATACGAATGTTCCATCGCTGCGATGTTCAGAAGCAAATACATCTGCGACATGACATATCTGAGATGTCGCGATGAGACAACACTGCGATATCACGAATGTTGCATCGCTGCGATGTACAGAAGCAAACTCATATGCGAGAATTTTTCAAAAATTTGTTATTAAGATTCTTGTTCGGTGAAAAACAATACATAAATATATATACGTTACTCAAGAAAGTGAAGCTGAATTCGCGCAAATACTCGTTATATACATAGCTATCAAATTATTCTTGGTTTGCTATTACATTTTATGACAGGTATATCCCATCGAATTGAATTATTTATATTTCTATATTTGCTCTCATGATTCATTTCGAGAAACTAGAATAAATACTGAAATTTGAGAAAATGCAATAACAATATCGGCGTACATGCACTGGTCCTATTGATACTGGCCCATCAATGTCTGCCGGCATTTTGCCGTTCTGGCCAATTCTGGCTACTATATTCTGGGCCAGTATATTGCCGACTGAAATTGTTTGCTGGCAATGAATTGAATCCATAATTCTACTGACAATTCAACTCATGTATGAAAAATCCCGTAAACCGCTGTGATTTCGTCATTATGACAGCGAAAAAAGTTTTCCAGCGACAATTTGATTCATGTATGAAAAATCCCACAAGCCGCGTGATTTTGTAATTATGACAGCGAAAAATGTTTGCCCTAACTTTTCCAGCGACAATAACCGAACCTAACTTTTGAAAGCATGACAAACAGCCATGAACAAATGTTTGATGAATTGAATTGTCTTACCGAATTACACTTTAGCTTTTTTTTAGTCGAAGTAAACTTGGCATTTATAATTCGAATTTTGTTGCCATAATTGGTAATTCAACTCAAAAAACTGCCAGAAAAAATTATGAGTCATATGGACTCATAATTTTTTTAGAGGCAGTTGTTTTCGTCAAATTGCCTTATGTCAATCATTCTCAATCTTGCGTTGTCAGAATAGTTTATAATCTTTGGAAATGTCACGATATGGAGTGGAGATATTGAAAAATCCAAGTTAGGTATTTGTGTTTCATTGGACTGAACAATGTTACGGATATGAATTATTTAATACTACATAATGTCGAGTTCCTTGCAATAAAATATATTTCCACCAACTTAAGTGATATAAAGTTAGTCAAGAATAATAGTTTGAACTACCACCAGCTGCAATTTTTTTTTTTTTTTTTTTTTTTATCATAATGATCAATGATATCTTCCTGAACGTTCCAGATGGACTCCTGACACTATATGCTGATGACACATCAGTGGTCTTAAACAGCAAAAATTATGAAGACCTTGCTGAAAAGTCAACCAACTGTATCAGTAACATGAAAAGGTGGTGTGACACTAACGGACTGATATTGAATCTATCTAAAATAACTTTGTTTTATTCACACCTATAACAACAAAATCTGATATCTGCTTATTGGTGAGGCCTGGTAATGAAAATAATGTATCCATCAAACAAAGTAATTCTGTCAAATTCTTGGGTTTACATGTGGATGAAAATCTTTCTTGGGAGACCCACACACGAAATTTGGTAAAATCGTTGTCATCAAAGAATTTTGCAATTTTTCAACTAAGAAAAGTAACAAATACCGAAGCTATAATGGCATATAGCTGTGTACATTCTCAACTAATGTATGGCATACTATGTTGGGGTAATAGCTCTGGTTCTGAAAAGGTATTCATCAGTCAAAAACGTATAATAAGAAGTATATTTGGTATGAGATCAAGGGACTCTTGTCGTCAGATATTCATTTCTCAAAAAATTCCAACCATTTACAATATTTACATTCTGACCGCTCTATGCTTCACTCACGATAATCTTAAAAATTTCAAAACATGTGGTGATATTAATCTTTATACAACAAGAAATGCAAATAAACTATTCATTCCTCCAGCTTCACTCGCACAGATTAGAAAAGGTCCAGTCATAACAGCTCTCAAAATATATAATCATTTGCCTGACTCACTCAAAGTTCTAAAGAATCCTCTATTCAAAAGACAGTGCAAATTATTCCTCAAAAATAAAAGCTACTACTCTCTCATGGAATATTTTGATGATTCATTTTAATTTGTATCATTCGTCTTAGAGTACTTCTGTTTTATACATAATTCTTTGTAAACTGTTCTATGTCTGTTTTGTTTTTTTTTTTCTCCCAGATCTTGGGCTAGTGTCTAGTTTTAATATTATTACAGTTTTTATCCTAAATTGACAATTTCTATACTTGTTGTGCAAGTCTTATGAAAAATAAATACTTACTTACTTACTTACTTACTGCCTTATCAATATTTTCCGTTACTAAAGTTGGTATGTTGTACTTTATTTAGCGTAATCTCATTCTAGTATTCATTCAAATGTCGGCGTGAAATTTTCTTACCGGGAATATAGGAAATTCTCCCTCATCTTCGACTCGGGAAAGTCTTTCAAAATATTCGTGTTTTCGAAATTATTCCGGCAATAATTGAAGCTTTCGTGATATTATAAGTGACAATTTAACTCATGTATAAAAAATCCCATAAGCCGTTGTGATTTTGTCATTATGACAGCAAAAAAAGTTTTCCAGCGACAAAATGGAACCTAGGTCTATGTCAATCTTTCTCAATCTTACGTTGTCAGAATAGTTTGTAATCTTTGCAAATTTGTCGATTTGGAGTGGAGATATTGAAAAATCTGTCAACAATAATAATATGCTTTACGCATTCCTTTAATTGTCCGAATTACACTCAAGCAAGGCAAAGTAAATTTGACATTTGTAATTAGAGTTTTGTTGCCTTTAGGAAATGTAACTCAAAAAACTTAGGAGTCAAGTCATAATTTTTGTCGGTTACTCAACCGAAAAGATACATACAGAGTGGGCCTTTGAAAACGAAACAGAGGCTCTGTAGGTCGCCAAAACCGGATTATGAAAAGAATCTGAAACACGTCAACTACGTCTTCGAGGGGGACATCGTCCTACAATATTTTCAGCCCTGCGGCGTTGCCGCTGCTAACGAAAAGAAGCAACAACTTTGTTATTTCAAATGGAACACCTTGTATTTCATTGCATTTTTAGATTCCCCCCGAAGAGCTGATTTCATCAATGCATCACACTTGGGGTCTAGCTGTAATGGTTTCAGGGATATAAAGTGTTCAAAATCGAGATTTTTCAACTTTGACATTTTTTTGTGTCGAAATTATTCATTATTGGTCGAAACGGCTCTCATGTCCCTATCTCAACTTGTGATTTACTATCTACTGACATTTAATTGGAACAGATACAGGGTGATCAGAATTCTGAATCTTGAACCACTGCATGCATTGATGAAATCAGCTCTTCGGGGAGAATCTAAAAATGCAATAAAATACAAGGTGTTCCATTTGAAATAACAAAGTTGTTGCTTCTTTTCTTTAGAAGCGGCAACGCCGCAGGGCTGAAAATATTTTAGAAAGATGTCCCCCTCGAGAATGTAGTTGACCTGTTTCAGTTTTTTTTGATAATCCGGTTTTGGCGACCTACAGAGCCTCTGTTTCGTTTTCAAAGGCCCACTCTGTATAATGATGAAGATGGAAAGCCCTAATTTTGAGTACAATGGCAAATGAAAAAACTCCGCCGCATCCTGTGATAGTCAAACTCACAACCTCTGGGTTACATGCCCAACGCTCTGCCAATTGAGCTAACAGGTCGTCCGTCGATCAATCGGCAGGGAGGTCGAGTTCTCATCACACACCAGGCGGCAGAATCCTTCCAATTTCCGAAGTCACTCGACATCATGCACTATACGAAGCATCGCTGACTGGGTGGTACTATACAGTCACCATATTTCTCCGTTTGTCCTCTGGCATTGTCTTTCCTTGTACACGGAAATGTCCGAAGGCAATCATACATTAGAATAGATTAGATTTGGAATGGGGCCTTCGGGCTATCTGCCTCCACACTGCGACCTTTTCAGATCTATTGTGTCTGCCCTCAAAATCGATTAGAGTTCTTCGGCTAGCCCCGCCTTCTCTATGAGACTCCATAGGCTAGCTCTCAGATCTCCTGTGTATCTCTGGGCTCCTGGTTTTTCCTCACCCAGCGTAAGGAACCTCAGTCTTGACAAGCCCTCACAGTGGCAAAGTATGTGTACTGCTGTTTCTTCCTCTTTTTGACAGAACCTGCACAGCAGTTCTTCAGTCAGACCTATCGTACTCATGAGTTTGTTGAGCCTACAATGCCCTGTGAGAAGTCCCACTAGTATTCTAGTTGAACTTCGTTTCTGGCTTAGTAGATATTCTGTGAATGTTGGCGATGGTTTTTTAATAAACTCTTTTGCCTGTCTCATTCCTGGCGATTTGTTCCACCATTCTTGAGATTTAGTTTGCATCCATAATTTGATACTAGTCTTTTGTATAGCTTTCGCAATACCACAGAAGGGTTCTGGGCCATTAAGAGCTTTGTTTGCTCCTGCTCGGGCAAGTGAGTCTGCCTCTTCATTGCCCCTCGTACCCTGTATGTGCTGGTACCCATGCTAGAGTCAATCTGTTCTGACTGCCCAGTGCATTTAGGGTTTCTAAGCAGTCCCATACTAGTTTTGAGTTAACTTGCATAAAGTTGACTGCTTTGATTGCAATCATACATAGGAGTCGTCATAATTTTTGTCGGTTACTCAACCGAAAAGATACATATTATAATGATGAAGATGGAAAGCCCTAATTTCGAGTGACAACGGAAAATGAAAAAACTCCAACGCCCTGCGAGAGTCGAACTCACAAACTCAGGGTTACATGCCCAATGCTCTGCCAATTGAGCTAATCGGTCATCTGTCGATTAATCGGCAGGGAGGTCGAGTTCTCATCACACACCAGCGTGTGGCCTACGGTCTCGTAATTTTTTCGAATGCAATTTTTCATTTTTTCTACAAGCGTGCGTGATTCATCCTATACCCATACTCGATTTAGTTTGGGAAGTGTCATTTTCCCGCAACATTGCGAGAATTTCCCGCACAAGTGCGGGAAAAACAAAAATATGATGATATGGCAAAATATAAGTGGTACGTGATGAAATATGAGAGTTTGAGTTTGTTTTTTGCAGTATCAAGTATGTATGTTCAGAATCATCCATCAAATTGCACTATTTATTGTGAAAATTAAGAAATATTGAAAAAAAAAATTGATTATTATAAAAATACCTCTATAGATTTGGATTGATCTGATGGGAAACGAGTATTGTTGTCATGCCAATCAAACCTCAAATTAGTTTGTAATTGTCGAAGTGACAGACACAGGGTTACTGTCATTTTCGATCCAGTGGAATTGCCATTATGTGGTCAAAAACTTCCTGCTATAGGTATCCGATACAGATGCGTTATTGCCAACGAAGTCTTGAGAAAGGCATGAGAAGCTATACACGCGTTTAATTGTATGGTGCAACAATAAAGAAATTAAAATTAAAAAAGAAGAAATAATATTTTTGGCTCATTTTCTAGAAGTGTCTGAAACCTAAAGACTAAACACCTTATGGGCCTGCTGGCTTCCGCAATGAACCTATACATAATGCGTCAAACTCTAAGTTCACAATAGCTATTACTAATAATCAGTAGATAGAGAATATATTTCTCTTGTTGGTTGTTCCTATATGAATGAATAATTAATTGAACAAATCAATCAATTTCCTATGCTTGTAGAAAAAATATTGTTCCTAACTCATGCGGAAAGTGTCTTTGCCGCACTCGACTGCTTGCCGGAACTCAGCTTCGCATCTTGTCAACGTTCATGTCAACGGCAGTCGCGTGCGGGAAAGAATCACTTTCCGCACTTGTTAGGAAAATTACTATTCCCGATACCATAATTCTCAATGAAATTTCAATTTACTTCCACAAAAAAGCTAAGTGAATGCTAACAATTTGGGTCGTTCTTATGCTGGCCAGAATTGTAGAAAATGAAAAAAATTCTGGTGAACATTGATGAGCATGTACCAATAGGAGACGCTGGCCGTCATCAGGGCCACACTACAAGTCTGTCGATACATTCAATTGAAGAAAAAGTTTTACTTTGCAATGTGTTATCAATGCGCAAACCTTGCCAGTTTTTGACGTTTGTAGGAAAAGGTAATTTGCTTGGAATTATTAAAGAAGGTTTTCAAATAAAATTGTGCAAAGATTTAATAAAAATGATTATTCAACAAGTTGAAAAAAATCCCTGGCATATGACAGAAAATATTCAATTTTCCTTAAATGATATTTAATTTTTTTGAGATCTTCCAATTGGACAGAAGGAAAATGTTCATCAGGAAACTGTTTAGAAAATGTCTTTGGGTTCCTTTCTTCTGGTTTGATTGCCTCATTAAATAAATGATGGATATCAGAAAGAGCACACAGAATGTAAAACTTTGAATTTGTCTTTTTTGGCCCCTCCAATATTTTCTTCACGTCTTCACGCATTGTCTGTATATTTTCACAGTCACTGAGAATCCAGTCACTCTAAAAAAATATTGAATTCATATTTGGTAACTTAATATTTGATATTTTATGCGAAAAAGTTATTTTAACAGTTTTGAATCAGTTGAAAAATTGGGTTATAGCTTGTGGCATTTCTTTATAAAACATACAGATTTTCAATTTCATTATTCTTATGAAGTTTTGAAAATATTGAAGGAAAAAAAAATAAAATTGCTAGAATATAAGAAGGTGCAATCATTTTTATAAAAGAGAATTCCTAATATGATTTATTTGAAAATGAGAGGCCCAGTGTGGTCCATGTTATCTTTTCAAAAATTTTTCACTTTCCACAGTCTTTCTATGATATTCAGTCAATGAAAAAAATATATGGCACAAAATAGACAATAGCATTTTCCCGAGCATTTTCCTGTTAAAAAATTAGTCAATATAAGATGAGGAAGCATATGAAAATACATCTGAGAAGGATGCCATTTTCTTTAAGAAAAAAAATCAAGTTTGTGCATTTTATTTTGAAATCGATATTTCAAGAGGCTAAAAATGCCACAATCACTCTAAAAATCTACTTACATTAACACATTCCATTTCCACAGATTTCACAGCCATTTCATAATCTTCAAAGTTCTGTGCACTCTTTAAGGTCAAGGAAAGGGTGACCAAACAAGTGACAGCTTCTTTAGCAAAACTGAAATGTTCCCCATTGAAATATCTTGCTGAGAAGGCATAAGCTGCCAATATATTGATCATATTATACTTGACACAATCTGCAGGAGGTTTGGTCTACAATTTGAAAAAAATAATGAAAACTTGAAAAATTGAGTAGAAATCACTTACTATCAACTTTGAAGAATCCTTTATATCACAAAGTGGAGGACAGTCATTTTCATATTTTTCTTTCTCAACATCAACTTCTTCTATTTTGGTATTATCACAGTATAACCACCAGGGTTGCCAAGCAGTTATAAGTTTTGAAACATCCTCAGATCTAGAAATGATCAATATAAACATGAAACAAACCAACACAAATATCCAATCACTTTAAAAATGCTACAAATTCCTGTTTCTCATCTTCTGTTAATTTACTCCAAACTTCTTCTGAATCATCTAGATTCACTCCTGCTAATCTTTCTGTGATGTCTAGATGGGCATCATCATCATCTGAATCAACATCTGAAGCATCATCTGGATAATTTTCGTCTTCTGGTCCATCTTCAAGGTTTAATGAGTTGGCTTCATGGACTCCCTTGAGGATTTCCATGATCTTAGCCTTTGACTCATGGTTGTCTTTGTCCAGATGGAGTTCCTCCAAAACATTATCTTTGTAAAAGTTTTCACTGCATTCCAGGTGTGTTTTCGATTGGTAACAGCTCAGAGAACAATACAAAATATTGCAGCGGGGACATGAGTATTTGGCCAATGCGTTCTCACACCTATTTGAAGAGGAAAAAATTCGATTTTTCGATGATAATATGATCAATGGATACTCACAATTTACAAGTATTCGTATCGTCTAGCTCTATAATTCTTCCTGTGGCCATTTTAAAGAAATACAGCTGATAAGTTGTACTTTTCAACAAAAATAAATAAACAAAAACAACTGTCAGGTCTATATCTAACCTAAAAATAAAAAACGTCACGTCCAAAGCCAAACATAGAATTCAAAATTTAACACAGAACGTTAAAGAAAATGGGAGTGACTACTGCGCAGAAAACTCGGTGATCTAGCCAGAGTACTAATAAAATACACTGCCCAACCCAAATATTTCATTATTTAGCAATTTCTAATTTGAAGAAAAAAGTGACGTAACGAACAGATAAAGCTACCGAGGATGAAGATAAGCATTCCTCTACAAAGATGATTTATAGATAAATTTGTTTGATATATAATGGCCAATGCAGTAGAGGTTCGGATTCCGTACGCCACCGACTTGCTTTCTTTTTTCGAAGTAATTAATTCAAAAAAATCTCGAAAAAAAATCTGTGAAGGCATTTACTGTTGGGACCGATAGTCATTCGCTATTTCAATGATGTTATATATGTGGATATATATATATATAATATTATATTATTGCTATCCTACAATCTATCTACATACAAGCAAGTCGAGTTATTTACACCATTTATAACTCAAGAACAGCTGGACCGATATTGTTTTTTTTTTTTAGATTTCTAAAGTCCGGAATATATAGGATAATGAGTATTGAAATTCGTGAAAATTTGGAAATTCGAGATGGCTGCTCCAAAATGGCAGATTTTCCAATTATTTTAATCCGTTTCTATTCACAATTGGTAGCTGGGAGTTTTCGGAGTCGGAGAGTATGATTCCTTCGTCAAATTTTGGAAACTAAAGATGGCGGAACCAATATGGCATAAGTTTTGTAATTGTGATTCGATTCTATTCAAAATCGGTATCTGGGGGTTTTCGGGGTCGGAGATTATGATTCTGTCCTTAATCAATAAAAAAACCTAAATAACTTTTAATTGCAACAAAATTTCAAGTAAAAATCGTAACAAGTGCTCAGATATGCTCGAAATGTTTTCACTTATCGACACAAAAAAATCGGTTTTGGAATTAAATACGAACGTTTATTTACTGTTTCCGAGGTGAATTTCAAACGCTTGCCATTTTGAAACAGCTTGGCCGTTTGCACAAACGAAGCGGCCTAAAAGGTACCACGTGACCCCTCTTTACATTTGAAAAAAAAAGATGATGGTGCCCACTTCACACTAGGCTACGTAAACACAACCACAAGTAGTAGAAAAGATACCTTTTCAAGCTTGTTCCGTTCAAAAGTTAAAGGGAAGGATGGACTTTTAACGTTGTGTCGGTATCGTAAATTGGTATTACTACAGAGGTTATTCATTAGTTGATGAGCAGTCTATTGTCTATTATGTGATGAATTTATAGTTTCCAGATATCTCGCTGACCTTTTTATCGTTAATGTCACAAGAAATTCATATGTAATTTATTTCAGAGATGTTTTTACAATAATAATTATGATATAGCCATCCAAAATGTTCACGAGAATAACTCTCAACTTTACGAAAAGAAACTTCTCCAGTGAAGTTGGCGGAAAAACTACTGCCCTATACAACTTTCACTTGAAAAACGGTGGAAAAATCGTTAATTTTGGTGGGTTTCTCTTACCAGTTCAGTATAATGATTTGAAGATAGTCAATTCACACTTATTCACACGAAGAAGCGCTTCACTTTTCGATGTATCGCATATGCTTCAAACGGAAATAAGAGGTAAGCGAAACAATCCACCAATATGTTTTTTATTCTCAACACCCTTTTATTAGCTTCACCTCTATACAGGGTGTTGCGAAATTCGAACGACAACGCTTAACAGGTGATAGCCCTCGTGATTTTATAATCACTGAGATAAGTTTTCGGGATACAGGGCGTTAAAGTAAAGAAATAAAAATAGTTGTTTCGCAATATATCCAGAAAAATTGAATATAATGCATTCAACTTCGGTATTTGTTTTCATCTTTGAATGGGGCATTTTTTGACCAGGAAGCCATTCCGGACATTTTATCCAGTGGTACCCTACGGGGGGTTGTGGCAACTTTTCCTCCCATATTTTATACGCCACTGATTAAATTTCAATTTCAATTCCACGAATTCATTGTTCAATTTTGTTCAAAAAATTCATCACATTCAACTGAGCTGAAATGAACAGAGTTTTCGAGATATTCGACCCAAAATAGAAGATCGCATAAAAATATTTCATCATTTTCAGTAATATTTTTCTGGTGTTGAGTAGATTAGATACTATTCCAATATCATTTTGTAGCTGAACAGAAATAAAGAGACAATAACATTTTTTTTTATTTTCTACTACTGAGGAAGAAGAAAAATTGCTATGCAAACTTCTGTTTTGAGTCAATTATCTCGATAACTTGGTTGCTTGATGGTTTTAATCTTCTCCTGAAGATGCTAACATAGTTAGCGAAACACATGTCGAGGCGTTAAAAAATCGGTTGGGTTAGTGGTAAAACAGTGTAGTGTATCTCGATAACTGTTTATTTTAGCTTAGTTGAAGGTGATGCGTTTTTTCAACATAATTGGATAATTGGAAATATTCGAAATTTCATCAGTGGCGTAGAAAATATGGGAGGAAAAGTTATCACAACCCTCTGTAGCGCACCTCTGGATAACATTCTCGGAATGTCTTTCTGGTCAAAAAATTAACCATTGAAAGATGAAACCATATAACGAATTTGAATGCATTATATTAGGATAAGATGTCGAATCCAATGTGGCGGACGGATGAATTTTGTAAATATGATTCAATTCTATTGAAAATTGGTATCTGATGGGTATTTTCGGGGTTGAAGATTATGATTCTCTCGTCAAAATTGCAAAATTCATGATGGCGGATCCAATATGGTGGACGAGTTTTGTAAATATATGATCCGATTCTATTCAAAATTGGGATCTGGGGGTTTTCGGAGTAGAAGATCGATGATGATGATTTTGTCAAAATTGGGAAATTCAATATGGCGGTCGGGTTTTGTAATCATGATCCGATTCTATTAAAAATTATTATTTGTGGGTTTTCGGGGTCGGAGATTATGATTTTTTTTCAAAATTGGGTACTTACAAAATATATAAAAACAAGGAGAAAAAAGCTTTTGTAGTCAGTTGAACTAAAAAATAAAAAATAAATATTGGTTTAAAGAACTAAAGGAACGCCTTTTTATAGATAGCCAAACTAACTCTGCGATTAGAGGTCTATAAAAAATCACAAGTTTCCATCGTTCAAGTTTGAACCCCCTGATTGGGTATGAAAGTGTTGAAAAGGAATATTCTCAGATGAATTATGAACATACAAAAATGGATATATTATTCATCCGATTTGAAGATGAATGTCAATTCTCAATTTCGGAGGATTTCATTCTTTATTTTTCATGTTCTCCTTTTGAATGTTCATCAGATATAATTCAATGTTCGACGTGGCAAATAGCCAGGAAAGTAGTTGTTCTCTGTTGAATATTCAGAATGATGTGTGCGTGTACATATTTTGTCTGAAGGAGAATGCAAATTCTCAATTTCAGAAGTTTTTTTTTCATATTTTATTTTCAAACTCTTATCGTGTGTGTTTATTGTTTTCTATTGAATCAACTGAAAAATAGTAAATATTCTCATCACATAGAGAATGCGAATTCTCAATGCATTACTTTATATAAATATATATCCATTTTTGTATGTTCATAATTTATCTGAGAATATTCCTTTTCAACAATATTTTCTATGTTGTGTATTTATCAACACACTTTAGTTATCTAATTTTCTACTTCTTTTCAGTTTGGCTATGTATAAATTAAAGGGTGTTTCTTTAGTTTAGTTTTGATATCCAATACGAAACTGTCAATTTTTGTAAACGAAACAGTCGAAAATTAAATTTTGTGATGTGAAGAAATGGAATAAGGAATCCAGGTTCGTTTTAAGAAAATGTGAGTTGATGATGGTTTCTGGAAGACGAAACGTCGGATTTCAAATTTTAAAACGCCAACTTGTAGGGAAGAAAGAGTGGCGATGATGAAGTGTCATTTGTTTCGATAAATTTCTTCAAATAAAACAAATAAAAAAAGGAAAGAAAAGAGAAGGTACTGGTTTCGGTTTTCTTCGTATATCTCCAAAAGTATTCGGAGTTTCAAAACGGTATTTGTTTAGGAATATAAGTGCGCAACTTTGGCATAATTTAACCGACCCTGGTGTATCTCATATGGTTTACTAGTTCCTAATGATAAGCATCGAATTCCAGCCATCCTGAACACATATTATCGACAATAAATAATTCAAATATATTTTTGGGCTTAGGGCACCCTCAAAAAGTGTATAATTTTCTGTATGTATTTTTTCCAAAATGTGTGTTGAATTGCTTGAAAAGTTATGTTATAGCAGAATATGTAAAAAAAACAATGTAATTTTTTTTTATTCTTAATTTTCAGGAAAAACTTGTATTGACTATGTGGAATCGACTTGCACCGCAGACATACAGGGTATGGAAGATAATACAGCCAGTCTGACCGTATTTCTCAACGAGAAAGGGGGCATTCTTGACGATTTGATAGTGACAAAAATTTCAGAGGAGCATTTGTACATTGTTTCGAACGCCGCTAGGCGAGAACACGATCAAACATTGTTATTGAAAGCTTTGGTGAGTAAAAAAATTATACGAAATTTCCATGACTTCGAAAACCCTCCCAGGTAGTTATCTTCAAACAAAAATATTGAGTTGCTTTTATTATTCATTTTTATAACTAACTGAAACAAAATATTCATTCCTCTTTCCAATACCGTCTGTCCCAAGTTATCGTATATGGGCAATATATCTCGCTTATTTGTCAAAATAATAAAAAAATAAAAAACTGCATTGAATGGCATCAAACACTCTTCCTGATGACTAATGAAAAATGTAATACATTTGCGAGCGCTCTGGTATTCCATTCAGAGCAGCCATAATTGAAGATTATTTCAAATTTTGCAGTGAATTAATGATAATTATCTCATTTATTTACTCTAACGAAATAGACAAGAATGTTTCAATTCAGGTAGGATCGAAAATGAAATGTCTACTTCAAATTCGTGGGTTATATCAGACGACCTGTCTTGCTATAGAATGCACCAGGTAATTAGATTTTATTTCGTCTAACAAAAAAACACAGGTATATAATAGAAAATATCGTTCGTTATACCGGGTGGCTACGGAAGTATTGCCTACGGAATATCTCAGTTATTGTATGGAGTAGGTTTGTGAAATTTGGAGCGTCGATATAATGACATAAGAGCTAGAATTTGAGCATATTGACATGTCGAAGTTAACTTCCGGTCTGACCGGAAGTAACATCAACTTTCTTATTTCAAAGGGAAACCCTTTTTTTTTCTTCTCGCTTTATTCAGCATTCAATTCCCTTTCTAATGACATATCACAAGTTGGTATCTAACCAGAAACTAGATCAGAAAAAAATTATTATTGAAATTCACCGATTAGGCCGTGGAGCAAAATGAAAGCCAAAAATTGAAAAGTTGGCTATGGAAACCATACGTCACTTGATAACAGTTGCTACTACTGTGATATTTTATTTTCATTCGTCGGCGTTATAAAAAGCCGCAAAAAAAAATATTGAGAAAATTGGGGAAAAAAAAATACTCTGTAGGTCCATAACTTAAATAGGAACATACAACTTTTTCTTGCCTGTACTATTCAGCATAACCATTCCTTTCTAATGATATAATAGAAAGTCATTTTTTGAAATGAAATACGCTTCCACGGCCTACTCGCGGTGAATTTCAATAATAATTTTTTTCTGATCTAGTTTCTGGTTAGATACCAACTTGTGATATGTCATTAGAAAGGGAATTGAATGCTGAATAAAGCGAAAAGAAAAAAAATAGGGTTTCCATTTAAAATAAAAAAGTTGATGCTACTTCCGGTCAGACCGGAAGTTAACTTCGACATGTCAATATGCTCAAATTCTAGCTCTTATGTCATTATATCGACGCTCCAAATTTCACAAACCAACTTCATACAATAACTGAGATATTCTGTAGGCAATACTTCCGTAGCCACCCGGTATAGCCTTGGTTCGCCGTGCTATAGTCTTTGGCAGTTTGTCAAACACTAAATATAATAGAGTACATACAACTAAACCTTTCGCTATATTGTTTCAATTGAAACTCGATACGTTGATCCAAAAGTTTGGTAATTTTATCTTTGGCGCTCTAACAAATATCGGGTAAATTTAACTCCACCCCAAACAATATAGCTGGCGCTAGTGAGACTTCAAAGCTCTCTACTGTGACCATACCAAATCAGTGGTGATCTTATGATGATTGACGCGAATATCGCTCTCGAAGTCCTCGCTACAAGACAAAGTGCACGGATTCTTGAACAACTCCAAAGTTGCGAGCAATTGATGCGAATTTCCTAAAGTCCTCGTCACACAGCTCGTAGTCGCGAGCACTTAAAGACGTCGCTAGTAGCAATTAATGCGAATCTCCCAGTGTACTCGTCACAGGGCTGTTTGCGAAATTCTCAAACAGCTCGTAGTCGCGAGCACCTTAAGACCTCGCTAGTGGCGATTGATGCGAATATCCCAAAGTTCTTGCCTGAGGGCTTTGTATGAGAATTTCTGCGTGGGATATCTTCAGGACCTTACTGAGCTCATCCTAGGCGGTGGACATTTGGAGGAGATATAGCGCTCCTAGCGACCTCTTGAAGAAGTTACAAAAGGCATCACATCGTCCTAGAAGGATATATTCAAGATATCTTCAGGACCTCTTCGTGCTGCCTGGGCTGTTTATGCAGATTGAATAAAGATAGTATGAATTGAAGACTGAATATACCGTTTATCAATTTACAGTTTTCTATAAACTAAACGGACTACTCTTAATTTGACCTTTGTTGTCTTTTCAAAGCATTTCATTTGCGATGTTTACCTGAAATGTGATGTTTCTCATTTTAGGATGCCCACAAGAAGCGATATCCTAGTGCCGATATAAACGTGACTTTTTTCGATCCCTCAGAAAAAAGTTTGATAGCATTGCAAGGCCCAAAGGCAGCTGAAGCATTAACGAGTATAACAGATGTAGATATTTCCAAGTTGTACTTCATGAACACCCTGGTAGGAAACGTTGCCAATGTTCCAGATTGCAGGATAACCAGGTAAGTATACATGGTGTTTCGGAATTCGACCAATAACGCTCAACAGGTAATAGCCCTATTTAATGTGACGTCAGTTTTTATGCTGTTTCGTTATTGGTAAGATAATCTTCCATTTCCACTTATGAAGCAAGGTTGTCAAGTCACCAATTATAATCAAGTTATCAAAAAGATGTTGGAGCCCTGTCGTTCAATTAAACATAATAGGAGGACATTATAGATCATTCTTGAATTTTTCGAGCAACCAGCATGTCCAAATTTTTTTTTCTCCATAACAAAATATCATGTGAATGTTGGAGACTTGGCAACATTGTTCTGAATGCTGAGAACTGACAATACCACGCCCACAAGTCGTACGCGGGGTTGTCACGTTCACCGAATCAAATGTTCACTAGTGTAAATTGATATAATGATTATTTACACAAATTTATTACAAGCAATAAGCCACAAATCCTTAGGGAACATTTTGGGACAATTGAATTTTTATTGCTAATTAGGAATATTACCATTAAGCAGTTGAGAATTTATGAGCTATTGAATAACTAATATTTCTGAAGTTCCCCATCGTATTTCAACACATAGCAACTGTGCTATGGTCTGCCATTACTTACGAAATCGTGGCGTCAGTTTTTACTTGCGGTAAAATTCTAGCCTTGGCATTATTGATGATTTTTAAGGAATATGAAATTGAAAGACGATCGTGTGACGATTCCATTTAGCAAATAAAAAAAAATAGTTCACTCGTCCATATTAGTGTTCAGTTTTTGAGATACAGAGTGTTTTTTCCCAATAACTCAAGAATTATTGAATATTTTGCATTTAAATTTGGTATATGATTTCATCTTTGAGTGGGGCATTTTTTGATCAGAAAATTCCGGACATTCTATCCAGTGGTGCGCTACAGGGGGAGGGGGAGATTCCGCTAACTTTTCCTTTCATATTTTCTAGGCCACTGATGAAATTTCTATTATTGTCAATTCTTCGAATTCATTGTTCAATTTTGTTCAGAAAATGTATGACCAAAAATAGAAGTTTGCATAGATATTTTTCATCAAATATCTCGAATACTGTTCACTTTAGCTCGGTTGAAGGTGATGCATTTTTTGAACAATATTGAACAATGAATTCGAGAAATTGAATATAATCGAATATTCATCATCAGTGGCGTAGAAAATATAGAAGGAAAACTCAGCACAACTCCGTGAAATGCACCACTGGATGAAAAATTGGGAATAACTTTCTGGTCAAAAAATAACCCATTCAAATATGAAACCATATACCGAATTTGAATTCAAAGTATTCAATCATTCTTGAGTTATTGCGAGATAACTATCAATATTTCTCAACTTCAACACCCTGTATCTCAAGAACTGAACACTTGAAGACCGTATGTCCATGCCTCAGTAATTATGAAATCACGAGGGGTATCACCTGTCAAGCGTTATCTGTCGAATTTCGAAACACCCTCTGTATTGATGCCGGTATAACTGAAAGTAGCCATTATCGCTGAAAACATTTTTGGTGAATCCGGCATCACTGTAAACAGCCCCATGACGAAGTTTGAAATGTTATTCGATATAATGCTGGGTTTATAGATTCAATCAAACTAACAATTTGGAATTAACAATTAACAATTAATAATCATGAGTGTTTATACATATCTGATATTAATTAAGAATTGAAAGTGAAATGTCTTCTAATCAAATATCAAAATGATGTTAAAAAGTGATTTTGGTCTCCACAATTCATGAATCTATAAATAATATTCCAATTTAATATCACCAAACTCCACTTGAACAATGACAAATCCAATCTTCATGTTCTGTCTCCAGAATTTCCTAATTCTTAGTTGTTAAGTTGAAAGTTGGCCAACTTAATAATTCTTAATTCTTAATTTAAATGACAGATGTAAATTTATAAACCCTCATAGATGTTTCCGTGTATTCAACTTTTCAATTTCATAGTTGTTAGTTTAATTCTTAGTTTAGTTGAATCTATAAACCCGCAGCATAATGTCTGAGAAACGTGTGAGAGAATAAGCTTTTCGTGAATGATCCTGTATAAATATTTCACCAGCTGGTTCTATCACCGAAAATAATTTAAAAAAAAATCATAGAGCTTTTCTTCAATGTCCTTCCTATTTTTTGAGCGAGTCAACTGTAAAAATTGAAACTAGGGATAATATGAAATTGAAGCATGAAGTAAAATTAACAGATGAAAATTTCAAGATGCTGACTGGGCGCCATCTGGATAAAACAATTTAATGGAAAGGGGTATCTTGTAACACCTCTTTTTGAAGCTCCTGACGAATACTTCACAACCCTAGAATATGAAGTAAATATCTTCACCTATTACAAAATGGCGGAACATTTAATAGCACCACCACACATTACTCCAGACAAGTTATAAATATTTCGATAATACTTTTTCTTACGAGCGTGCGCAAAGTAGTACTTTTCCGCACTCATTTGCGTGCGCAAAGTAATACTTTTCCGCACTCAGTGCGGATATGGGTGTTATCCGCACGGCGTGCGGATAAGTGAAACTACCCAAAAATCTCACTGGTATGGAACATTTATATTCATTTTAGTTGCTGTAGACTATTCTATGCACTATAAGAAGCCGCGTTATCCCTTTTACTTTTCAACCGTTCCGTTCTTCCCGATATTTGTATTAATTTCACCTCAATATAAATATCAGGGAAATGATTCAATTTGCTATCATTATATTTTATTGATATGTTGTTGTTTAGCTATTTCTATGAAGTTTAACTGAAAATTATTCAATAAATTGTAATTTGAGTTGAAATTTTTTATTTTCGTTCTCATCTGAAATGAAGCTCGTAGGGAAAATGTGATTTTCTATTATTATATTTTTTCCAAAAAAGGTTCGCGCATTGATAACAAATTGCGAAGTGACACTTTTTTTTCAGGTTCCTACGATACCATGATACCTTGCACAAAACAATGCGCGAAGTAAAACAGTGCGCGAAGTACCTCTACTTCGCGCATTGTTATGTAAAATATATGAGATATTTATATTTCAACTTCATGGTTCTCAATCGAGCAAACATCCACGAAATCATTTATTTCTGAATGTTCAACAATGACTTTCTTTTAGCTCTTGGAGCGCACGAAAGGAAATTCCTATTATGTTCGTGGAACATCGTTCGTACCTAGGGAGGATTGGAGGAGGCCTTTTAAGCCAGTTCAACACTATTTTTTATATCAAGCTAAGCATATTTTTAACTTAGAACCACATTTTTTGACGTTTGTAGAAAAAATGTTGTTTGCAACTCGAGCGCGAAATACTTTGGTCATCTCGACTATTTTTTTAACTCGGCTCGTTAAAAGAATCAGATCTCGATCACCAAAGTAGCATTTCGCGATCTAGATACGAAAATAACTATTATTGTTATTTGTGATTGTTGTATAGTTACATTTTTCAATAAGTTCTAATTTTTTTTTATTTTCCTTTTCATCTGATATGAAACTCGTAGGAAAAAAGTTGTTCCTAACACGTGCGCTCCGCGTCGTTCGCCTAACTGTATTTGCGTGTGGAAAAGTAACACTTTGCGCACTTGTTGGGAAAATAGCTATTTCCGGTCGATGGTTGTCCGTCGAGGTCCTACGGAATGGCCAGCCCGCTCGCAGAATTTGAAAACTTCAGACGATTTTTTAATGGGGCTATTTGAAGCAAAATGTGTACGAAACTGCACCTCTGCTTCTATATTAGATATACGACTGAGAATTATGAATATTTGTAGAAATATCGACGTAACTGTGTTCGAAAGCGTTCGGCGTAAAATATCGAATTGACTGTTCTTATGTCAAGAAGTTCAAGGCAACCATTTCGATCATCTTCTGAACTATGAACTCAGCTTATTTCCTCAAATTATGAAGTGAACGTCGATGAATTCAGGCAATTATTAAATGTTCCGCTATTTTGTAGTACCTAGGTGAAGATATTGACTTCATATTCTAGGGTTGTGAAGTATTCGTCAGGATAGCTTCAGAAGGATGTACCACAAGACTCCCCTTTCTATTTAATTTTTTTCCTAGATGGCGTCCAGTCGCCATCTTGAAATTTTCATCTGTCAATTTCACTCCAGAATATAGTATTCATGTATCAATTTTATTATCTCAAGTTTCAATTTTTTCAGTCGACCCTTTCGAATAATGAAAGGGGAAGGGGGGCATTAAAGAAAAGCGCGGTATAAAATACGTAGGTATATTTTGAAAAATGTTTCCTGATAAAGAAATGTATAGGTACGGTTCTTTGAAGAAGATATTGTTTCCTGAATAGACTGATGACCTCTTGGCGCTCAACAAAACAGAAGAAATAATTTTGAAATTGTGCAAATTGATATCAGATAGAATAAAATAGACATATTGTCAAGTTTAAAGTTGTGGGATTCATAATTTCTGTTGATTGTTTTCAGATGCGGTTATACGGGAGAAGATGGATTCGAAATTTCGGTGCCTTCCTCAAATATTGAGCAAGTGTCGGAGGCCTTGATTGCGAATGAAAATGTCAAGTTGGCTGGTCTTGGAGCACGAGATTCTTTGAGGTAGTTATCTGCATTCAATTCAGCTCTATCATCGACCAAAAATAACTGTCGATTATGGCTACAGGTACCGTGCACGATAACTGACCCTGGAGGTTAAACAATGAAACACAACCTCACTTTTCTGTAAAACATTGAAACACTACCTCACTAAGTAATCGAAGAATTGAAATAGTTTTTCACAATATTTCTGCATTCGAATTGGGCCATTCATTAATTCAAGCATGTCATCACAGTGTGCTGTTGTACAATGCACAGAAAATGCAGCGAAATACGAAGGAATATGATTTTCTCTCGTGCGCTCCAAGAGAAAAAATATAAAAAATATATTGCTTAGGTAAACTATTTTTTTCGGAATCAGATATACGTGCCAGAAAATCTCATATTCTTGAGTTTACTTCTCAGCGAGCACAAAAACATCTCAGAGATGTTAAAAGTACGAGATTTCGAGACATTGAACCTCCACTGCGATGTTCTGTTCACACATGAATAGAACTATTATAGAACAGCCAATGTCCGCCGCAGGCGGCAATTATCGAGATGCCCTTGATATGTCACAAAACTACCTTCTCCCTAGTTCTTTTTAAAGCCTATTCATGGACACAACAGAACATTTTCAACGCGTCTTGCGCACATTAAATCGCTGTAAAAAACCATTTTCGATGTACTTTTCTGAAGCCTTTTGTCAAAATGAACTTTCGCATTAGGATTCCATTTCCCTTGAATGAAAAAATGCATTTAAAATAGATTGAACATGAAAATATTTTCTTGATATGAAACTACCTTCTTAATCGGATTCTGAGTAGTGCTTACTACACACAGACATATAATTGGAAATATTTTTTCCAATCTTTGAAATGTTCTCCACAATGCATAATTTTGCAACTGCGGAGAAGTTATGTGTATTGATGAATTGGTACTTTTATATATTGATTACACTGAGGCACCGAACAACACATCTTGCATCTGATGGTCATTCTTACAAACTAAATAAGTCTAACACAATAAACTTCACCAAATTCCTTTCTGTTCGTTAGCAGCGTGATGTAAGCGTGAAACGCTGCAAACGCGAATGCCAATTGCGAACAAGAAGAACAAAATCGAAAACAAATCAGAATTCATCGTATTGTGACGTAAGCATGAGACGTTGTGGTAAGGCAAACAAAGAAAGGGCACAAAAGAACAAAAACAATACTTTCAATATCCTTTCAAGACCTCTTTGGGAAGTGCATATTACGCCTCAAAAAAACAGCCTCATGCCTACATTTCTAAAACATCCCAAAACATCCCAGGGATACCTCTCAGTAGGCAAACAAAGAAATGCCACAGAAGAACAAAAACAATACTTCAATATCCTTCAAAGACCTCTTTGGTCAGTGCATATTACGTCTCAAAATAACATCTTCATGCCAACATTTTCAATACATCCCAAAACATCCCAGGGATGTTTGTGCTCGCTGGGTTATTCTTAGTTGGCCATGGCGCCCGCAGTTGCGTTGGGAACAATCAACTGTCACGGAAATGTCATTGTAATTGCCGGCTCGTTTGAATTATTCGAATGAAGATTACTCAAATCTATTTATTATTTTTAACTGAGACATGTTAATTCGCCAATATTTCGAAAACATTTTCGATGCCGAATCGAATGAGAATATAAAATTGGGGGGTTTCCATTTGAAAAAATTGACTAACAATAATTTTTTCAACCGGATCTAAATCATTTTCTGGTGGACGCCCTGTATAACTGTAATCGAATTGATATCGAAATTCTACAGAGCTGGGTGCCCTCCTACTAATAAATCGATACACAATCTAAAATAAATGATCATGTCCAGAAATAAAAAAATAGTTATTTGTTTTACTAGGCAGTAAAGCACAAGATTTATTGCCGCGGCTGGCGTTTCATAGCCAATAAAGCGTGGTCGAGGCTAGGAAGCCAGCCAAGGCATTAAATCTGGGTTCTGCCGTGTGCAACAAATAATGTTTTCTCCAAATTCGTCTACTTTCACGCAAACTTCAAATAATCCACCATTTTGTGTTCACCCAACGTCAGTGTCAATTTTGATTACCAATTTGATTCGAATTATTTCTCGGAACGTTGCATAGCAACAAACTTTTTCTGCCTAGGCAGTAAAAGTATCGTTTTTCTGCCTGTTATGTGCCATTAAAAAGTCACTTTTAATGCCATTTGGAGAAAATAGTAGATTGTTTTATTAGGATCAAAAGTGACACTTTGTTTGACAAGCAAATTTTGCATTTGCTTGTCAAACAAAGTCACTTTTGATCCGAATGAAACATGCTATTTTTTCTGCAACCGAAACAATTAACTCAAATAAACATGTGAAGTGACCACCAATGCCGTGCCATATGTATGCAATGCAACAAATATTGACAAATAATGCATGTGGTGAATATTCCACCTGCATTAACAGCAGGTTAGGTTGTCTAGGATGTTCGAATTGTAGTTTCAATATAAATACAACCACAGTGTGACATATTTGTGTATGGACCAGATGCTCTAATAGCAAATATACCGCGCCAGTGCCAGCTATAGGAACAAGACGTGGAAAATGTTGGGATAGTGAGCATATCAACAATGATAAAGATAATAGTGATTATTTATTCCTCTCCATACTCTGGCATACTACACTGTGTTTGACTTGATAATCAAATGAAGCTAAACAATATCGTTGTTTGAGACGAAAAAACTATTGCTTGCCGTGATTATTCAAGAACAAGTTATCCATCCCGAAAAGAACGAATGAAATACAGATCCAGCAAGTATTTAAATCTTGGAGGCTTCCCTGATCAAAACAAAATCTCCAGCATGGGTATGAAATGCCAAATCTTCTGAAATCGGAAACAAATCAGTTATGCGTCTCAACCCAAATAACCAACCGTCACAATGTTGTTTATTCTTGATGACGTCCAGTAGATCCTTTTTAGTTCCTAGGAGCTAAAGTTCAACTTCAGCTCCTAGGAACTAAAATTCAACTTTATCTCCTAGGCACTAAATATGTTGGCTAGTAACATACCTATTTTTGTGTCAGTAATAGAAACGTCAATTTAAGAGCTAATTTTGGTATCAAAATGGACGACTTTTGTGTCGGTTGCGGAAAAAATATTTTTCGGTCTGCAAATGCAATTTTCAACTTAAAATTTGAAATATTTCGAAAACGGTTAGACTTGGGTATAGGACATTATACATGAAACATGCTCAGAATCATGCGTAAAATCTGAAACCTCGATAATATACAAGGTGTCCCATTCAAAATAACGAAGTTGGGGTATGACCGGAAGTGCCAAAATCTTCAACAATAGTGGACTCCGAAATTTGGCCACCTATGGTTTTCTATATATTGATTGATGCAGTTCCCAGAGGGACACCCTGTATAGGGTGGATACTTTAACTGGAATAATACATCTATCTTTCGATTTAGTGTGTATATAAACTGTTTCTAATGATTTTGAAGGTTGGAAGCCGGCCTTTGTCTATACGGAAATGATATTACTGCAGACACCACCCCAGTTGAAGGAGCTTTGACTTGGCTCGTCGCGAAAAAGAGACGAGAATTGAAGAATTTTCCCGGAGCTGAAGTGGTTCTCGAGCAGATCAAAGAAGGTTCAATGGTTAAGCGAATAGGTGAGTGTATAATCATAACTTTTTCTCCGAACTTCGAAATTAACCGATATTAGTATAATATATCTTGATAATATCGATGAACTGTGTTGAGAATTTTGTGGGTAAAATATCTCGCTTATTGACAGTTTGAAGTTTTCTTCGTACGACAGAACATCGCGTTAGAGAACATAATTTTTGATGACTCAATGAGCATTAAACCAAACCGGAGTAGCGCCATATGTTATATTTTTTTATAATTCACAGATAATCGAGTGTCAACTAGCCTAGAAAACTAAATGTCAACTAGCGTAATTGACAGATAACTAAGTACCAACTAGCCTAATCGACATACCTACTAAGTGTTAAACAGACACTTAGTTATGTGCTCATCTAGGCTAGTTACCATTTAGTATATTATGTCAATTAGGGGCTAGTCGACACTTAATAATCTGTCAATTAGACTAGTTGACACTTAGTTATGTAAATTAGGGCAGTTAACACTTAGTATCTGTCAATTAGGATAGTTGACACTCAGTTATTTGCCAATGGGGAAGACCACTGAGGGAAGAAATCCGTGCAAACCTCTTTCAATCGACGAATCATGATTTACATTTTATGTACAATCAATATTATGAGTTCAAGGGAATCGAATTTATATCCTTTTGAAATCAGCATATTTCATTTGATATTTCAAACAGCCAAATATGATGATGGAGTCGTGACGTATTAGTCCCGAACTGTAGCTATCTCTCTCTAATACCCCGTCATTCTGCAGTGTTGCAGTGTAATTGGTCAGTTCAAGGACAATAGGCGTGTTGGGACTAAGACGTCGCACCAGTCACACCAATGAATTGATGAAATTTCAAATGGCGCAGGAATTGTGTGTTTTGAAATGGACATATACTAATTTATTTTTTTCATCATCTTAGCATGAATGCGAAAATTCAAAATTAATCCACTGGTAGTTTTTCAGTATAGAGTTCACGATAATGTCGTTTTAAAAAATCAGTGGTCTTCCCCATTAGGCTATAGTTTATACCTAGTTATCTGTCAAGTAGGCTATTTGACGTCTAGTTATATGTCAAGTAGGCTAGTTAATCAAAACTTAGTATCTGGCACGTGGGCTAATTGACACTTAGTAGACATCTGTCAATTATAGAGATAGTTATTTGCCAAGGCAGTCAATCTACATTTGCTGCCGTGTGAGACGTGTAATTTTTTCTCCAAATTTTGTAAAACCTTTCGTAACACTCCATCACCATTTATGAAACATTTCACGTTACGTAACTACACCTCCAAGAAATTAACGCACCACCAAAAAGTAGCCAAAAGTTGAGGAAACATTTTCGTCAAAAGGACGTTTTTTTGTTTTGAATGACAGTCTATTATCTCCTAAATATTGGTGTGCAAACTGTATTCGCACAGGAACCTCTTTCTTATTCGTACCGGATGTAGCAATTACACGTGTTTTTTTTTCAAATTTGTAATTTCTTGTAGAGTGTAATAGTTACACTATCGAGTTAGAATTGAAATCACGCATATGTATGCAATGCAGCAAATAATCCGTGTGGTGAGAATATTCTACCTGCATTAACAGATTAGATTTAATCGATTTTCAAGGATGTTCGAAATGTAGTCTAAATATAAATACAACCACAGAGTGACCCATTTGTGTATGGGCCAAATGTCAGCCCTAATAGCAAATACCGCGCCAGTGCCAGGTATAGGAAAAATACGTGGGAAATGTTAGGTTAGTGAGCATATCAACAATAATAATAGCGATTATTTAATTATCTCCATACTCCACTGTGTTTGGCTCGGTAATCGAATAAAGGTGAACAATATCGTTGTGTGAGACAAAAAAGTATTGCTGGCCGTGATTATTCAAAAACAAGTTAGCCATCCCGAGAATAACGAATGAAATACAGATCAAGCAAGTATATGAATCTTGAAGGCTTTCCTGATCAAAACAAAAATACTTGACTATATTATATTATGGTGTATTTATATCTCCAGCACGAGTATAAAATGACGAATCTGCCGAATTCGGAAACAAATCAGGTATGCGTCCCAACCCAAATAATCAACCGTAACAATGTTTGTTTATTCTTGATGACCTCTAGTACATCGTTTTTAGTCCCTAGGAGCTTAAGTTCAACTTTAGCTCTTAGTAACTAAAAGTGTTGCCTAGCAACATACCTATGTTTGTGTTAGTAATAGAAACGTCAAATCAAGAGCTAATTTCGGTATTGAAATGGACGACTTTTGTGTCGGTAGCAGAAAAAAAATCAACTTTCTCAAAATTTCCCCTCATGTGTTGTGGCTTATTGCTTATAATACATTTGTGTAAATGATAATTATTATATTAATTCACACTAGAGTAAATTTGAACCTGTGAACGTGACAACACGGCGCACGATGTGGGCGGTGCCTTGTCAGTTCTCAGCATTCAGCACAATGTTGCGAATTCTCCACGTATACGTTTGAATAAGCTCTGATATTCAACGATTTTAAACAACGCATAGACTCATTATTTACATAAAAAAAGCGTGAGAAGTGTAGTAAAAATTAATAGAGCATTGTCAGTGACGTCATATGACGTGAAATTGTCGGCCATTGAACAGCTGATGGGGGGACAAGCATACACATTTTCCATAAGGGTACATGTAACTTTCTTGCACATTTACCACTAAAATACAATACCTGGAGCATTTATTTATTGACATGTTTGTTAATTCATTGATCAGGAATCCTATGAAAGAAGTGAATGAGTCCAAAGAAGAGTTCAAATTGGTTTATTTGTCAATTTTAAATTACTGGATTTACTTGAGTTCAGCTCTAATATACCTTGTAATATACCTCAATAGATACTCATTTTGGAAGAAAATGTACACATTCCTCTCGTATAATATCTAAAAGTTCAACAAAATCACCAATGGGTCAGAAATAATAAAATCAAAATCCACACACAGCTTTGTTTGTTTCCCGATCAGCTGATGAAAACGACGAGTGCGCCATGTTGTGACGTCAGCAGACATTTTTTTTTATCGCTTGGAGCGCACGAAAGGGAATCCCTATAATGTTCACACAGTGGAGTAATTGAATGCCAATAATTCATCATCAGTCCACTCGCCCATGGATTACAATGAAATCTTTTTCATCAAATTGCGTTTCTGGAGAAATAGGAAAGATAACGGGGAGTCAATCCAAAAAAGGAATGTTGAAAAAAGGCTGCGACACTCCACTGGGTATTACAAATTTTATGAAAAAACACGCTAACATAGCTACACCCGGTATTGAAAATAAAGAGGTTCTTGTGCGAATACAGTTTGCACACTAATGTTCAGAAGGAAATAACCTGTCTTTCAAAACAAAAAACGTCCAAATCGGACAAGTAGTTTTGACGAAAATGTTTTCTAAATTTTTGGCTACTTCTTGATGGTGCGTTTAATTTCTTGGAGAAGTGTTGTTACGTAAAGTAGGACGTTTCAAAACTTTGAAAAAGTGTCATATTAACACGTCCAAATTAGAAAAAAATTCTTCAATTCCTGTTCATTATCTCCAAATTGATGTTTTCAGGTTTGATATCTGAATCGGGCCCACCGGCACGACAAGGTGCCATTATTTTAGGAGCAGACAGCCGACCAATAGGACACGTGACGTCAGGATGTCCGTCCCCTTCATTGGGCAAAAATATAGCGATGGGATACGTTCCCGTGGGCCAAAGCAAGAAAGGAACCGAACTCAGCTTGAAAATCAGAGATAAAATCTACGAGGCTGTAGTCAGTAAAACGCCGTTTGTGCCTGCTCATTATTATACCAAGAAGAAATAGAGTGGATGCTCGAAGAGGTTTCATCGATTTATTCCTATAATAATGATGAATACACCTTTGATATACCTTACAGATATAAAGTGCTCAAAGAAACAAGTGGACCACTGAAATTATCGACAATTTTCAAACTGCCATAACTTTTCGAAAAATTAATAGATTTTCAGTCGGAATGCAGTGTTTGGAAGATGCGATTTTTCTGTTCAAGATTCCATGTTCAAAACTCGTCGGGAGTTTTTCTGTCATTATACACCAAGTGTTCCAAAAAATTATTACAAAATTGAAAAAATTCTAACGCTTCCGTATTCCAGGGATTTTTTTCAATTTTTCTATTAAGAGTTTTTTCCGAAAGTTAAAGCCAATATTTCGAAACGGTTTTGTAATCTTCCATATTCCTCATACAGGATGTTGAAAATCGATGATTTTTCATTTTTAGGTTTTCATCACATCATTTCTGATTTTAAAATTATGCAAGCCACATTCAACGTATTTTGCCACTTTATACGAGGGAACACATCCTAGAAAATGAATTCATATTGCGTTGAAATCATCGACAACTTTAACAAGGGAAGAATTTTTTTTAAAGAAATGTTCAAAATTTGGTGAAATCGTCTGTTCAGTTTGGTGCTGCCATAACCATATGCTATGCTAAACACAAATCCTTTTTTTGGATCGATTCCTCTGCTCAATATCTCGAATTGATATCTTGATTCTTCAGATAAGGCAAGGTGTTGCAGTGGTATTAATTGCGTAAATGAGTGTTGAATACAGGAAATCGACTTTTTCGATTGATTTCCGATTACGCGATGAAAAACTTTGTGATAAATAGGTTTCTTGACTTCATGTCAGCTCAGGAATATCTTAAAACCATTGTAGCATCGTCATTGTATGAATTGGTCAGAAAAATCCAGAAGGGCCTTCTTGCGCCCCCTTGGATTGCCTTATCTGAAAAATCACGAAATCAATTCGAGATATTGAGCAGAGGAATCGATCCAAATGAAGGATTTGTGTTTAGCATAGCATATAGTTATGGCAGCACCAAACTGAACAGACGATTTCACCAAATTCTGAACATTTCTCAAAAAAAAAAAAAAATTCTTCTCCTGTTAAAGTTGTCGATGATTTCAACGCAATATCAATTCATTTTCTAGGATGTGTTCCATCGTATAAAGTGGCAAAATACGTTGAATGTGGCTTGCATAATTTTAAAATCAGAAATGTGAAAAAAACCTAAAAATGAAAAATCATCGATTTTCAACATTCTATATGAGGAATATGGAAGATAACAAAACCGTTTCGAGATATTGGCTTGAACGTTCGGAAAAAAACTCTTAATAGAAAAATAGAAAAAAATCCCTGGAATACGGAAGCGTTAGAATTTTTTCAATTTTGTAATACGTTTTTCGAACACTTGGTGTATAATGACAGAAAAACTCCCGACGAGTTTGTAACAAGGAAACTTGAACAGAAAGATCGCATCTTCCAAATACTGCATTCCGATTGAAAATCCATTCATTTTCTGAATATATATGGCAGTTTGAAAATTTTCGAAAATTTCAGTGGTCCACTTGTTTCTTTGAGCACTTTGGATACCTTTCTGCCAGAACATAGTTAGTGACATTTCTTCAGAAAATGAGTTTTTGATAGTATCGTAAAGTCTGGGCCATAAAGAAGGTCCCGCCAGAGTATCATAAGCTGAATACGCATAGTTTGGCAGTAATTCAACTTTTATATGACTGTGACCTGCAGACTATCGTAACGTCAGCATCACGTGGTACCAATCCTGTTGCTAACAAGCGGTTCTGTGCTATTGATCATTTTAGAACACGGAAAACGATCCCACTAATTCTGGTTTTCTATGACAGATCTTGACAAAATACAATGTTTGTCCCTCAGCAACCTGTCAAATGACGTAATTCTGGAATGACTAATACGATATTTTTCTATTTGTTGTTTGTGAATGTGGTGGCAACGTAAGTAACAAAATTTTCTAATAAACTCACAGAAATAGAGAAAATTCGACTATACTTTAATGAAAATAAACATTTATTCAAGACACTTTCAGATCAATGCAACTGACCACATTAGATAGATTGTATAAACTGCTCCACATTTGAAGAGAGACAAGCAAAAACTTCTATCATTTTCGAACCGTCATAACTTGGAGGGGATCAAGCAATTTTCAATTCCTTTCAACATTCTGATAGCTCATTCCATTAGGTACAACGTCAGTACTTTTTTGTTATTCCACCTCTTCGACATGAAGACCTACTGGGTGATAATTTTCGAAAAGTTTGGGATCACCCCGTTTCACCTGAAATTTTTTTTATGCTTTATTGAGGGCGATAAAATGACGAACAATGAGTTTTCTCGAAATGGTTTTGAATTCAAGAGGATTCATACAGGATGTTTGAATGTATGGAATTTTTCACAACATATTGCATTCTGATATGTTCAACCACCATAAACTCAACTTCAATAAAAGTTCACATTGGCATATCTTCAACGCCATTACTACACAATGTGTTGTATATTTTCCAATATATGGGATGTAGAAATAAATTGAAATATTATGAAAAAAATGCCGTTAATAATTATTATCAACACAATATTTATAATGAAAAAATGAAAAGTATATAAAATTGACATGAATCGTTGCCCCACGTTAGTTATCTTGAGAGATAGTATGAATACTCTTCGGTATCAATAACACATTCATTGTAGGGAATCTCAAACCCAGTATTGTTAAATTCGTTATGATACTCCCTAACCACATATGGCATAAAATACAGGATGTCCCATGCGAAAATTGAAAGATGGAGTCGTTTCTGGTCAAACCGGGAAGTGATGGGAGAGTACAGAATTTCGAAAAATTTACCAATCCTCGAATTCTACACCCCTGCCAAATTCGAATCTCATACCTCTGGAAATCTGGAAATCATGGTTTGTCTGAAGAATTCGATGATACCCGGTATGTTTGAAAATGTACAACACATTGTATAGTGGTAGCGTTGAGTAGGGTGAGCTAATCTAAAGTTCTGTTGTTGAGTTTATGTTGGTTGAACATCAGAATGCAATATATTGTGAAAAATGCCATATATCACAACTTCCTGTATGGATCTTTGGGAATCGGAAAGCATTTCGAGAAAACTCATTATCTTCATCTTATCGCCCTCAATGAAACATAATAAAAATCCCTGCCAAACGGGGCGATCTCAAACTTGCCGAAAATTGCAATATAATGTGGAAAATTCCATACATCGAAACATCCTGTATGAATCCTCTTGAATTCAAAACCATTTCGGGAAAACTTATTCGCCCTCAATAAGACATAAAAAAAATCCCAGTGAAACGGGGTGATCCCAAACTTTTCGAAAATTATCACATTTTCAGATATCACCCTGTAGCTCTTCATGTCGAAAAGGTGGAATAACAAGAAAGTACTGACGTTTTACTCAACGGAGGGACCTATCAGAATCTTGAAAGAAATTGAAGATTGGTTGATCCAATCCAAAGTTATGACGGTTTGAAAATGGTAGAAATTTTTGCTTGTCTCACCGCTGAAATATTATAAACTCTAACATTCAGTAATTTTGACTCTGTGAGACAGTCATAGAAAAATTGCATAGTTCAGAAATAGCTTTATTATAAAAATATCAAAACGAATGAGGTCAATATTTTTTTCAATAATAATTAACAATACTTCAACGAGAACAAAAAATATCATAAATCAACACCTCTCAAACACTTTGTAAAGGTTCGGAAGATTGGCTATCTCTAAAATAGCCCCATTTTCCGTAAAACTCTTCGGCGGAATGAAATAGTTCTTTATCGCCGGAAACAAAACGAACTCCGTGACCCACTGCCAGCTTTTTCCATTTTGATTGATCTCATTGGGCACTTCGGCATAGAATTTGGATGTTTCTCTAGCAAAAGATTCGAAAAATTCTTTCTCAGAGTCCCAATTCACTTCCGTGGCCAATCGAATCACGTACATGGGCAGCGATTTGGGGTCTGGCAAATAGTCCTCTGGAAGGAATTTCGATGATCAGCGATACAAATACTATGTACCCATTTTTTATATCCTTTTATGCCCAAAAAATGATGCTTTGCACTGTCCAAAAATATACAACACTCATATGATATTTTGATTATTACCCTTGAAATTAGGTAGTTAGATTCTAGTTTTTCAGTGGATTTTTCATCGATGGGCCTTGTAAATATATGGCAACATTGTCCATATCACAAATTTTCATATTTACTTTATTGCTGACACAATTTTTGTCACACACTAGTTTCAATTTTAACAACATTCAATATTCACAAATATTCAGCACTATTAATTGACTATAAAAGCTGGGGGCCTTATTAGAAGGTGGCTATAAAAAAAAGCGAGTGTATAGAATGTTTTTTAATCCTTGTCAACTTGTCATCTACCTGTCGAAATTTTTCATACGATGATAAAAACTACTAAAAATTAGATATCGTTGGGATAAAAGTTGGTTTCTAAAATCTCGTAATTTTGATATCCTGAATTAGCATTTCCGTTGTATGAGGTAGTTGACGAATATTATGAAACATTCTGCATTCGTTTTTTTTTTTCATAGCCACCTACTAATTAGGTCCACAGATTTTATAGTCAATAGATCGTGCTGAAGATTGGTAAATGTTGAATGTTCGTAAAATTAACTAGAAATTATCTAAATTCATGGCTAATTCTTGACATTTATTTAAGTGTTATACATTTTCAGAAAGCGCAGAGCATCAATTTTTCAAATATAAAAAAATATTCAGGGTGTTCGATTAAAAAACATAACTTTAGGTCATATCTGAATAATAACAGCTACTTCTGAAAATTTGACTTCGCCACTGGATTCTACGTGAAAAAATGCGTGGAAGGCAGTTTTTACTTTTTCGGTAGATAGCTGAGATACAGAGGGGAGGGGTCGCGAAATACAACATTTTCAATTTCGCCCTGTATCTCAAAAAACGATCCGTGTTACAAAAATAACTGAGATATCCCGTAAGAACACCGAAAATGGGACAGCCTGTACACTCACTGGCAAAAAACCGGCTACCCAAAAATTTGCACAAATTAATCAACCTGTAACTTTTTTAATCCTCGTCCGATTTTTGTGAAATTTCGATCTAATCGTAGATTCATGTTCCGCCATATTAGCCTAAATATTAGTTTTCGTGAAAAGCTGATGACTTGATCATTATACAGGGAAATGAAAGTTGCTATTTCACCCTTTATTTCTCAATGCCCTGTGGCGAAATTTAGTGGTTGAACTTGGCTTTTTTATGCTTTGGATTGAAGTGTAACCCTTTTTTACTCACGTCAATGTCTTATTTTCAAAAGAAGATACGAGTGTTTTAAGAAACTATGGCATTTTTCAATTTAATAAACAACCAGCTTCTACCCGCGGCTTCGCTCGCGTTCAAGCCCCTAAATAAACATCAAAGATCATTATACATTTCAATAAAACTGAATCAATGGAATTCAGTATTTAAAAATTACTACTTACAATGAAGTTTCAAAAACTGAAAACATGCTTTATTGAGATAATTTACTACAACAAAAGTTGAGATGTATTTCACTACAACAGAAATAAGTTATTTGTTGCGCCCTGTCTGTAGATGGACCAATTCAGGTAGTATTGAATCGTGCATTTTGATTGCGCAGAAGACTAAAACGTCAATGTCAATAATGCCATTCGTGGCCAAGTCACTGAATAGCCAAAAATCTGATGGGTATCTCCCATGCAGTAATACATTTTCCGCCTTCGTAGGTAACTAAGGTAACACACAGAGTTTCATATCTGATTGTTGGATATTTTGTGTCGAACAATCATGTCTGCCAAAATACATTTTTTTACTGGTTAAAATTATTTTTATATATAAAAAAAATATCCTATGTCATTTTTAATTCATCTGAGAATATGTATACAAATGTTCATGTTAATTGGTTGAGTAGTTTTGGCGTGAAAGACCAACAAACAAACTTAAATTCACATTTATAATATTACTTAGTAGGGATAATAAGAACCTACTTAAACTTATTGATCAACAACTTGAAGAATTGATATCATTTATTTCTACCTCATTTTCTTAGCACTCACCGGAAAAACATTAATTACAAAAAAAACTAACAAAAAGCAGACCTGTACTCAATGCATTCAACCGCCGTGGCATCGAGTTGATCAAATTCAGTCTTGAAGAATTGCCTAAAATTCTCCTTGAAGGGCGAATCGTAGCTCTTGAAGAGTCTCTGACAAGGCTGAACGAAATCGAATGAGCCTCTGGAGTTCATCCCAAAGATGCTATAGATTCTGAATTATTGTTAATACAAATTGAAAAATTCCATACTTCCTTAAAATACTTGAATCTTCTCTTAACAAGTGGTTATCGACGTGAATCAAAAACCATTGTATTGAGGAAGGATCACACTCCTATCCAAAAATAATTAAGCTAAGTTTGACCACTCACCTTTGTTACAGGGGGGTTAAGAAATTAAGGGTGGCAGAGTAACTTTTGTTTTTCCATGTATCATGATCAAGCCATCAGGTTTTCTTAGGACCTAATATTCAGGCTAACATTCCGAAACATTAATATACGATTTCGTCGAAGTGCGAAAAAATCACTCTTTCAACAATAAAATGAGTGCGGAAAAGCGGACTTTTCGCATGATAGTACAAAAATAGCTATTAATAAATAATACAAGGGAAAAAAGAATTAGATTAGCTCGAGGTTGTGTTGTTTCCCGACGCGTAGCGGAAGGATACAAAAAATCGAGAGCTAAAATCTAATATTTTCTCTAATATTGAGAAGATATTACATTACAATATAATCAGAAAATAATCGATGTGAAATTTGCATCGCCTATACGATATCTCAACAAAAATGGGATCAAAATGAGAAGTACTTTTTGAATCTATAGGCGATTCATGCTAAGGAGTACTCCCTCTACCGTTGTCTAATATAACTAACGTATGGGCCATTGATTGCTTTGTTTCCATTAGTTTGCGTGTATTTTGTATGAGAAGTAGTTGTGTTTTAATTGTCTATAATTTTGTTTGAGAACTTCTATAAACGTTTAAAAACACGAGTCATCATTGTTGTGTACCTCATTGTTCATCTTGAGCAAAAAAATCCCGAGTATAGCTTTCATTCCTTTCAAAAATTAGGACAGTCTAAATTTGTATTTGAAACTAATAATTTGGGAAACAAGGAAGTGATCGGTAGGAGAAAGGTGTGGATTCATAACTTGAAGATTAAAAAAAGTGTAGTGTCTGAACATAATGAGATATTGTTCTTTACACTTCACTGAAAATTTACTCATACCTATAGGTATATTTTCAAATGTATGTCTATTATGAATATAATACTTACTTCTTGAGGTGGTGGTAAAAGAACAAACAAATTTCAAACTGATTATATCTTTACTCATGAACAGTAGAATTTTTAAACAGTAAAGAATGTTATCAATCAGGGTTTCGATGATTATGTTCTAAAAAGTCAAGTAGAAACTGTTTACCTAAATTCACCCTCCAAAGAACACTTTATTCCCAAAAAGTTTGCTGGATTTCGTTTCAAAAATATCATGCACTATCAGGGGAATATCCCAGCTATATATTCGAATTGGAAATCAACATTCCACACAGGTTTTCATGAGAATTCTTGTTCAATAATGATAAAAACTTACAGCCTATGCATGTTGGTATATATGAAGTTCAACTAGAGGTAGGGAGGTTATCTAATGTTGAACAGAGATAATATAGTCCTCAATCAAAACACAGTAGACTGCTGGAAAATACAAAGTTCGAAAATAGACAAATAACAAAGCTGGACGTTTGAAAACTCAAAACGAAATGAACATAAACACCATTACCAAACAATGTAAACAATCCGCCAATGGCCCATAGAGTAGTACCGACATTCGCCGTTCTGGCGCTACGATCTTAATCTCAGTCGCCTATAGGGACGGAAAGTGAAGGATGGAAACTGCCGACGTGAGGATCAGATTTTAAGTTAGGTTAGGTTCGTTAAAAATCATTTGATCATAATAAAATATTAAAAATCATCAATTGTTGATAATACCACAGTATATAGTACCTTTGTGCTGGTCAATATATAAACAAAAAAACTTGAAAATTCAAACTCACTTATGAAAAGAGGATTCCTGTCTGTTCTTTCCACCGCAAATACTGCATTTCGTTCCACTAGACATGGTTAAAAAGTTATGAAAAATAAACGAAAACAAACACTTGTTGTACAACTAAACACGCAAATATTCGAATTTCAATCACAATCAATCACATACGCGCTAAAAGCAATTTAAAAATTTGAAATTCGTAGCCATATTGATTTAACAAGTTTCGTATTATTTTTCCCTACGTCGGCATCAACGCCTATTGGTCGATTTTGTTACCTATAGAGACAGAAGTTGGTCCCGCTTCGAGGACAGCTATGCTTCATATATGAGAAGTAGATATATGCTGTGTGTGCAGGCATCTGTATTGTTGCTATGGAAACCTTTTGAAGTAATCGAGTATCTGCCAATTTAATGTTGTGTTTTGATTCAAAAAATTGCGATTTTAGTGGTTGTCTAGTAAATTACGTAGCCGCGAAGTGGAATGGAAGATAAAATGGATTTTCAATTATGTCTTTTTTTCCATTCACATAAAAACATATTCTTTTCCTCAAATGATAATGAAAAAAATACGTAGGTAACTTACCAACTAGAATAGGCAAGCTGCAAATATTTCCCAGTTCGTCGATCTCCATACAAAAATAGTCCAGCAACATGGCACGTCTAGTACCGCCGAAACACTCGACTATACGTTTGGCTAGTACCGATTTTTCACCGTCTTCTTGTGTCCACCCTGTTTCCGGCATTTCCAAGCCGATCATCGCCAATTCGTGAATAGAAATTCGATTCGAAAATTTGTAACTATCGAAGTTTTGGAAATGATACAGCAAAAACTATAAAGAATGAGGACAATCAAATGCAAAAACACTAGCAATTGAAGTCAAAATGTGAGTTGAAAACAGCATTCATCCTCTATCGGTCCGCTTTTGTTATAACCATTGGCTATTTTATGGACCATGTGACCATATGGTAACATTATATTCAAAATTGGTTATTCTTAATTCCCCGTAGTCCTTCGATTCACAGGCAACGAAACCATTTAGTAACAAACAAGCTTAAGAGGGGGTACCAACAAACAAATCGATTTCGCGCCATCTTCAGTTGGCAGTTCAGCTTTTTATGATTTGTGTTCGTCAAATTTTCAGGTTAAGTTGCGTACATGTGTAAATATTGTTGTTTAGAAGTGTTTAGTACGATTGTTTTCATTGGAAGTTTGGTGTTGACTCCTTTCATATATCTGTTATGGTATATTGTTTTTTGTTCACCTCTATATTAATTTCAATGAGACAATGGCCAGGTAACCGTGCGGACAGAGTGTCAATATTCTAATCCGCATTCACTTGCCGGTCGTGGGTTCGATTCCCTGCGACTGCAGAAATTTTTCTGAAGGCCCAATAAAGTGTTTGGGATCACACGTTAAAAGGTAAGGCCCCCGTCATTCCTTGCTAGCACAAGACTCTCGAAGACTTCTGAGGGTTGCTCGTAAGGAGGCAACCGAATGACGGTTAGAACAATTTTAGAACAATTTTTTAAAAACATTTTTTGGCTTTGAATGGGCGTAGCAATATGGTTACTTCGTCCATTATTTCGCATTTTGTTTTAGTGGATTTTTTGAAAAATTCATAGTATAGATGAATCTGTTGCAAAACCTACTTGCTCATTCTATGGTTAGAAGAAATGTAGGTTACCACCCCCTCCTAACGTCTCAGATAGATCACAGTACAAGTCCGATATGTTGAGGAAAATACGACTCATATAAACATTTGTTCTGAATTGTTTCGATTTTGAATGCTTGGATCTTATATAGAAAGGACTGTACTGTGTAATTAATCCAGAAGAGTTCATTCCGAGGGGCATCCAATTTTTAATACTGTATACCAATCATTCAACGTCAAGTCGCCTGAAGAGTGAGAAACATGAAAGTAGGTTATTTCTCACTGACACGAAACATTGTTTCAGAGCCTTTCATTCGAATAAAGGAAATACTTACTACCGTTCGAAATTTTTGAAAATATTCATTTTTCATTTTTTCAATTTACGAGCATTCTGTAATTCGCGTTATTTTACAGGAATATGAAACCATATGGTTACAATATGTAAAATCGTAAATATAACATATATAATTATCAACATAGAACTAGTGTAATTGTCATATGACACAGATTCAGAATACGCTCGGTCATAGTATAATAATTTTGTTAGCCCATTTTGATTTCTTGCCCGATTAGGGGGATGAAAAATTGTGTGGCCATATGGTCACTCAGACCGATAAAGGGTTAAAAGTCCAACTGCACTCAATTTCGAAAGACACAATTTTTTGGTTTGACGAAATTTTGAAATTGTCGTTGCGAGCGCATGCGTCGTTACAACTTCCATGTTATACTAAAGGATACACGATTCGACTGTTTTTTATCCTTCACAATGTTGCCGTGATTCTGCGTTTATTAATAGCAGTTCATAATAATGGTCTAAGGATAATCTCCCTCTGAAGTTGACAAATTTAGTCAACAATGAAAAACAGAATTATGAGAAGATATTCAGAACAAGGTGGTATTTTGCTAGACCATTTCACGTTCACGAAATAAATGAGTGATTCACTCTAACAAGTACAGCCATAATCATTATATGCTAAACTGACAGACTTTTCTTCGCTATCCATGGTTACATCCTTGAAAACATCAACGCTGATAGACCAAGAATTGGAAGACAGCTAATATTTTCGTGATAAGCACAAGTTGTCTCTGGTTTGTGATTGGTTAGATTATGTGATGAGTGAAATAGTCAATATTGAAACCGAGAAATCTGGTCAACGTTGAAAAAGAATAGATATTTACGTAACTAGTTGGGAAATAGAGTTACACAATAGTATATTATTATAGAAGTTTTATATGACACTGTTTTGTTGCACGCGTTGTTTGGAGTACGACGAGCGAAGCGAGCTGTTGAATTTCGAAGTGAACAGTTATCATCACCTTTCAAAATTTCCGTCAACTTTGAAAAGTGTCAAATTACATGTGAAAATTAGAGAAAAATATTGATCGACCGATCGATGATAGTACCTGATAAAACAGCTCGGCCAAAATGGTTTTGGTGTTGCAGAGAAAAAGTTTGGTGCCAAATTGGATCAACGCCTGCGATCTGCTGACGCAACCGACGAAAACGTGCTGAGAAAAACACTCTCGCAAACCTCGGTGACAGTTTTCCTCGATCTCTTTTCTGAGGGTCAATATACTGGTGAGTTGAGTGTCGGTCCTGAAAAGCGATAATTGGTTGATTTCGAATACTAGAAATTTTGAAAAGGAATATTCTCAGATAAATTATGAACATACAAAAATGGATATATATATTTATACAGTGTGACCCATTTAAGATGGAAGCACCCTTATAAAACTTACATTTTTCAACCGATTGGAATGATTTTTTTTTTGTTAGGTAGATATTCAAAAAGTCTATTAGGACACCAAATATCATGAATAAATCTCCATTTCCAGGGCCAACTAATCTGATTTTTCAAGGTCAAAAATCTAAAAAAATTACTAGCGATTTTTTTAGAAAAAATCTGACTACACCACTGGATTTGTGACATTTTCAAATGGGTAACATGTAAATCACGTTGAAATGCGTCAATCAATAAAAAAGTTATAAAGGAATGAAATTTGAAAAATATGCCGTTTAATCAACCCATCAATTTTTATTACTGAACAGATTTCGATGAAACTGTGATCAGTAATATTTCAAGACATCCTGAATCCAGTGGAGTATACAGAATTTTCCTAAAATTCCTGAACATGAATTGGTGGGTTGATTAAACGGCATATTTTTCAAATTTCATTCCTTTATAACTTTTTTATTGATTGACGCATTTCAACGTTATTTACATGTTACCCATTTGAAAATGTCACAAATCCAGTGGTGTAGTCAGATTTTTTCTAAAGAAATCGTTAGTAATTTTTTTAGATTTTTGACCTTGAAAAATCAGATTAGTTGGCCCTGGAAATGGAGATTTATTCATGATATTTGGTGTCCTAATAGACTTTTTGAATATCTACCTAACAAAAAAAAAATCATCCCAATCGGTTGAAAAATGTAAGTTTTATAAGGGTGCTTCCATCTTAAATGGGTCACACTGTATGAAGCAATACATTGAGAATTCGCATTCTCTATGTGATGAGAATATCTACTCTTTTTCAGTTTATTCAATAGAAAACAACTACTTTCCTGGTTATATGCCACGACGAACATTGAATTATATCTATTGAACACACGCGATAAGAGTTTGAAAATTAAATATTTTTGAAGTTTTCAAGCTCATCAAGATCAGAGTATATGCCAGTATACTTCTCCTATACATTCCAATTTTCATTTCAATGCTGAATATATTGGTAAGTTATATTTCTATATCATTATACATCATATTATTCATCCGATTTGAAGAAGAATGTCAATTCTCAATTTCGGAGGATTTTATTTTTTATTGTTCATGTTCTCCTTTTGAATGTTCATCAGATATAATTCAATGTTCGACGTGGCAAATAGCCAGGAAAGTAGTTGTTTTCTGTTGAATATCCAGAATGATGTGTGCATATACATATTTTTGTCTGAAGGAGAATGCAAATTCTCAATTTCAGAAGTTTTTATATTCAATTTTCAAACTCTTATCGTGTGTGTTCAATAGATATAATTCAATGTTCGTCGTGGCATATAGCCAGAAAAGTAGTTGTTTTCTATTGAATAAACTGAAAAAGAGTAGATATTCTCATCACATAGAGAATGTGAATTCTCAATGTATTGCTTCATATAAATATATATATTCATTTTTGTATGTTCATAATTTATCTGAGAATATTCCTTTTCAACACTTTCATACCCAATCAGGGGGTTCAAACTTGAACGATGGAAACTTGTGATTTTTATAGACCTCTAATCGCAGATTCGTGATAGAGTCTCAGTTCAGAATTTCTTTCCACGCCCTGCATGATGAATGTAAATTTATCATACACCCAAAAACTAGAAATTTTATTGAAAATACAGGGTGTTAATTAATTGAGTGCCGATAATACAAGGTGTGAATCTCCGGGTGATTATTAGGAAAATTTTATGAATTTATTTTGATATATCGAAGACTAGAACCTTTGGCACGATAATACACTACACTGTTTTACCACTAACCAAACCGATTTTTAAACGCCTCGACAAGTGATTCGCTAACTATGTTAGCATCTTCAGGATAAGATTAAAACTAAATATCCAATTCTAGTGTGCTGCTTATATACTATCCTATTCTAGTGTGCTGCTTACCTACTAGGTATATGTTTATCCACCCGTGAAAAATACTAACCGTTAATACATTAACTTGACGGTTATGTTTGTCATGACATGACATGACAAACATTTACTTGACGGTTAGTATTTTTTACGGTTGGGTGAACATATACCTAGTATTTAAGCAGCACACTAGAATAGGATATTTAGTTGTATTCTTCTCCTGAAGATGCTAACAGAGTTAGTGAAACACGTGTCGAGGCGTTTGAAAAATCGGTTTGGTTAGTGGTAAAACAGTGTAGTTTAAATTTATTTTGAACCAATTAGAAGGCTCCTTTTTGATTACCTTGCCTATTCGCAACGGGTGACTATCGCCTGCCCTAAAAAAATATCAGCCTGCCCTAGAATAATCGGTAGATACCAGAAAAATCGAACAAAGTGGCAGCACTGCACTGCAGGGTCATGACGAATAGGCAACATGAACGTGGAGGTGGAGCGGTTATGGTGATGTAATTCACACGTAAATATTCTTTACTCTAATTACTCTCACTTGCATACACATGCAAAAAATCACCTCATTCAACGGGTTTGGCATTATTTTTTTCATTTTCAGCCTCGGTAATATAGTGAATTCAAATAAACTGCAAATTTTGGAACGTTCAATAACTCCGGTACGTAGAAAATGGTGATTTGAAAAAAATACAAGCAATATGTTGAATAATGTTGAACTCACCGTTTCCGAGTTAATAATTATTACGTTTGTAAAAGTGCTTCTCGGATTTGCCTGTTTTTTTGGAACCCTTCGTAGGAATCATGAAGAAATTCACATATGGGGGTGTGAAACCATGAAGAACAATATTATGAGGTATGTATTCCTATAAAAAAATCCCAATATGATTTCATAAAATCTTGACCCATTTTCATTTTAATAAAAACGCACGCCACTGTCCAAGAGAATGTTTGTCTTTGAAAAACTGATCATATTGATGTTTATTCATACTGGTCCAAAGGACCCCGCAAATTTTCAAGGTAATTTGGGTCCCGGTGGATTTTTCTCAATTTTTGGTATGATGTAGTTCATTTGATTCAATTACATATTGACATTGCGCCAACCCCCAAAAATGAACAGTTTTTTTGCTAGGGGGGGTTGAATTCACATTTTGACCGACTTGATTATTTATTTCTGAGAGAATGAACAATATTCTAGAATTTTTTATTTCATCTAATTTCTCCTATGAATATATGCTTTTTGAAAAAAATATAGTGAGGGGGAATAATTACCCCAAACTCCCATTTTGAAAAACGAAAAAAAAAGAGAATTCGCCTAACCGTCAAAAGTGATAGAAAATGTTCCATTACCCAGAATTATGGAAACCGCCTTTTTGTATTATTGCCCCTCACCGAATGGGAGGCGTCAATGAAAAAAAAGTTCGGTGGATTTCGCTGAATTTTTGATATGATGTACTCTATATGATACTGGTCAGAAAATAATTGGGTGACAATCCTGAAAAATGAACAGTTTCCCTGCTACAGGCGGGGTTCAATTCACATTTTGAACACACAAATAGACTAGATGAGTACCTATTTGATTCTGAACTTCTTTTCAATATATCATCTCCATTCCCTATATTCCCTAACAATTATTCATCAAAAAATATTTTGAGGGGGGGGGTTCCTACCCCTTCAAAAAGTATTTTGAGAAATATAAAACAAAAATACAGTGCTACCGTGAAGAGCATAGGAAAGTGATTAATTACGTGAAATTATGGAAAAAAGCTCTCTTGCATGATTTCCTCCTCTCCACCAAGTGGGGGGGTGCGCATGAAAAACATCTTTGGTGCATGGATTTACACTGGATTTTCAATATAGGTATAATGTGGTTGTATTCCATGTGATTATGGCTGTGATGGATATATGAAAAAATAGCTTGAATTTGATATCTATTATTTGTTTGAGAGGTGTTGGGGTGGGCGAAATAATGAGTTTTTTGTGTTGAAAAAAAAATAGTTAAAATACATATTACATATTCTGTACCCGTCAAGAAAAATACACATTCTTCTCGAGGTAATCTCACAAAGGAGAAATATGAGTTCAACACGCCCTACCGAAAAAACTGCTCATTTTTGGTAACCGGTACCGATAATTGGAATCGGAATTGATCGGAATCACAAAAAGCACCTCATAGAAATTCAAGAGAGCTTTTGCTATAATTTCACGTAGTTAATCATTCTCTTATGCTCTTTAGATACAGTAACACTGTTTTTTTTGTTTTATATTTCTCAAAATACTTTTTGAAGGGGTAGGAACCCCCCCTCAAAATATTTTCTGATGAATAATTGTTAGGGAATATAGGGAATGGAGATGATATATTGAAAAGAAGTTCAGAATCAAATAGGTACTCATCTAGTCTATTTGTGTGTTCAAAATGAGAATTGAACCCCCTGTAGCAGGAAAACTGTCCATTTTTCAGGATTGTCACCCAATTATTTTCTGATCAGTATCATATAGAGTACATCATATCAAAAATTCAGCGAAATCCACCGAACTTTTTTTTCATGGGCGCCTCCCATTCGGTGAGGGGCAATAATACAAAAAGGCGGTTTCCATAATTCTGGGTAATGGAACATTTTCTATCACCTTTGACGATTAGGCGAATTCTCTTTTTTTTTTCGTTTTTCAAAATGGGAGTTTGGAGTAATAATTCCCCCTCACTATATTTTTTTCAAAAAGCATATATTCATAGGAGGAATTAGATGAAATAAAAAATTCTAGAATATTGTTCATTCTCTCAGAAATAAATAATCAATTCGGTCAAAATGTGAATTCAACCCCCCCTAGCAAAAAAACTGTTCATTTTTGGGGGTTGGCGCAATGCCAATATGTAATTGAATCAAATGAACTACATCATACCAAAAATTGAGAAAAATCCACCGGGACCCAAATTACCTTGAAAATTTGCGGGGTCCTTTGGTAAGAATCGCACGACTAATTTTTTTTTAAATGAATTCTCGATTTTTCAGACTCTGAATGTGATCTAGTGGGCCTTGGTTTAAAAAAGAAGAAGTAGACGCCGCTCAGCTCCAGAATACACCTTTCCTTCCTCTACATTAAAAAAAAATCGTGAAAATCGCTCCTTATATAAAAATTTATGAGGGTGGCCCGCTTCCAGATGGATCACCCTGTATGTTGATATAAACTTTTCTCCTTAAAATCATCCGAGGATTCACACTTTGTACTATCGGCACTCAATTAATTAACACCCTGTATGTACCTTGGTACTATGTGGGAGACGTTCGATGAATTGCCGCTTCGTTTCTTTGTCAATTTTCTTTCAGGGCATACTTCTTTTTCCCCGAGAGATTTTTCTCGACTTTCTTCTTCTTTACCTGAAACTGAGTACCTGCTACTGATACACGTTCCGGAACATTGTTCAGTAGGTCATCTCCACCAAAATAACTGCAGAATAAGTTAAAATAATGCGCCTGGCAGGAAAATTTTCATCATATTCTCGAACACACTCAGTGAACTTTTCATGCATTATTCTGTAACCATATACTATGTCATAATTATATCGCTTCGAACCTCATCATTGGGATCTCATGAACCGTAGGAGATACAGGGTCGGTTAAATTATGGCAAAGTTGTGCAATATCATGGCTAACAAAATACCGTTATGAAACTAGAAAAATTCCGAATACTTTCGGAGATATACGAAAATACCGAAATTTACTAAAACCCTTTTCTTTTTCTCTTTTAAGTTATATTATAAAATCAATCGAAATGAATGACACTTTATCCAGACCCGAGGGCATTTCGCTGAGTGAAATTGTGTACACTAATTCCTCAATCCCAAAATAATGCCCCATAATTGACTAGTAGTACCTCGTTATGCCTCACAATTTCTTACAATTCTTGGTAATTCCTCACAATCCCGCGTAATTCCTCGGCAATTTCTCGCAATTCCTCATATTTTTTATGATACTTGTTGATATTTAAACAATAGGGATATTATGTATTTATGCTTGATAAAAAAAATCCAATATCTACCTACCTCCTCTCCCTATTCTCCCTGAATACGCAAGATGTTCCTCGATTACCATAGGAATTCCTTTTCGTGCGCTCCAAGAAATAAAACAAATAAAAATAGAAGAATGTTGTTCGTATCCTAATCTGAACTTAGAATACAGTGTTTATAAGGTGTTCTATTTTAAAAGATACATGTAGCCCAGCATTTAGTATATTATGTATCTCGGTGTGTATATGTCGGCGTCAATTACGCTGTTTGCCGGCAATACGTGAAATGACTAGGCATTCCAGAGAATGGCGGAATTCACTGTTTGCCGCCGACATATATACCGGGTAATTTTCCAAGGTTTCATATGCTCAATGAGTGTGACAGAGAAAGAAGTTTCGATATTGCGCCGCCACATCCATTGAGCATATGGAAACTTCCAAGCCTATCAAACCCGGTATCGTTGAAATCGTTACGATAATCCTTAGCCGATATTGATATAAAATCAAATTTGAAAATCCAAGGTCATTTCCGGTCAAACCGGAAGTACGGCAAGTCTCCAAAGCAATAATGAAAAAGTTATAGGAGTGAGCAAGGGGGTGAGCCACCATGGAAAATCACCCGGTACATATACAAGGAGGTCAACCAAAAATCTAAAGTATACCTCGAAAATGATATACAAGGGGACACAATTCGTCATAGGTATCATCGGGATAACATTAACCCTCACACCCCACATAATCTCAAAATGAAATAATATATAGGGTGTTCGATAGAAAAAAGTTTAACTTCAGTGTTTTATGGTTTTTGGGGACACCCTGTATGTTTCGAAATAATCTTAAATGGTAGCCTATGTTGACATGCAACTTCCTAGAGAGGAAGAATTCCAAGAAGATAAGTGGTTAGCCTTCTAGAGACCGAGGCCCACCCTATATACAAGTGAGATATTTCAGTTAGTTCAGATTATAATGATTTGATACGTCTATGTCATAATGTCATTGACTGATGACCTCTCAAATTTTTGAAATGAAATTACAGACTACTTATATCATACTTATTTTGACATATTTGGTCAATACATTGAACTCAATATATACATTGAGTTCATTAGGTTAATAACGTTAATTTGACACTCTGTTGAATTCCAAAATAGTTCAGTGGCACAAACTAGATGTTAGACAAGGAAAGATTTATTGAACCTCTCTATATTTCAATGCGGCCACGTTGGTACCATTGAAGAGAAAGATGGAAGAGAGAACTTTCCTTTCTCTCGTTCAAGGTAGAAAAGAGCTCAATTCGAATGGTCCAATTAAATCCAAAGGGAATATTTTTGTTTTTTACTTCTGATTCTGAAACTTCATCTTATGTATAATACACATGAATGACGTGGTGTCCTCTCCCTAGCTTGAGAGATTACTGAAGATTTATATTTTTCGGTAAGACAACACCCGAGATATGACGTAATCGAGGTCTTCACGCACGTGCTATTTGTACTGAAACGCCAAAAATTCCTCGCAATTTCACACAATATCTCACAACTCCAATTCAAATTTGAAATCCGACGTTTCGTCTCCCAGAAACCATAATTTTTTTTCAAATACGTACCTGGATTTTTTATTTAATTTTTTCTCACCTTTGAATATCCCAAAAGCTATGATTTTCTGTATTTTTTTATATTCGATAATGAAACTGTCAATTTTTGTAAACGAAATATTCGAAAATAACATTTTGTGTTAGCTCAAAGCTTTTGGTCTATCCAAAGGTGGAAATAAATGAGAAAAAAATCCATATTATAAAAAATACGTAGATGATGGTTTCTGGAAGACGAAACGTCGGATTTCAAATTTGGAAACGCCAACTTGTAGAGAAGAAAAAGTGGCAATGATAAATTGTCAATTTCGATTGATTTCTCCAAATAACTTGAAAAAGAAAGTGTCGTTAAAAAAACTAAGAAAACAACCTATTATCGATAGCCCAACTAAAAAAGAGGTAGAATATAAAATAATGAGTGTGACGAAAGAATCATAATGTCCTACCCCGAAAGCCCCAAGATACTAATTCTTAATAAAATCGGTTCATGATAACAAAACCCGTCTCCCATATTTTATCCGCCATATTGAATTTTCCAATTTCGAGAAGAGTCATTATCTCCTACCCCAAAAACCCCCAGGTACAAATTTTGAATAGATACGGATCATAATTACAAAACTCGTCCGCCATATTGGGTCCACCATCTTGAATTTAACCATTTTGACGAAATAATCATAATATCCGACCCCGAAAACCCCCAAATACCAATTTTGAATAGAATCGGATCATAATTACAAAACTCGTCCGCCATTTTGAAGCCGCCATATTGTTCTTTGTTTCGGAATTTTTCAAGTTTCAAAACGGTATTTTGTTAGGCAGGGAATTACGCAACTTTGCCATAATTTGAACGACCCTGTATCTCTTTACGGTTCCCGAGATCCTAATAATGGGCCACCCTGTAAACATCAGAGTATGTATAGTCATTCAATTTCATTGAGGTCTGTCTGTAGGTTTCATTTCATCAAATTTTATCCTCGAAATATGATTAGCGCTTACATTAGAAAGTTTGCAAGCAATATTGAACATGTAGGTATAGTTTATCCAAAAACAATTGCAGAATCTTGTGCCGCACCTGCAGTCACTTCAAAGAAAACTTCAAACACGCCGACGCCGCATAGTGCGGGATATTCTGCAATTGATATTGGATATACTTTACCTAATTCTTCACTTGTCTGGTCCTCCACAGTCTTATCCAAAATCTTATCTTCTAAATCTTCAGTTCTCTTCATAAACATCTCATTATGTTTTTGGTATTCTTCTTCGGTTAGAGAATCGTTCATAATATTTTTTGTTCCTTTGACATTCAATTCAGGTTTTTTCATGTCTGTAAAAAATCTGTCGAGTTTTTGTTCCCTATGATCCGTTCTAACCATGCTATTTGGATTAATATTTTTCGATGTGGCATTATGCTTGTCTATTACATCTTCCTCAACCGTTTTTCCCGTGCCCAAAGTCAGAAACTTGTCTGCGAATTTTCTCTGCAATAAATGCAGTAATTATACAGGGTGTTTCGTATGGAAATACGTCAACACCGAGAAGATTATGAATATAGAAATAGTGTATGTATTTTGGTCCCAGGCACGTTATGCCCGTTGAATAAAGTTATGAGCTCTTGAAGCCAAACCAGATAACCTCTACCAGAACAAAATTAAAGGTCTGTTCATTTGTGTTGCTGAACTTGCTAAAGTTGATTTTGTTCCCATGGTTTTCTCTGTTCATGGCATAATGTCAAAAGAGAAAGTCATAGAAAAAAATCAAGTTTAGCAGGTAGAGCAAAGACAAACGAACAGGCATAAATTCTAGGCAAGGGCTTTGTACCTATAGGTTATGAATGCATTCAATAATAATAATAATAATGTATTCACAACTATGAATCACATAATTAATATTAGTTGCAAAAAGGGGTTGAAAACAATTAAAATTGATCCTAGTTCAACCCCTGGAATTATAAAAATTAAAAAATGAAAATATTTCCGCAATGTTAATGTTATCAAGTTGGCTGTTCAAGATTGAAAATCAATTAATACTATATGTATACAGGGTGTCCAGAAATTATGCGCAAAAAATCAAGAGGGTGATTTCGCATGAGAAATTATGAAATTTATTTCATATACAGTCTGTCCAAGATAAGGTTGAACAGCTTGGGGATCTCGAAAACGGTGAGAGATACGAAGTCGGTTAAATGGGGAAAAAGTTGCGCATTCGGAGGCTCATATCAAGAGCCTTCGAAAATTTCAAAAATTATTTTTAGTTTTTGAGTTATATCGAAAAAAGTGAATTTTTGGAATATCTATTTTTTTTTTTCGCCGTTATTATTAGAGATACAGCAAAACTGAGAATACTTTTTCATAGCAACTTTTGATGACGTTCAACGTGGTGATACCGATTTTTTTATGCGACGTTTCGTATTCGTGGAACCATCATCAACTTTTGTTTTTTAAATACGGTCCTGATAATTTTTTCACAGATTCTGAAAGGTTTTTTTATTCTGAATTCAACCATGTATTATACAAAGTGGTTTATGTGTGTTTCGACCTATTTTCAGCCATCATCAATGTTTGATGGCTTTTTTCCTTTGGAAGTTCGAAAAAACATTGATGATGTATAGAAATAGGTCGAAACACATTCGAATCACCTTGTATAGTACATGGTTGAATTCAGAATAGAAAAACCTTTCAGAATCTGTGAAAAAATTATCAGGACCGTATTTAAAAAACAAAAGTTGATGATGGTTCCACAAATACGAAACGTCGCATAAAAAAATCGGTATCACCACGTTGAACGTCATCAAAAGTTGCTATGAAAAAGTATTTTCAGTTTTTCTGTATCTCTAATAATAACGGAGAAAAAAAATAAAATAGAAATTCCAAAAATTCACTTTTTTCGATATAACTCAAAAACTAAAAATAATTTTCAAAATTTTCGAAGGCTCTTGATATGAGCCTCCGAATGCGCAACTTTTTCCCCATTTAAGCGACTTCGTATCTCCTACCGTTTCCGAGATCCCCATGCTGTTCAACCTTATCTTGGACAGACTGTATACTTGGGTCCGAAAATGCATATTTTTCAAGATACAGTGTGTTAAACTTTTTAGAAAAAATCGTTTTTTTATGAATATCTCAAATATTCTTCTACCGATTCTCTTGAAATTTGGCAATGATATTCTTTGTCATGAGGGGCTGATTTAGCCATAATTAAATAGGAATTGTGGAATCTAGTGGCGTCCCGGGAGCACCCTACCGAATACTATTGTCGATAAAATGTGCGCCATTGATTTTTTTGAATTCTTTATCTTGATATCCTAATGATTAACTAAAAATACAACATTTTGGCCTCCTGAACTGTTTTGCTATTTTGCTGCGTTTTCGTGGAAAAAAATAAATACTAATTCATTGTATAAATTTGTGCGAAACATTGCTTCAAAAACAGGGGTGAAATTAAATGTGTGATCCCTGTCCATAGACGTAGAATAAGAATGAAGATTCATTTTCTTCAAATATTTTATAATACATATGTTTGACTCACTTTGTATTATCGATAACTACGGCTTTCTGGACCAAGAATACATAGTTCTCAATATACAGAGTGTAGAGTGTGTCAAACATGTATTATAAAATATTTGAAGAAAATGAATCTTCACACTTATTCTATGTCTATGGACATTGATCACGCATTTATTTTCACCCCAGTTTTTGGAGGAATTTTTTGGCACAAATTTATGCAATAAATTGGTATTTATTTTTTTCCATGGAAATGAAGCAAATTATCGAAACAATTTAGGAAACCGAGACACCACTGGATTTCATAATTCCAATTGAATTATGGCTTTATCAGCTCCTCATGACGAGAAATATCATTGCCAAATTTCAAGAATATCAGTGGAAGGACATTTGAGATTTTCAGGAAAAACCGATCTTTTGAGTTTTAACACACTGTATGTTGAAAACTATGCATTTCCGGACCCACTTACATATGAAATTAATTTCTTATATCATCATGTAGAATCGCCTTCTTGATTTTTTTCGCATAATTTCCGGACACCCTGTATAGTTCAGGATTTCATGACGAGATTCTTGTATGATTTTTTAAAAGTATCCGGTTTCAGAGATTTCATTTCATATGGCAGTTCATTATTAAATAATTTAAATACATCATAAGTGAATGGTCGTTGGAAAAACTGTGTTTGATGGTGGGGGGGGGAAATATAACTTTGGAATCTTAAATTCAACGTATGTACATCAGTTCTGTATTTTATTTTATTACATGAATAAGAAGGGCATTTAGGGAATATAATATTATGGAATAAAGTCACTGCATAGATTTTACGTCTTTTTTTCCATGCTCAACCACTGGGTTTCTTTCAATTTGAAGGAGATACTTTCATATTTGCGAATGCCATAGATGAATCTCAAGCACGATTTTTGAACTTTCTGAATTCTTTCACTATCTTCCTTATCAATACACGGTCCATATACAGCATCGCAGTAATTAAAGTGGCTTAGCACCAGTGAATCTGTTTATTTTATTTTCAATGACTCTGACAACAAATGGCGATTAGGGTACAACATTTTCAAGCTACCATACGCAGTAATTAAAGTGACTCAGCACCAGTGAATCTGTTGATTTTATTTTCAATGACTTCAATGGATACATTTATCTTGTGGCTTGAAAGGTAAATCAGTATCAAATTCGAGACCAAGATTTCTTGAATTTTCGGAGCACTGCAAAGTATTATCTTGAATTTTAACACTAAACACCGATTCTACCAACTGCTTTTGTCTACCGAATATTGATACTGATGATTTGGATGCATTCAATTGTAAATTATGGTTATCTGAAAATGCGATTAATCGATTGAAATCAGAGTTAATTTTATCTTGAGCTAGTTGTTTATCTCTTGGGAAAAAAGACAAATATAATTGTGTGTCATCTGTGATTGTAAAAATTGTGAACCATAATAAAAACGATTTCTGTTGAATGTTTGAGTACCCTTTACAGGTTTTAATTTCTTTCTGGAAGTTTAGTGATTTTTTACGCCTGATAAAGCGGACCTAAAGTAATTTTACGCTCAGGCGGGAAGAAAGTAACATGTGCACCTCGGTGTTGACCATCTTAGGCCTGAAAGTGTCACTTTGCGCCCGATGCGCTCAAACTACTATTCGCTGAAAAACACGAAGAAGACACACCGATAGTCTAAGCTGATACAAAAAACACAAGGACCTTGCAAAAACCCTCTTATAGAGAGTCAATTGAACTCACTAAACTATAAAAATCGCCCATGATGAAGCTTCTATTCTTCCAAATATATATTATGTAACAAAGTGTTATAAACGTCCTTTTAGTAACGAGTATTTTAAACACGAGCGGAGCGAGTGTTTAATGAACGAGTGTCTAGAAGAGTTTATAAACGCGTTACATACTATGCTTTTTCTACGAACTCCGAAAATTACATTAACATACCTGTTATTCCTGCTAACCTACAAAATAGTTCGAAAGGAATGGGAATGGAGAACATAATACATGCAACTGCATGCAACCAGCGAGACATGTATAAGTGATATTGGTTGTAGATGTGTCCAGTTCATTGCTTACTAACCTTTGAGTCACGTTTATTGTCATGCTCAGCGCAGAATAAATGAATTGTTCACATAGATTGATGCTTCGTTTTTACACTTCTTGGAGATATGCAAGTACCAGAACATTCTTTTCGATTTGACTTTTGTCTACATTTCTCATATATTTTTAATGAAGAATTCTGATACAAACGAATATTTTTTGAATAATTCTGATACAAAATTTGAAAATAGCAGTTGACAGTTCATACAATTGACAGGCCAGACATGTCTCAAATTACTGAAGCTGTGTTTAATGAACTGTGTTGCCATGGTAATGTGTTTAAGAAATGGTGTTGCCATGGTAACGTGTTTAATATTTTTATTAAATCACAGATCGTCAATCCGTGATTAATCGATCATTTAGCGTGGTACATATCCGTACGCTAAATGCCCTTTTAGTTATGTGAGTAGAAACATTTTTTTACAATCACACATACATTCAAAACCTATAGGTACAAAGCCCCTCTCTAGAATTCATTGTGTTGTGGTAGAGGTTATCTTGTTTGGCTTTAAGAGCTTATAACTTTTTTCAACGTGGATAACGGTCCTTGGACCAAATAACATTTTTTGTTCACCATAATTTAATCTATCGAATCCTGGATTTTCACAACATTTCCCTGTAGAGAAGATTACAATGTAAATGGTCTGTTTTTATAGATTTTTTATTAAAAAAACAACACTATTTACTAGGTGATCTATGTAAGAATGTGAAGAATTATTCAGTGTTTTATGAAGTAAACATGTTAAATTGGAAGATTATGTTCAAAATTCTTTAAGCAAATCACACAAATTCAATACTACAGCTGGGGAATGTCATTCCTTTTGATCAAAGAAAGGTAGAACAGTTCCTAAAATGTAAGAATTGACTACTCAAGTACTGCATAAAAATAGTAGAAGATAATAATAAATGAGCACTTCTCATGTAGTTCAAAATTCCAGTATTCCGCAACTAGAAAGAATCAATTCAACATTGAATAATTTCAACCTCCTTGAATCTCAGGTGTAGGCAAGAAAACTTTGAGATTTTTATAGTCATTCAAAGCAAAGTAGATAGGTACACTCTCGAGGACACTCATATGTAGGTCAAGCTAGGAGACCCATTCAAACTAGGTTCAAAGAACATTTGCACATTGGTTATGTAGTAGATAAGAGAATTCAAGTGGTGTGAAACATAATTATGTAATGATAACAATTATAAATATTATTTATTAGTTAAAACTAGTTGTGAATAGTGGTTTCAAATAATGATTGAAGTAGAAGATCTACTCCACTTCAAGATGAGGAGGGGGGGCGATGATAAAATTGGAGAATAAATACATAACTTACCTGAGTGTAAGCTTTTCTTGAATTATTTGATCCCAATAGTTTAGATTCTAAGCCAGATGCAATGGTTTCAATGATTTGTTCTTGGTTCAAAAAGTGGATTTCATGTTTTGTGGGGTGTACATTCACATCTATATTTGAAGGATCTAATTCCAGACTCAAATATACGAAAGGGTGGGTATTTTTTGGTAAATAAGTTGAATAAACATGGTCAATGCATTTTTTCAAACCTAACAAAATAAAAAAACAAAAATGTTCACTGCATTATTGAAAAACAACTTTTGACTCACTTTGGCAATCAACCAATCTGTTATTGATGAATAATAGGAACTGAAATTTTTTTGTTGAATAATACACATTTGTTATGTATCCCTTGAGTTTCAAATTATACATCTGATTTTCCATAGAAAATTCCATCAATTCCTTAGCAATTTCATTGCCATAAATAATCCTGATATTTTCAATATGTGAAGAGTTTTGAGGTGTTCTGATATCATTATTATCTCCCGATTTTTTGAATGCAAAACCTGAAAATTCAACAGTATTAACTCAGCAATTACTCCAATTCGATTTTTCAACATGGTAATTTTTTTATGATGATTTTTTTATGATGATTGAACAGTAGAAGTAATAAGAAAAATCAAATTACCAACTCTGGCATTGTGAAAAGCATCAGCTACTCTTTGATATTCCCGAGGGGTAAATCTCCAGGAAAAATGTGTACACCAGACTTCCAATGACCAAATACTTCCAAAGACTTCCAAAGACTCCCAAAGACTTCCAAAGACTTGCAAAGACATCCAAAGACTTCCAAAGACATCCAAAGACATCCAATGACTTCCAAAGACATCCAAAAACATCCAAAGAATTCCAAAGACTTTCAACGGAGTGTACACCAGACTTCCAAGGAGATTTACCCCTCGGATATTCCTCTGCAGGAGATCTCAAGGCCTTTTTTCTCACATTCATATTGTAGAAAAGGTCTTCCACTGTTATTAAGCTACTACTGTATATATCAATTTTTTTATGATGATTGAACAATAGAATAAGAAAAGTCTGCACTAAAGAAAATTTGATCAAAATTTAACACTAGCATATTTGCCAACAACATCAGCAACTTTTTGATATTTTTCTGCAGGAGATCTCAAGGCCTTTTTTCTCACATTCATATTGTAGAAAAGGCCTTCCACTGTTATTATACTACTACTATATATATATTAATTTTTTATGATGATTGAACAGGAGAAGTACTAAAAAAATCTGCACTAAAGAAAATTAGATCAAAATTACCAACACTGGCATTGTGAATAGCATATTTGCCAACAACATCAGCCACTTTTTGATATTCCTCTGCAGGAGATCTCAAGGCCTTTTTTCTCACATTCATATTGTAGAAAAGGTCCTCAACAGTTATTATTGTTCCCTGATTTCCAGCCATTGGTTTGGGGGTGCCTTGCAGCAAACCATCCACAAAAGATGCCCTTCAAAATTAAAAAAGCACTCATATATTATTGTGAATCTGAGTATTTCAATGGGTGTTTTTCAATGTAAGTACATTAATCTGATCTCACTTACTGGTATGCACAAACATCAGAAGCTGTTTTTGAAGTGATTGTAAGATGGGCTACATGTGAAATACTTGCAAGAGCTTCTCCCCGAAACCCATAAGTACATATTTTGTTGAGATCCTCAAATTCTCTGAGCTTGGAGGTGGTGAATCGTTCACACACTATTCCAAAATCATCTCTCCTAATGCCAATTCCATTATCCTGTATCTATTTAAATATATCATTCAGTTAATAATATGTAGGTATTGAGGTTATAATTTTACTCAAGAGGGAAAAAGTAAATACTTACCTGTAGTAATTTTAGACCCCCATTTTTTACTGTAATTTGAATATTTGTTGCTTCAGCATCAAGACTGAAAACTATTAGTACTAGTACTAGTATTTTTGGGTATTTTTAATGATGAGAGTACATACCTGTTTTCTAAAAGTTCTTTCAAAGCATTTGCAGGGCGCTGAATAACTTCTCCAGCAGCTATTCGATTAATTACATCTTCATCTAATTTTTTAATCTGAGGAACTGCCATGGTGCGGTAATCTCATGTCCTTTGTTATTATTTATTATTATAATTATAATTATTTATATGTATTTTCTATTATTGTTTTGCTAGAAAGTACACTGGCCGGTCGCTCGGTGCCGGTGCCGGGACCAGTGTTGCCAACTAAGATTTCCAATTTTCCAAAAGTCGCAGAATGCAGAATGGCCATCTGAATAACACAAAATATGTCTATTTCTTCTCATTTCCAGTGTTTCCAACATAAAACTTTCATTATTTAATGTTGGAATAATGAAGACAAGGACAGATGGCTATAATAAAAAAGGTGAGCTGGAGATCGAAGTGAAACTGATTCATGCGGATTTGGATCTATCTTAGGATAGGATCTATGGATCTATGAATCCGAGGAACATAGGCGTATCGAAGGAAAATGGTTAGGAGGGGTCTACTATGGAAGGTTGAACAACCATACATAAAGTAGTGAGAAACGAATGAAATATGCGGTATTCAGGTCTCATAGCTTTCGAATACTCAAATTTGGAAACTTCATTTCAAAAAACGGCGAATTTGCATGTCCTGGATTTGCCTGGAAGCATCAGAAAGCTATCTGGCGTAAAATGGTCTGAACATAATAATTATCCTTCCTGAGTGGCTGAGGTCCAATGTTCAACTAATGGCCTCAAGCCATTCATTTCTCTTATTTTCATAGGAATTCTAGAATCATTATTGAATGAGTAAACTTTTAATCCAAAATCGTCTAAAATAGATGAGTAGGTTTGGCACATCACGCCTTAGCCGTTACCACCGATACAACAAGGCCAGCAGACTCTGACGTAAACAGCTCGTGACGTCACCAAGAGAGGCCAGTGTTTTATTTTATCGCTTGTCGACTAACGCGTCAGTTCGTGTTAATTCATCGGTGATTCACGTATGTTTTTGAAACGGTCCCGAATTCTTTTGTTGTTTATTCATCAAAATGATTGGCGGAAAAATACTGTTGTGTGAAATATTTTGTGTTGTGATCGGCGAAATAACAATGCCTTTCAAGTGTTGTGTTCCCTTTTGTCGGGGGAATTATGTGGGTGGTTCAAGAGTTCATGCTTTTAGTTTCGCGTTCGACGAGGAGCTATCGGAAATATGGGTATATGCAATTCACCGCGAGGATTTTAATAATAATATACTTTATTGTCTGAAGATATACTCTCATTGACAAAGTTCATATGTTGTAAAATAAATAAATATAAAAATATACACAGTCAATTTGTACAATTACGTGACACAAAATAGGATAAAAACAAGAAAAATAAACATCAAGCACATATACATATGTCAATATAAATATAAGATATCCATAGTCACATTAAAAGTAAAAAAAAAATGAATTTTTCAAGTTAAACAAAAAACATTACTCCATCTGAGTTCAGTAGTAAACAGAGCTTAATTTATAATGATGAATTAATAATAGAAGACAATTAGTCTCTCATAAAAAGTATAAGTAGAGGAAAAATAAAAAAGCTTTGATTGTGCAGTTAGTTTTGTATTTATATATTATAGTCAACAAAATCATCTCTGGTTTTTGCTTTAAAACTTTTCCATAATGAAATCGAATGGGGTGCGAAGAAGGGCTCAGTTGACGACTGACATCCTTTTTTAACCGGAAGCCCTTCAAAAAACAGCAAAATCGGTTCAATGATGATCTAAAACTAAAATCGAAATACGCGGTCGCCTTATAGCGCTATAAGCGCTTGTCGTTTCGAGCCGCTGGTTAGGCCTCACTAAGTGACGTCACCCACGGAGCATGCAGGCCTTGTTGTATCGGTGGTAACGCCTTAGCTCAAATTGTTCACAGCTCCGATGAAAAGAAACATCTTTAGTATTATTAATCGTGGAATTCTTACACCAAAGAACGAAGTACTTTATATCTCCTAGGATTGACGAAAATGAAACCTAAAAATTATATCACCACTCAATTTTGGGAATTATTATTTATATGATTTTTATAAAGCCGACCCCTGATGGAATAAACAAAACATTCAAGCCAGCACCATTCACCTTGCGCCGCCGTCTGTAAACAAATCTATTGACCTTGGATTTCTACACAGATCTCATATAAGTATACCACGTCAGTCATTAACGCTCTAGATTAGACAGATTCATATTCAAGCAAACAAGTACCAGGGCAGGGCCGCAGGGCTGTTTCAGTCAGTAGTTTAGTACTAGACTCTCCACCAAAGTACTTTTTGATGAAAACAGTACTTAATAAGTTTTGAGATCCTTGGGTTTACATTTTTCGTTGTGCAAGTTCAATGAGGGCTACCAACAAAACAGAGGTCAGTGTCAAAGTCAGAAATCCCAAATTTTTGCCGGATAGCCCTAACGACTATGGCCCGTTTTATCGAAAAAAACATTTAATTCGGGAAACTCAAGTTATCAAAAGACTTGTTCCTCTATGTGGAACTTATGGACCAATTCTTACATTGACGGAGAAGAAGATATCGTAAGAAGCCCTCATAACAGTTCCAGTTTATTTTTCTCATGAGTTTGGTACATTTATTCCATTTTGAAAATTTTTGAATTATTTATTTTATCAATTGAATTCCATTTTTCATTTCGATATTTTCTGATGGTGAAATTATTCCACTCATATTTGTTTTTTTTGCGACTTGAATTTGTGTATAAAAACTATGCAAGCACCTCGGGGGCGGCAAATATGAAGAAAATTGATATTCAATACCAGTTCAATACTAAATTCCCAGTTCTAGTACTCTTTCGAAACGTTGTCTAGTACTATATTTTTTCGGTCAGGATTGTCAGGAACAACCCTGCCGACTACCGAACTACCGTACTCAGGCTCAAGGGTTCAGGACGCCTCAGGCCGCCTCACGGCAACCCTTTCCCAGGGCAATATGGTCAATTCAGCCAACTTTCTATTTTGAACTTTTTCCCTGTACTGAATACTTTTTGTTTTAATTATTCATCATATGCAATCAATCATGGATTTCAGTCCAATGTAAATGGTAATTGAAGAAATTGAGAGGTCGGGGACTTGATGGGTGAGAAAGACATTAAAACTGCAACTACCCCCTGCATGATCTTTTTTCTGCAACTTCATACTTACCTACTAATTAAAACAATAAATTTTCAAGTGTTACATAATGTTGCACTCTGAATTGCCACCTAGATTATTTGCTAAATTCAATGGATTCCCTTGAGCATCAAAATTGAAAGGAGCATCCAGATCTCCTACCAGTTCTGCAGGAGGTTGTCCATACTCTTGAAGCTGCAAATTTTTAATAACTTTGAAAGTAGATAAACATTTTTTATAATCACCAGAACATGGTTTTCTGGGCAATGGTAGATAAAAAGTTATACCTTCTGCATGAGAGCTAATACTTTGCTGAATCTCTCTTTTTTAACTTCACTTGAATCACCATCTTTTTCATTATTCAATTCTTCCAAAACTTTTTCCATCAACTTTTTTTGACTTTCATATCTTTCTATGTCTTTTTTATCCAATGTACTCTTGTTTTTTTCAATATACTCTGGTAACTTCTGTACAAAATCTTGTAAGCTGGGACCCAATACTTCTTTGGATAATAAACCTTGCATCATACCTAAAAAAATAGATCAGGGAAAAAATGAGGAAACAACAGGACTTGAGACTTTTTACCTACCTTGCATGAAGGGTAAAACATCATTTTCTTGCCCAATACCAGATCCAGTCAACATTTTGAGAAAATCTTCTTCATTCAAGGGAGCCTGTAAACCTTCAGCACCAATACTAAGACCTTGAACTGCTTGAGAAATTGATTCTGAAAAGTTTGTTGATGATTCGCTCATCTGTGAGGGGTTTTCTAGAGCTTGCTGAGCAGCATCTGGAATATTTTAGAATAAAAAAATGTGAATCTTGAGAAGATTAGAGTCATTTCACCTGCCATTTGCTGCAGTGTTTGTTCAAACATTCCAGGAGTAACCTGCATATTGGGATCATTTCCTGTCAATAAACTAGCAAAATTTTCTTCGAATTCTTTGGCAGCTTGCTGAATGAAAGCATTGGACCATTCTTGAGCAACAGCAGGGGCACCTTTGGAAGCAACAACTTCATCACCACCTTCTTCTGATTTTTTATTCTTATCTTCGGACGAATCAGTTTTTGAAAAATCTTCCAAGGCACCTAGTACAATGTAATTGATTGAAGTAAAATTATGACATTGTTATGTAACTTTGAGTACCTACTATCTAACAGATCTGATAACTCTTCATCTACTTCATCCGTCTTCCCTGCGTCTTTCGAGTCTTTACTCATGTTGGGTTCAGTAAATTAGGAAAAAATACCTATTTATTACTAAGCTTGTGAAAGTGAATGCGTTTTTTGAATATATTCAGGACAGTAAACAAACTTGTTAAAATTCCACGATTCATTCTTTCATTCTGAATGTTAGGTTAGGAACTAGGATTGGCTTGACACGGAACACGGAAGACCTGACGATGACGATGTTGTTGTGTTTACAACGGGAGTGGAGTGGATCACGCAAGTATACACCAAACTGCCAGCTGCTGTGCGAGGTGCTGGCAGTGAACTCAAAATTCCATCAGTGGCGTAGGTCATATGAAAAAAAAGCACAACAGCCTCCTGCTGATGTGGTTTGAGTGGTAATAACAGCTTGATGAGCAACTTGTAGATGATACAGGGTTTATTGGCTAAGAAAAATAATCAAGAACACAAACAGAGCGTAGAATATGCCGAGGTATTGAAGTTCTACACTGTATAGCAATTCTGATGTCACCTCTGTTGAAATTTCCGTGCAACAGGCACAATCACGCGGAGTTCAATCATTTAAATTATTTCAAAGTAGCATACTTGATTTTTTTCTCGTTTTTTGTTCAATTTTTGAGATGATATATCTCGTTAATTAGGAGAATTAGAAAAAATATGATATCATGGCTGTAACATATCGATGTGCTGAATATATATGTAGTTATTTCAAAAACACCTCGTATATTGGATTGTTCATTGAACTCAAAATTTCTTCTTCCTTCATCAAAGAATTCCATAGCTTTGCCGTTCTATAGACAAACGACGTTTGGTAAAAAATTGTTCGATATTTTATTGATGGTTGATGATGAAATAAAGGATTTGTTGACTGGCTACTCGAGTACGTCTGACTGGTATTGCTAATGGTGGAATGATTTCTGAATATCAGTATCTATAGAAAAGTGGGAGAGTTAGCTGAGTTTTCTACGGTGTCTCAATCATGTCAAAGAATTAGTGAGTGTGGCATCACTCACCAGAGGCGAATGGCTCTTGCTTTGTAGATCATCATGAGGAGCTGCTAGGGTGTAAAAGTTAGCTTTTCGCACAGAATAACCCAGTAGGCATGGAAACCAAACTTGAAAATAAATGTTATATTACATTATTATTGTTACTTTTTCATGGAATATTATTGAGAGAAATGTTTAATGTCACAGATACATTGCGGCAATGGGCCTCTGTGCCTCTTTCAAATATATTACAATTGTATATATAATGTTAATGGTAAATATTATATGTATGAATATATCAATGGTACTTCATAACGTATATATTTAATGATTCTCAAAACATCTAAACAATATTGTTTATCAACATTCTCATTATTTTCTGGGAGTTTTTAGGTAAGGTCTATTTTTTCTGGAATTGTCAAAAGAATCATCTGAATGAAAGACATAGAAGATGATCTGTCCCTGAAAATAACATGGTGTTGATTTGATCTTAGACAATATTATGAGTAGGTATATATGATCCAGTTACACAGTGATATTCTGGGACAGATTATAACTTCTATCTTTCTATAAGTACCTATCATTTTAGCTATTCTGCTTCATAAACCCAGTAATACCTAGTTTATAAGTACCTACCTACTTGACTTCTACATAATCCAGTGATCTCTTACTAGATCATATATGCCTTGAATTATGAAAATAATACTTAGGTGAATATCTATATGAGTTTTCAGAAGTTTCCTAACTGATTTTGAAATTCGATTCCCAGCGAGCACAAACATCCCTGGGATGTTTTGGGATGTTCTGAAAATGTTGGCATGAAGATGTTATTTTGAGACGTAATATATGCGCACTGACCAAAGAGGTCTTTGAAGGATATTGAAGTATTGTTTTTGTTCTTCTGTGGCATTTCTTTGTTTGCCTACTGAGAGGTATCCCTGGGATGTTTTGAGATGTTTTAGAAATGTAGGCATGAGAATGTTTTTTCGAGGCGTAATATGCACTTCCCAAAGAGGTCTTCGAAGGATATTGAAAGTATTGTTCTTGTTCTTTTGTGCCCTTTCTTTGTTTGCCCCACCACAACGTCTCATGCTTACGTCACAATACGATGAATTCTCGTTTGCAGCGTGTCACGCTTACATCACGCTGCTAACGAACAGAAAGGAATTTGGTGAAGTTTATTGTGTTAGAAGACTTATTTAGTTTGTAATAGTGACCATCAGATGCAAGATATGTTGTTCGGTGCCTCAGTGTAATCAATGTACGAATTCATCAATACACGACAGCTTCTCCGCATCAGTTGCAAAATTATATGCATTGTGGAGAACATTTCAAAAATTGGGAAACCTATTTCCAATTATATGTCTGTGTGTAGTGAGCACTACTCAGAAACCGATTAAGAATAAGGTTATTTCATATCAAGAAAATATTTTTAAGTTCAATCTTTTTCTAATGCATTTTTTCATTCAAGGGAAATGGAATCCTAATGCAAGAGTTCATTTTGACAAAAGGCTTCAGAAAAGTACCTCGAAAATGTTTTTTTTACAGCGATTCAATGTGCGCAAGACGCGTTGAAAATGTTCTGTTGTGTCCATGAAAAGGCTTTAAAAAGAATTAGGGAGAAGGTAGTTTTGTGACATATCAGGGACATCTCGATAATTGCCGCCTGCGGCGGACGACATTGGCTGTTCTATAATAGTTCTACTCATGTGTGAACAGAACATCGCAGTAGAGGTTCAATGTCTCGAAATCTCGTACTTTTAACATCTCTGAGATGTTTTTGTGCTCGCTGGGTTCTAACTATATGTCCTGCTTCTAGCTATGATATATAACTCACCCATTATTTTTGTAATTCGTGAAATATGAACAATCCGTATTTACGAAACCCTCCTACTTTTTCACATATTATATGGAATACAGATACAGATTAGATGTATTTCTATATTCCAGCAGAGCAAACCTGGAAGATATAAAAATCCTAGTTTTTGTGAGGCAGAGCTTTCGCGATGGTTCTTACATGATTTTCCCATGGAATAGTATTGCTGATGGAAATATACCGATCGCAGATATATGTGAACTTTGTGGGAATGGTAGTATTCCATACATTGATATATCAGCCTTATAGACTGTTGGCATGCGACACAGGGTTTATCGATGTTCTAAGTCGCTATGCCATTTAAGGGACCCGCTCACTTAGTCCAAGTTAACAGGAAGGAGTAGTGCCTCGGAGAGTCGCAACCCAGTCCTTGCCCCGGCCCTGACCTCATATCTTTCGGTTGGAAAAAAGTTCAAAATTTTGCTTGAGAAGAAGCTCGGCAATGAAGTGCAATGATCTTATCTCACGAAAATTGGGGCGCTTGCCGGATTGCATACGCCTAGGTCACTCCCCAAGGGCGGCAAACGAACCGGAAGTGGCAATTTTTCAGTGTTATAGTCGATGATCTAAGAATGTATGCCCTTTGTCGAAACAATGAATTCGGACCCGGAAACTTTTTTCCAACCGAAAGGTATGAGGTCAGGGCCGGGGCAAGGACTGGGTTGCGACTCTCCGAGGCACTTCTTCCTGTTAACTTGGACTAAGTGAGGGGGTCCCTCAAATGGCATACCGACTTACGAACCGGGAGTAGCAATTTTTCAGTATTATAGTCGATGATCTAAGAATGTATGCCCTTTGTCGAAACAATGAATTCGGACCCGGAAACTTTTTTCCAACCGAAAGGTATGAGGTCAGGGCCGGGGCAAGGACTGGGTTGCGACTCTCCGAGGCACTTCTTCCTGTTAACTTGGACTAAGTGAGGGGGTCCCTTAAATGGCATACCGACTTACGAACCGGAAGTAGCAATTTTTCAGTGTTATAGTCGATGATCTAAGAATGTATGCCATTTGTCGAAACAATGAATTCGGACCCGGAAACTTTTCCAACCGAAAGTGAGGTCAGGGCCGGGGCAAGGACTGGGTTGCGACTCTCCGAGGCACTTCTTCCTGTTAACTTGGACTAAGTGAGGGGGTCCCTCAAATGGCATACCGACTTACGAACCGGGAGTAGCAATTTTTCAGTGTTATAGTCGATGATCTAAGAATGTATGCCCTTTGTCGAAACAATGAATTCTGACCCGGAAACTTTTTTCCAACCGAAAGGTATGAGGTCAGGGCCGGGGCAAGGACTGGGTTGCGACTCTCCGAGGCACTTCTTCCTGTTAACTTGGACTAAGTGAGGGGGTCCCTCAAATGGCATACCGACTTACGAACCGGGAGTAGCAATTTTTCAGTGTTATAGTCGATGATCTAAGAATGTATGCCCTTTGTCGAAACAATGAATTCGGACCCGGAAACTTTTTTCCAACCGAAAGGTGAGGTCAGGGCCGGGGCAAGGACTGGGTTGCGACTCTCCGAGGCACTTCTTCCTGTTAACTTGGACTAAGTGAGGGGGGTCCCTTAAATGGCATACCGACTTACGAACCGGAAGTAGTAATTTTTCAGTGTTATAGTTGTGCTATCGGGAATTGATCCGACAACGCCGCACTTACAAGAAGTGCAAACGGCCCGACCTTGGACTGGTCCACGCGATCCCATGATCGGGCAGTACGTCGCTAGCTAGCTACCAGGTAAGATTAACTACCCCGCTCGGCATCTACCTCGACAATAGTCGATGATCTAAGAATGTATGCCGTTTGTCGAAACAATGAATTCGGACCCGGAAACTTTTTTCCAACCGAAAGGTGAGGTCAGGGCCGGGGCAAGGACTGGGTTGCGACTCTCCGAGGCACTTCTTCCTGTTAACTTGGACTAAGTGAGGGGGTCCCTTAAATGGCATACCGACTTACAACATCGATAAACCCTGTGTCGCGGGCCAACAGTCTATTAATGATTTTCGCATTTCTATAGAGAAAATACAGGCTTGAGTTTTGTTGGCGTTTGATTCAACTAGGTTTGTTGGTTCCCCAAAACAGGTTTGAATCTTCATTGACAACGTTTGACCTGCCTGCGTCCTGATTTCTTCTTTCCAGGAAAGAAATGAGAATTCTGAAAGGGAACGCAGTATGGAGACAGCGAGGTCGTGGGTTCGATTCCCAGCCAGAGCAAGGAACTTTTTCAATAACTTATTTACGAATCAAATATTGTAAAGTTTCGGATCATCGGCTGGGGATAGTCCTGCAAGATTCGCTGTTGCGTTCCAATTAACAGTGCTGCTCCTAAAGTGGTGCATGGAGTTAGTAACAAGGCCTACACAGAACACGCAGAAAGAGATGTTGATGTGGTTGTGTGCATCAGAGAAGAAGTAGGACGGTGTATGTAGGTGGGTGTGGAAAACTATCAGCTGAGCGTAAAAGTGGGCCAATGCTGCTAACGAGGTAGCTGGCCTGCCACTGCAGGATATGGTAGGAAGTACATTACTAGCCTACAAAACACAGCCGAAAAACTCTGAAAGAGAGCTGATGGACGGTACCTGAAAAAGGGTGTTAGCCAGCTCTCTTAAGCGAACCATATCACTCATTAAAAACACCTTGGGGCTTGCAAAAAGGTTCCATTAGGGACTAGTTGCTGACGTGCAAACGTCCCTCACCAGTACCAGTGGAGAGTACTATCATCTGCAAAGTTGTGGATTGGGCAAGTAGAAGCAATAATGCATTGGTGCCAAAATTATTGATCTTCGTGGAACGCCGGAATTGATGAGGTGGTAATAAGCCTTATGATGATAGTTTGTGAAGGAGTCCTTGGTGCCAAACACGGTCCCCAAGTTTTCGGAGGCGACGTAGGCAAAGTGAATCCCCAGTTGCATTAAAACGTTAACGTGTATCGAGAATTTTCAGTAAAATATCACCTCTCCACTATGGGGAATTTATTTCATTTGGAGTCTCCAACCCTGTATGCATAGCCGCAATGATAATACTCGACTGCTCGATATCTGGATTACTTTAATACCAAATAGTTACCTACTCAAAACAAAATGACATCGATGAAATCATATCAAACCTATCATCATATATTTATAGGTATTTACCTTTCCAATCTTATCTGTTCCGAGAATCTGTGACTCGTACCTACCCATAGCAATAATATTTAGGAATGAAACACTTATAGTATAGTTTCTGTTGTGTATGTATGTGCAAAAACTTATGTTATGAATTTGAAAGGGATTTTCGCTGTTTCTACAGTGTTTTTCATGTCTCAAATATCAACAGGTGGGTCTCATAACATTAACGCCTTTTGATAATGAATTTCCAATTAGTATATTCTATAAATATATAATATAATAAGATTAATACTTCACTTAATTTTGTTAATCTGTGACTTAATGCTATTTAGCTATTGCATGGGTACCTACCGTAAAACGGGGATATCTTTCTCGCTAGAATTTCGTGTTCGCAACATTGGGGAAAGAAATCATCATAGAATTGTAGGTAACAATTCATAGTTCCCAGGTATAGAATTTGTTCGATCAAAAAAAATAAGTGGTCTGTCAAAAACGTTATCCAAAATTCCGCAAAAATAACATTTCTTGACCATCTTATTGACAGACGACGGAGCCTCTGTGGAACAAGAAAACTATTTGACGCAGGTAGGTGTTTCAATGGAATTAATACTTTCAAATATCCTTTACATCCTCTTCGAAGAAGAACAATTGAAATTGTTATTTATGTACCAAGAACGAAAAACTATCTATTAGTATTATAGTATAGAGGCAAATTATTGATAGCCGAGGCCTTTGCAGAGGCTAACAACAATCAGAGGCGAGACAGTTTTTCGCCGAGGTACATATTAAATTTTTTCGTCGACCTCAAACACATATATACAGGGTGTTTGGTGCATCGTGTGCCAAATTGAAATGGTCGAATGAAGGGGTCATCTGCTATCCTTTAAGACTAGTTAACATCGTTTCATGCCCTGTGAATTATTTTTAATCGTCTTTTTATCTGTTCATCAAGAACCAAATTCCACATTCGAATTCGAATTTTGAAAAGAGTATAAGGCGTAGACTCTGGATTTTAATTCTATTCAGATGTGTTTTGTGTTAGAGTACTTTTGAATACAAAACTAGTGACATAAGTATTTCCTCCTTGATAGTATCGAAGGCCGTTTCTATGCGTTGGACTAGTACATCCCTAGTTGGAACTTCCGTGGCGTATATAGCAGCCCTTTGGCAGGACCCCAGACATAAAAGTCTAACGGAGTTAGGTCTGGGGAACGTGGCGGCCATACAATAAGGCCATCGCGCCCAATCCACGCATGAAAGAATCGCGGAGTACGATGAAATGAACACGTTAGGTAGCAGAGGCAGTGATGTCTCTACTAAAAAATGATGGGATCGGTGGCAGTTCGTGATTTGTTCAAACAGATTTACGTTGTGCAAGAAATATAAATTTTACTTGTTTCTGGAGTAATTTTTCAGATCATTTTGGATAACAGAGCCTTATAAGACTTGATTGACATTTCTAGCGAATTCACAAAGTTGTCAAAAGATATTAATGGCATGTGACACATTATTGGCAAGAGGATATGGACTAGAGAACTTTTGAGAGAGTTGGAAGGTCCTGGTCGCTTTTGGTTTTTTTTTGTAGCCAAGTCACAGCTTTAATTTGAGTTTTACATATTTCTAAACTTTGCGAGTGAATTAAAAAAAAACTAGATGACTTTTATGTCACTAGTTATGTATTTAAAAGTACTCTAACAGTTCTAACACAATAAACATCTGAATAAAATTAAAACCCAGAGTCTTCGCCTTAAACTCTTTTCAAAATTTGAATTTGAATATGGAATTTGGGTCTTTTTTGATAAACAGATAAAAAGACGATTAAAAATAATCTACAGGGCCTGAAACGTGTGAACTAGTCTTGAAGGATAGCAGATGACCCCTTCATTCGACCATTTCAATTTGGCTCACGATGCACCAGACACCCTGTATATATGTGTTTGAGGTCGACGAAAAAATTTAATATGCACCTCAGCGAAAAACTGTCTCGCCTGATTGTTGTTAGCTGTTAACTGTAGGTTAAGTTAGCAGCATAAATATTTTAAATATATTTTTTTCCTCATTAATTAGTTCTTCATAATTTTCCCCACAAATGAGACAAACTGACAAAAAATTTGATATTGTCATCGAAAAATACCCCGAGATACCAAACTTCATTCGAATATCACAATTATTTTGAAATTTATTGACAAAAAACAAAAATAAGAATTTAACTTTGACACTCTGTATCTCAGAAACGAATAACTTTCGGACATATATTTATACGACTTTTTCTTCTTATTTTGACGTCAGCAACATGCTCCCGAATTTTCTACACGTACTTAAGAAACACCCTGTATATCATTTCGTTATCAGAGTACGTTAGAAATCTGCAGCCGGCTCTCCTCCTATTTGGGAGGGTCATCGCTGAATTTAGATGACTTCTCAATCATGACATTGTTTGTTTTTTTGTTCGTTCAGGATCGGCAATAGCTTGCTACCAATGTGAGGAAATATTGGGACCACAGAGTCAGTGTGCGAATAATGTCAAGAAAGTTCTCACCGCAAATTGCACCGAATATTTTTCTTGTATAAAATACAAGATGAAAGGTAAGTGAGTAGTATTTAGAATTAAGAAATTGAAAATAATAATAATTGTTATATTTATGAAATCGCCAATTATCCATTTGAACAGTGTGTCACTATATTTTCTTCGCCCCCACCCATGTAACTATTTCTCTATATCTTGGCCATTCGAATTATTTTCTCTCAGTATTCCAGACACAGCTGCAAACCTGCTCTATATTGAATCAATAGTACTGCCTCACATTTGAAGTGAGACAAGCGAAAATTTCCATAATTTTCTAACCGTCATAACTTTGGACTGAATCAACCAACTTTCAAATTCTTTCAAGATTCTGATAGCTCATTTTATTGAATACAACGTCAGTACTTTTTTGTTTTTCCACCTTTCCGAAATGAAGATCCTCAGGTCAGGGTGATAAACTGGGTAAAAGTGCACTTTATCATGCGAATGGGTATTTTTTCGAACATTTCTTTGGTACTCACGTATTTATCTCTGGAAAACACGAGATGACAATGAAAATGTGAACAAACCGCTATCTATTGGGATATTTTACGAAAAATGCGAAATTTCACTATGTTTTGCCACCCATCTTTTAGAATAATTCGCCTATTATTCTGATCATATCTGAATCTGTAACTATCCCTAATAGCACACAACGTCCTAGGGACGTCCCTATTTGGTAAAAATCAAGTCCGAATGTCCCGGACCAAAAATAGGTGTCCTTGGGACGTCCCATCCCGTACATCTTATGCAATGTCCGAGTCAGGACGTCCACGAAATGTCCCACCCGGTACATCATTTCAAATGTCCCAAAAAAGCAACCCTTAGACGTCCCACGTGGTACATATTGTAGAATGTCCATGCAAGGACGTCCTTGGCATGTCCCAGATGGGATTTGATTTTAAACGTTCCTTTAGGGACATCCATCAGATGTCCCGAGTAGTATACATATTCAGGCATGACTTCAGATCTAATATAATGTCCCTTCTAGGCAACTATGAAATGTCCCTGATGGTACATCCCTTCAAATATCATTGCACAGACGCCCTTAATAGTTCCAGGATCGTATAACAATCGAAATGTCCCTTATTAGGAATGATATTCGTCGGATGTCCCAATTGGTACATGAACTGTACTCTTCCAATGTCCTAGAAATAACGTCCTACAGACGTCCCAGTCGGTACTTTCAATATGTTGTCCCTGCGAGGACGATAACTTACACCACACCGAGGAATGATTGCTCGTATAGGGTATAAATACTCTCCTTCCATTGGACATCCTTGGGAAACTTTTTCAGGATCTATTGGGGACCTTCTACGGACCATCAAATCAACTGGATGTCCTCATCAGTAATGAAAGATCTGGTCCCAGAGGGACCCAGAAAAATTCAAATTTAAGAATAATTCGTACGTCCCTGGGATATCCTATGGACATCCAATGGATATCCCTCAGCGTTGCTGATAGGTTGTCCTACGGATGTCCTAAGGATGTCCTCCGTAATGCTTGATGAGGAATACTGTAGGATTTAGGTATTCGATAGTTGTCCCAGGGAGGGGCCGTGGGCCCACCATGTACTTATGGCGTCGGGCTGGGGGTAGCCTCAGATGACTCTAGACACCACTGGTTAATAAAAGCTTGAGGTCCTCACTCTTGTCATGGTAGCGGTACGTGTGAAAGTCCGCGAACGGACACCCATCAAACGGGACCAGAGGATTCTGGTCGACATGGGTAGCTATGGGCTTGCTCAGCGAAAAATGGAACTTTGGTGTATCTTGTGCCTCAGTTCGACAGGGAGAGGGCAGCCCCAAGCGATCCTATCGCCAGACATCATAGGTAAAGCCGGGTCCTCTCCTGTAAACGAGGTAGAGGAACGTGTAAAAGTCCTCGAACGATCACTCATTCAACGGGACGAGAGGATTCTTGTCAACATGAGTAGTAATTAGGCGAAAGCCTTTTGCGACGGCGACCCATCAAACGTAACAAGAGGAATCTTGTTGACACGGGTACCTGGGGTGATGAGGATAGCCCCATCAGGCCGTACATACGGCCTGGTGCCTCACCAATTGGGTTGGACTCCAGGGGGCAGCGGTTTCCAAAAAACACCACCGGACTACGGTAGAGGAGGTAAAGAAGAATCCCACTATGGGTCAAGTAGGAGGAAATCTTGCCTGCCTCGGCGGGTGAGCAGCGTTTCTGCTCGGGCACTGACACTGCAGAGCCAGTAGTCTATTTTATTAGACGGCCTCACCATTGCGTATAACAAAATGGTAGCAGGGGAACATGCCGTTACATAACGGAGATGGCTCTAGCGCGCTGATTTGGCGTATCCAAATCCTCCATTTCTCCCGGGGGTGCTGTCGGTCCAAGTCGAAAGATAGTGACCGGCAGTTATCCCCTATGGGAGTCTTGTGAGAGGGGGGAGAAATCCCACCTTGTTGCTACCCCGGCAACTTGGTCCTGGACCTCTGATTTATTTAGTTGTCCCAGGGACATCCCTCAAGGACGTCCCTAGTTGGTCCTCAAGTGGGACATTTGTGCGTCCCACAGACGTCCAATGGACATCCACGGTACCAAATTCGAACGTGTTAAAATAAAATACCTCTTTCAATCCATTTGCTTACATCCATCACAGCCTTCTTTTTCAGTGCTTCCTGAATCGTGCAAACACCAAGCTCACAATTTAATTCGCTGATTGAGAGAGTTCACATGCAATGAGATCATATTCAATAGTTCTCCAAAAATTCCTCTATATGTAGAATGAGTAGGCAGGTATATCTGATTCGGGTAAAAATCTTTCAACTAAGCGATAATTCCTCATATTGAGTACAATGTTTTCACATTTTCACATGTAGAAGCAGATTTCAATTGGAAATTATTTATGTTCATATTTCAAAGGTCTCTTCCAGAAAATCAAGTCCGGTCCTGGATTTTTGAATAAAATTGAGCCTCTTCATCAATTCTTCAATACATTGAGAATTCGCATTCTCTGCTACGCGATTTCTCAATGTATTTCTTTATATATAGATATATATCCATTTCTTTATGTTCATAATTATATCTGAGATTATTCCTTTTTAATACTTTCACCCAATCAATAAGGGGTTCAAACTTGAAAAGGAAATTCTCAGTTTCGATCCTCTTTTAGACCCGAAATAGAAACCTCATCTTCTATAAGAGAACTTGTTGACTTATCAATAAAAAAAGAATCATTTTATATCTTCGAGCTTTCCTGAAATGTGCATTGCATTTTTGTTGTATGTAACAATATGAATTAGTTACTATATGTATATATCCACGTATATTCGAAATTATACAAGGTAGCTTAAATCATTTGAACGTTCTGGATTAAAATCATACGAAGAAATTAATCAAGGTTATACAGTGTGACCCACTTCTAATGGAAACACCCTTGTATCTCTGAAATTTGCTGGAGCGAGAGATATACCAAAAATGCACTCCATTTCCAAGTGGGGTAATCTTCAGTGATATACACTGCTCGCCAACAGTCATGGAATCACCCCAATTTCCGGAAAATGATATTAGGAGTCAGAATAGGTCGAAAATCACTTCAGATTCAGAATCAGGACGCCCAATTTACTAACTATACATATTTTTCCTGGAAAATTTCCAGTTCTCAAAAATTGAATTTTGTCGCACTTTTTATGGAAGCAACGCCGTATCTGACGTAATTGACTTTATCTTTGGACTTTCCCTTCCTCCTGCAAATTTCAGAACCCTACCTCAATAATTACGTGAGATACGGGGGTGCTTCCATGAGAAGTGAGTTGAAATTAAATTTTTCTGAACTGAAAATTTTCTAGGAGAACTATGAATAGTTGGTGAATTGGGCGTCCTGATTCCGAATCCGAACTAATTTCCAACGTATTTTGACTCCTATTATCATTTTCCAGAAATTGAGGTGGTTCCATGGCTGTTGGAAAGCAGTGTATATCACTGAAGATGACCCTACTTAGTCATAGAGTGCATTCTTGGTATATCTCTAGCTCCAGCAAATTTCAGGATCCTTACCCAACGATTACGTAAGATACAGGGGTGTTTCCATTAGAAGTGGGTCACACTGTATATCTCAAACTTCCTCCACAATTACAAATCGTGAGAGTTCAACAGCATAATCCTCCCCCTCCCTCTCCCCCTTTTATTTTTCTTGACACTTTTCAGTTCTCAGTGACAATTGGTGACGTTGGCAATCAAATGAGTTGATGAAAAAATATTGCCTACCTTTTCTTTATGATTGTTTTCTCATACACATCGTATTTTTGAATGATGAAAATCGGTACAGATATGTTCAAAGTGATCCTCAATAATAATGTGTCATCAATTCTTCTCAAAAATACCACAATACTACATTTTCTGATCACCTATTAAAAAAACATAATTCGTTTTTTCCGACACCCTGTGTTTTATGATGATAAAAATCAGTAAAGGTGTTTTTCAAGTGATCGTGATTCAGAATCCATTATTGGTTTTTGTAAAAAAAAATCCCTAATAGTACTTTCTCAAATATGGGGCAATAAATAAGTTGGTCGCAGTTGGCCACGATTACAGTACATGAGTAAAATCACTCTCTTGTTGGATGGACATTTCAAAAACCTATCCAACAAAAAAAAAGTTTTTTGAAATCGGTTAGATAATAACAATTTTACAGGGGTGGTAAGTCCTTAAGGTGGACACACTGTATATCAACTAAACAGGAAGCAATGCTTCGTTCAGAAGAATGCAAGCAGAAGGAGCATTGCTTCCTGTTTAATTTATACAGGGTGGGCCACCAGTAACGCCTCGGTCTCTAGAAGGCTAACCACTTATCTTCTTGGAATTCTTCCTCTCTAGGAAGTTGCATGTCAACATAGGCTACCATTTAAAATTATTTCGAAACATACAGGGTGTCCCCAAAAACCATAAAACACTGAAGTTAAACTTTTTCCTATCGAACACCCTATATATTATTTCATTTTGAGATTCTCCCTGATGAGCTGATTTCAACGACCCATCATACTTGGGGTCTAGCAGTTATAATAACTGAAATATAGGCTGTGAAAAATCGAGATTTTCCAAGTTCAAGAATTTTTTGTGTCGAAACTATTCATAATTGGTCAAAACGGCTTACATGTCCCTATCTCAACTTTTGCTTAACTATCTACTGATATTTAATTGGGACATATACCGGGTGATCAAGATTCTGAATTCTGCACCACCCTGTATTTGTTTCAATTAAATGTCAGTAGATAGTTGATCGTTGAGATAGGGACATGTGAGCCGTTTTGACCAATTATGAATGGTTTAGACACAAAAAATTCTTGAACTTGGAAAATCTCGATTTCTCACACCCTATATCTCAGTAATTATAACTGCTAGACCCCAAGTATGATGGATTGTTGAAATCAGCTCACCAGGGAGAATCTCAAAATGAAATAATATATATAGGGTGTTCGATTGAAAAAAGTTCAACTTCAGTGTTTTGTGATTTTTGGGGACATCCTGTATGTTTCAAAATAATTTCAAATGGTAGCCCATGTTGACATGCAACTTCCTAGAGAGGAAGAATTCCAAGAAGATAAGTGGTTAGCCTTCTAGAGACCGAGGCGTTACTGGTGGCCCACCCTGTATAGATAGAACATGGTATTCACTACTGAAGTCTGAAAATGGTGAGTTCAAGATCAATTATTGAAAACATCCTGTAACTCATTTGATTGCCAACGTCACCAATTGTCACTGAGAACTGAAAAGTGTCAAGACAAATAAGAATTGCTATTCAAATGTCCATTTTTTATGTTGGAAACGGGAGCAGATTCGTTCCCGAAACGTCCAAAGCTGAGTAAAAATCTGGTATTGTTTCTATATTCCTTTATTTCTCTTCTCCAAACCTTTTTCAATACAAATTGTCCCTGACAAACTAGTGAATTTTTCTTTTAGGTTCTCTGATAGGAAAATTCTTTAAACGCAGTGACATTTTGGGGCAAATCATCTGATTTGTCCTTACTACACGTATATTGAAATAATATACATATTTTTATTTCATAGGAACGAGGAGAGAAAATCTCAAAAAATCCTCGATTAACCTACAGACAGTATTTAATACTTTTTGTAATTATGTTAAGTTATCGATATATGTATAAACCGAATATTTTGGTATTACTACTGATATTATCAAATTTTATTTCAGATGGAAACGTAACAACAATCTTCAGAAACTGTGCTCCTCGCAACAAATGTGACGTAATCAAAGGATCTCTGACAGGATCTCAGACTCTCTCATTTTGTGGAACATGTAATTCGACATTGTGTAACTCTGCCCAGATGACGAGGGCTCCATTATTGATACATTCATTTTGGATGGTCTTGTATATTATGTATACATATAGTTCTTAGAACCATTATAAACTACACTCGTTTTCAATGTTAGACAAACATAGTATATATACAAGGTGTTTTTGAAATGGGTACATATATTCAGCTCATCGATATGATACAGTCTAACGAATATTCACATGATATCAGATGTTTTCTATTTCTTCTAATTAACGAGAAATCTCATCCCGGAAATTGAACGAAAAACGAGAAAAAAATGTACGCCACTTTAAAACAATTTAAATGATTGAACTCCCCGTGATTGTGTCTTCAACACAGAAATTTGAACAGAGGTGAAGTCAGAATTGCTACAATACAGTGTGTCCCACTTACCATGCTCACCATGGGTATCTTTTTAACGGTGAGAGATACGAGGTCGGTTAAATGACACCAAATGTGGAGTTTGTCAAGGCCAACTATAATGTGAAAAAATATTTTGATAAAATCTATTCGTTTTTGTTTTATACGCAAAAAACAGATTTTGATGATTTTCATGTCTCCTCCGTAACTTCTTTATTTATGAAAATATTCAAATAGGAATTTCACATTCTCATGGCAGTTTTTCAAAGTGATTTCAAAAAAAATATGAAATTTATTTCAACTTTTCTAGAATTTGAAATATCAGCACCAACTTTAGTCTTTCAAATGTAGGTCATAGCTCACTATGACTTAGTTACAAATAACTTTTTTTTCTCTTACAGATGATATGTCGCACTAATAGTTTTGTGTTGATAACAACGGAGTTATCGTCATTTATACAAAAACAAAAATTATTTGGAAGCAGCCATCTCGAATTTATAAATTTTAACAAAAAAATCATGATCCTCGACCTCAAAAACCCCCACTTACCAATTTTGAATGGAATCGGACCAAATCTTGTCCGCCATCTTGGAGCAGCCATTTTTTTTTATTTCAACAAAAATTCCATAATGTATTGTCACCGAAATTATGAACACCTGCCAAATTTCAAGTTAATCGGAGTTATGGAATTTTTGTTGAAATTAAAAAAAAGGCTGCCCCAAGATGGCGGACAAGATTTGGTCCGATTCCATTCAAGATTGGTAAGTGGGGGTTTTTGAGGTCGGAGATCATGATTTTTTTGTTAAAATTTATGAATTCAAGATGGCGCTTCCAAATAATTTTTTGTTTTTGTATAAATGACGATAACTCCGTTGTTATCAACACAAAACTTACTGCGACATCATCTGTAAGACAAAAAAAAGTTATTTGTAACTAATAAGTCATAGTGAGCTATGACCTACATTTGAAAAACTAAAGTTGGTGCTGATATCTCAAATTCTAGAAAAGTTGGTATAAAGGACCCCGCACCGCATCAATGGGAAATTGGCTTTCGGTGAATTTACTCGAATTTTTGATATATTGTAGAACTCGTGGTGCTGATCAAATGTCTCCATTGCACCAACGCTCTAAAATCAACAGTTACGATTATATAGGGTGATAAAGTTGACTTTTGAAGAATTTTAGATAAACATTGTGAAGACACCATTCATAATTTCGAAACCATATCAACTGTGCATTGATTGTTCGAATGACCGATAGGAATCTACTATAAAGTATAATGATTCCTGCACGTATCAACAATATACAGGGTTGGTCGGAACATAGCGAATGATTCAGTGATTTTCTGAAAAGTGTGCGGTGGAATTTCATTTAAATTCTGTTGTATACATATATCATCCCCATTTCGTGATATATGCATCTCCTAATCAGATATATTACATACGAGATGTTTTATTTTTGATAAAGTCACATCCATGTTAGGTACTTATTATTGGCATCCTCAATATGACTTACAACTTGAACAACCTATGATGAATGTCCACTCTGCAAATCCGTGAAATATACGGAGTGGATGAAAAATCAATGGTCTTTGCTAATAACTTCTCAAGAGTAGTATGTGCAGATTCTTGTGACCCATTTTATTGACACTGTTTCATAACGAAATTATAATCAATAAAACTGATTTGAACCATTCGATGCAGTATATTTTTAATAACATGTTAGATCCATAAATTCGAGATGTGGAAGTCCCCTTTGCTCTCGCCTTTGAATAGCGATTTCTCGCTTTATTTCATTTGGTTCTCCCTCAAGTCGTACCATATTTTGTTTATTGAATGCTGAATGACACGTAAAACAATTCAATCGGCGACGATTAGCCATTTTTCAAATAATTATTACTTTGACTTCTATAAGAGCTTGACAGATGCAATAGTTGCAAATGACAATGTTAAACAGATGAATATAGTTGCTATATGTGCCTGCCATATTACATTATTTGAACCAGAGCAATCTTAACATGATCAAGATGAACATGGAGTCCATCATGAGAAGAGATCACCGTAATTGAATGAAATCAAAGATTCATTCGGCATTTGTAAGAATTTATCATTCGTCCTCACTCAATATTCTATTATTTTATATTACCATGATTTCATGATGAAATGTGTGTATGTTTCCAACTGATTTATGTATTCATTTGTTAAATACTGTCTGTAGGTTATTTGAGGAGGTGACATATTCATCATTATACTGGTGAATTTTTGTTTTAGGCTCTTTGATAGTGACATATTTGGGGCAAATCATCTGATTTGTCCTTACTACACGTATATTGAAATGATTTTTATTTTATAGAAACGAGGTGAGAAAATCCCAAAAAATCTGGAATAATTTATATATTTATGTTTATTGAAACTAATATAGCTGCTTCTATCTTTATTGAGAACGTTATAATTCGGCTATAAAGTCAGGAGTACTTTTCAAATATAATAACTATGCCATCGTGTTGATTTTCATACTACCTTATAAACCAACCAGATAGTATCGTTTGTTACATTAGGTATGTATTTTAGATAGTTGGGTTCATCTTTATAATATATGTATTTTTGTATGTATGTCTGTTTGACTCAAGAGACGCCAATGTATAATTAGCCAATTTGATGTTAGAAAAGGCTATCAGAGTCAATTCAGTATAAGCCACGATATAGAAGCAGAAAACCTACCAGGTGAAATTGGCAGGATCTCATGCAGGAATCATTATACTTTATAGTAGATTCGTATCGGTCATTCGAACAATCAATGCACAGTTGATTTGGTTTCGAAATTATGAAAGGTGTCTTCACAATTACTATCTAAAATTCTCGGAAAAGTCAACTTTATCACCCTATATAATCGTAATTGTTGATTTTAGAGCGTTGGTGCAATGGAGACATTTGATCAGCACCACGAGTTCTACAATATATCAAAAATTCGAGTAAATTCACCGAAAGCCAATTTCCCATTGATGCGGTGCGGGGTCCTTTCATATTTTTATCGAAATCACTTTGAAAAACTGCCATGAGAATGTGAAATTCCTATTTGAATATTTTCATAAATAAAGAAGTTACGGAGGAGACATGAAAATCATCAAAATCTGTTTTTTGCGTATAAAACAAAAACGAATAGATTTTATCAAAATATTTTTTCACATTATAGTTGGCCTTGACAAACTCCACATTTGGTGTCATTTAACCGACCTCGTATCTCACACCGTTAAAAAGATACCCATGGTGAGCATGGTAAGTGGGACACACTGTATAGAACTTTGGGTGGAAAAAGGGGTCTAACCTCAAATTATATTAAGCTCCAGATATTTTTTTATTGGTGTCATTCGATAGTATACGTCGAGCTTTCTCAAGGTTTGGAATATTTGCACTTTATTTCAATGCCACCCTGTATATACACCGTGTCCCAGCTCAAATTTCCCCCCCTGCATAGATCTAATTTATGCCCCTTGTAAAAAATCAACCGCGCGACCGATGACTTGAAATTTGGTCACCCAGTATATTTCATGATGCACACTCGAAATATGCTATTGAACAAATCGTAGGTACACAGGGTCACACCGAAGTGCACCTCAACTTTCTTATTTGAATAGAGACACCCAGTATATTATTCCATATTCAAGTAGAGTTCATTACTACGAATTCAACAATGCCGGGTTTGATGGGATTTTTTTCAAACGACTACGAAGATATGGCAAAAAAAGAAAACGATTCAATATAAAATTTATATGATTAGATTTTATCAATATAACACGATTAAAATCGAATTATGAGTGTCCTACGCATAACTACAGATCCGTAAAGGATTATCTTCGCCATCAGTTTGGAGAAAATCTGATAACCACCAATTGTCTCGATGGTGATAGCAACTGGCCAGCTCGGTCGCCAGACCTCACCCTACTTGATTTTTATTTGTGGGGCTACTTGAAATAACAGGTTTATGAGTCGCCAATTGTGAATATGGAAGAAATGAAAGAGAAAATTACAAATTTATGTGCACAAATTGATCGCAACGTGATACATATATAGGGTCACATGGAACATTATTAGAAGAGCTAGGAAATGTTTGCAGCGGAATGGACGATATATTGAGCAGTTGAGGTTATAATTATTTTCTTTTCATTCGATTTCAATCGTGTTATATTGATAAAATCTAATCATATACATTTTTTATTGAATCGTTTAATTTTTTGCCATATCTTCGTAGTCGTTTGAACAAAATCCCATCAAACCCGGCATTGTTGAATTTGTAATAATCAACTATACTTGAATATGGAATAATATACTGGGTGTCCCTATTCAAATAGGAAAGTTTAGGTGCACTTCGGTGTGACCCTGTATACCTACGAATTATTCAATAGCATATTTCGAGTGAGCATCATCAAAAATACTGGGTGACCAAATTTCAAGTCATTCGATCGCGCGGTTGATTTTTTACAAGGGGGAGGGGACATTTTAGATGGGACAAGGTGTATATACCGGGTGGTCCACTTTCAAAACTATCCACCCTCGGCGATAACTCTCAGAAAAATGATGTTTCATAAAAACAACGAAACACGTCGGTTTTTATTTGGAGGGCACCGGTTGGCGCAAAAAAATGATACATACTTCAACCCTGTTCTATAATATACAGAGTGTTTCAGAATATATCCGCAGGACTTCAGGATCTGATAGCTTGTCCAAAAATATGAACAAAAAAGTTTTTACTAACTTACCCTCTGAAATGCACCATTTTCGAGTTATAGGGTGTTGAAATTTGAAAAAAAATTTTTTTGAGAATATCTCTGGAACCGTTTATCGCACAGAGAACAGCTTTCGTAAGCATTCTCTACTCATAAAAAGCTCTGTTTTGTGCGAAATTTTTTTCTCAAGTTATAATTGGTGAAGTTTTTGAAGGGTTAGTTGATGATTTTCTCCCCAACTTCTACGCCACTGGAAAAAGTACAGTTTTGAGCCGCCCATTCGAACAGCCAATGTTTTATACACAAAAATAGTAGATTGTTTCATTAGGATCAAAAGTGACACTTTGTTTGACAAGCGAATTTTGCATTTGCGAGGCGGAGCGTTTAGCGAAGCCGAGCGAAAGCAAAATTTGCGAGTCGAACAAAGTCACTTTTGATCCGAATGAAACATGCTATTTTTTCTGCAACCGAAACAATTAACTCAAATAAACATATGCAATGCAACAAATATTGACAAATAATCCATGTAGTGACAATATCCTACCTGCATTAACAGCAGGTTAGGCTTTCTAGGATGTTCGAATTGTAGTTTCAATATAAATACAACCACAGAGTGACATATTTGTGTATGGACCAGGTGCTCTAATGGCAAATACCGCGCCAGTGCCAGGTATAACAAGACGTGGAAAGTGTTAGGTTAGTGAGCATATCAACAATGATAATAGTGATTATTTATTCCTCTCCATACTACACTGTGTTCGACTTGATAATCAAATGAAGCTAAACAATATCGTTGTTTGAGACAAAAAAACTATTGCTTGCCGTGATTATTCAAAAACAAGTTATCCATCCCGAGAATAACGAATGAAATACATATCAAGCAAGTATTTGAATCTTGAAGGCTTCCCTGATCAAAACAAAAATACTTAACTGAGATGTTTATAATTCCAATACTAAACTATAATAAGGTGTATTTATATCTCCAGCATGGGTATGAAATGCCAAACCTGCTGAAATCGGAAACAAATCAGGTATGCGTCTCAACCCAAATAACCAACCGTCACAATGTTGTTTATTCTTGATGACGTCCAGTAGATTCTTTTTAGTTCCTAGGAGCTAAAGTTCAACTTTAGCTCCTAGGAACTAAAATTCAACTTTAGCTCCTAGGAACTAAAATTCAACTTTAGCTCCTAGGAACTAAATATGTTGCCTAGCAACATACCTATTTTTGTGTCAGTAATAGAAACGTCAATTTAAGAGCTAATTTTGGTATCAAAATGGACGACTTTTGTGTCGGTTGCAGAAAAAGATACTTTTACTTTTGGTCATATAAGCTCTAAAGTTGAGCGTTCTTGAGAAAAATCAACAATTTTTTTTTACCAATTAAACAAAATTTATTTAAACTTTAGAACAAGTAACAAAACCAGAGGTTAACGTCATATTACAAAATTGAACAAAAAAAAACAATAGCAAATCATACTCAGTTAAATTAATAATTGTCCGCGGTTAGCTTCAATAAACGCAGCAATTTTTACGCAGACAGCACACAATATCTATTAGATATCTATTGGATAGCCCTATATCCACTGCGCGACCATTTCCATGGATATGCGATGGATATAAATCATGGATATTCAATAGAAAACCGATATTGCATTATTATGCCACAATATTTTCAAATATAAAAAAAATACTAAGGCTGGACATTCCATAACTATCAATTGAAATATCCACTGGATATCCAGGATCCAGAAAATCTCCATTGGATATCAAGTGGTTATCCAGTCAATATCCATTGGATATCCAATGGATATACAGTGGATATTTATTGAACATATTATGTGCACCTAGTTGAAATTAAAAAGAAATAAGTAGGTATACGAAGTGCAAGAATTTAATCGAATCGAAGACATTCCTTATAAGTTGCTAACTTGCTAAGCACAGACTTCTCTACTTCCCGCCCTCATTTATGTAATATTTTTGGTATGTTCAGAACAAAACAGAGATTTATTAATTTTGATCGAATTATGATGGTTGTGAATAAAATAGTATACAAGCCTCGGTGGGAAGTTTCATTCCTGTCTCGAGATCATAGAACCTCGACTCTTTGCGTCTCGGTTAACTAACTAATCTCCCGACAGGAATGAATCTCATTCCACCTCGGTGTGTAATATACATACCTCTAGTCACAGATTCGTGATTGGGTTTTCTCAATTCTGATTTCTTCCACACCCGGTATGATGAACATCAATTCATAGTACAACTGATGAAAAAAAAATTCAACAAATGAACATTTTATTTATTGGTATACTTACCTTGATCCGCTCACTGTCCAAACATTTCTTGGACCAGTTAACCGTCCTTAATTACTACTAAATACTTGATACTACTTCAGAATCAGAATAAAGGATAACCTCCAACATTTCCTCAAAAAATATATATTTTCCTTGCAAAATAATTGATGTTATTCATATAACTTAAAAAAATAACAAAAATGATTTTAATCACTTGTTCCTTTTTCTCATGCTACGGCCTTCCATATTTGAAACATCCTCTTCAGTTGATCTTCTATGATTTCTGTTTTTTTCTGAAATTAAAATTACAAGAAAATATACAGGGCTTTTCGTTAATTAGACGTTTGTGGCAAACCAGGCAAAGGAAAAATTTGTATATTTCATGGTTTGTATAAATTAACATGATCTACACGTCTGTAGTATATGTATAAGAATGATTGTGTAATTGATAAAGATATGAAACATAATATGATTCATTCGGTATCGGACGACCGGACAGTGTGTATGGAATAATAAAGTTCTCTGAGAGCGTACAAGTGTTTTATTAGTATATTACATTTGGCGACGAGTGAAAAGTGATTTAAGAAAGAAAACATAAATAAAGTGCTAGTGGAAAGTAGTGAAATCAAAACCAGGAAAAACTTGGCAGAGAAAAGATGGCCAGTATGTCGGGCGTTGAGCAGTTCCAATGTGAAGGCGATCCATTTTCGCTTGCAACGAGATGGGAGAAGTGGAAGAGAGCTCTAGGAATTTACCTAGCCGCCTCGGACATAACTGATGCAGTAAAGAAGCGAGCCATTCTTCTGCATTCAGGTGGAATAGGGCTTCAAGAAATATTCTTTACTTTGCCAGGTGCAGAAGTCGATGCAACTTTGGAAGAGAACCAAGGAGTGGATGTCTTCAAGGTGGCTATACAAAAACTGGACGAATACTTTATGCCAAAGCAAAGTAAACTATTTGAAAGATATACCTTCCGGCTAATGAACCAGGCAAGTGATGAAAAATTTGACAAATTTTTGGTGCGATTGAGACATCAGGCAGGAAAATGTCAGTTCATTAATACGGAAGAACATCTCATTGACCAGATAACGGAAAAATGTAAATCAAAAGAGCTGAGGAGGAAAATATTATCATTTGGAGATAATATAACACTGAATGATATTATTTTTGAGGCAAATGCGTTGGAGTCTGTGGATCGGCAAATGGAAAAATTTGAGAGTCATGAGAAAAATTTGCCCAGTACTAGCGATATAAATAAAATACAAACAAAAACAAAACAGTTCCTCACAAAACAAGGAAAGGCCGGGTGCTCTAGATGTGGTAATCCTCGCCATGATTCACAGAATCCAAACTGCCCAGCAATAAAATCAATTTGTCATAAATGTAATTTTATAGGTCATTATAAAAATTGTTGTAGATCCAAAAGAAAAAGTTCATTTCCTCAGGAGCACGAATCAAAAAGAAATATCCAAAAAAATCAAATTCAATTAATAAAATAGATAGTGACACTGAGGAGGTGGACTACATTTTCCACCTTGATGAAGATACTACCATCTCATGTGAAGTAGGCGGTATTGTAATACCCATGATTGTCGATTCAGGTAGTAAAAACAACATCATAGACGGGAATACATGGGAAAAACTAAAATTTAATAAAATCAAAGTAAAAAGACAAGGGAACGATGTAAACAAAAAATTCGTTGCTTACGCGAGCAATAAGCCACTAGAAATATTGGGGTGTTTTGAAGCTGAGATTAAAGCTAACAACAAAAAAGAGGACGCTTTGTTTTATGTCATAAAAAATGGCACGAAATGTCTACTCGGAAAAGAGACAGCTACTTCACTTGGGATACTAGAGATACATATCAATGTAAATTGTGTGTCCTCTCCATTTCCAAAGTTCAAGGATATAATAGTGGATATACCAATTGATGGAAACGTTCAACCAGTTGCTCAGCCATACAGGAGGATACCTATACCTCTAGAAACGAAAGTCGAAGATGCCCTACGAGATCTTTTGGAGGGTGATATAATTGAAGAAGTTAACGAGCCGTCAAAATGGATATCCCCTATTGTACCCGTATTGAAAGAGAATGGAGAGGTTCGTATTTGCATTGACATGCGACGTGCCAATCAGGCAATAGCTCGTGAAAATCATCCATTACCAACTATGGAGGTACTGGTACCACAGTTACGGAGAGCCGCGCGATTTTCTCGCCTGGATATAAAAAATGCGTTCCATCAGGTGGAAATATCCGAAAACTCGCGATTTATCACTACATTCATTACTAAAAGAGGTCTTTTTAGATATAAACGGCTTATGTTTGGTATCACATGCGCCCCGGAGATTTTCCAGAAAATTATGGAGAAAATTCTGATTGACTGTCAAGGTACTATTAACTTTATAGACGATATAATAGTTTTCGGTGAAAATGAGAACCAGCATAACCAGAGATTAAAAAAGACGCTAGACACACTTAGGAATTTCAACGTATTACTCAACGAGAACAAGTGTCAATATAACATGCAATCCATCACGTTTCTTGGTCATATTCTTTCATCCAACGGCATTAAACCGTTGGATGTACATAAAATATCAAGGTTATTAAGAGTTTTCGTGCCCCCAAAACGGTAGAAGAACTACAGAGTTTCCTGGGTTTGGTAAATTTTGTGGGGAAATGGATACCTAATCTGGCAACAGTGACCGAACCTCTAAGGAAACTTTTGCGACTAAAACTGGGAAAAAATGCAAACATTGAACGCTACTGGGGTCACGAACAAAAAGAATCATTTACCAAGCTAAAAGAATCACTCTCGAGTAACTCAGTTTTAGGATACTACGACCCTAAGGACCGGACCCAGGTTATAGCTGACGCTAGTCCCGTGGGATTGGCAGCTGTCCTAATCCAATTTGACAACAGGGGTCCCAGAGTTATCGCTTATGCTAATAAAAGTTTGACGGATTGTGAAAGGCGATACTGTCAAACAGAAAAAGAGGCCCTCGCGTTAGTATGGGCTGTTGAACACTTCAGAATATACTTATTTGGAAAAGACGAATTTGAACTCGTTACGGATCACAAGCCCCTCGAGACTATATTCGGGCCAAAATCTAAGCCTTGTGCAAGGATTGAACGCTGGGTTTTGAGGCTACAGTCCTTTAAATACAGAATAGTGTATCGCCCTGGCAAAGAAAATATCGCAGATCCACTATCTCGGCTGCATTCAGACCTAACACGTGATCAACCCTTCGAAAGGGAATTCATACACCAAATCGTTGAATACTCAAAGCCTGTAGCAATTTCAATGAAAGAACTCGAAAAATATTCCAAAAATGACCAGGAAATACAGATGGTTAAAAATGCACTGAGTGAAGGGAAATGGTTGAGTGGCACAGAAAGATACAAAATCTTTGAAAACGAACTTTGTTTCTACTCGAATATATTATTACGTAGTGATAGAATAGTCATTCCGGAAGCACTAAGGAAACGTGTTCTAGAGTTGGCACACGGAGGCCACCCAGGAATTGTAGCGATGAAGAAACGTCTCCGTACCAAAGTTTGGTGGCCAAGAGTAGACAGCGAGGCTGAAAAGTTTGTTCAAGAATGCAGAGACTGTACCCTAGTGTCCGCTCCAAATCCACCAGAACCGATGAAGAGGCGGCAGTTACCTTCGAGTCCCTGGGTGGATATCGCAATTGATTTCATGGGACCACTTCCGAGCAACGAATATTTATTGGTGATTGTAGATTACTACAGCCGTTATAAGGAGATCAAATGCATGAATACCATAACCTCCACCAGCACTATCAAAATCTTAGAGGAAGTATTTTCAAGGCTGGGTTTACCAGAATCGATAACGGCAGACAACGGTAAACAATTTTGTAGCCAAGAATTCAAGAATTTTTGCCGAATTAATAATATAACTCTCTTTCACACAATACCCTACTGGCCCCAACAGAACGGGGAAGTAGAGCGCCAAAACAGGGACATACTGAAAAGGCTAAAAATAAGTCAGATCAACAAGAAAAACTGGAAGGCTGATCCGCTGATCTACTGGAGTACTTAACGATGTATAATAGCACATCACATGCTACTACAGGAAAAACGCCATCTGAATTATTTTTTCGGCGACGTTTTCGCGACAAACTACCTAGTTTACCGAGTTCAGCTATCAGTCCCTCAGATGTAATTGAAGAAGAAATAAGCGACAGAGATTTATGGGAAAAAGAAAGAGGGAAGATATATGCAGATAGGAAAAGAAAAGCTCAACAAAGTGGACTTGAATGCGGGGACAAAGTATTCGTGAAAAACATCACGAAAGAAAATAAACTCACTCCTACGTTTGACCCAACTCCTCACACTATTACTAATAAGCAGGGCGCAGATGTCGAGGTGAAAAATAACGAGACCGGCCAAACTTATAGAAAAAAATGTAGTTCACCTGAAGAAAATCGCGGGGGAATGGAGAGTCACTAAACCCTCCTCCTCCAACTCCTCCCCCTCCTCCTCCTCCTGAGACAAACATAATATTTGCAACTCTATTACAAACAAGTGTTCATTTCTTTTTGTTTTCGTTCATTTTTATGTTTATTTTGTACTTTTTGTATCCTAGCATAGTGATTAGAAAGGTTTTTGAATTTCCAGTTATAGTCGATATTTTGATTCGTTTTCACATGTTAATGATTTCTTTACAATTGCTATTTTGATAGGGATATATATTATATATATGTAGTAGTATAAGTATTACATAAGATTGTTTAATTGCATTAAATCGCTGGTTTTGAATTTTCGTGAAAAAGATAGAGATGTAGTATATGTATAAGAATGATTGTGTAATTGATAAAGATATGAAACATAATATGATTCATTCGGTATCGGACGACCGGACAGTGTGCATGGAATAATAAAGTTCTCTGAGAGCGTACAAGTGTTTTATTAGTATATTACAACGTCTAAACTATTTAAGTGTGTCCCAGCTAGAACTTGTCATCCCCCTAATCTCCGATGTCGTTGAAAAAATTGAAAATCGCTCGATTTCAATTTGACGGGGGACACATTTTTCTGCAATTACCATATTCCAAAGTTAAAATCTTGAAGCGTAACGGGCATCATCTCTCGATTTTAAAATGGAGCACCCTGTATTTCATTGCATTTTTAGATTCTCCCTGGAGAGCTGCTTTCATCAATTCATCACACTTGGTGTCTAGCGGGAATGATTACAGAGATATAAGGTGTTCAAAATAGTAAACGTAAATGAACAAGTATATTGAATAGCAAAATAGGAATTACAGTAGGCGTTTTCGGAAACTTACTCTGGGTTGATAACTCGATCCAGATAGGTCACGTGACAAAAAACTCGGATCATCTACTCGTGTCCAACGTTTACGAACGTGTCAGGTTAGGAACACAGAATATTATATTTTTCCTGTGGTTTCATGAATTTGACAGACGAAAATGGTCACATTATATTCAAGTAATTTTTTGATCTGATTACAATTATTTATATTTACCCGTGTATTGGTGTACTTGTCTCATATGTAATGTTGCACATAACCACAAACTTCACCCCTGCTCAAATTCTCTTCTCAATGAATTACTTTATCGAATTATGAAGATTGAAAAGAACATTTATATCACCGGTCGTGATTTTTCCCAACAAGCAAATTATTTTATTATTATTGTTATCGTCGAATGTAAACTCCCGCGTTTTTTGAATGACTTAAATTCTGTAATGCGCATGCGGTGTCCTCTGCAACTCTGGCGACCCTGCTTTTGAGTAGGGTCACGAAAAATCAACCCGAGTCAGTGATCGAGTAAGCATCATTCAAGTTTCCGAACAGAGGTAGGTAAATCGGTTTGGGTAACCGAACGTTCAGATTAGGGATCCGAAAAACCCCAGTAAGTTTCCGAAAACGCCTAGACTATCTCGTCCCTTATCATCCCGAATTCCATACCAGCTCATCCGCTCAGCCGTTATTCCTTACATAACCCATAATGAATCAACACCCAACAGACATGAAATACAGGGTCGTCTCTTCGGATCGTCTATAGTTTTATTCTGAATGTCCGTCTACGCCTTTATGCATAATGAAACAGTAGATAGATAAATAGATAGGTAGATACTTTATTGCTTTCAGAAAGATTACAGTTCTATAGTGAGAATTCGGATATAATTTTAGCATACGAATATAAAAAGTTGTTTATAGTAACGTGACAAAGCCTTGGTAACCATAATAGTTTATATATTAGAGGTCATATAGGAGGGCAAAAAACGAAATTAAAGACAAATCAGAACTCCTACAGTAGATAAAACGCTATTCATTTCTCGCAATAGTTCTGCCAATGAATAGGGTGATATTATCAAGAGTATATCTTTTGTTATACGTAACTTGTATCAAGTATTTATTACATACTCTGAGTTGAGCAATAGTGCAAATGATCTGAATAGGTTGATCAAAGAGTTGATAGTTTGCAGCTGTTTTAGAAACTGTGAATGGGCGAGTGGACTTATAACACATTATTGGCATTCAATTACTACACTGTGTAGTAAGGAACCTGAATTAATTTTTGCAACACTTTTCACATTTTTTTATGCAAAAAATGAGTGTATGCGTTGTTCGAAATTTTTGAATTTCGGAGCTCATTTCAAACGTACTCATGGCCACTATTTGGCGATATGTCGAATAAATGGTGATGTCAGCTTTTATGCTGTTTTGTTATTGGTCAGATAATCTTCCATTCCCACTCACGAAGCAAGGTTGTCAAGTCACCAATTATAATGAATTTATCAAAAAGATGTAAGAGTTCTGTCGTTGAATAAAACATAACAAGAGGAACCCATGATATTATAGTTCATTCTTGACTCTTTCGAGCAACCAGCATGTCCAAATATTTCTAATACTGCATAACAAAATTGCATGAAAATGTTGGAGGCTTGGCAACATTGCTGAATGCTGAGAAGGGACAAGACCACGCCCACAAGTCGTACATGCGGTGTTGTCACGTTCACCGCTTCAAAGGTCCTCTAGTGCGAATTAATATAATTGCTATTTACACAAATGTATTATAAACAATAAGCCATCAACATTTCGAGACAATTGTTTTGTATTGTTAACTAGGAATGTTAGCAATACATAATTGAGAGTTTATTAATGTTTGAATAACTAATATTGGTTCCCAATCGTATTTCAACACATTACACAATTGCATCTGTGCTATGGTCTACTTACAAAATCTTGACTTCAGTTTTTACTTGCGGTAAAATTATGTTTGAAAATTACCGTGGCATTATTGGTGATTTTAGCACCTATAAATCGACCGAAAAATTCTAAAAATATATGAAATTGAAAGGTATTTGAGTGGTGATTTCAAGTGAGAAATAAAAAAAATATTCCACTCGCCTATTGAATATTACTTTTCTTGCCACTGCTAATTATTTTCACTTTACAGAAAGCTCTACAACCTATGTCTTCTTGTACAAGAGAAACGTAACTTTCTTGGTTCTTTCTTTGAAGCAGTAAATAGTAGGGTGAAAGGAACCAGACTTTGACGCCCTCATGATTCATTGTGGGTGTTTTTGCCTGAATTTCAATTGTTCTTTATAATTTAGAACTTACCAGAGTTTCGAGTTTGAGACCTCATCACAGGTGAATTTGGGCTATCATCATCAGTAACCATATGTGACTGATTCACAGAATCTTCAGCGTCATCTTCTCCATCTTCATCTGTCCCTATCCATATAGTTTGGCAGCAAGGGCATTTATTTTGATTACTCAAATATTTGTTTATACAGTAGGAATGAAATGTCTTTTGACATGAAGCACACTGTTTTCCCTTAAAATTAACACCGTTAAATGAAATATTTATAATTTAGCGACCTCTAACGCTTTGAAGCTAAATATTCTGACAGAATAGACTCATTTGCATGCTACAAACTTTCAGTTCAAAGTGAGGTGTCCCAGCTTTCTGTGTATGTTCATTTTTAGGTAAGTCACTAATTTTTATTGGATTGCACGGAATGTAATGATAATTTTGACAATATGTTTAGCAAAATTTCATAAGATGAAACCATTGAAATCATCAGAGATTATGGGGGTGTTTGAGGCAGTTTTAGAGACCTTTCTGGTCATCATATAGAGCTGAAACAATTTCACCACCATGTTTATCAAGAAAATTTCATATAATGAAATTGAAATCTGGTTCATCTCTGTAGCTTAATTGTTATTTTTTTTTAATCCTTCAATTAACCCCCCCCCCCCAAAATTCGAACCCACACTGCCAAAAATGTAGGTGCTGTGTGCCAAATCATTCATTATAAGGCATACATAAACGAGGGGTAAACCACGCTGGAATTCTGGTGTACAAACAACTGGAATTCCTTGGAATTCCCTGGATTTCCTTGGAATTCCTTGGATTTCCTTGAAACTCCCCGGAATTCTTTGGGTGAAGTACGGTATATTCCTGGTCTACAAACAACTATAATTCCTTGGATTTCCTTGAAATTCCTTGGATTTCCTTGGAATTCTTTAGGTGAAGTGCAGTATAATTCTGGTGTACAACAACTGGAATTACTTGAAATTCCTAGGGTTTTCTTGGATTTCTTTGGAATTCCTTGTATTTTTCTTTGGATTTCCTTGGAATTCCTTGAAATTCCTTGGATTTCCTTGGAATTCCCTGAAATTTCTTGATTAGAATCCCTTGTGTGAAGTGCCTTATAATTCTGGTGTACAGGGTGATTCACCATAAATGTCCCCCCCCTCTAGCTCAGTTATTTTTGTACAGTATCATCTCAAATGATTGTCGATAAAGTTTTTTCCGCTACATCAAAAAATACAGGGTGCTCGGAACAAATGATCTACAGAGTACTATTTGATTTTTTTTAATGGAACACCCTATTTTTCATTGTATTTTTAGATTCTCCCTGAAGAGCTGATTTGATCAATGCATCACACTTGGGGTCTAGCGAGAATGATTACAGAGATATAGGGTGTTCAAAATCGAGATTTTTCAACTTTAGATTTTTTTGTGACGAAACTATTCATTATCGGTCAAAACGGCTTTCATGTCCGTATCTTAACTTTTGATTTACTATCTACTGAAATTTAATGATTGGATTAGATACAGGGTGATCAGAATTCCCGCTAGACCCCAAGTGTGATATATCAATGAAATCAGCTCTTCAGGAATTCTAAAAATACAATAAAATACAGGGTGTTCCATTTGAAAAAATCAAGTAGTACTCTGTAGATCGTTTGTTTCGAGCACCCTGTATTTTCTGATGCAATGGGAAAAATATTTCTGAAAAATCATTTCAGATTATTTTTCAAATTTTTTAATCGGTTCCAAACTGAGTGAGATAGAGGGGGGGGCCTGTACAAACTGGAATTCCTTGAAATTCCTTGTGAAATTGAAGTTTGGTGTACACAATTTTAGCCACAGTTTACCCCTCAAGTCTAAAGAGCAATTGTGCAAATTTGCTTGCTTTCTATAGGAAATGTGGTTTTATTCTTCATACCTCTGGCATTAATAAGGGTGAATGCAATGGAAACTAAACAAGAGTACCATTTTTGAGTAAAAAGATTGAGATTTCTATATTCTCTACTGGCCAAACTGCCGAAAATGGCATGAACAAAAAGTTGGGGGAACAGTGCGCCTGATCCAACCTACTTTCTACACCCATGATCAGAATTTCCGAAAATTTCTAACATTTTCAAATTGTGCATGAAAAGTCAGGTGGTACATGTACACAATTTTGTTATTTCAGCACAGAGTGTTTTGAAAATATTCACAAAAAAACATCATCTAGGGCTGGCCTTAAGAAGACAACCCCCTAAGGGACCATTTTATTGAGTTTTTTTTTTTCAATTCCTCTCAAGTAAACTTCCATTACTAGTATTCAAGTTATAATTTAATTTTTGAGTTGTGTTCACTGAAGAAAGTACTCTCATTCTCATCTCGCAAGTACCTTCACCCCTTGAGAATAATTCACAAAAATCTGGACCACCCTGTAGAGGAGAACATTGAATCTGGATCTCAATGGGGGCTAACATTTTTAGTCTCACCAGTTGGTGCTTCTAAAATATGAGGTCAATGTAAAAGTCAAAAATTTCAAAATTTTGCAGGATAGTCCCAAAGGCTATGGCCTGTTTCAAGAATATTTGAAAAACATCATGTTGAATATTTGAACAAATAGAAAACCTCAAGTTATGGAAAGCCTTGAGCAGACTTATGTTTTTTTACTCTCAATGTGGAACTTTATGACCAATTCTCACATTGATGGGGAAGAAGATAGCATACCAAATGGACAAATGACACAAACATAAGACTGGGTGACTAGGTTTGGTGGACAATAAATAATGTTGGGCCTCATTATTATACTGCTTACCACAAAGACTATATCTGAACAAAGATTACACACAGCATCTGGATAGTGAGTCTTCAAATATGATGTGAATTCCAGAATCATTCTTGGTCCCAAGTAAATATGTGCACTTTTTCTCACAAAGTAACCAGTCTTCAACCATTTATTCAGGACTTTTTGTCCCTTATCTCTAGAGAAAAAATCTGTAAGGGTTGAAGTAATATTGATACAAACTATGAAGGTGATCCTGTGTTCTTCAGAGTTCAATATCTCTTGCATAATGGAATGAAAATATTCTAGTTCTAAAGCTGAGTATATATTCTGTAACTGAGATATTTTGTCATTTTTTGTATTCAGCCATAATACAAGGTGATTATTAGTCACTTCACAATTGCCTAGTACTATTTTATAGAATTGTTGTGAAATCTCTCTATTGATTTCCAGTATCAAGGTTTTTAAATGTGTCATATTTTTTATTTCACCTGAAATATAAAGATTGCATTAATTTTTCATGTAAGGAGCCAATAAAAAGGCAAATGTTCTATTATTTTAACAGCATGAGAGTTTCAGAAAATATAAATACAAAAATTACCTTTACTAACATATTCACAGAATGTAGTTGCATTTTCTACAGTTGAAATCCCGTTTTTAATCATATACTGAATAAAATACTGATGCTTTTGTTCCATATCCACCCCTATCTTATTATAATGATTTTCTTATCTATATTTTTTTTATGAAGGGTGAACTTAAAACTGATCAATGAAGTAAATCTTGAGACTCTTGAGCCATCTCTAGTTTAGCGCAAACTTCATAACATAACCTAATTATAAGTTAGGCTAAGTGATCTCTTCTTCTCAAACAATAACTAGTGTCTAGAGACAGGAGGCAACAAATAACTATTGCGATGGGGAAACGTTACAGCGCGGGTACACCTAACGACGCGTGGGACAAACGTTGCAGCTCATTGGTAGGAAAAAAAACCAATACCCCTAATGAGGGCTAACATTATTTATTGTCCACCTAATCTCGCCACTAAAACGTGCGGTCAGAGTATAGCGTGCTCCTCTTGGGTAATTAATATCGTTGATTGATATATTACGCTTACGCTAATATACTGGGATGCGTTCACGTTGGGTCAGGTTCGCATCAGATATCGGTTATGGGTGCTATCTGGGACAGCCCTGCATTGATGAGAGCCAAAAGCTCGAAACCAGTCTGCAGGTAGTCAAGCGTTCCTGAACCACTTAGGCGCATCTCGACGATTTTATTCGTCTATGCGAATTATTGAAGACAGCAATGCAGCTGCTGCTCAACGATTTTATCAAGAAAGATTTCCTCAAAGACGAGGTCCCCAACGTGTCCGTGTTTGCTAATACGTATCGTAGATTGAGCGAAACTTGCAATTTACATCAAAGAGATCCTAGAGCAAACAATCAACAACATCGCCCTGAAGTGGATCGGCATATCCTTGAAAATTCCGAAGCAGAGCCCACTAGTAGCACCAGAAAAATAGCGGAACACCCAGTTTGAAGAAGCACTTTCTGTCGATTCATCCTAAATGCCGACATAGGCAATCCAACATTCTTACGTAGGATTTTGTGGACTGATATTAATCGAACTTTTCTCGTGAAGAGATTAATAACTTCCATAACCTGCACTATTGGGCAAACGAAACCCCAATGTGAAGAAACAAATTTCCTTCCAACGGAAATTCAGTGTAAACGTGCAGAGTTCTGGTCGGTCCATATTTTTTGCCCAACAATTTAAATGGTGAAAACTATCTAGAATTATTAATAGATAATTTACCCAATATTTTGGATGAAGTTCCTTTAGATGTAAGAGGAAAAATCATTTATCAAAACGACGGATGTCCTGCCCATTTCCGTATAACTGTCAGAGATTTTTTAAATAATCAATTTCCAGGAAGACGGATAGGGCGAAATAATGGACCGATATTATGGCCTCCTAGATCTCCAGACCTGACCAGCGTCGACTATCATGTCTGGGGACGAATGAAGGAACTGGTGTATGAGGAAATTCGGGATCGAGAACATCTTATTCGAAAAATCAATGAGGCAGCAGATCAAATGAAGGCGAAAATTAGGCTAGGCATAACCACGACAGAGATGCGACGAAGATGTCGACTTTGTATTAGAAATGGTGGTTCTCATTTTGACCAAGAGATTTCATAAATAGATTCCTGTTCATAATTTTTTTCTGTTGAATCTTGCAATATTTTCCGCGAGACATTATTTTTTTATTAAAATAAGTATACTACATTATTAAGAAAGGACCAGAAAGTTTCCGAAGATATTCGAACGAATAATCCATCTGCATACCTCATCTTATTCGTATAAATTTGTTGATGGATATTACAATTAATCGTATTTTGAATTCTAATGAGCCACTATTTTTTCACCATACGTTGATCCCATTATACATGTTCAATATCGAATGAAATACGTATTCAACTTTATAGGAAAAAGAGATAAAATCAGACAAAATGTTTGACACAACTTTTATTATAACTTGTGGAACTATTCATCAAATTCGGTCAAATTCTGAAAATCGATGATATCTCGGAAAGCGTAACACTTTGTATAATAGTATACATGGAGTGTATAGTATATATGGAGTCCCACAAGGTACAGTCCTAGGTCCTGTTTTATATATTATATATTTGAATGATCTGCTTCAGCTGAATTCGAAAGGAGTAATATTATCCTTTGCAGATGATATACTTCCATTATCTATGAGTGTAACTCTTGGGACGAAATAGAACAAACTGCTATAAAGCAGACATTCAAATGATTTTTGATTGGTTCGATGAGAACAAACTGACAGTCAACGCTATGAAGACAAATAAAATTCTACCCTTCACATCTTACAAACCATTTCTGTCTAATTATGATACTATAATGTAAATAATCATGCAAATGAACTTGTACAATCAGTGAAATACCTAGGTATCTACATTTATTCCTTCTTAAGGTGGGATGTACAAGCTCGCAATATTGTGAACAAATTGAGAGGTATGATTCATAGATTCAAACAATTAGTTGGATTCCTAACACCACACCATCTCAAAACTATACTACGCATTCGTAGAATCCATTCTTCAATATGGTATTATAGGGTGGGGTGATATTAGGAGAAATTATTTGCAACCAATCGATGTTATTCAAAAATGGATAATTAAAATCATACTCAAGAAACCTCGCAAGTATCCCTCAAACCAGTTATTCATGGATGCCAAGGTGATGGACATACGACAACTCTTCTGTTTCAGAGCTCTCTGTTTCCTTCACTCCAATAGGCATATTTCAAATAATATACCACATACCTACGGTACCAGGCAAAATATATCATCTGCCATTTATGTCCCTGCTACTCAGAAATCGCTTGGTCAAAGAAATTTCCGCTATACAGGTTCAAAATTGTTCAATAAATTACCTAATGACTTAAAACAACTTAACTCGGCTCGTCTATTCAAAGCCAAACTGAAAACTTGGATATTGTCTAATGATAGAACATTCTTCACCTATATGTCATTAATCCAATCTAGAAAATATCTACTTCAGAAAAATGTTATAACTTTTAATTTCTTTCTTCTCATTGTTTCATTATTTACCTCTTTTGTACGTTTCAGAATCATCTTATATCAATTATCTTATTTTCTAATAAATAGTTAGGTAACAGTTACATAATGAGATCATATTTCTAGTTTTAGTATTGATTATTTCTTCCATTTATGTCTCTACTATAGTCGAATGATTCAACTGAACACATATTCTCAATAGTAAACTTCAACAGATTGTTAATACCCGAAGACAAGTTCTTAAATGAACTTAGTCGGGTACTGCTCTCTCCTGTTTATTTACTGCTATATTTCTTTCCGTAACGAACTATTTAGTTTTCACTGTTTATTGCATGAACACTATCTGTAAAAATAATGTACTGTAACCTTCTGTAAAATAAACATTCATTCATTTATGGTTAAATGTGTTCAAAATCATCCCACCTATCACATTCTTTCAGATACACATTATTCATAATTCTGAATTTTGAACTACCCTGTATTCGTCCAAATTCAATATCATTAGATAGTGAATCAAAAGTAAAGATGGGGACATGTGAGCCGTTCTGACCAATAATTAATAGTTTCGACACAAAAATTCTAAAGTTGAAGAATTCTCGATTTTGAACACCCTATAACTCTGTAATCATTCCCGCTAGATCCTGAGTGTGATGTATCGATGGAATCAGATCACAAAAGAAAATCAGAAAATGCAATAAAATACAGGGTGTCCTATAATAAAAAGTATAATTTTGATACGCCACGCATATTTGAGTCACCCTGTATACGCAAAGAAATTTAGAATAATTCTGCTCATGAGCCTAGACCATCAAGATATTTTTATTCAACTATCTCAAAGAGCGAAGCGGTTATCTCCTCCCATTTCAATGACTCACCCTGTATACGACATTTTTGGCAGGGTTTTTGCATGTGTACTGCAAATTTTCTGAGAATTCCGATATACAGTGTCATTCATATAAAGTCGGCATCATATGGGAAACACTTTTATTAATGACTTATTTTGAAATTCGAGTTGGACGTCAAGTTTTGCTTCAAAAAAGATGAAAAATGGCCTACTCAATTGGGGTCACGTGACTTTCGCTACATGTCAAAAGTGACATTTTTTCAAATTAATCGCTGAAAGTAGGCTTATTTGTTCGAATATCGAAAAAGTTTACTTGAAAAAGTTGTTTCTATTTCAATTTTACATATGTGACTCGGATATTATCTTTCTATTACATTTTTCAAATTTCGATATTTTTTTAAAATTTTCAAAATTTCTGTAGGTAATATTAAAAAAAAATTAAATTCGATAAGACTACTTCATACCAGTAGCTCCATCATGCTACTAAGTTTAATTTACTAATTATCACTAATTAACGACAAAAATATGATTTTCTTCGGTAAATGATAATCTCCGCTTCAAAATTCTGTTAGGTATGTTTGATGCAAACATAAAATCAAAATGCTGTTATGTTTGAGTCAAGCATTTAAAAACGAAATTCATTTGAATTCATTTTTTCAGTACTGAAAAGATCAGTTTAAATGAATTTCTTTTCTAAATGCTAGACGATATATTAACTTTGCATCAAACATAACAGAATTTGGAAGCGGGTATTATCATTTTCTGAAGAAAATCATATTTCTGTCCATAATCAGTGATAATAAGTAATTGAAAGTAAGAAGCATGAAAAAGTTACTGGTATGAAGTAGTTTCGTGAAATTAACAATTCTTCAAATATTTTGAAAAATTAAAAAAAAATGAAAATCTAAAAGTTGCAATAGAAGGATCAAATTCAAGAAGCATGTGTAATTGAAATAGAAGCAACTTTTTCAAGTAAACTCTTTCGATATTCGAACAAATAAGCCTACTTTCAGCGATCAATTTGAAAAAATGTCACTTTTGACATGTTGCGAAAGTCACGTGACCCCGATTGAGTAGGCCATTTTTCATCTTTTTTGAAGCAAAACTCAACGTCCAACTCGAATTCCAAAATGAGACATTAATAAAAGTTTTTCCCATATGATGCCGACTTTATGAATGACACTGTATATTGTGTGACAGTTTCAAAATAATCATTTAGAATAAACTCATTGGAACTTAGGTATTATCTGAATTCTGGTCTTCGCATAAAAAGTAGGACCACATATTTCGACACTGCCAGATTTGTAACTAGTAATTACCTAATGAGATTCAATATATGATCAATGACAACAGTATTCACATTCACAGACGACAATAGGTCGATCCGGTCCCTTATAATCACTTATTGAATACTTATATATACTTGCAAGATGCTTTAGTACCAATACAAATATCCTAGTAATCCTAATAATGATCGAGATTTTATTCGAACCCAAATCATTTTGATGAATGAAAATATTCAAAGATAATCCTCTTATTATCTGATTCTTCAGTTGTGTGTTGAAGTTGTGTTTTTTGTTATCTGCTGATGTTGTGTTTTTTGTTATCTGCAGTAAGTATTTAGGCCAGAAAATTCACTAGAGTCTAGGGCGAGCAGTCGAGCACCTTCTGAGGAGGCGAACTTTCGCATTTTTATTGAAATGACAATCAAAAATATTCTTGCACTTGTCTTCCAGAAATAAAGAGTAGTTACATATATGTACAGTTTTTCGGTGATTATGACATCACGCGTTTTCCCAAAAATGTACAGAGCTCTGAGGAAAAAATGGTTTGCGACAGTGAACTATAGTTAGGGTTGGTACTTCGAAATAATGAAAAAAAATGTTTCATTGAAACAGGCCAATCATAAGAAAGCGTTTTCTATAAGTCGGCATCATATATTTTTCCAATCTTGTATTCGAGTATAAACTCGATATTGAATGTAGCATATCGAAAACAGATTCAAATTCAACATAGTACCAAGATCGTATGTATGTTCATTTTGATTCTTCAATATTCAACCAATATTAGTGTTCTACCTGGGGACTCACTTGAGTATAGTTTAGAATGTCTTACCTTGGATAGCTTTCATCCCATCTTTGGTATCAGAATACACCAGACTCAATCACACTTTTTTTGCCTTCACTCCCAATTCAATTTGCCTCCTCGCCTGATTGCTATCCTCGGTTAAGGCCTCGGATATCAATTTGCAGACTCGACTATAATAGACAGTTTTTGGTCCTTGGTTCATAAATGTCTATTTTCCACCACTATCTATAGAACCTACCATTATTTACTCCTTTTGAAGGCTTAAAGTGTGTATATTTACTACCAAGGTAGTTTTCGTCATTTTATGAACCACTAGTCGATAAAAACATAGCCACCTCTGTAATAATTAACCTGAATTCACTATTCTGATGCGATATTCACAGGAATGGCACTCAAATCTAGTAGGTATTTATCAATAACGACTTGTCATATGCTGTCATGGTGACTGGATTTCAATTTGAATTGAAAGGAAGTGCTTTCATAGTGACATACGTCCACATTTCAGTTTCACAGAACTATTGCGTGATGACAAAAATTTAATATACATCACCTTGGTAGTAAAGAATATATTATTACCACGGGAATGCTAATTTCCCAATGACTATCATTCCGTGCTCTTCAAACAATAATATACTATTCGAAACGTACAAAATCTTGTTGATGTTATAAGAAGTGCAGAATCAAGCGCTGTTTTTGAGAAACAGCTTTCACAATGGATGAAACATGATTTTTCCATGAAAAAGTATTTTTGACGTTGATTCTCAGCATAGATATTGTGGACTCTGTAGTATTGATGGTTTTCAGATTATCTTATCAGGTATGATGTTGAGTTCGGCTTTTTTATAGAGAAAATACAGACTTGAGTTTCGATTATTTTCTTTTTGGTCATCGAGATCATTCAAGTATATCATTGCACGAAAATGCCAATTCCATTATGAGGTAGGCCACTTTGAATTTCAATAAGGTATGGTATGCCCCCCACTTAGCTACGGCCCTGGGCGAAATGTAATTGTTAGTGAAATAAGTTTTATTTTTTTTATCACAATAACAAACAAGTCAGGAAAACGTTTCACTTTGACAATTTGTTTCCGTGTATAGTTTATTCGGGATCTTTGCCCCCTCTTATTGCCTTGGTGGATACTGAAATGACGCCCCTGGTAATAGTGAGAACTATACCTATAGCACAGTTGAGAGAATATTACATATTGAAACATATAGCCCAGGATCTGAACTAATGGAGGGCAGCTCATATTTGTTTCGAGGTGAGAATTGAGAATGGGGAACTGAAAACTACCAAGAAACTGTAATAATCACTAGACATGCGATGCTACGTTCAGAGTATTGGTAATAAACTGGAACAAATCGATTTTTTTCTCAATGAATTTCCATTTGATTTCTTCTTAATATCTGAACATTATTGGCAGTGTGAGAAAAATCTGAAACAAGTGAATATTCCAGAATACAAACTGGAATCTTTTTACTCTCGTAGTTTAAATATTGAGCATGGTGGAGTAGCCATTTTTCGAGAAATAGTTATAAAACAAAAATTTAAAACTTTGATAAGTTCAATGAGAAAGGCCAATCTGAATTTTGTGGAATCAATTTGAAAATTACAATAATAACCGTTTATAGATTAGATCCTGTAAGGGTAATGAGAGAATTTTTCTCGAAAATTTTGAAAATCTTCTTGATGAAATTGCTAATGTCTCTGAAAAAATTATATTTTTTGGCGATTTCAATATTGATTTTTTAGTGGAAACGCGTATATTTACATGACTTCAAAGGTATTCTTGATTCCTAATGGACTGAATATAGTGATAGAGGAAGCGACCCGGATCACCGCTTCTAAATCTAGTTGCCTTGACAACATTTTCACAAATTTGAATGCTAGTCAATTTTTCTCCACTCAACTGGCAAAGGGTGCAAAGAAACTCAAAAACCGATTTTAACAAGATCAATCACTAGTAATGGGATGAACAAAATGCGCTCTTCTCTGCTCAAAGCTCACTGGACTATTTTTGATTCAAACCTGGATGTAGATTTTCTGTCCTCTCTGTTAATTACAACTTATAACGATTTAATTGATGACATTTTTTCGATGAAATTAAATAAACCAAATTTTAATTTACAACCCGTTTCTTGGTTCAATGACAAATTAAGGAAACTAAGGGATACTTTAGCAATTCTGAAAACTATCTGTGATAGTACAAAGGCTCCTAAAGATATAAATAACTTTAAAACTCTCAGGAAACATTACAATATGCAACTCAAGTATGCAAAAAAAGCTGCAATCGATTCATATATTGTTGAAGCAGAAAATAAATCCAAGGCTAGTTGGAACATTGTGAATTTTCATAGGAACAAAACCAAACAAAAATGTTATCCCGATAATTTGACCTCAAACGAATTCAATGATTTTTCCTCCGATTGGCAGCAAATATTAATTTTGCTGACACATATCAATCAGCAAAGTATTACTTTTCCTGCCTAGGCAGCAATGTGGTTACTTTGCTGATTGATATGTATCAGCAAAATTAAAAATCCATAAATCGTTTATAATTTCCTTCATATTTCATCCGAGACTTCTCCGGCAACAAATTCAACTCTATATTTTTTGCCACCTCCCTTATTGATGGAGGTGTAAGTATACTTCCAGGTCGCTATCACTGTCCATTATATAATAATTTGAATATACCAATATTGTTTCGCACAACTGTCAGAAATTTCATGAATTGTCAAACCAACAACTGCGATTTCTATCAAATTTTATTTTAATTGAACACTATACAGGAAGAATAAAGAGATTGTGGGAATTGTATTAATTCGCAAACACAATATTCTCCCATATCATTATGAACAATCGGAGAAAAAATCATATGTTCAACTCGGCAGCACAGTAGATTGACTGCCTTTGCTGGATTCCTAGCCTCGCTACGCTCGGCTATGAATTTAGCCACGGCAGTCAATCTACTACTTTGCTGCCTAGTTAAACAAATAACTATTTTTTCAAGTGTAGCTGTCAACTTTATTAAATCAATGCCCAATCTACAAATTTCTGAGTTGGTGAATTTTCGAAACTTTCCTTCTCCAGAATCTTCATTCTTTCTAACTCCTGTTACGTGTGACGAAGTACGGGAAATTATCAATTCATAGAAAAATTCAGCTTGTCCTGATATCAATGGAATAAATAGTAAAATCATAAAAGAAACTCAGGACATAATTCTTTCCCCATTAACAATGTTAATTAATTTAGTTTTCCCGACAAGTAAATTTCCAGATATTTTCAAATATGCGAAAGTATAATACCTCTTCTCAAAAAAGGGACGAAGAGTTCGTTGATAATTATAGGCCTATATCTATCATAAGTATTTTTTCAAAAATTATAGAAAATAAGCTAATAAAGAATAGACTCATCGAATATTTTGAAATCAACAATTTTTTTTTGTAGATATCAGCACAGTTTAAGGAATGGGTATATATCAGTTAGGTTTTCACGAGAATTGCTCAACCACCGATGCTGCTATGACTGTTGTCGGAAGCATAGTTGAGAAGTTGAGGGTCTTGAGAATGGAAAGGTTGTAGGAGTTACACTATTGGACCTATCTAAGGCTTTTGACTGTTTCCCACAACATATTACTCGAAAAACTTTCAAATTATGGTGTTAGAGGAATTACTTTAGAACTAATAAAAACATATTTAAATAATCGTTTCCAGGCAGTTTTTTATAACAATGAATTTTCTGAGCTGAATTCAATTAACCTGGGTGTGCCTCATTGATCGGTATTGGGTCCGCTGTTGTTTGTGATTTATATTAATGATCTCTACATTTATATGAAACCATGTCACAGTGTATTATTTGCTGACGATACATCCCTCATTTACTCCTCAAAAAATCTTTCATCTCTTGCTGATCAATCTGTCGAAATACAAGGAAAAGCCAACTATTGGCTTAGTATTAATAAACTTATGATGAATAACGATAAATCACAAAACATGGTGATATCTACGGCTCAGCCAATACCTGAGTTCCAAACTGTTAAGTTATTGGGTTTCACCTTGGATAATAGGTTAAATTGGTCCAGCCACATTTTAGGTTTGAAAATAGTAAATTATCGAGTGCTTTATTTTTACTTCGACAACTTGAACCTATAACTAATTTCACTACATTGATAATAGTTTTGTGCTCACTAATTCAATCTCATATTCCTTATGGGATTCTACTATGGGGAAATTCTAGTGATGCCCAATGTATTTTCATATTACAGAAAAAGGCTCTGAGAATTCTTGTTGGAATCGGTTACAGAGATTCGTGTCGTGATTCATTCATAAATCACATATATACGAGTATAGTAGAGATTCACAAAAAAGCTCCCCTGCTTCCTAAGCAATCCAGTTTGCATATTCACAATACACGCAACAGTGATCTTATTAGACCTCAGCGTTACAAACTCAGCAAATCACAAAAAAATTCTCATGATCTCAGATTATATAATGCTCTTCCTGCCAGTATTAAAACTATGAATATATTTTATTTCAAGAGAGTTATGAAAGATTATTTTGAAAAAAATTGCTTTTACTCGATTGCAGAATATCTGGGTCACGTTAGTTGCCACAATTTTGATACAAGGAACACACTTGCCGAACATCCACTCTTGAGGGAAACGGAAATGTGTATTTTGTTTTTGTTTTTGATTGTATATTATTCGTCTTTGATTGTATATTTTTTGTCTTTTATTGTAAATTATCATTTTTTACATTCTTTTCACCAAAATGGAATCATTCAGGACTTGCTATAAATGTATGAATGTATGTACATCAAGTAGTCAATAAAACTCTACTCTTCTCTCTACTCTACAACTGAGACGGTTTTTATAAAAAACGAAGATACCACAGAGCACAGAGAGTGAGGAGGCTTTGATAATATTATATATCCATTAATGTCACCGAACTGTCATGAGTTTGATATTTCTATGGCTATATAATAGTTATTTATGTATCAAGGGAATTATGAGGGCCTTAATTACCGATGGCAAAGTTTGCGCCCCGAGGGCCTCTGGCCCGAGGGACAGCAATTGCCTGAGGTTATTGAGGCTCAGTAATTCCCGTGATACATAGATAATTTTATTTCTGACTGATTTCATTCATTAGATACCTTCCCGATTGGAAGTTAGACATGTTTTTCCGTATAGTTTCAATGTCATCAGAACGTCAGATGATGATCTTGACTACCGCGAATAGGAGATTCCTTATTGCTACGTTACTGCGTGGTTGTTGCTATGCATTTCTTATTTAATTTTAGTTAGAGGGAATTATAGCATCTATAACATCCCAAGGGAGTTATGACCCTCATAATAGATATCGTAACTATGACGATATAAGCTTATAATGTCACTGTCAGAAATAAAATTAACTTCTTCATAAAATTATATTTTTCAAAAAATGCGGCTTTATTAAGAAAACTTGATGATTTAGGTATAGGGACATGCTATGTCATCTTCTCTTCGTCCTACAATTTAATGAGAAAACACAGCGGGGTTCCATTTGAAAAAATGAACTTTTGACCACTTGTATGAACAACGGATATAATTATACTTTCAGCACACCCTGTATGATATGGAGGCGATTTCTCGGTGTAAATTAAATACATCAAGCCTGTCCAAACCACCACTGAAATATCAACTCTTAGTGAATTGAGAGCCCTGATTTACTTAAAATCAATTAGGGATATGTTTTGGATCATATTTAACACAAATTATTTTTTATCTCCATAATTAACCGGTAGAGACAGGTATAGGGATTTATCAACAAAAGAGTATTGCTATGAAAAGGCGATTCAAAAAATGTATTAATACACGGGCTGTTCTGTTTGAAACATATGAAGTTGCTAGGAGTTTTTGATAGAAACGGCAACGTCGTAATTTCGAAAATATTCTAGATCGATAGAACAGTTGATAAAATGCGATAAGATGCGAAATTTTCAGAAAAATCCTGCGTTGCGTTCTCCATATACGTCTAAACCTACCATCGATCGTGAGTTACTATGTATATGAGAAGCTTGGAGGTTGGAGGACCCACTCGTTGGACTTACTCATTCTTTATTGTTTGAAAAACAACAGAAGTCAAATAGTCAAATAAGTGAAAACATATTGTGATTTTTTTTTCAAATTAACCTAGGGACACTTCATTCGTTTGGACAGCAATCGACATTCTCCGATAAGGGAGGACATTGTGAATTGAAACTATAGATTAAACAAACATTTCAGCGTTTGATAAGTTAGTTTGGATTTCAAGTAACATCCAAGGTTTTATTTCCAAGAGATTCAAAGTTGGTTCAGATATTTGTTTTTCTTTGATGAGAAGGAATATTTTGTCAAAAGTTATATGTGAAATGGTATGAATGAAAAATAAAGCTCCACTATTTGTGATTTGTAACTAGAAGGGGAAACCTCCTTATCTGTTTTGCGTTGGACTCGAAAAAATTCTAGTTACGCCACTCAGTACCTATATGAAAGCACATGCGTTTTTATTAAATTTCGAATTTCTACCAAATATCGGGTTGAAAATAAAGGTCCAACAGGCCAGCAAGCCAAAAATGAACCAGGCCATCGTACGAAAGCCCAATCGCCCGGCGGCCCAGTCCGGCTCTGGTTCATGCCCCCCTTCTCCTCGCTGGGTACCTACGCCCTTGATTCCCTTGAAAATTGCTACACGCTACAACAAAAACTAATACAAAATTGAAGAGAAGAAGAGTGCTAATATTGGGAATTAGTATATGACGTGTCACTGGTCACTCAACCACCCTGTATAAAGGAGTTCCACCAATTTCACAATTTGAGGTGTCCCAGTCCCGGCATTATGACAAGTTGAAATAACTGAAGTAAGTCACAACGTACGTTCAGAGCGTTTTCCAGCGGTGCGAATGAAGATGGTGTACAAAATCCTTGTCGGCACTTGACGGAACAGTGTTTCTCGTTTTTAGTTGCGCTTTGGATAGCGCTTTGTGTAGTGGTGGAGTGTTCCATTTTGGAGAAAATCTAGTGGATATTTACGTACTTTTCGTGCAAAACACGTGAAAAATGTCGGGGAATTCATCACAAAGTAGGAGACAACAATCGAGACAGCTAGTAAGTACATTTTGATCTCCATGATGGCCTGTATTTGCTTATATCCGACGCCATTACATGACCCACGTAAATCGTAAATCTAGTCTGAACGATACATTTTACTTGGTCGCCATTCCTTTATAAACGGCCTTTTATCTTTTGAAGAGCCTACTGGTACTGATGGGAGTGATGGGCTCGTCTCTGTTGTCATTCAAATAATGTAGTTGGAGCAAATTCATCGAAATTTTGTCATTTATAATTCTATTATTAGAACAAAACGAATTACCCTATAACTCGCCCTATAGTACCCGATTATACGTACTTATAAGTTAAGCTTCAGCTACAGATCTTCAGCTTCAGCTTTTAGGTTATTTTCACAATTTAACAGGGGTGGGTAGTACCTACCTCCTAGGGGGAAGGTGGCCATGTGAGGTCTGACTCCTGGACCCTGGACCTCGCGGTAGCTGCCGGAAATAAAAACAATCGTGATTCTTGATGAAAACTTCGAAAAATGTGGCATACACGGAAAACTACTCCAGACAGCACAGAATATTCTATGAATATTCTAGTCCACTGAAATTAGTTGGAAAAAATGCCAAACTGCGGAATACCTAATTCATACAAAAGGTTTTAGTGTTTTCAGGTATACGGGGTGTATCTAAATAACACCGATAAAATTCAAGCGATGATTTCTTGTTATATTTCAGAAAATAAAGTTCATATAAACGTGTCCTAACTTGTTTCGTTCTCGAGATTAATATTTCCATGAAAAATCGTTTTTTTATTCATTACCTACTGAATTATCTCTTCATCAATTTCAATAAAACGTCGTGGTTTTGTTAATTTAATAGGAATATGGAGCTTCTTCTGATGCAATTAGATTCGAAATAATATTTCCAGTAGCGTCACAGTGGGTAAATTTATCGATATTATGGTGAATATCATTGTACGCCAGTGGTTTTTCTGAGTATCATATTTTTATTAGATTGAACTATACCTATTATTGAAATACCAACTTTTATATCCCCTGGGCGATTTTTGTATCTATAATCTTAGTATTTGAGGAAACCTCGGGAGAAACAATAAAAATTCGATTTGACTCCAAATTTCAACGTAGGTACAGGGCTAGTTTTATTAATGTGAACCCCTCTTAATCTTTTTTGTTTTCCACCCATAAAAAAAATAAAAAAAATTTTATTCAATTATTTTTCATATAGGTTCCAATCATAGTGACAGTATTGCAATATCTCTCCAAATATACAGGGAATTCAGAAAATATATATACTTTTCAAATGGAATGCGCTGTATATTTTGCTAGATATGAATCCCTTATATCATATTTATTTGAAATCAGGAAGAATTGAGGAATCCAAATCTATCAAAATATACGGCGCATTCCATTTGAAAAAAATATATTTTTTCCATACCCTGTATATTTGAAGAGATATTGCATCATTGTCAATATGAGTGGAATATGTATAAAAAAAACGAAGCAAGTTGTGACACATGAAATATCACAAGGATCACCCATTGAATTTTTTCGGTGTTATTTAGATACACCCTGTATATTGTTGTCCTGAAAGGTAGCTCATCAAAAGTCTGCTAGGTACGATAGCGTGTGTACCCTCAACAATTATTGGCAACACTCTAAAGATGTTCTGATTTTTCTTGGTAAACATTGATTTTACGACAAATATACCTATACAAAGTGATTCATTGGGAAATGCGCATACAGTAAGGGTAGATGGAGGACACCGGGGCACTCCTAAATAATATATATTTCATGGGTCTATCATTTTTTATAACCACGATACAGGGTGATTTATTGATTTCCCCCATTTTTTCAATCAATCATCACTTATGAACCACCATATACATTGTTTTGATATTCGGTTTGTTTGTTCTTTGTCCACAGTGGTGACGATTGACATAATAAAAAAAGTCATATTTCAGGGCCGGCCTTGAAAAAATCAATAGGTAGGTTTAGGGTCGAAACAACACCCTGTATATCAATATTTCAGAATCTCATTTACAAATTTGGAAAGAGCAAAAAAAAAGTGAAACTGAATGTATTTGGTGTTTCCCTCGGTGTTTCCGCATACTTACAAGTCTTTTACAGTCGAATCAAAAGGTTCCAATAATGAGGGGGTACAACATTAAAAAAAATATATTTGTGTTCTCAAATGGTACTTTACCATTTATAATCCATAAAATCATCAACTATTTTACTGTCTCCTAATGTTTGGATCCCAACCTAATTGAAAAAGAGAGGACATGTCCGTATTTGGGACAAATTATTATTATTATAAATGACTAAATTTTATGATACTAAAGAAGCTAGCAGAGCCATTTTCGATTTTCAACATGAGACACATCTCATAATTTTAGGCTCATTTTAGGCTAATTTATTACCCCATTCCCGAATTTTTTGCTCCTCCCTATCATAGAAAAATCTGTGGCTTTGCTAGCTTCGGCCGAACTCAGCAAAGCCATTTTTGAAAAACAATATTTTTTGAAGATCTGATATAGTGAGAATGTTGTGCTCATTTTAGGCTAATTTATCACCCTATTCCGAGCCCTATTCCCAATTTTCTTGCTCCTCTCTATCATAGAAAAATCTGTGGCTTTGCTAGCTTCGGCCGAACTCAGCAGAGCCATTTTTGAAAACATAGAATTTCCACCGATTTGATATATTTAGATCAAATGGCTAATTTTAGGCTAATTAATTACCCTATTTTCGAATTTTTTGCTCCACGTTTCAAACAGAAAAAATACAAGACAATTTGTCGAAATACGCGTCATTCACTGTACATTATGTATTTCTATCAAAAGCATATTTTATGACGATTTCATGAGGGAAAGTGTTAGTATCGATTGTAAGCTTGATGACTATCCCATTTTGGAATTTTTGGCTACATATTTTTTAAAAGAAACCTGTGGCTTTGCTGGCTTATATTTTTCACTGATTTGATATATCCATATTGAAGAGCTAATTTAAGGCTAATTAATTACCCTATTTTTAAATTTTTTGCTCGATGTTTCAAGCAGAAAAAAACCGAAATGATTCGTCGAAATACACGTTTATTCACTATACATTATGCATATCTATCGAAAGCATATTTTATGACGATTTCTCAAGACAAAGTGTTAGTATCGATTATAAGCTCAATAACTATTGCATTTTGAAATTTTTTGCTGCATATTTTTTAAAACAAACCTGTGGCTTTGCTGGCTTCGGGCGAACTCAGCAGAGCCATTTTTAAAAATAATATATTTTTCACAGATTTGATATATCGATTTCGAAGAGCTAATTTTAGGCTAATTACTTACCCTATTTTCGAATTTTTTGCTCAACGTTTCAAACAGAAAAAATACAAGACAATTCGTCGAAATACGCATTTATTCACTATACATCATGCATATCTATCAAAAGCATATTTTATGACGATTTTTCAAGACAAAGTGTTAGTATTGATTATAAGCTCAATAACTATTGCATTTTGAAATTTTTTGCTGCATATTTTTTAAAAGAAACCTGTGGCTTTGCTGGCTTCGGGCGAACTCAGCAGAGCCATTTTTTAAAATAATATATTTTTCACAGATTTCATAAATCATTTTCGAAGAGCTAATTTTAGGCTAATTAATTACCCTATCTTCGAATTTTTTGCTCAACGTTTCAAACAGAAAACATACAAGACAATTTGTCGAAATACGCGTCATACACTATTCATTATGTATTTCTATCAAAAGCATATTTTATGACTATCTTTCAAGACAAAGTGTTAGTATTGATTATAAGCTCAATAACTATTGCATTTTGGAATTTTTTTGCTGCTTATTTTTTAAAACAAACCTGTGGCTTTGCTGGCTTCGGGCGAACTCAGCAGAGCCATTTTTAAAAATATTATATTTTTCACCGATTTGATATATAGGTATTGGAAGGCTAATTAAAGGCTAATTAATTACCCTTTTTTCGAATTGTCTGTTCAACGTTTCGAACAAAAAAAACACGAAACGATTCGTCGATATATGCGTTATTCACTATACATCATGCATTTCTATCAAAAGTATATTTTATGACGATTTTATAAGGTAAAGTGGAATAGATTGTAAGCTCAATAAACACCCCATTATGGAATTTTTTGTTGCATATTTTTTAAAAGAAACCTGTGGGTTTGCTAGCTTAGGGCAAACCGAGGGGCAAACTCAGCAGAGCCATTTTTGAAAAACAAAATTGTCTGATGATCTGATATAGTCAAAAAGTAGTGCTTATTTAAGGCTAATTGATTACCCTATTCTCGAAGTGTTTGCTCAACTTTTCGAACAAAGAAAACACCTCGGAAAACACGAAAAGATTCGTCGATATACGCGTTATTCACTATACATCATGGATTTTTCTATCAAAAGCATAATTATTTTATGACGATTTCATAAAGCAAAGTGTTAGTAATTATTGTATATAAGCTCAATATCCGATTTCGGGATTTTGATGCTTTCTGTTTAAAAGAAACCTGTGGCTTTGCTGGCTCCGAGCGAACTCAGTAGAGCCATTTTTGAAAATGATATATTTTTCACGAAAACACGAAACGATTCGTCGAAATTATTCACTATACATCATGCATTTCTATCAGACGCATATTTCATGATTATTTTTCAAGACAAAATGTTAGTATATTGATTGTAGGCTCAATAACTATCCCATTTTGAAATTGTTTTCTGCATATTTTTCAAAAGAGATCTGTGGCTTTGCTAGCTTCAAGCATATACTAAAGAAGCCAGCATAGCGACAGGTTTGTTTGAAAAAATAAGGAGCAAAAAATTCCAAAATGGGATAGTTATCAAGCTTACAATCAATACGAACACTTTGTCTTGGAAAATCGTCATAAAATATGCTCTTGATAGCAATACATAATGTACAGTGAATGACGCGTATTTCGACAAACTGTCTTGTATTTTTTTTTCAAACGTTGAGCAAAAAATTCGAAAATAGGGTAATTAATTAGCCTAAAATTAGTCATTTAAACTCCATATATCAAATCGGTGAAAAATCAATGTTTTCAGAAATGGCTCTGCTGAGTTCGGCCGAAGCTAGCAAAGCCACAGGTTTGTTTTAAAAAATATGCAGCAAAAAATTTCAAAATGTAATAATTATTGAGCTTATAATCAATACGAACACTATGTCTTAAAAAATCGTCGGAAAAAATGCTTTTGATAGATATGCATAATGTATAGTGAATAAACCGAGGAATAAACGCGTATTTCGACAAATTTTTCTGTTTGAAACGTTGAGCAAAAAATTCGAAGATAGGGTAATTAATTAGCCTAAAATTAGCTCTTCGAAATCGATATATCAAATCTGTGAAAAATATATTATTTTAAAAAATGGCTCTGCTGAGTTCGCCCGAAGCCAGCAAAGCCACAGGTTTCTTTTAAAAAATATGCAGCAAAAAATTTGAAAATGCAATAGTTATTGAGCTTATAATCAATACTAACACTTTGTCTTGAAAAATCGTCATAATATATGCTTTTGATAGATATGCATAATGTATAGTGAATAAATGCGTATTTCGACGAATTGTCTTGTATTTTTACTGTTTGAAACGTTGAGCAAAAAATTAAAAAATAGGGTAAATAATTAGCCTAAAATTAGCTCTTCAATATCGATATATCAAATCTGTGAAAAATATATTATTTTAAAAAATGGCTCTGCTGAGTTCGCCCGAAGCCAGCAAAGCCACAGGTTTGTTTTAAAAAATATGCAGCAAAAAATTTCAAAATGCAATAGTTATTGAGCTTATAATCGATACTAACACTTTGTCTTGAAAAATCGTCATAAAATATGCTTTTGATAGATATGCATGATGTATAGTGAATAAACGCGTATTTCGACGAATTGTCTTGTATTTTTTCTGTTTGAAACGTTGAGCAAAAAATTCGAAAATAGGGTAATTAATTAGCCTAAAATTAGCTCTTCGAAATCGATATATCAAATCTGTGAAAAATATATTATTTTAAAAAATGGCTCTGCTGAGTTCGCCCGAAGCCAGCAAAGCCACAGGTTTCTTTTAAAAAATATGCAGCAAAAAATTTCAAAATGCAATAGTTATTGAGCTTATAATCAATACATGTCAATACTAACATTTTGTCTCGAAAAATCGTCATAAAATGTGCTTTTGATAGATATGCATAATGTATAGTGAATAAATGCGTATTTCGACGAATTGTCTTGTATTTTTTCTGTTTGAAACGTTGAGCAAAAAATTCGAAAATAGGGTAATTAATTAGCCTGAAATTAGCTCTTCGAAATCGATATATCAAATCTGTGATAAATATATTATTTCAAAAAATGGCTCTGCTGAGTTCGCCCGAAGCCAGCAAAGCCACAGGTTTCTTTTAAAAAATATGTAGCCAAAAATTCCAAAATGGGATAGTCATCAAGCTTACAATCGATACTAACACTTTCCCTCATGAAATCGTCATAAAATATGCTTTTGATAGAAATACATAATGTACTGTGAATGACGCGTATTTCGACAAATTGTCTTGTATTTTTTCTGTTTGAAACGTGGAGCAAAAAATTCGAAAATAGGGTAATTAATTAGCCTAAAATTAGCCATTTGATCTCAATATATCAAATCGGTGGAAATTCTATGTTTTCAAAAATGGCTCTGCTGAGTTCGGCCGAAGCTAGCAAAGCCACAGATTTTTCTATGATAGAGAGGAGCAAGAAAATTGATAGGGTAATAAATTAGCCTAAAATGAGCACAACATTCTCACTATATCAGATCTTCAAAAAATATTGTTTTTCAAAAATGGCTTTGCTGACTTCGGCCGAAGCTAGCAAAGCCACAGATTTTTCTATGATAGGGAGGAGCAAAAAAATCGGGAATGGGGTAATAAATTAGCCTAAAATGAGCCTAAAATTATGAGATGTGTCTCATGTTGAAAATCGAAAGTGGCTTTGCTAGCTTCTTTAGTATAATTTATATGTGTAAGAAAATGTATCATAAAATTATTATTACATTTGTTCATTGTACTACATTCAAAACAACAATTAGGAAAATGTTGAACAATGCCAATTCCGAAAAAACAACTTTATTTCGAACAAAAATGTCGTTGCAACAAATTGTAATGAGTTAAATCCATGGACATACATGTTCATTATTATCAAATTTGTGTGTCAAAACACAAGTAAAAAGTACAAACTCATCAACTAATGTCAAAATTATACTTTAACATCAGCCATCTTGACAATTTCAACGATTTGGGTTATCAAACCCAAAGTGTACGAACATACTGCTTACTGCTTTATTTTATTATTATTATCAAGAATGCATCAGAAGAGTCGAGAAGTTGCAACGTAATTTTTGTTTAAAACAAAGTTATGATTCTTTCGGAATGAGCCATTGTTCTTCATTTTCATAATTGTTGTTTCAAATGTAGTGCGATAAACAAATGTTATGATAATTCACTTACACATACTGGGTATTTAAAGTTAGTCATTTAATAATAATAATTTTTCCCAAATACGGACTTGTCCTCTAGTTTTTCAATTAGGTTGGGATCCAAAAATTTCAAGAATAAAAAATATTTGATGATTTTATGGAAAAAAATGAAAAAGTACCATTTGGGGACGACGAAATTTTTTTTTTTTCAATTTTGTGCCAAGTAATTATTGGACCCTCTAGATTTGACTCGGACTTTGTATGCGGAAACACCAAATAATTTCAGTCACACCTTTTTCTTCTGCTCTTTCCAAATTTGTAAATGAGATTTCATAATATTGATATATAGGGTGTTGTTTCGACTCGAAACCTACTCATTAATTTAATAATCAAGGCCGGCCCTGGATCACAACTTTTTTTCATCATGTCAATCGTCACCACTGTGGACAAGGAACATACAAACCAAATACCAAAAAAATTTATAGGGTGGTTCATAAATCATAAGTTATGATTAATTGAATAAATGAGGGAAATCAATAAACACCTTCTATATGGTTTATAAAGAATGATAGACCGATGTAATATAGAATATTCAGGAGCACCTCGGTGTCCTCCATATACCCTTACTATATGCGCATTTCCCAATGAATCACCCTGTATATAAAATAAAAGGGGATAATTTTACACGAAAAAGCCCTTCTACATTTTTTTAACCGAGCAATATATTTCATGATAGACGCCGTTCTAATTTTGAAAAAAATGTTTTCGCTGATTTTTATGTAATAATATAGGGTTTAAATCGAGGGGTAAATCTCCAGGAAAAAAATGTATGCTATCAGACATCAAATGAGCAAAGACTTCCAAAGACATTCAAGAAGTTACAAGGACTTACAAAGACTTACAAACAAACGCTTACTAATACTTCCAGAGACTTCCAGTGATTTCCAACGAAGTGTATGTACACCAGACTTCCAAGGAGATTTACCCCTCGGTTTAAATATCAGAATAAAAACAATTCTTTTCCTGGAAGTCATGTATGAAGATTTATTGTATATAATTAGGTATACAATCTTTGGAAATAAGCTCGGAAATGAGTCTGGAAATAAGTCCATGCATGGTAACCCAAAGCAAAGTGGAAACGAAGAAAACCCAAAGTCATCTCTACAACTTTTATTAAGAGTGATCAAAGATCGAATGGTCGAGTCAATGGTTCATGTTTCAGGTTAATATAAGCCCATCATCAGCCGAATATAAGGAATATAGTTATGGAAGTGAAAAAAGTTGAAATTCAAATAATATGTCTCGTAATATGTAGACAATAACAGTGCAAATCAGGACGTATGCCCCATGATTGTATTGATTGTGTATGTAAAACAAGTGTATTTTTATATGAAATATATCAGAAATTCATTCAAGGGGCTGGACTCATGAGAAGTTGGCGCCGTTTTTTTCGAAAAACTCAATTTTTTTTTTAGTTCTGAGGAGATTTGATAGAGTTCTAGAGTTCCTGACTGAAATTTTGAATAGTTCCAGCAAATCATAGGTGTCATTGGAAAAAATAAATTTTGAGCGCTAACTTCACGCAGCGCCGTTTTTTTTCGAGAAAATGAGTTCTGATATTTTTTTGTTGTATTATAAAGAGTTCTGGAGTTCTACACCTATTTCATCAATAGTTCTGGTGAACTAAGGAAATCATCGAATGATTTAAGGAAATTAAATACGAAAATGTGTTACTCATTTCTTGGTGAATTACTATTCTGTTCTGTTTCGTATTGAAGAAAAAGCTATCGAGGAAAAAGGAGGAGGATCATCAGGAAATGTGAAATCTGAAAAAAACGAAGGAAAAAATCAGCTGTCATAAGGTGAAAAATGTATTCCAAAGAACAGGACAGTTCTGATGATTAATTTAAGGAAATTAAATACGAAAATGTGTTACTCATTTCTTGGTGAAATACTATTCCGTTCTGTTTCGTATTGAAGAAAAAGCTATCGAGGAAAAAGGAGGAGGATCATCAGGAAATGTGAAATCTGAAAAAAACGAAGGAAAAAATCAGCTGTCATAAGGTGAAAAATGTATTCCAAAGAACAGGACAGTTCTGATGGGAGTTCTGAGTAGCGTTCGACGAGTTCTTCAAAATATTCAAATGGTGTTTTAGTGACAAATCGATACTTTTTCTTTTATCAGCTGTCATAAGGTGCACATCTTAAAAAACTAACATTTTCGATAAAGAATCAGTACTCAGGAACAGAATAGTCCTGATGGGAGTTCTGAGTAGCGCTCGACGAGTTCTTCAAAATATTCTTATTCTGTTTTAGTGACCAATCGATACTTCTTCATTCATCAGCTGTCATAAGGTGCTGAAAAGAAAAAGTATCGATTTGTCACTAAAACACCATTTGAATATTTTGAAGAACTCGTCGAGCGCTACTCAGAACTCCCATCAGAACTATTCTGTTCCTGAGTACTGATTTTTTATCGAAAATGTTAGTTTTTTGAGATGTGCACCTTATGACAGCTGATGAAAGAAAAAGTATCGATTTGTCACTGAAACACCATGAGAATATTTTGAAGAACTCGTCGAGCGCTACTCAGAACTTCCATCAGAACTATTTTGTTCCTGAGTACTAGTTTTTTATCGAAAATGTTAGTTTTTCGAGGTATGCACCTCATGACAGATGATGAATGGAGAAGTATCGATTGGTCACTAAAACAATAAGAATATTTTGAAGAACTCGTCGAGCGCTACTCAGAACTCCCATCAGAACTATTCTGTTCCTGAGTACTGATTTTTTTATCGAAAATGTTAGTTTTTTAAGATGTGCACCTTATGACAACTGATGAAAGAAAAAGTATCGAATTGTCACTAAAACACCATTTGAATGTTTTGAAGAACTCGTCGAGCGCTACTCAGAACTCCCATCAGAACTATTCTGTTCCTGAGTACTGATTTTTTATCGAAAATGTTAGTTTTTTGAGATGTGCACCTTATGACAGCTGATGAAAAAAAAAAGTATCGATTTGTCACTGAAACACCATGAGAATATTTTGAAGAACTCGTCGAGCGCTACTCAGAACTCCCATCAGAACTATTCTATTCTTAAGTAGCATTTTTTTATCGAAACTTAGTTTTTCAAGGTATGCTCCTTATGACAGCTGATAAAAGAAAAAGTATCGATGTGTCACTAAAACTCAATGCGAATATTTTGAAGAACTCGTCGAGCGCTACTCAGAACTCCCATCAGAACTGTCCTGTTCTTTGGAATACATTTTTCACCTTATGACAGCTGATTTTTTTCTTCGTTTTTTTCAGATTTCACATTTCCTAATGATCCTCCTCCTTTTTCCTCGATAGCTTTTTCTTCAATACGAAACAGAACGGAATAGTATTTCACCAAGAAATGAGTAACACATTTTCGTATTTAATTTCCTTAAATTATTCGATAATTTCCTTAGTTCACCAGAACTATTGATGAAATAGCTGTAGAACTCCAGAACTCTTTATAATACAACAAAAAAATATATCAGAACTCATTTTCTCGAAAAAAACGGCGCTGCGTGAAGTTAGCGCTCAAAATTTATTTTTTCCAATGACACCTACGATTTGCTGGAACTATTCAAAATTTCAGTCAGGAACTCTAGAACTCTATCAAATCTACTCAGAACTAAAAAAAATTGAGTTTTTCGAAAAAAAACGGCGCCAACTTCACATGAGTCACACAATAAAAGCATTCCTGTAATCAACAAAATCTGCTTTAGTTCAAGCATATTGTTTGTTTATGTAGGTATACCATAGATTGTATACACGAATAAATATTTTTTTATTACGAGAAATTTATATATAAAAAAAACTTTGAGAATGAAACAATATTTTTCTAATTTTGACATGTAATGTGACACTTTTCAAAACTGACGGAAGTTTTGAAACGTCTTACTTTACGTAACCAGTTGCGTAAAGTAAAATTTTACATAACTGGTGATGTAATGTTCATTTCATTCATTCATTTCACACAACAAGAGTCGGCAGAACTCATGTAAAACTGGTCATTATTTTTGTTCATGCGAAATGTTTCGTCAAAATTAGAAAAAATATTGTACGTGACACGTTAGGAAACGCCATTTTGTGTAACTCTGTGATGTTGCGGGATCTCGCTTCGCTCGTCCCGCAAAATCCCATCGTTACACAAAACAACGAGTTTCCTAACTGATTACGTAAATATCTATTTTTGGGGTTGAGAAGATTAGAGTATCATCATATAAATAATTCGAATATTCCATGCAATGAAATGAAAATTTTCAACTTGAATGAATGAATATGCTTTCTTGAAAAAAACAATTTATTTGAGCCAAGTATATGCAATTGTAATTTCTATACTTTCACAATATTGACTTCTTGCTTCAATAATACAGTAGTTATTTCTGATAATATAAATGAAGCTACTTGGTGTAACAAATATATTGGTTGGAACCGAAGATGTCGAATTATATGAAAGAAAAATATAATTGGTTCAGTTAAATGACAATCCCAGAGATGTATAGAAATTTAACTGGTGGGCTCACTCTTCAATTGTTTCGTCAGACTAACTCTCGATATGGAACAATTGCAAGCGAGTTTTGGACGTGGGGTTCAGGTATTTGCGATAGAGACGCCATAATCGGAAAATCGTTCAAAACCTTGGTTCTGTGAGGGATGCATCTATTTCCATCATTGTTCTGTGGCCGAATAAGCATCACTTCTTTCATGACATGAACCTATTTAAAGGATGAAATCTGATGAGTTTCCTCTTTGAAGAACCAGAACAAAGAATGTATCAACTATTGAAAAAGACCAATATCGAAAATTTTAATAGGCAGATATGGTAACTGGTAGTCACCTTAGAATTTATTCACACCAGTTCACGCTAATATTTCAAATCACTGAAATAATACTGTTGTAGAACAGAGATTTTCTTTTTTCTATGGTGGATTAGGTATTATACATAAAATTTAGAAACTACGGAACACGTCCCTAACGAACACTTGACCCCAATCTCAGAAATAACCATTTTTTCAGCTCAAGAATATTTTTAACATATTAACGTTTCGATCCTTTGATCAGGAATCAGTTCACTGCTCTGATCCAAATTATATACGTATCCAAATATTTATCGGTCGGTAATATGTTTCCTGTAAATGTGCTGTAAATATGGACTGTAACCAGGATGAGCTTAGCGAGATTTACCCACGTCAAGTATGTTTTTCTCAAAGGTTCATCAGAGTAGGCGCCATCGAGAAACTTGCAAACGACCTTCAATAGGGAGCAAGCGCACCAGTTGAATTTCTATACATCTCTACTCTACAATCCCTACCTGAGACTTTATAGCTGTCCCAGCGATCGCTGTCGGTGAGATGGACGATGAAGAAAATGTTGAATATTGTATATTGAATCAAGATTATGGTGATGTTTGATACAAGAATCAATATTCTGTCACAACAAAATTATGGAAAATTCGAATGAAGAAATCAGTAGATGAAAATTATTTAATCAAGATAAAAGTGATATTTGATACAAGAATCAATATTTTTTTCACAAAAGAATTTGAAAATTCTTAAATGAAGTATGTATTCTAGAATAAAGCAATAAAGTCGAATAAATGAAAATATTGATTTGAGAAGAGCAAAATTCTCTTTTCAAGAATATTTATTCAGAATTACAAAATATATTCTCATTAAGAGTAATTCTTTTTGAAAAAATATATTTTATTGGAACGAGAAATCCTTTTTATGTGTGAAGATGAAAGGGCTCGTTTAGGGAAACTCGAAAAATACGTGGCTTTAAGTAGGGTAAAATTATTATTATTATTATAATTATTATTATTATTAACGACCTTGCAACAATGATGCGTTGAATGAGATGAACAAACTGAGAAACCTAGCCAGCGATAAGTAAGAAGTGAAAAATAAATTAAAATTTAAAAGTAAAAAGAAAAACTAAAAAAAAAGCGTTCGTTTAGACGCTCTGAAAAGAAGAAAATAAAATGTTCCTATTAAATTTTAACTATCAACTTATAACCTCATTTCAACAATTTATATATATGATCATAAAAGCTGGTCGCGCGATTAACTTGTGTGAATAAAGTAGTACCAATTTAATTATGTAAAATCTGCTAAGTATAAATGTTTAAAATTTCAATTCAATTAAATATCGATCATCGCGACAAGCATTCATGATCATATAAATTGTTTATAATGATGTTATAAGTTATAAGTTGATGTTGATAGTTAACATTTGAAAGGAACATTTTATTCTCTTCTTTCTAGAGCGTTTTCTTGGAGGCATTCGCGCTCCCATTCCTGTGTAATTTATTATGATCTGAAATAAAAATGAATGTTTTTGTGAAATTGAGTAAACTATTCTGAAATTCAAATATTGCTTGTCAAATAATTCAATTGCCTTTTCCAAAATACAATAATTGACGCCACGAATTACCACTGAAAGATATTTACGACGCAAATTCTGTCCACCGAGAAAGTTGATATTTGAAAGGAAAATTGTATTCCCTTCTTTTTAGAGCGTTTGAATAAAAGCTTCTTCTGAAGTTTTTTTAAAACTTTCAATTTATTAACTGGTTACTCTGTGCTCATATTCAACCTGGTTCTTGGAGGCATCCGCGCTTTCATTCCTGTGTAATTTATTATGATCTGAAATGGAAATTTATGTTTTTGTGAAATTGAGTCAACTATTCTGAAATTCACATATTGCTTCTTAAATAATTCAATTGCCTTTTCCAATTGATGCCTCGAATTACAACTGAAAGATATTTACGACGCAAATTCTGTCCACCGAGAAAAACGCTGCTGGTATGCGCTTTTCTTCCATTCCTTCAACATCCTGCAAAATTAGAGACTTCCGGGCGCATGCGCCGAACTCGGCCCGTGCCCTCACTGAAAAGCTTCGACTGCTTCGAGCTTTCAGTGTTTCAGCGGCTTCAGTACACACCAAAATGGCGTACGGTGGTGAGAAACGGTCGCCTGATGGCGATCGTCAGAGCTACGTTTCGCGAATGGTGAGTTTTCAAAATTCACTGTTTCATCTTTGATATGGTTGGTGGTGAATTGTCGAGCAGCCCTTGGATTTTTGTGGGAGTTTTCGTATTGGTTTGCGTGAAAAATGAATTTTATCGATTCTTGATGGACCGTTTCGTATTTCTATCGTTTATAGTTCAACAGTTGGATAGTATGGTACAGGATCATACGCTTGAGGGCCCTGCCCTTGTCATCATTGTAATATGTGATTGAAGGAAGAATACATCTCAAAACACGACATTTAATAGGTGAACGAAGTTATGTTGCAAATGGGGACATGTTTCGGGCTTATGATAAGCCCATCATCAGCCAAGGTTTATAACGTCCTACAATAGTCTAAGTCTAAACTTGTAAGAGGAATATGGTAATAGATAATATTATTTACATGAGGATGAAAAATGTTCTTCAAAGTTGTTGCACTATTTATTCGAGACTGAAAATTAAAATAAAATAAGCCAATCCTGTTAATTCGGAATGAGGTGATTTTTTGCATATGGAGGTTTGAAAGCATGAGGAACAATAATATGAGCTTATATTTCCTGTAAAAAATGCCTAATTTGATTTTATGAAAAATCGAACCCTTTTTAGTGCACGGCACTGTGCAAAATGATATGCATCTCTGTAAAACTGATCATATTGATGGTTATTTATACCACACCAAATTTGTTTGGAATCGCATGACTAATAACTGAGATATAGAGTGGGGGCCGTTTGAAGTGAGACACGCTGTAGGTTAGCTGTCGAAAAATCATGAGATCAAACGTCAAACTCCCGGATGACAAGATGTCAACAAGACAGATGACAGGTGAAATGGTGCAATTGAACTATTTTTCAAACAGACATGATATAAGGTCAAAACTGGTTGAGGGAAAGAATTACACATTAAGAAAATTTTGAGTTGAGTTCAAAACAAGTTATAAACAATGGAGGAACAAGGGAGAAGAAAGGACCTGAATCTCTTTGAGAAAATTTTCTCATATGTAATTTTTTCACTCAACCAGTTTTGATCTTATGTCTGTTTGAAAAATAGTTCTATTGCACCATTTCACCTGTCATCTATCTTGTTGACATCTTGTCATTCGGAAGTTTGACCTTTGATCTCATATGATTTTCGATTTTTCAGTGACAGCTAACCTAGTCAAGTCTCACTCATGTGGGTTTTTCTGAATTTTGTCAAACTTTTGATTCTTCCCTTCATGAAAACCTCCTGAGGGTATCTTAGAGGGTACAGGCCCCTCTTAAAATAAAAATACCTGTTTTTTTACATTATAATTTTATAAGATTCAACAACTTCGAAGAACATTTTTCATCTTCATGTAAGTAATATTATCTATTACCATATTCCTGTTACAAGTTTAGACTATTGTAGGACGTTATAAACCTTGGCTGATGATGGGCTTATTATAAGCCCGAAACATGTCCCCATTTGCAACATAACTTTGTTCACCTATTGAATGTCGTGGAGATGATTTTGAGATTTATTCTTCCTTCAAACACTACTACTCCACTTTGAGCAATATGGACTCCTTCACACTATTATAATATGTGGTTTACTTAAACAAGTTATCAAATGTTACATTGGAGGGGGTGGCCACTGATGCTAAACATGTGATTTCAAGGAATTTCATGATAATTTCATGGGATTCCTTGATTATTTCATGGAGTTCATGCGTTGATTACGATGATTTCATGAGCTTTTATATGATTCCATGGTGAGTACATGATGATTTCATGGGATTTCATATGATTCCATGATGAATACATGATGATTATATTAAATGGGGTATACCTGTGCGTGAGTTTTACGATGAAATATTAGTTTGTTTCATGACTCATATCAATGAAAATATCATTATGCAATTGAAAGCAATAATTATGACAACTAATTCTAATATTCGATTATATCCGACTATTTTTAATCGAAATTCGAATGTTTGAGAACAAAAAGTATATTTTTAGAAAAATTACTTGAGTCTGAAAAATAAAAAAAGTGGACGACTCGCAGGGTTCGAACCCACAGTCCACTGTGCTATCGCCTCACTGGAAATATATTACTATAAAGAAGGAAGAAATATCGTGTGTTGTGTGGTGTGGTGATGATATGACGCCACGCCACGTATACGCGAGATTTCAAAGAGCCGCGTAAGTGGTATAACTAGACAATTGTCAAAAAAATTCATCTAGGCCTCAGCGTAGCCTCGTGGTTGAAGCGTCAATGTTCTATCCACGTTGTATTGCCGGCTGCTGGTAGGTGGGTTCAATTCCCACCACGACCGCAGAAATTTTTCTGATGGCCTAAGAAAGTGTTTAGGATCACACGTTAACCCTTGATTACTCGCGCTAATTAATTCGAACTTTTTCCCGCGCGGTGTATTTTGTACACCACCATGAATTTGACTTGTTTTTAGGTGAAACAAAAACGTATGCTTTCCTAACCCCGCACAAGTTTCGACTTATGGGGCGTTGGATCCAGTGCTGAGTCCAACAAGGAAATGCAATTAAAAAAAAAGTCACTCTGTTTTTAGTGCGTCCACATAATACACAACTAACGTGTTTGTATACAATATTGAATACTTAGATAATTTACCCTATTTCCCACGCAGTGTATTGTATTCTAGGCACCAACGGGCACCAACGTGACAACGCGTCAAAATTTACGTACAAACACACACACAAAACTGATCTATCACATCCCAGACATGTTAGTCATAGGTTATGTGGGAGTCTAGAGCCACAAATAAAAAATTACGTTCGCTGGTAGCAAGAAATTTGGCGCTGGTGTACAATATACACCAGCGCGAGTAATTAAGGGTTAAAAGGTAAGACCCTCGTCATTCCTTGCTCGCACAAGTCTCTTGAAGACTTTTGAGGGTTGCTCGTAAGTGGGCAACCGCACGATGGATATGAACAATTTTAGAACAATTTTTTAGGTATAGCAGAACACAACTATACAAGTATACAACGGTACTCCACGTATCTAAACGAACCATAATCAAATTGTAATTTCATGCTGATTCCATACTGATTTCATATTGATTTCATGATGATTACATGGTGATTTCATGTTGATGATTACATGGATTTCATGATGATTACATGTTGATTACATGATGATTACATACTGATTACATCAAGCGTCGGCTACATTAGGGACTTTTGGGGTGAACGATAGGAAATATGAAGGTAAAACTTCAGAAATCTATAAGTACAAGCTATACTATGAAAAATGAATCACGCTGCGAGTAATAAAAATATGATGCGAATTAATTGGAGTATAGTGAGTAATCGTAATTATACAGGGTGGAACAGATGTTTGTAGATCAATTTAGGGAGAGGATGGTACTGAGACGGTAAAATTGGAACAATTATTTTCGATGAAAAAATAATTTGCTTGCTTTTGGGAAGAAATCTTATTGTACTTATATTATTTATTTATTTTTTCATTTACCAAAATAGGGATTACAAACAGATTGAAAATCGATAACAGTACCCTCTACATATTTTTTTAGTGGGCTTAACAAAAATTAGAATATATTATAAAATATATAAAATAACTGAATGAAACTAACGAAGTGATTTTTAGAGTATTGAAGGAAATGGTATACAAAGAAAATGAATGCGACCGCTCGTATGGTTGGTTATACCAACCTAGAGATGGTCGATGAAATATCTTTTCATTTTAAATTTGAAACAATCCAGACTGAGTTCTAAATGAATTAGGTTATTGCAGGTGCTGTTGAATATTCTGAGCATAATGGTGAATTCTGGGCAGCGTTGTTTTTGGAAAGGGATTTTGGGATGTAATGTTGGAAAGAAGTGATGCATCGTACGCTGAGACAGTCATCACTGAAGCTTGAGTATGTTGGAAGAAGTCATAGAAACTAATAATAATTATTGTTAAATATTGTATAGAAACATTATTTATCAATATCTCACATGTTCATGAGATAATTGCAGTTTTAATGTTTGTGAAAAAAATGTCGCCTCTGCTTACATCTGGAGGTCCCAAAATCTTGACAATATAGTTATTTGATATTTTACTTATATCTACACACCTGGAAGAACGAAACAAGTTTTGAAAAAATATATTTCTTATCGGCACACACGTACTATTGTCATCATGGACACACTGAAATAATTCTATGCAATTTCAGTTGCTTTGCATACCTTAAATATATAATATGTATTTCTCTATGACCCAAACACGATCAACATAAATGTTTCACAAATATGAACTAAAATTTGTGACCAGAAATACTTCAGTATTGCTGCAATCTCTCAGCTGGATTTTTGAGAAAAACGATGAAATTCAACGGTGCCTTCTTCATTCAGCTCATACTTCAATTTTTTTCAGTGTTGCCAACCCTCCTCTATATTAACCACTGTTACCGCTCTCCCCCAACCTGCCTATAATGGTAATTTTGCACATCTTTTTTTTTACAAAAATACGTTTTCCTACGTTTTTTCACCACAAATTTCATAATCAAAATGTGAACAAACTAGTTATCGAGATATCCCACGAACAGTTTGAAATTTAACCTCCTCATTCCGCCCGTCTTGGATACCAGGTGCCTTTTTCTGTTTATCATTGGACAATTTCTAAACCCATGATGTACTTCAAATACAAATTTCATTTAGGAAAATCAAAGATTTTTTGTCGATTTTTTCATATCTAAGTTCGTGTTCATGCATAATTGGCATTCCGTATTTGTATCGTAAGTCTTTGATAATCGAATAACCGTCAGCTGTTGTGATTATTCACTAAATATGAAAGATAAGATAAGAATATGATAACTGGCGAAAATATATAAAGGATGAAATTTTAAATATTTTATATTTTTATTTCAACTTTATGTCACTTGATTGAATATTAAACAGAATGAGTTATTCAAATTAGGATGCATTGAAGTTTTGAACATGAAAAAATAATTATTATTATGAAAGTTGTGTCCTTGGGTGGAGGATTTCTCAACATTGTTTTGTTCTCATGATGATTTTTATAATTTCCTGCGGAATAGTTGGTGATTTCCATTTTTTTTAATATCGAGTCCAATCATCTTTGCAGGTTCTTTTATCCACTCAGACCAATCGGTATTTTTTTTGTACCATCCTGAAGAATAAGAGTTATCCCAAGAATATCTGTCAGTTTTGATATTTGCATTTCGCTTATCGAATAATGCCTTGAGCAATCGAACAGGATAAATATCAGGGTTCTCGGAATTTGGTATTGACCATTTACTGCAGTGCGCCGTTTTCGAAAAAATATAGGGTTATTAGTAGGAGAGCCGGCTCCAGATTTCTATACCGCCATCTGATAATAAAATGATATATATCCCAAAGGAATGTAAAAACATTGTAGTTCATCGAACGGCACTTGTGCCATTCACTATCCTGAGCAAAATGATTGAAAAATAACACTTTCCTGTGCGAAAGTTTGCACTCGATTTCGCAATCTGATAACGAGATGAAAATTATGCCATCCGATAACAATTGAATGGTAGATTCATTTTGCTTGATTATTTGGGATTTTCTCTCCTCCTATAAAATAAAAATTTGAGTATTTCAATATATGTGTAGTAGGACAAATCATATGATTTGCTCCAAAATGTCACTGCGTTTAACAAATGAAAATGAAAAATTTCCCGAGGGGTAAACCGCGGTCAAAATTGTGTACACCAAACTTCAATTTCACCAGAAATTCCAAGGAATTCTAGTTGTTTGTACACCAGAATTATACCGCATTTCACACAAGGAATTCTAAGAAACTCCAAGGAATTCCAGGAAATTTCAAGGAATCCCAAGGGAATTCCAAGGAAATCCAAGGAACTCCAAGGAAATCCAAGGAATTTCAAGAAAATCCAAGGAATTCCAAGGAAATTCAAAGAAATCCAAGGAATTCCAGTTGTTTGTACACCAGAGTTATACCGCATTTCACCCGAAGAATTCCAAGGAAATCCAAAGAATTCCAAGGAAATCCAAGGAATTCCAGTTGTTTATGGACCAGGAATATACCGCACTTCACCCAAGGAATTCCTGGGAATTCCAAGGAAATTCAAGGAATTCAAAGGAAATACTAGGAATCCTAAGGAAATCCAAGGAATTCCTAGGAGTCCTAAGGAAATCCAGAGAATTCCAAGGAATTCCACTTGTTTGTACACCAGAATTCCACCGCGCTTTACCCCTCGAAATTTCCCTTTCCTCGAAAACGGTTTGTTTCACGGCATTCTAACAGGAATACTTCTTTCATGTGAAAGTGTTTGAAGAATCATATTCTGTTAGCAGAAATGCTCGTATAAATGAGATGAGTCTTGAAACAAAATAACTTGGGTCATTTTTATAGCATCGGTTACCAGTTTCGCCCCTCCCTGTTTATTAAATACCTTTTTCTGTACCAGGAAACGATTTGTAATATCGAATCACCCACAGGTATCGAATGTCGTGATTCTAGGATCAATGGTAACAAAGATAATTATTATTGAAGAAATATGCATTTAAGGACCTTCATATGGCTCTAGCTTCCTCAGGAAGAATTTTTTGACACACCTTGATAGCAAGGGCGTCGCCAGCCGGAAAAAACTTGAGAGGAAAATCAAATAAGAAAAGTCTTATGAGAAAAATTCAAAAACGGAAAAGATCTATATAGAAAATCAATTGGAAACTAATCTTCTAGGGTTCTTTGCGAATTTGTTGGTCACTTTGTTGACGAAATCGTTCAAGCTTTTGGAAATATGTTGCCTATGTGCACTCATCATTGCGAGGCCATTGAGTCGAGCTTCAGACATGCTGCTCCCTAACCAGGTTTTGATTCCTTGAAGGCTACTAAATGACCTTTCAACTGTACAAGTCTTACAAGCTTATACAAGGTAAAGCAACAAGGATCTTCGAAGCCTTCTTAATTTCAGGAAAAAAACTATTTTCGGAAGTTCTTGGCTTGAAGTGAGCGTTATCATAAGTAATATCACGATGTTGTGAAAATTCGAGATAATTCTGTCGCTTCATTGTTCACGAAATTGTGTTGACGAGCAACACCACGAGTCGGTCAAGACGAGTGGTATTGCTGTATGAGAACACAATCAAGTTAACAATGAAAGACAGAATTATGAGAAGATATTCAGAACAGACTGGTATTTTGTTCACGAAGCATAAACAGTATTTATCAGAAATGAGTGATTCATTCTGATAAGTGAAGCGATAATTATTTTATGCCAAACTGACAGACTTTGCTTCGCTATCCATGGTTACATCGTTGACAACATCAACGCTGATGAAAGACCAATCAGAATTTAAAGACAGCTAATATTTTCGCGATGAGCTCACGTTATCTCTGGCTGGTGATTGGTCAGATTATGTGATGAATGAAGTAGTCCTTTCAATTAGCAGGGTGACTGGTGAGCGTTAACCTCTAGGAGGGAAAGCTGCCCCACCCTGCCCCTCCCTGGCGACGCCCTTGGTTGATTGGAATTTTTTTTCCTATTTTCATCTGCAGAATTACCTCCTGGAGTAGACTAATGTTATTCTGGGACACCCTGTATAATATAACCTTATATGAGGACGTATTATAATATGATTGTATTGATATGGAACGAAATTGGAGATGTAATTTTCAGTCAGTGACGATATATATACAGGGTGGGTCACGGTATTAGAAGTATCTGGAGAACGAAAAAACAGAACATTCTGAAAATTAGGATACTTCGATAATTGAACATTCTCTATTCGTCTAAAATGTTTTCATCGATACAGTGTTGCCACTTCTATCAGAAACAACTAGCAACTTCGTTATTTCAAATAGAGCACCCTGTATTTTATTGCATTTTCAGATTCTTCGTGAAGAGCTGATTTTATCAAGGCATCACACTTGGGTTTTAGCAGGAATGATTACAAAGATATAGGGTGTTTAAAATCGAGATTTTTCAATTTTGGGATTTTTTTGTGTCGAAACTATTCATTATCGATCAAAACGGTTTACATGTCCCTATCTCAACTTTGGATCCACTATCTACTGACATTTAATTGGAACAGATACAGGGTGATCAGAATTATGAATCTTGAAGCACCCTGTATTTTTTCCAATTAAATTCCAGTAGATTGTGAATCAAAAGTTAAAGTAGGGACATGTATGCCGTTTTGATCAATAATGTATAGTTTCGACACAAAAAAAATCCTAAAATAGAAAAATCTAGATTTTGAATACCCTATATCTCTATAATCATTTCTCCTTGACCCCAAGTATGATACATCGATGAAATCAGCTCCTCAGGAAGAATCTAAAAATGCATAAAATACAGGGTGTTTCATTTGAAATAACAAAGTTGCTAGTTGTTTCTCATGGAAGTGGCAACACTGTATCGATGAAAACATTTTAGACGAATAGAGATGTTCAATTATCAAAGCATCCCAATTTTCAGAATGTTCTGTCTTTTCGTTTTCCAGATACTTCTAATAGGCCATCCACCGTGACGCACCCTGTATATATATAAGATGATGGAGGGAATATTGAGGAAACTGTTCTGAGCAAACTAGGAAGAGATTATTGTACATAGCCCTCAGAAAGAGTTGACTGCAGACACGTGTTTCGGGCTTTCGACCGTCATCAGTACAGTGAAAAAAGTTCATAAGATAGGGAACACTTTGTGGCAGACGAAACAACAAATAGACGGAGTCTACAACTAGCGTTATCACGGAGGCAGAGGCAGCTATAGCTACCTGCGTGACACCCGAGTCCAAGAGAAGAATGGAAGATGAAAGGAATATTGAGGGAACTGTTTTAAGCAAGCTAGGAAGAGAGTTTTGGACATAGCCCGCAGAGGGCTGAATAACTATCAATTTGATCAATTTCCAGAGACGAACATCCTTTTGGACAGTGCCGTACGCTTTTATTGAAATAAAAAGGGGTCGATTTTTTATGAAATCATATCAGGAGTTTTTTACCAGTAAACTTACCTCATAATATGTTCTTTATGGTTTTGAACCATCAACCGTGAATTTTCATATATTTTATTTGAAGAATACCAAAAAAACAGGCACATATAAACAACTATTTAGCGAACGTGGATAAGTATTTACTCTTTCTTTCTTTCCTTCAAACATTTTTTCAAACAAATAGAAACATTTGTTATATAAACGCTGTGACATTTTGGGGAAAATCATCTGTTAACGTGAGTACTGCTGGCTCATACAGATCTGAATGAGCAGCGGGCCACCCAGTAACAAACCTGCGACCAGACTAGGAGGCTTTGACAGTGTGACACAATTCTGTTCGAGACAATGAATAGATAAGAAGATCACTGTCAGCTGCAGTTAATTTACAAGAAAAGTGTTCAAAAGTCTATTTAATATTCGAGAAAGTGTATAACCCAGGTCCTAACAGTCCATTGTCGATCCACAAATCCTTACATGGTAGCAGAGTCGGCGGAACAGTGAGAAATCCTGAAAAATTTATACGGCGTCCATCAGACTAACAGAAAGAATAAAAAATGTCAGATGTTGACAGCGATCAAGAACAAAACGTCCAAAATAAAAAGACAACGGCTGTCAACGAAAATGGGCCTAGTCCTTCTAACTCGGTGACTGTTCAACAATTTCCGGAATCGCTAATGGCTTTTTTCTCAAATCCGCAGTTTATATCATTGATAGCGGAAAAAATGAAGAATTCAACTCCGTCCCAAGTGAGTAGTTTGAATGATTCAAATTTTACAGATATAACGAACCAAGTATCCACTGATGGTATTCAGAAGCAACTCAAGGTACCTACATTTGTTCTACCCATAATCGATGTAAATGATAGGTTGAAAGGACATAGTAATTTCCGTACTTGGAAACAAAGAGTTGAAAGAGACATTTTGGCTCTAGGAAGATCTCAGTTTTTGCAATATCCCTTGGGAGGGGAGAATTGTACTTTTTCTAGTGAGGAGAAGAGGATGTATGATGCCCAGGTCATGCAGTATTTAGAAGCAACTCTTCAAAATGGCCCACGAAATGTAATCTCCAATGAGTCTTCTGCTGCAGCAGCCTTTCAAAAGCTGGTAAAAATGTTTGGAATGAATGATATTCAAAAAATGGTGGAGTTGTTGGATAATTTTGGGAAAATTATTTTATATCCAAAGATGAATCCAATCACTTTCGTATCAAAATTTGAAAATGCCATTCAACAGTTCCAAGAGCTTGGTGTGCCGCTTGATCCGAAGATTACAGTGGCGTATTTCCTACACAAAGTACAACACATTCGTCCATTTATGGGATTTTACACAACAGTTGCTACATTGCCAGAAGAAATGAGAACATTTGAATTTGTCAGAAACACATTTCTTGACGTTGCAAACAACCAGTATGTTAAAAATTTAGAAAACAGTGAGTACAATTATTATTGTATCGATTCATCAAACATTGTGTGTTCAGATTGTAATGATAATGTAGAGTTGAATTTGAATTCTGAAAACAATGTTGTCATAACTGCTTGTTCAATTTGCCTGAATTTTTCTAGTGACAGAAGTTTGTTAACTGACAGTTTTGTTTCAGTCTTTTGTATACAATGTGGTGAAAGTAGTACTAATTATTGTGATTTTTGTACAGAAAGCCGAGCAGAAGGAAACTCTAGTGAACCTCCGTTTAAAAAAGAAAAGTACTCAACTTCATCCAATAGTTCTTTTTCAAAGAAAGAAAAACACAAAAATATGTCTGTTAGTAACCCATTTACAGTTGATCAGTTGGAAAAGATGAAAAAGATGACAGCTGATGAAAAGAAAGCAGCACGATGTAACAAATGTGGTCTTCTTTTTCATAAAGCAGTTGCGTGCACAAATGATGGCAGATTTTGTTTCTTCTGTCACAAGAAAGGTCATGAAAAGAAAGACTGTAAGAAATTGCAAGATTCGAAATCCAGTGAGTTTTATTTCAACATTCATCAATTCATTGTATCTGTAACGTTTTTGATAGATTCTGGTGCAACTCACCATGCTGTGAATGTACAGAATGTTCTGTTTGACTATCAGGTTTATAAAAAACCTGTACCTGTTGTTCTTGCTTCGAAAACTGACAACATATTTGCATTGGGAGAGGGAACTCTACCCATTCTTGTACAGTTCGGGAAATGTTCCCATATTTTACAGTTAGCATATGTTCAGTTTGTACCTGATTTGGTAGAATATGTTCTTGGTGTTCGAGCATTTAATGTTCAGTTCAAAACCAGTATTATAATGAATCCTAGTAACGGTTTCATTATTTCCAGAAAACTGAGAAGAAAACTTTCTCTGCTGTATGTGTCTGATGGCTTATACAGGATGTCTGTTAGAATCTGTTCGGAAAGCTTCAGATGTTGTGATTTAGATGCTGATATTACTTCTGTTCCTGTTAGTTTGAATACTGTTAAAGTATAAAACCAGTTGTTCAAGACAATAGACGAAAAATTCGTAAGAAACGTAAAAACCTGACTCGTGCTCAATTACAGAAGTTGATTCAAGAGGGTGTTATGTGGCATCGTAGGATGGGTCACATTTCTTCTTCTTATTTGGGTAAGTTACCGAGTGTTGTACAAGGGGTTGAAGAACTCACATACAACTTGACTACCGCCAGTTGTTCTATCTGTTCAAAATCAAAAATGACAAGAAAGGCATGCTCAAAAGATCGTGAAAGAGCACTTAGAACTTGTCAAATTTTACATGCAGATCTTCTAACGATTAATCCTCCTACAAATTTCAGTAAGAAAAGGTATGTTTTAGTCCTCATTGATGATTACTCTCGTTATTCTCAGATTTTCCTCATGAAACAAAAGTCAGAAACTCACATATTTTTGAAATATGGTTTACACTATCTACAGTCTCTTTTTCCTGATCCTGGTCAGTTCAGTAAGTTACGTTGTGACAATGGCACAGAATTCACAAGTGAATCCTGTATCCTGTGAAACAGTGTTGAATCAGTTCGGCATACAATTACAGTTGGCTGAACCTTTTCAGCATGAGCATAATGGCACCGCTGAAAGATTCAATCGTACAATTCAAGAACGTGCCCGAGCATTGCTCTTTGAATCAGGTTTTCCTGTCACTTTTTGGGGTTTTGCCTTCTCAGTAGCATGTTATCTTTATAATCGAACACCTCATTCAGCTATAGATTTCTTGACTCCCTTCGAGAAACTGATGGGAAGCAAGCAAATCTTCAGAATATCCGACTGTTTGGCTCACGTGCTGAGGTCAGAATTGAAAATGTACCCAAAGGCAGAAAAATGAATCCACGTTCAACTACAATGTACCTTATAGGATACACAGATACTGGATATACATTGTATGATCCAGCAACACATAAAACTGAAAATTCCTGTAATGTTATGTTCAATGAGAATTTTACCTATAAATCATATGGAAACAAACTAACTGCTGTCCTCGATGATTTTGAAGTTACTTCTGAAAAAGAATCAAATCAAATGGTTCGTGCTGGTACTTCAGAAGGGGTGAATGATCAAAATTTGATAATCTCAGAGTCGGTTACTGAAACTGAAACCAATAAACAAATGCTCAAAGAAAACTGTGGTACTTCTAGTAGTGAACAGTTAGAACCTGAAGAAATTTCGATAAAATCATGTATTTTGAATCCATATGTGTTTTTGTATGTCAGTGAAATTTATAATTCAAGTAATACACCTCAAACTTATCTAGAAGCAATATCATGCTCACACAGTAGCAAACGGATGGCAGCTATACAGTCAGAACTTACTGCCATGAAGCAACATTTAGTTTGGGACATTGTTCCGAGGAAACCTGGTGTAACAGCAATACCTTTGAAATAGGTATTCACAGTTAAAGACGATGGTGTTTACAAAGCACGGTTAGTTGTTGTAGGTTGTAGAGACCGTGAACAGTATTCCCCCGAAGAAACAGCATCTCCTACTCCTGCCCTATCTGTTGTAAAGCTATTCCTTGCCTTATCAGTTTCAAAGAATTGGCATATAGAACAGGTGGATATAAAAACAGATTTTCTGTATGGAAAAATTGATAGAGACAAATATATCAGTATTCCTGAAGGTGTGGATTGTGATAAAACAAAGTTTTTTTGTAAGTTAAAAAAAGCCCTTTATGGTTTGGCAATAGCACCTAAATGTTGGTTCATGACATTGGATAAGTATTTATGTGAATCTAGGTTTGAACCAAATTTGCGTGAACCATGTTTGTATGTGAAAAAGGTAGGCTGCCAGTTGATACTAATTCTAGTATATGTCGATGACATACTAGTATCTGGAACTTCTGCTCAAATTATAAAAGAAACTGTTGAGTCAAAGAAGTCACGATTTGGCTTGAAGCAGTTTGGTTTTCCAACAAAGTTTTTTGGACTAGAAATCATGAAGTCTGACAATCAGTTGTTTCTTCATCAGACGCAATTTGTACATAATATGTTGAAGAAATTCCGCATGGAGAATTCAAATTCTGTTGATACCCCGTTGGTTCCCCAAGGAAAACATAAAATACAAGAATGTTCGAATGAGGCAAGTTTTCCTTATAAGAAAGCAATAGGCTCTTTACTGTATCTGAGTTTGTTTACAGGACTCGATATCTCTTCCGCAGTTAACTATCTTGCCCGTTTTCAGTCAAATCCCCAGCAATATCACTGGACTCTTGTGAGAAGAGTGTTTCGATATCTGAAAGGAACCAGCCAGTTGGGTCTTAAGTATACAGTTGGCTCTCCTATATTGACCTGCTATTGTGATGCAGATTTTGCTGGTGATAAATCTAGTCAAAAGTCAACGACTGGATTTGTTGTTTCAGCATTTGGTAATCATGTTTTGTGGTGTTCTAAACTTCAATCCACCATTGCACAAAGTTCAGCCGAGGCTGAATTCATTGCATTGACCCATGCAGTTAATGAAGTTCTGTTTCTAGCCCAGTTGTTGAAAGAAATAGTTGATCTTGTTGCTTTTCCAGTACCTATATATGAAGATAATGAAGATGCAAGACAAAATTGTTTGACGAGCACCAGTAAGAGCCGCTTGAAATACATAGATCGGAAATACCTTCTAATACGTCAACATGTACGTGAGAAGAAAGTTGATAATCTAAAAATTGGTACCAACGATCAGCTTGCTGATATTCTTACGAAACCTTTACTTTCAACTAACAGTTGAGTATGCATACACCTTGATAGTAGCAAACTAATTTTTTTTTGTCTGTTGAAAAAAAAAAGTGTGCGTTAGAGTTTGATCGGAAGGGTCCTTGGTCCCTGGAGATAGGCTTTGACAAACACTAGTACCTTGATTCGGAAGGGTCTTCGGTCCCTGGAGATGAAAGGCGCGCCGTTGAGAATATAAGGTTTTGCTTATATTTTGTATCATCTGATCTGTTGATAAGACATGTTTGTGGGAAGGGTCTTAGGTCCCTGGATACGTATACATAATTATCTAGATTCTATTGTTGAAAGCTTGGTTCGCTTCTAAGAACCCTATTCACTTGGCTCAGCAGTCATGCCTACACTGACATGAATTAGTTCTACTGACCATCCAGTTTGATTGGTATTAGGTGGTGATTAATTTAGTTTTAGGTTTTCTTGCATTGTATTCATTTCTTTGATAATATTGTGAATGTAATACCTTCATAAAATAATATATATACATTTCAGTTGTTTCAGTCAGTTTGAACTATAACTATATCTGTTTCTTGTTGTTTCTGTTGGTTCTGTAGTACTGCTATCATTTGTCCGGTTCTTGGTTTGGGAGGGGGTGTTAACGTGAGTACTGCTGGCTCATACAGATCTGAATGAGCAGCGGGCCACCCAGTAACAAACCTGCGACCAGACTAGGAGGCTTTGACAGTGTGACACAATTCTGTTCGAGACAATGAATAGATAAGAAGATCACTGTCAGCTGCAGTTAATTTACAAGAAAAGTGTTCAAAAGTCTATTTAATATTCGAGAAAGTGTATAACCCAGGTCCTAACAGTCCATTGTCGATCCACAAATCCTTACATCATCTGATTTGTCCCACTACAAATATATTGAAATAATACGAATATTTTTATTTTATAGAAACGAGAAGAGACAATCCCAAAAAATCAAGTAAAATGAACAATAATCATGTTTTTCCACCACTAGCTATAAAATCTACCATTATTTACTCCTTTTCGAGGCGTAAAGTGTGTTTTTATTACCAAAGTAGTTTTCGTCGGTTTATAAACCACTAGTCAATAAAGACATATCCACCTTTGTTATAATCAATCCGGATTCACTGTTTTGATGCGAGATTCGTAGATATGGCACTGGAATCTATTAGGTATTCATCAATAACGACTTGTCATATGCTGTTATGGTGATGGCTACTAGATTTTAATTAAGATTGAACAGAGGTGCTTTCATAGTGACAATAGGTTCATATTTCAGATTCACATAACTAAAATGATTGGAATGTATTGCTTGTGGTGAAAAAATGTAATATACAACTTGGTAGTAAAGAATATTTTTACCACGGGACCTTATACCCCTCGGCTGAAGCCTTGAGATATTGGTCCCTGGGTAATACTGATATTCTTTACTACCTTGGTGTATAATAGTATATTATTCAACAAGCTTATAATGAGGGCATGTTATTCACGAAGGTTAAGTTTATGTCACGAGCGCGGGTGGAGTGAATAATCGCTCATTATATGCGAGTACTTTGTCCACGACTACTATTGTATTTTATATATATACATAAATTTTTTAATAACTGTTTCATCATTACTCATTTGACATTTAAAAAAAATTATAAATTGAAGATACCTGTTATATCAATTATTTGTTCCTTATATGTTATATCTCGTACCCTAGAAACTCTAGAGCAGTGAATTATCGTTATTCACTGCTATTATTTGCTAATGTGTAAAATGGCTATACCGTTTTGCATGAGGAAGTACATGTATTATGAATATTGTATACAACAGTCGTGGATAAATAACTACTATCGCTCTAGAAACTCTAGATTATGAATATTCCAATAGTAGTCGTGGACAAAATTATTTATAGGGCAGCAGCCCTATTAGGATGGATTACCGACTCTGGTCGCGGAATTTCATTATTTGCAAGATTGTTAGATTCGAAGTTTTGGCGAACACGCCGGGAAACCTCTCGATTGTATTATGAATTTTATACAACAGTCGTGGATAAAGTATAGTATATAATGAGCTATTATTCGTTATTCGTCAGCGGAAAAAGAAACAAGTTTCTCTCATATACCACCAGATAGAGGATGAGAGTAGCCTGAATTCCTGCTCCTCCTGCACCATCTCCATCAGAACCGGATCCTTATAAGTGTACTAGCCCCCCGCCAAACTACGATGTAGTGACGATCAGAATGTAGATTGTAGAGATCATCCTAATCTAATTGAATCGGTTATTATCAAATGGGATCAAGAGACATTCATGTAGTTTCGAGAAAACTTGAAAAAAACTTTTATTGACAACAAAACTCAATTTTTCAAATTGATAATGACTGGATGTTAGAGTTTGGGTTACAAAAAATCGTTTGGTGATGGTGGGTGGAAATATAAATGTTCAATCTCAGAAATATTTATGTTCTAAAAAATGGTACTTAGATAATTTCAATGATACACACAAAATTCAACATAACACATGAGTACCGAAGAGTTAGAACATATTTTGAAATTAAACGAGGCACAAATTTTCGTTAAAAATATCGAATTAATCATGTTGAATTTGTGTTGGTCTCTTGCATTTTTCTTTTGAAGTTTTCATTAAATTTCTATTTATCCTCGTCTACCCACTGAATCATTTTTTTCAGGTGTTCATGACAAATGACAAACGATATGATGAAATTGGCCACTGGCCTGTCGCCTGTCATTGATTCACTGAAATCACCACGGATTTGCTGACTGGAAAGTTGCGGTAGCCGTTTAATGACGAGATGTTGAAAATGCAATGTACGCCTATGCCGGTGCTTGAATAATAAGAGCAATTATTTCATTACTTTTCATAACAAACCATAAACAAAGAATGCATATTTTTCTAAAATTAGCATTTTCTTCATTCTGAGTTGAAATCCCATTACACTCCCAAGTAACACGATTGTAAGGGTCCTGAAATAGTATATCACACACCGAGGTGGGAAGAGATTCATTCCTGTCGTGAGATTAGTAAGTTATGATCTCGAGACAGGAACTTCCTACCGAGGTTTGTATACTATTTTATTTACAACCATATACAGGGTGATCCACGGTGGATGGCCTATTAGAAGTATATGGAGAACGAAAAGACAAAACATTCTGAAAATCGAGATGCTTCGATAATTGAATATTCTCTATCCGTTTAAAATATTTTCATCGAAACAGTATTGCCACTTCTATCAGTAACAACTAGCAACTTCGTTATTTTTAATGGAGCTCCCTGTATTTGATTGCATTTTTAGATTCTTCCTGAATAGCTGATTTCATCAATGTATCACAATTGGGGTCTAGCAGGGATGATTACAGAGATATAGGGTGTTCAAAATCGAGATTTCTCAATTTCAGGATTTTTTTTGTGTCGAAACTATTCATTATCGATCAAAACGGCTTAGATGTCCCTATCTCGACTCTCGATTCACTATCTACTGACATTTAATTGGAACAGATACAGAGTGATCAGAATTCTGAATCTTGAAGCACCCTGTATTTTTTCCATTTAAATTCCAGTAGATAGTGAATCAAAAGTGAAGATAGGGACATGTGAGCCGTTATGATCTATAAAGAATAGTTTCGACACAAAAAATCCTTAAATTGAAAAATCTCGATTTTGAACACCTTATATCTCTGTAATCATTCCTGCTAGACCCCAAGTGTGATACATTGATGAAATCAGTTCTTCAGTGAGAATCTTAAAATGCGATAAAATACAGGGTGTTCCATTTGAAATAACAAAGTTGCTTCTGATAGAAGTGGCAACACTATATCGATGAAAATATTTTAGACGGATTGATAATGTTCAATTATCAAAGCATTCCAATTTTCAGAATGTTCTGTCTTTTCGTTCTCCAGATACTTCTACTAGGCCATCCACCGTGGATCACCCTGTATGTAATAGAATAGTTGAATAGAATGGTGACCGTTGAATATGATCTCTGGTGTTTGCAGGAAATCGGTCGAAATATTGAAGAAAACCAATTGTTAAGTTGTCGACGTTTAGAAACTTCATTGTTTCATCTTCAGGACACTGGAGTATAAAAACAAAAACATACATACTAAAATTATATTTTAAGAACAGGGGTTTTAATGAAACCAAAATAAATTATATAAAATAACAATCGTTACGAATAAAATACTTCTAGCACTTTGAATAACATTGATAGATACTTACATTTAGGGTGTCTCTCGGGGTGTCTTTCCGGGTTTAAAAATGGTGAAATAAATAAGATCGACATGAAGTATAATAGTATATAGTGTAACAAGTGTTATAATCGTCCTTTACGTACCGAGTATTTTAAGCACGAGCGGAGCGAGTGTTTACTAAACGAGTGTCTAGAAGAGTTTATATAAACGCGTTAAATACTATGCTTTTTCTACGAACTCCGAAAATTACATTAACATACCTGCTTTTCCTGCTAACCTACAAAATAATTCGAAAAAAATGGGAATTGAGAACATAATACATGCAACTGCATGCAACCAGCGAGATACGTATGAGTGATAGTGGTTGTAGATGTGTCCAGTCCATTGCTTACTAACCTTTGTTTCACGTTTATTGTCATGCTTAGCGCAGAATAAATAAATTGTTCTCAAAGATGGATGCTTCATGTTTACACTTCTTGAAGATATGCAAGTACCAGAACATTCTCTTCGATTTCACTTTCGTCTACATTTCGCATATATTTTCAATGAAGAATTCTGATACAAACGAATATTGTTTGAATAATTCTGATGAAAATTTTTAAAATAACAGTTGACAGTTGATACAATTGACACAATTGACAGGCCAGACATGTCTCAAATTACTGAAGCTGTGTTTAATGAACTGTGTTGCCATGGTAATGTGTTTAAGAAATCGTGTTGCCATGGTAACGTGTTTAATATTTTGAATAAATCACAGATCGACAATCCGTGATTAATCGATCATTTAGCGTGGTACACATCCGTACGCTAAATGCCATTTTAGTTATGTGAGTAGAAAAATACGTATACACAGGTTCATGAAAGACCTTAACACAGACAGGATCACGAAGAAATGAACAAACTGAAATATCGCTGGATCGTTTCTTTACATTGTAAAAAAGGCTCGTGAAAGAAATAATAATCCCGATTTTTATTTCTTTCACGATTAGTTTTTTTTTTCGAAAACTGTCATCGAATGTTGTCATTATCAATAGTATAAATCGGCTTATAAAACGATAACTTGTTGCATGATAATTACAAAGAGTGTCAGTTCAACAGTTGAAATAATCCGACCGCGAAGCGGCACATGTACGTCCAATGAATGTCCAACGGATGTACAACATGGACATAGTGGACGTCCATTGAACGTCCAGTCATGTACATTGGAACGTCCAGAAAACGTCCACAGCTCACTGGATTTAACATCCTATGGACGTACATTGAGGATGTTCAATGGACGTACATTCAGGATGTCTAATGGACATTCATTCAGGATGTACAGTGGACGTACATTCAGGATGTTCAATGAACGTACATTCAGGATGTCCAATGGACGTAAATTGAAAGCAGTCAGTGGATGTCCATTAGTGTTGAGAGGCACTACGGTGGATCTATTATTCTTCTACTTGAAGAATGAAGTTCAGAGAATGATCAAGATGTGACTTATCGTTGACAAATTATTTTAATCAATAATAATTGTTCTTCCAATAACAACCAGAATATTTGCACTAGATACATGACATAAAGGTAATGATAATATACAGAGTACATGATTAAACATGAAATTATAATAAACTCAACACTCCCACTAATTGAGTGTTTACAATAATTGAAAAATGATATGAATATATTCCTTTCATTTCCTGGAACATATACCAATCAGTTTTCTTTGTTCTTCAAAAATACTTGCAGGTAACGGCTTCGTTAATATATCTGCTTCCTGTTCTCTACTTGGTACGTACATCGGTAGAATTTCACTCTTTCTCTAATGAAATGAAAACGTATGTCTATGTGTTTGGTACGTTTGTGAAATTCGGGATTGTTGATGAGACGTATAGCACTTTGATTATCGATGTACAATACCGTCGGCCTGTGCATATTTTCTCCAATATCTTCCAATAATCGCCGCAACCAAATAGCTTCTTTAGATGCATTGGAAGCTGCGACATATTCAGCTTCCGTAGTCGATAAACATACACTATGCTGTTTTTGACTAGCCCAGGTTACTGGTCCTCCACAAATCTTGAAAATATATCCAGTTGTCGAACATCTAGTAGATACGTCACCGGCAAAATCAGAATCAGAATATCCAGTCAAATATGAATTGTTTCCATCTTTGTAGTATTTGATTCCATAGTCTACTGTATTCAACAGATACTTGAAAATTCTCTTCACACCATTCCAATGAGCATTTGTAGGATTTGCTAAGTACCTGCTCACAACTCCCACTGAATATGATATGTCAGGTCTACATACAATAGCAGCGAAGATCAAGGAACCAACTGCTTGTCTGTACGGTATGTCTTCAGAAATATTCGAGATCGATTCTGCTGTGAATACTGTATGACAATCAGCGGGTATTTTTACAGGATTACTTGAGTCCATCTTGAATTTGTTCAATATTTTCTTGATGTATGTGGTCTGGTGAATAAATATTGATCCATCTTCCTGATCATGAACAATTTGCATACCCACATAAACATCAACTTCGCCAAATGTAATTTCAAAACATTCAGTCAAATAGTTCAGAACAATGGCTATTGCAGATTCACTTTTTGAAAAAATTAGTCCATCATCTACAAAAATCACCAACAATATTTTCGAATTTTCAACTTCGCCCCTGTAGACACAATTGTCAGCTTGACTTTGTTGAAAACCAAAATTTTTCAGAAATCTATTGAATTTATTATTCCAACATCGAGGAGCCTGCTTGAGACCATACAGTGATTTTATCAATCTGCAAACTCGATTTTCGGGATTGTTGACGCCCTCTGGTACTTGCATATAGATTTCTTCCTCCAGGTCCCCATGTAAAAATGCAGTTTTTACGTCGAATTGCTTCATCTTGTAACCATTCAATACTGAAGTGGCTAATAGAACACGAATCGAATCGTACCTGGTTGTTGGGGAGAAGATTTTATTGTAGTCTACACCTCTCTGCGCAAAACCTTTCGCACATAGTCTCGCTTTATAACGATTTATGCTACCATCGTTTTTCAACTTGATCTTGAATACCCATTTTGAACCGATCGTTTTTTTTCCAGGTGGAAGAGTTGTTAATTCCCAGGTATTATTTCTCGCCAGGGCATCAAGTTCGTCGTTTACTGCTTCTCGCCAATGATGAGATTCTTCGCTATTCATGGCTTCTTCGAAAGTTTGTGGAGTACATAGTTCTGACATATTGAGCTCATAATCTTCAAATCTCACTGGTTTTTGAACATTTCGTCTCTGACGTTCAGCTGGCATTTGGTTATGACATCCTTCAAAATTTCTTTCTGGTTCTATCACCTCGTTCGGGGTTTCTGTAATATCATCAGTCTCGAAATATACAGGGGCTGAATTTTCTCTGTTCTCCACATATCCTTTGATATTTTCATTGAAAATAACGTTTCTGGAGATCGTTATCTTCTTCGTTACAGGATCGAATAGTCTATAATTACATGAGTCTCCATCATAACCAACCATTATTAATTTCATACTTTTGGCTTCTAACTTTGTTCTCTTTTCTCTAGGAATATGAACATAAGCTTCACTGCCAAAAATTCTAGCATGATCCAGTATTGGTTTCTTTCCTATCCACTCTTCAAATGGTGTGGAATTTGGAGTTTGAGATGTCGGTGTTCTGTTGAGGATGTATACAGCCGTATTTACTGCTTCTGCCCAAAGATATTTCGGAACTTTTCCTCCACATAGCATTGAACGTGCACTTTCGATGATTGTTCTATTGTCCCGTTCGATTCTCCCATTTTGTTCAGGAGTGTATGGTGCCGTTCTTTCTATGCTGATTCCTTGTTTGTGAAGATACTCTTGGAAATCCATATTGCAATATTCACTTCCATTATCCACATGAAGAGATTTTACAGGATGTTCGAATTTATTCCTCGTAAGATTGCAATATTTCTTGAAACATTCTAAAGCATCAGACTTGTGCTTGATAAAGTATACAATACGATATCCTGAGAAGCTGTCTTTGAAAAGTATGAAGTATCTTGCACCTTGGACAGACGGTACCGCCATTGGACCACATACATCACTGAAGATCAGTTCACCAGGTGATATATTACGATTGTTGGAATTACTTTTCTTGAATGATATTTTACTTTGTTTGCCGTAATTACAGTCAGCACAAAAGAAATCTTCAGAGTTTGTTATTTCAACACCACTCACTAGTCCTTTTGAAGTGATATCTTGAAGATATCTTTTATTCAAGTGTCCTAAACGTTGATGCCATAGTTGAAGATTATTTTCTTCTACAGCATTTGCTTGAATTGTGATGGTCCGAAAAAACATACGGTAAATGTTATTTGTTTGCTTGATAGCACAAGCAAGCAATATTCCGTTATTGTCATATATTCGTGCTTCTTCATTTTCTTTGACTATTCTCATTCCTCTGCTGGTGAGAACTCCTTCAGAAAACAGATTCTTTCTGAGTTCGGGAATATATAATACGTTATTGATAGAAGCATTGAACCATTTTCCATTGATCAATTTTTGGATTTTTACTGTTCCTTTTCCTCTGACAATAAGATTGTGATTATTCCCAAGGGAGACTGAATTGCCATCTTGAGTTTCTTCGAGATTAATGAAATATTCTTTGTGGAAAGTCATATGTGCTGAAGCTCCACTATCTAGAATCCAATAATCTTCAGAAATATTAAGACTTTCGACACTTTCTACATTGAAAGCTGTTTCCCTTGGATTAGTTTGTGTATCACTTCTTCTTTCTAAAATGGGTTTCTTCTTTGGTGACTTGCAGTCTTTACCCAGGTGTCCCTTTTTGCGGCAATTATAACAAAACGGTTTGGTTTTCTTCCGGAACTTCTGATCACTGTTTGATGAAGCAGCTAAGGCAATCTCAGATTCTTCAGTGATAGTTAGATTTGCCTCTTCATCTAAAAGACGTGCTGTCAAATTCTGGATGTTTTGCTTGTTCTCATCCAGGGATAACCATGCTTGACGTATATTCCTGTATTTGATCGGCAAAGTACTCAGTATTTTGGTCATTACTGCTGCATCACTCAATACGTCACCAGTTTCTTTGACTGCCCTTGCCAAATTTTCGATTTTTGAAATATGTTGAGCAATGGAATCAGAAGTGGACATCTTATATTGATGGAACCTTTCGTGAACAAGCATTTTGTTCGTTTCTGATTTCAGCTGGTATATCGAATCGAGTTTCTGGAATATTTCCATGGAAGTTTCACAGTTTTCGACGAGAGTAATTTGGGAAAGGTCCATTGCAGAAGTCAGCGTGAACATTGCAATAGCATCTCTCTTATTCCACTGGTTGACTTCCTCTGGATGAATGGCTGCTGGCTTTGGAACTGATCCATCAACGACACCAAATATTGCTTTCGCTCTCAGAGCGCATTTGACTTGGAATTTCCATTGCTGGTAATTCTTTCCATCAAACTTGGAAATACTTTCAAGGTCAATCTTATCTGACATTTTCCTGAACTGGTTCAATCAGAAACTAATTCCTTATGATCTTACTGCTTGCCTGGGCCCATAACCTGTTGAGAGGCACTACGGTGGATCTATTATTCTTCTAATTGAAGAATGAAGTTCAGAGAATGATCAAGATGTGACTTATCGTTGACAAATTATTTTAATCAATAATAATTGTTCTTCCAATAACAACCAGAATATTTGCACTCTAGATACATGACATAAAGGTAATGATAATATACAGAGTACATGATTAAACATGAAATTATAATAAACTCAACAATTAGAGACGTCCAATGGACGTACGGATGTTCAATGGACATAAACTGAAAGCAGTCAATGAATATCCAAACAAAGAATCCATACTCATATAGAATATTATTCATTAAAAAAATATCTGTAAGGTACAGTGTAATATCATTCAATATAGATACAACATATGCTTGGAATTTATTGCATGAATTTCGTCATTCTGCTCTTGTTCAGCCATCATAATCAGGATGATGTCGAGTTAAACAGAATCTGTAATAGGTTTTCCAGCATAATTTAGCGGCTAAATATTTTTCGACTCACGACATTTATGAAAGATTCGAGTAATCAAAACATACTATCTGAAAAAGCATTAATTCAAAAAACTGACAAGATATAGTGATCCTGATTTTTTTAGAACAAAATTCGATGAAAATGAAACTGAAAAGGTAGAGCTATAATATATACCTCTCGATATACCTATATATGAAGAGAGGGATAATAAAATTGTATACTTGTATAATTGGATACTCACCACAGTTCAGTTCAAATTCTATATGAACGTCCATACAGTGACTATCTGAACCCCAATGATTACTCCTCTTCAGAACCACATTATGAATATATATATATTCAATAATTTCAATACGTATAGTCCATACTTGGACAATCATTGGACGTAACCCGATTGGACGTTGAACTTCCGGATGACCCAGCCATTATAAGTCTCTTGTATATTGTATGACTTCTGAATATAGGCAGAGGCTGGATATTTTCCTGATATGATTTCTCAAACATAGTAGAGATGATATCGTGCTTTTCTCACTATATGTTTTTTATAAAAATTATGGATTTATATTTTCTCCAGTCACCTCGCTTCTTCTTTCTGTTAAAAGAGACAAACAAAGTATTACTCATAGTATTTTGTAGTCGACGATTAGTGTATTAAATCAACTGTCTAAGTCCTATATTCAGCAATTCAGCTCAACTTCAATTAGTGCTATACCAATTCAAAGCTCTATTTCTGATATCATATGAAATCCAAGTCGTCCTTTCCGAACAAATCACAAGCTCATAGGTTACCCACAGAATATCATGAAATACCTATTCCGCATTACCTACAACGCCCCAAACCATTATCAGAGCACATATATCATGTGAAATAAATAGTTATATAAAAAGGAATATCGGAACATATGCTACGTACCATCATACATGCTTTGGATGATTCAGTTCCAAATAGTCTGAATCCTAAATTTCATCACAAACACGTATACAACACACAAAATGGCGTAACCTCCTTGTCTGCCGTCGCCGTCTACATGACATGTTCACTTTGGAGCTGGACTCGATCGATCTCCTCCGTTGCCCCACTTCATGTTCCGATCAGAGCGCCATCTCGCATCCCCTCTACCGTGCGTCCAGCTTTCAACATACAAAGGATGTACAAAAACGTACCATTTGTAAACGTACAAAATGGATCCAATAATGTACGTCACTTGGACGTTCTGAAACTTCTTACTGTAGAAGTTTCACAATATCTAATATTGAACTTCCAATGGACATTCAAAAGACGTACAACATTGAACGTACAATGAATATCCAGAATCGTACATTCATTGAACGTACATAGATGTTCAATTTGTGAACATACAATTTAGATCACTACCGTACTCTTCTAGGTCGGTCCAGAACTGCCATGATATGGATGATGTTTCATAATGTCGAAAATTGTACATCCACTTGACAATCATTGGACGCACGAAACTGAACGTACAATAAATATCCAGGATCGTTCATCCACTGAACGTGCATTCATGTCCATTTTGTCAACGTACGAACTGGATCCAATCATGTACATCCATCAGACGTACCATTTTGAACTTGAAAAATATATCCGGAATCGTACATTCATTGATCGTACATAGACGTTCGAATCGTAAACGTACAATTCAGATCCGATTTCGTTCATTTCTTGGACGTTCTGAAACCTAGGAATATGGATGTTTTGGTGAAGTCGAATATCTTACTCCCAATGGACATCCATAAGGCGTACAGTACTGGACGTTACAAAATATATCCCTAATTGTACATCCATTGAACGTCCATGTTAGGTTCATGGACCTTTGGACATTATTTGGACCTAAACTGGACGTCGTGTGCTATATGGGATGTATATCCACGTATATTCGAAATTATGATAGGTAGCTTAACTCAATTGAACGTTCTGATTGGTTTAAAATCATACGAAGGAAATAATCGGCTATAATTGCACGAGTGCATAAAAATTCCCGATAATTTTGCAAGAAAGCCTGCTATCTTAAAATTGCAAGAGTTTATTTTCATATTTTGGCGAAAGAGCCCGAGTCCGAAGGAGGAGGGAGACTCTTTTACAAAATATGAAAATAAACGAATGCAATTTGTATAAGATAACACGCTTGAATGCAAAATTGTCTGGTTATTTTTATGCACGAATGTAATTCATTGTAATATTTCACGAAGTAAGGAATTCTGTCTGTTGGATTTGGTATATGTTGGTTCAGTTTCATTTATACTTTCCATGAAAGACTCGATTGTATGGAGCAATCACCATAACGCGACATTTTTTTCACTTTTTGAAGTCTATCTGACATTTCTTTGTATTGTTTACTGGCTTCTAGCGACATGGCTTTATAAATGTATTGTTATGGCGACGGGATCTCTTCGCTCTGCAGTTCAATTACCGATATATGGGGGAAATATTCGAGATAATTCTGTCGCTTTGTTATTCACGAAATTTTGTTGCCGAGCAACACCACGAGTCCGTCAGGACGAGTTGTATGTTGTATTGCTGAAGGGCAGCTAGTGTTTTCGCTATAATAAAAGTTGTCCGTGGCTTGTGATTGGTCAGATTATGTGAGAATTTTAGGATGAGTGAAATAATCATTCGAATGTCAGTTAGCGAAGTGGCTCTTTCTTGTCACTCAGCTGAGAAATACTTTTATGTTCTATGAAGAGTAGAGCGCATCAGAATACTTCGGTGTTCTTGAACGAAAATGTTAACACTATGCCAAAGAAATAGTCAAAGAGGACTATTCTTTGCCATAAGTTAGGATCTTATTTGTGAATTCATCGATTGAATACGGGTACGCGTTATCCCACTGCGTTAATGGGCGTATCTACTGATCTACGTTTTCAATTATGTTTATACTTTTATTTCTATCTATTGCTATTTATCTGTATTTGCGTTAAAACTAGAACCGAGGTATGGGAGCGTCAAATTCGCTAGACAGCCGTTTACCGATGGTTATAATCCTAACCAAAAGTTTCGACTTCTGGCGAGTTGGTTCCCACTGCCAATGATATAGAAATCCCTCATCGTGGCGCGCGGGAAGATTTGTGACGTACTTTGTCTAGATGCCAAAATGTCAAATAACAATGACAGATAGGAGTTATGTTGCAGTTATCAAATTTGGCCCCGGTTCTGAATTTTTAAATAGGACACCCTGTATATGGTAATATTTTTTAATTTCTGAGACAATTCTGGAACAGAATATGACATTTTCAGAAGTTTTTACGCCCACTTAATTTTTTTAATCACTTAATATTGCATCTATAGGTGTCCACGATCGGACGTAAACTCATCTAAGAACCTCAGGTGATGTCAGAAAATTACAATCACAAGGTTTTAGTGACTAGTATGATTGATAGGAAGAAGACAAGTTGACAAAATAACATCTCCGTGTCTATGTCATTACATATATATTTTTGAGAAAAAAAAACTAAACTCTATCGACATGTCAGAAAATATATAGCGTGTTCTATTGAAAAAATTAAAGTTAATGTCCTTTCCGGAAAAACGAATGACCCTGTATACAAAACACATTCTTGAAATAAGAGTTTGGGTCTTTTCAAACAACTTTTTTATGTAACATTTTTTCATATTTCTGGAAACAAAAGAGTTAAGGGGGGTTCCATTTTAAGAGGCGCACCCTGTACTTATATAGTATTACTACTAAAAATACCACTATTTTGAGCCTGTTGAGCATGTCAGTGTCAAAGCAGCTATCATATCAGCTGTCATCCGACACGTTTTTAGTTCCTAGGAGTTGAACTTCAACTTTAGATCCTAGACATCAAAAGTGTTGCCTAGCAACATACATATTAATCATTTTATTGTGTCAGTAAGACAAAAGTCAATTTTAAGAGCTAAAACATTGTTTTACTGTTTATTGGCGCTATTTCATGTGATAATGCCGAAAGGAATGTTTAGCCCTATTAAATAGTATAAAAAACAAATATGACACCCATAGGAAAAACAAAAGTTGCAAAACTCTGTAAACAATGAAGATGGAATATTCCTGACAATTTCAACTTCTTTATTCATTTATTTATTCATTCATTTATTCATTTATTTATTGTTACTCTGTTCTACAGGTTACACCCAACTACAGAACAGGAATGAAAGTTACTACTAATATAGAGATTTGTATAGTTTCAGAATTACATAATCTTAACTGAAGTAAAAAGACTTAATCGCTGAGATAGAACAATGAAAGATGTCTAGCTGTGAGAGCACCAGTACACGCAGAATTTCAAATTTCTTTCGCGAATGATAACCAAGAAAATTAATAAACACAAAATCAGAGATCTCCAGGTTTCTCAAAATATATTGGCGGGATTGGCGCAGTGGAAGAGCGTCCGTCTCACGACCGCAAGGTCGTGGGTTCGATTTCCAGCACGAGCAAGAAACTTTTTTCAATATTTTATTTTCGAATGAAATATTATAAAGTTTCGGAGCATCGACTGGGGTAGTCCTGCACGATTCGCTGTTGCGTTCCAATTAACAGTGCTGCTCCTAAAGTGGCGCATGGAGTTAGTAACACAGCCTAACACGCAGAAAGAGATGATGATGTGGTTGTGACTGTTGTGAGCATCAGAGAAGAAGTAGGACGGTGTATGTAGGTGGGTGTGGAAAAACTAGCAGCTAGCGGGCCAGCTGCTTAAGTAGACCCCAGTCTCTAACGGGGGTTAACGAGGATAGCTAGCAGGCCTGCCACTGCGCATTATGGTAGTGAGTACATTACTAGCCTACAAAACAGCCGAAAAACTCTGAAAGAGAGCTAATGGGCGGTGCCTGAAAAAGGATGTTAGCCAGCTCTCTTGAGCGAACCACATCAGTCATTGAAAACACTTGGGGTTTGCAATTGTCACTGACAAGCTACTGGATTTTTCTTTTAGGCTCCCTGATAGAAAAATTTGTTAAACGCAGTGACATTTTGGGGCAAATCATCTGATTTGTCCCACTACAAATATATTGAAATGATACGCATATTTTCATCATATTATAGAAACGAGGAGAGAAAATCCTAAAAATCAAGTAAAATGAATATCATTAGATCTTTGGCTGGATCCGTTCTTGCGCCTGGGGTCCCACAAAATCCAGACGCGTGACTGCTCACCGACTCAACTTATTGAGGTTGTCATTAGTGATATTCTTTCATTCTGAACTAACTGACACATCTCACTTGAACTGAACTGAATCCGTTGACATGCATTGTACATGATGAACGTCATTCGAAAGAACGATTCAGTTCAGTTCTAGATGGTTCTAGTGAAATATTTCAGTTAGTTCAGATTGAAAGAATATTACTTAGGTGCCCTTTGAGATGTTTATAATTCCTTTGGTGTGCCCACTCTTCAATTGTTTCGTCAGACTAACTCTCGATATGAACAATTGCATGCGAGTTCGGAACGTGAGGTTCTCATATCCGATGATAGATGTCGTGAACGACGGACACTTTGTTGAAATATTTCAAAATGCGTTTAGATTCTTATCATAAAGGTGAACTAGACTTTCAAGGATGTGTTTTAATTCTGTGAGGACCCGAAGAATTTCGTTGATGACACACAAATTCAATAATAGCTGAATAGAATCATCTAGAGACAGGGCGCAACAAATAATCCCTGCGGAAACATTTCGCAATCCGAACATTCGCTTTATTTTATGTACCAATAGTGAGTAAATAAACTATTATCACAGAAATTTCTTGAGTTAGGACTTCGTGTTCATGAATTCACCACTAAAAGTCGAGAATATAACGCACCGTTTCGATTTACACAAAAAAATGTGAAAATGAAAATGTGAAATCGAGTTGAGGCTTCGCACCACTTTGGAGACCTGCAGAACATCTATTCGCAAAGACTCGTTTATCCAACGAACAGCGAGGCTCTGGAACACATTACCAAGAGAGGTGTTCCCCGCGGCATATAACCTCCAGAAAGGACCCCGCACTTTTAGTACGTAAAATGGTTCTCGGTGAAATTTTCTGAATTTTCAGTATGTTGTAGAATTCGATGAATTGATTGAACCTGCAGAATCGTAAAGTTCTTTGATGAACAGATTCTGAGATACAGGGCGTTGAAGTTACAAATCGGTATTTTTCATTTAATTATTTTCTCGAAATTAAAAGATGCCAAGTACAATTTTCTTCGCTCATATCATTAACGAACCTCCATATTACTCAACATAATTCACATGGTTCAGATGATGTAATTGTTTACAGAGTGAAACATATAAACATTTCAGTGATGTCTGAAAATTCGATGTAATGATGAAATATCGAAAAAATAATTCGGGCATGCAATATACTATTCTCATTCCACCATGAATCACAATTCATACATTTCATACAGGGTGATTTGAAAAATTGGTGACACCTAAGATCGATTTATTAATACACATTCTGTATATTCGAGTGAATTGTTATCCTCCCAAGATAGCTGAAACCGTATGAACATGATTTCGTTGAGATATATAGGGTGATCATAAAGATTTTCGATGATGAAAATGACAAAAAATCGTGTTTTTTGAAATCACCCTGTTATTCATGATTAACTCGGTGAAATTCCCTAATTATTTTTTAATATATTCATCATTCGCTCCTCAACGCTGTCTTGAAAATTCAGTTCCCTATCATGACGGGTGTCATAGTTATTAATTCAGGAACTTACCATTTGCATGAAGAGTTGAAGAGACTTGTTCACTTACATTCGCATAGTGGCCGATATTTTTCACAAATAGTGAAACGTGAGAATGTGGAGACGAAAATAAGTTGAGGATTCATATACAGGGTGAACATTAAAAATTCAATAACAATAGCAGATATATGGATTTAATAATATTAATATAATGTACAGATAGTTAGGCGAATTTCGTTGGTAATATGAAAATGATGGAAACGCCTGATTCTGAGTGGAAAACAAATGTGAAAAAATCTGTCGATTCCAGGAATGAACTTTCCCTATTAGAAATGGAAGCGTGAGAGACCGAATCATTCTCCCATCTCCTAGGTATTGTTCGTTTTTCATTTTGGCAGAGCTTGTATACCAACGAAATTCGCCTAACTATCTGTACATTATATTAATATTATTAAATTCATATATCTGCTATTGTTATGAATTTCGAATGTTCACAATGTATATGAATACTAAACTTAATTTCGTCTCCACATTCTCTCGTTTCACTATTTGTGAAAAATATCGGCCACTATGCGAATGTAAGTGAACAAGTCTCTTCAACTCTTCATGCAAATGGTAAGTTGCTGAATTAATAACTATGACACCCGTCATGATAGGAAACTGAATTTTCAAGACAGCGTTAAAGAGCGAATGATGAATATATTAAAAAATAATTAGGGAATTTCACCGAGTTAATCATGAATAACAGGGTGATTTCAAAAAACACGATTTTTTGTCATTTTCATCATCGAAAATCTTTATGATCACCCTATATATCTCAACGAAATCATGTTCATACGGTTTCAGCTATCTTGGGAGGATAACAATTCACTCGAATATACAGAATGTGTATTAATAAATCGATCTTAGGTGTCACCAATTTTTCAATTCACCCTGTATGAAATGTATGAATTGTGATTCATGATGGAATGAGAATAGTATATTGCATGCCCGAATTATTTTTTCGATATTTCATTATTACATCGAATTTTCAGATATCACTGAAATGTTTATATGTTTCACTCTGTAAACAATTACATCATCTGAACCATTTGAATTATGTTGAGTAATATGGAGGTTCGTTAATGATATGAGCGAAGAAAATTGTACTTGGCATCTTTGAATTTCGAGAAAATAATTAAATGAAAAATACCGATTTGTAACTTCAACGCCCTGTATCTCAGAATCTGTTCATCGAAGAACTTAACGATTCTGCAGGTTCAATCAGTTCATCGAATTCTACAACATACTGAAAATTCAGAAAATTTCACCGAGAACCATTTTACGTACTAAAAGTGCGGGGTCCTTTAAGAAGAACACCAATTCCTACCTTATTTCCCTTGGTTCTCACGATGTTCTCTGAACATTACAGGATATCCCTTTTCGTGGGAACCAGAACATGATGCCTGTGAATTTGGTTTGAAACTTTGGAAATTCAGCAAGATTCTCCCACGCCTCGCTATTTTTAAAAAGTACCTAGGCGATATCGAGAGATTTTGAAACTCCTTTCTATACATACAGTGTGTGCGATTTCAACCCGCAACACCCTCCTAATTTTGGACCTGTCAACCGATTTTCAAAAACAGAAATTCTATAATATAGCACTCAACGAGCTCTATTCGAAAATGTGGACAAATTTGAAATATTCAGATTTTCAAGGCCTACTTTTGTTTGTTGAAAGGGTATAAATTTCAAAAACGACTACTAGGCAATTTTTTTCCGAAATAGTGACTAGCCTATTCGATTCAGGCATAGTTGATATACCCCTATACGAAATTTGAACGCAAAATCTCATATAGGGTGTTAGTTATTCAATGGCGAATAATATTCAATATTATTGATATTTTTGATTTTTCTATTCACCCTGTATCAAAATCTAAGGAGCTGATACAATCAGTAAAGTAGTTATTCAATAGAGGAACACATCGAATACACAGGTACGAAGTTTTATCGCTGGACCTTCTACAGGAAGATCTCTCTAGGTCAACCAATAATTAATGAAATTGAAATCGAAATTTTTTTATATTATGATTAATAACTGTTTCCTAGGAAATATGAATAATGGTGACTAATCAGGGGAATTATTCTCTATACATGAAAATTTTTATTGTCATCTCAAATTTTCATTCCATTTCGCCAAAATCGGTATATTATCACATCAAACATCAGTATATCTCCTAGCAGTCTTTAGAGAGTATTTGTCTGTCATTCTATTTGTGTTATATTCGACAGCTCTTTATCGAACAAGACGATTTTTAAAGTAACTGTGTGATGAAATGTGTGAAATACGGTTTACTTGAGTTTTCAGAATGGTGAATCTCAACTTTAGTTTTGTTGATTTTTGGTTGATCTAGAGAGATCTTCCTGTAGAAGTTACAGCGATGAAACTTCGTACCTATATATTCGATGTGTTCCTGTATTGAATAACTACTTTACCGGTTATATCAACTCCTCAGATTTTGATACACGGTGAATCGAAAAATCAAAGATATCACAAGTCGCCATTGAATAACTAACACCCCCTATATGAGATTTTGCGTTCAAATTTCGTATAGAGGTATTTCAGCTATGCTTGAATCGAATAGGAGAGTCACTGTTTCGAAAAAAAATTGCCTAATAGTCGTTTTTGAAATTTTGACCCCTTCAACAAACAAAAGTAGGCCTTGAAAATCTGAATATTTCAAATTTGTTAACATTTTCGAATAGAGCTCGTTGAGTAGCATATTATGAAATTTTTGTTCCTGAAAATCGGTCGACGGGTTGCGAATAAGAAGGGTGTTGAGGGTTGAAATCGCACACACTGTATATGTGTCCTTTTCGCAGAGAGAGCGCAAACAAAGGAAGCTGTACTCGGAGGATTGGTCTGTGAACGAGGAGGACATCGAGGGCCAGCGCACGTTCAACTTGCAGGACAAGCTCGAGGATCCTGCCTTCGCGGCACACTCCATAGTCAAGGAGATGCATGGAAACGAGCTGAACATCGCTTATTTCCAGAGGCACGGCTTCAGCACGCCGCTGCTATTCAAGGAAAAGACTGGATTAGGTGAGTTGACGTGTTGCCAGCCGAATCTGCTCAATTTAACCCCAGGACCGTATCAAAATCCGCGAGTTTCACTCCTTTAACTTTGATAATCCCCACAAAATCCTCACGCGTTTTTCTTTCTCATATGTAATACCACAAGTGATACTATTTCACCGGAAATATTCGGCGATTGTTACGGCAGCTTGTTGTCTAATAATTTCGCCGAATGACATTGTTCATCAAAACTTTCGAGCCGTAGGCGAGAAGTTTTGAAACAATGTCATGAGCGAAATTGAAGCAGCAAGCTGAAGTATGTCAATCGTCGAATATTTCCAGTAAAAATAGTATCACGAGTTTTATTCGTATGAGTATTTCATGATTGAGACAATAAACGAGCGGCTCGGGAGAGTTGCGCACACTGCATCCATCATTCTGGCTTCCAACATAATTGGCGCTATAAATGTAAATTTTTTTATCAATAGTAAAAACACAAGAGCTTTTCTATTATCGCATTCATTTCTCTTAGTAACGAAAAACATTTGCCGATCAGTAATTTCACGAGGAAAACTGACATGAAAAAATTGCGAGACCGTAGGTCGAGCAATTTTGTTTTATGTCAGTTATTCGAGAGAAATAACTGATGGAAAATGTTTGAGTTAGTAAGGAAATTCAACAAATTAAAAAAAAATTCAAGTGTTTTCTGGCAAGATAAATCAACGACAATATGCAAATAAACAACAATATAATGATTACCTTCGTTGATGATTCCGTGTGACTGGTAGTTTGCGGAATAGATTTTCTCATATTTTCGTGGTTTCTTCAGACGAAATTTTCCTAACACGGCTCATTTTGCTCATTTACGCGTGAACCATATCCATCAATCAAATTTGACAGGACAGAAATTGTAGTGACATCAGGCGCAAATAGCTACCACATCAAAGGAGCAGGCAGTTTATCAACGATAAAAAAGAGCATCCTTTCTTATCGATGTCAAAATGACTCACGTCGTCGTCAAATAGCGTTTTCCGTGAAGGAGTTGATTTGTCAATACTAAACTCGTTTTTCCTATTTATTCCAGGTTTAAGGGTACCAACATCAAATTTTACAATAAACGACGTCAGGATGTGTGTCGGATCTCGAAGAATTTTAGACGTCATGGACGTGAATACGCAAAAAAATAGTGAGATGACCATGAAAGATTGGCAAAAATATTACGAAGATCCAGAGAAAGACAAACTCCTCAATGTGATATCTTTAGAATTTTCCCATACTAAGTTAGAAAATTATGTTCAAAGTCCCACAATAGTAAGGTGAGTTGTTTTGTCTTCGTTTACGTTATATTGCCGTTCATCACTTTAGGTTTACTACACGTTTTGAGCCTATAAACGAGGAGAGAACATCCCAAATAATCAAGTTAAATGAACATATATTTTCAATTAACGACCACACAAAATCACAGATTCCTTGGCAGTACTCAATCAAATGGACATGCTTCCTCTCCCTGGCAAAGTACTACATGACTGTCCAATCACTCAGTTCAGTGTATTCTCCACCAGAGGGGTTTACTTGCCGTCCTTTGTGGAGAAGTCATTTGTTTAGCTCTTATTCGGTTGTTTTCCAATAACATAGGTTATATTGAATTATTATTATTATCAAGTGTCAAAACTGTGTCACTGTCAGGTCCCTGTTGAATATCGATAAATTCCTTTACTTTTTCGGATTTTCATTCAATCAAGCATTCTTCTTTGTGTTTAGTTCTGGTAGTTTATTTATTCAGGTTTGCTAGTTGTGTCTTCATCATGTATTTACAGCCTTCTAGCGTATGAAATGAAATGTATGAATAATCGTATCAAATATGGGGTTTGCTTTTTCCATTTTGTGACAAACACGTGACATGTGACATTATAATCCGAGATGTTTTTTCTATGATTATGTTTGAATAACTTCAAAACTTCATATCGAATATCAACACAGTGTTTTTACAATAATAGTATATTGAAGTACGAGTGTGAACCCTAAAATACCAGAAATTCAAACATATCAATGCAACCGTTAGTTTGAGAGACGACTTTAACAGGGTGATTCAAAATTGGATGTGAATAATTTAAGGACATATTGTTGCGATCAAGATAAGACTTCTTCTTTATATAAATATCAAATTTGGTCACAGAACACTAAAATTATACACTGTTGCCAAGTGTAAGTGCTCCGTTTAGAAGGAATACTCAAGGGATGTCTATAAAACAAGTTAAACGTCAAGTACTGCGGAGTCCCCAAGGAATCCTCAGATAAGGAAGACATGAGGTTGAGGAGTTCGTGAGGAAACGACTATATATACGGGCAAATTTAGTACCTGAGAGTGATTGAATCGGTAGCATTATTTAGTCAATCTGACTCCCAGTGGCACCGTTAAGGAATATTGATTCTTGATTTTTCAGAAAAAACATTGGTGGCGATGGCTTCTCGAAATTTTATTCGAATATATACTCGTAAAGATACACTGATTTCGAGAAAAACCGAATAATCAAATTCAACTCCTGAAAAATTTGATGTAGATGTCTGATAGTCCATTCAAGACATCTGTTCAGATTCCTGTATAACCATTAAATTTCACCACTAACGATAAGCCATACAGGGTGGACATAAAAAAATCTATACATTTTTGCAACTTTAACGCCTTGTATCTCGCCCAAGAGGCTTTTAACGATTTTCGTTTATGGCTTATAGGAACTTTTTCATTTTCGTGAAACGCCCTATCATCTCTCAAAGTGCGACCCACATATTACGAGACACCCTGTATAATTTTTGAAGAATAAGTAAGCGATATTTTTGTTTATTTTTAGGCAAGTTGATTGGGTTGACTGTGTTTGGCCTAGACATTTGAAGGAAAGTCAAATAGAGGCAACGAATGCTCTCGACGTTATGAAATACCCCAAAGTTCAAAAGTACTGCCTTATGTCGGTTAAAGGTTGCTATACAGATTTCCACGTAGATTTTGGTGGGACATCTGTTTGGTATCACATCCTGAAAGGTAAGTCTCACTGTTTCCTAATCTTGAATGTTTTCGAAGTTCACTAAAATCGTCATTTTGATGCCTCAAAATATTTCAGATAATTTGAACGCTTCAAACATTCATTCGTTTTAAGATGAGTTCCCAATGCAGCTTTTTTTGCTTTTCGCGTCACTCAGTCTGATTGGTGACGCGTAATTGAGAATTAATTGCTGCACTGCTTTTTATTATTTTTTTTAGTTCCCTATGAAATCATCTATCACTGTCGCACTTGTTGAAGTTTTTATGTAAGAAAATCTGCATTAGAATACTGAAAATATAGGAAAATGGCTGCATCAGAAATTCAATCAAAAACGAAAATAGCATAGTGAAAATGAGATAATTCGGTAGGTACGTGAGGTACGGTAGGTAACTACTTCAGTGATTCTGCAATTATGTACTAACCATTAGATCAGAAATTGGGGTTAATGAAGTTGCATTCAACATTTCTTAATTTTCATGAAAAAACCTTGTGTTAAAAGGGTTGAAAACATGTCTGAACATAATCTTAGGTAAATGACATTTCAAGGTCGTCAGCACAAAGCAGCAACGCCAGGAAGTTGAAATATTTTAACTTCATCGTGTCAAATATTTTTCAAAATCAGCGTTACCAATCAGATTTCAAGACGCGCGAGGCGTAAAAAAGAATCGCTGCATTGGAAACTCACCTTTTTAGGCAAATTTTCCGCTGCCAAAATTCACTAGCGCATCCATAGTGGAAGGAGAAGATAGTGTGCCTAGCCTACGCGCATATTATGTGACGTCATCTGGGATACCAATATCAGCTGCTAGTCACAGACAGATACCGTTGCCATGGGCGTGCGCAATGAATTCAATCGTGTTTATTGAAATTTCTATAAGTTCAGAAATAATTCAATTCATATAAATAGGTACCTATTCCTTTGATTTTACTATTTCATTGATTCTGGAGATTGTGACGTTGAGGTAATTTGCAATCGCAAATAGCAAAAACATACGAATTATCATGCATTGCCAATCCCATCTGAATGATCCACTACTGTGTCGATTTTGACAGATTCAAATTCAGCAGTTAACGACGTTGACGTTGCTTCTGCTCTGACATCGACAACAGGAGTATCAATTTTTGCCGTTGTGCCATTCAAATCTTTGCTGCAATTTATATTTTGTGAAAAATTAAGAGTTTTGAATTCATTTTCGATTATTTCTGACATGATATTCAGAAGATGTTCTGTAGGAATGGCATCTTGTTTCAAATATTTGTGATTTTTTGGAGGTGTGTAATTCAAGAACCGTACTTTCGCACTTGTTTGGGAACATTTTGCATGGAAATGTTCTGAAGAAATACGTGCTGTAATATGAATGTGATGATAATATGATAGGTGAATACTTTGGAATAAGGATATAAGGAATACAAGGAGGTACCATTATTTGAGTTTATATTCTGTCGGCAGCAAGCTCCCATCGTTTCATTAGGTCTCCATTCTTGGAAAAGCAGAAAAATTCAATATCTGTGCCTTTTGTATGTTAGTTGGAATTTCCATAACCAGAAACGAAACAAGTAGGCATTTCGAAAGTATTTCATTCAATTTTAGTATTTATATAATATCTGAAGTCCGAGACATCAATCACGAAAACAAATAACAATGACAGTTATATCCCAGTTGACGTCATGCGCAGAACAAGACGAGTTTGAGCTTTCTGTTGAGCACACCATCTTCTCCTTCCACTATGAGCGCATCCAGCTATCTTGCTCGTGTGCAATGTGCAATACGTTTTTGTCTGCCTCTCATTTGGGCTATATTCCGAATTCAACTGGTCAGTACTGTCAACTGTCAGTAAATCCACTGACTCCGCTGAAAATCCGAAATATAAAATCAAAAATACTGTGTTGTAATTTGGAACCTGTTTCCATGGTTTTCATAAGTAATCAGAAGCAGTTGATCAGCTGATGAACTATATCTGTTATCAGGTTGTCACTTATGTATAGTTTCTCGTTCATCTGAACTAGAAATTATTCTCAGCTTCAATTATTTCAATAACAGACATTTTCTGCTATTAATAATAATATTATTAATTTATTTTTGATAAAACAACGGACATAAATGTGACATTCCTTCCCCCTCTAAAATAATGACAGTTTACTGAAGCCACACTACATTTTGATAGTCAGCAATTTCAGCAGAATGTTGAGTCAAAATATTTGGAATGAATAGTATGTCTGCTCAAAAGAAACATAAATAATGGAAAAAATAGTTGTGATTATCATGTCAAATAACTGCGTTTTTTTTTTCAACACTGTGGATTCCAACAATTAGGTGCCTCAGAGAGTGACATCACTTCCATCAATGATGAAAATGTGGTGTAAAAGAGAACATACCTATTTTCTCGAAAACGAATGACTCGGATGTTGCCATTAAATGCAACCCTCCAAAGAAAATTGATAATTCTACTCGTTTTCTAGTTAATGTCTGTGAAAATAGAGTTGGACTCAGTATGAGGTGCTATTGAATCATAAGCGCCGAGCAATACGTCATTCGTAGTCGGTAAAATGAGAATTTGTTAATATACGTTTTTGAATCATGTTTTTAACTATCACAGGACTCGAGGAATAGGCGAGTGGGCTATTTTTTTTTTCATTTCTTAAATAGATCATCCCTCAAATACCTTTCAATGTCATATTTTTTAAGAATTATTGAATCATAAGCACCGAGCGATACGTCATTCGTTGTCGATAAAATGAGATTTTATTAACGTGAACGTGACAACACGGCGCACGACTTATGGGCGTGGTCTTCTCAGTTATCAGCATTCAGCACAATGTTGCCGAGTCTCCAACATTTACATGATATTTCTTTATGGAGAATGAGAGATATTTGGACATGCTGGTTGCTCGAAAGAGTCAAGAATGAACTATAATGTCATGAGTTCGTCCTATTATGTTTTATTCAACAACAGAACTCCATCTTTTTGATAACTTGATCATAATTGGTGACTTGACAACCTTGCTTCATGTGTGGAAATGGAAGATTATCTGACCAATAACGAAACAGCAAAAAAAACGGACCTCACCATTTATTCTACGTATCGCCAAATGGCATCCATGAAGGTTCATTTGAAATGAGCTCTGAAATTCAACAATTTCGAACAACGCACAGACTTATTATTTAAATAAATAAAAATATTAACATACAAGGTGTTTTTTTTGAAATAAGTGCACATATTCAGCACATTAATATGATACAGTCTGAGGAATATTCCCATGATATCAGATTTGTTTCTATTTCTTCTAATAACGAGAAATGTCATCCCAAAAATTGAACAAAATACGGGAAAAAAATCAAGTACGCCACTTTAAAACAATTTAGATGATTGAACTCCGCGTGATTGTGCCTACCGCATGGAAATATGAACAGAGGTGATGTCAGATTTACTACAGTGTAGAACTCTGGGTGGAAAAAAGGGTCTAACCTCAAATTTCATTTTGATCCCTAATTTTTTTTTATTAGTGCCATTCGATAGTACACGTCGAGCTTTCTCAGTGTTTGAAATATTGGGATGCCACCCTGTATATATAGAATGAATAAAAACTATAGTTCCAATTTTAATATCGCAGCTAGAGCAATTTACCATAAGCTACTTGATGGATAAACTTTATTGCCAGTAATAGTTCTAATTTTGAGGAATAATTAATATCAATATAGAATCAAAGTATTGTTGTCCTAGTGCAAAAAGGAAATTACTTTTTGTTAGTTAAACTTTTTGCACACTAAAGAGTGCATGAAGTTGTAACTTTTTGTACGATCGTAGAAAAAAATAATTATGATATCACTTATAGCAAACATCCTGCTTATCATTGATAGATAATGCACACGGAAGTGTGGACCCAAATCACCCCTTTAATTTTTTTTTCAGGTGGTAAAGTGTTTTGGTTAATACCTCCTACGGAACATAATTTAAATCTCTACGAACGCTGGGTCCTCTCTGGGAAACAGTCCGATATTTTTTTTGGTGATACCGTTGAAAAGTGTGCAAGAATAGTTCTGCATGAAGGAAATACATTTTTCATACCTACTGGATGGATACACGCAGTATATACTCCAGAAGACTCTCTGGTTTTCGGTGGAAATTTTCTTCACTCATATGGAATTGATAAACAGTTGAAAATTGCCCAAGTTGAGGATGCTACAAAAGTAAGTCGATATAATTTTATTATTCCATTCAGGTTGTACAACGATTATAAAAGGGTGTTTGGTTCACCGACGTATATCTGAAAACGGGTGAGTAAGAACATTATTTTGAACATATTCAACCATATACACTCAGTTCCAAAAAAAGTGACGCACTTGATATTTGACCTATCTTCTTGAAAAAAAAAATAGTAGGCCGATTTTTTTATATTTGTTTGGTAGGTAATTGAAAAAAAAAATGAAGAGGTGAAGATTTTTTCAAAGCCTCCTTGATGGTGGTGGAATAACTCGAACCATGATTTATTCTTAATTTTTGACTCACCCTGTGTGTTAATTGAGTAATGGCATAGAAAGTGCTTACCCTCTATACGAAAGAGGGCTTCTTTTGCGAGCATTTCGTTTTTTTATTCATTGATTTATCTCTACAATTTTCCGAATTACAGCTAAGAAGTTTCGCACTATTGCTGCGGTGTGTAGTCGGGCATTATCCTGCGTCAATATAAAATTATTGCCCACTAACTCTGCATAAGGTAAGACATACTGCTCATCGACTGTATCACCGGAAAAACATGAAGAGGTGTCTTTCTATTCATTGAAATCCCTCCCCACACCATAACGGACCTACCATTAAAACTTTCGCATTCTGTTATTAAATTTTGATTAAACCGTTCACCAGTTCTTCTCCACACTCGTTTTCTTCCATCCACCATGTTAAGGCAAAACCTTGACTCATCCGTAAACAAGACATTCGACCATTCAGGAATATTCCACTGTCCATAATTTTCAACAAAATTTCTTCTAGCAGCACGATGTTCGGGCAATAATTTGGGACCTTTTGAAGGTCTCCTAGCATTTAAATTGACTTCTTTTAGACGTCTACATACCATCTGCTTACTTACTGCAACATCACGAATTTGGCGAAGATCTTGCTGAACATTTACTGCAGTATTTGATCGATTCCGTAAAATCCGCAATCTCAAGAAGCGATCATCTCTTGGAGAAGTTTTTCGGGGGCGACCAGAACCGACCCTCCGAGCGGTGCTTCCTGTTTGTTCGTATTTGTGGATTGCTCTACGAGCAGCTGCTTCATGAACTCCCACTGCACGAGCGGCGTAACGTTTACTACGCCCATCGTTTACTAACGCAAGTAATGTTGCTACTTGTTCAGGATTAATTTGAGGCATTTTATGTAATTTTAGTCAATAAAACAAGACACTTATTCAATGACACAACGACAAATTGTCAAATATGGAGGCATACAACAAATTAGTTGCTATGGTAACGGCATTTGTTTTTTAAAGACAATGTGATCCTACCAGAGTACAACCCAATCAATTTTGAGTACTCTGATCCTTCAATAAATTTAATTTGTGGGATAAGCGTAAGGTATCAGCAAAAAAGCTGTAATTCGGAAAATTTTAGAGATAAATAAATGATTGGAAAAACAAAATGCTCGCAAATGAAGCCTCTTTCGTATAGGGTGGTAGCACTTTGTATACCATTACTCAATTAACACACAGGGTGAGTAAAAAATTAAGAATAAATCATGGTTCGAGTTATTCCACCACCATCAAGGAGGCTTTGAAAAAGTTTTCACCTCTTCATTTTTTTTAAGACAAATGCATTACCTACCAACAAATAAAAAAAAATAAAAATCGGCCTACTATTTTTTGTTTTTGTTTTTTAAGAAGATAGGTCAAATATCAAGTGCGTCACTTTTTTTGGAACTGAGTGTATACCTTATACAAAGTGTTACGCATTTCGAGATATCATCGTTTTTCCAAATTCCACCGAATTTGATGAATATGTCCATATAAATAATAATGAAAGTTTTTTCAAACATTTTGATACGTATTTCATCGGTATTGAACACGTACGGGATTCTAAATTTGATGAAAAATATTTTGGCTCCTTAGATTTTCATAATGTAATAATATTCATTTTCTCTACAAATGGCGCCGTTGGGGGGATATTATTGTTCATATTTTACTCAAAAGTGAGCAAAAAAAATCCTCTTGTTGATACTCGATATGACGCTCCGTTTTCGATAAAAAACGGAAAGACGATACCAGACTTGAAATTTTGATGTAAATGCTAAGCTGAGTACTCCATTTTGGACAACTATTACAGTATCTAACATTTTGAAATTTACACCGTTTCAGTTACATAGCAGACTGAATTTTGCCATCACGAAAAGCTATACAGGGTGAACAAGAAAAGAATCTATGCATATTCTCAACTTTGAACCCTTCATCTCAAAAATTAGGACGCTTACAACATACACGATTACACGCTCAAATAAAGTGTTATTCTTGAAATGGGTCCAAGAATCGCCCCCTTGAATATTAGCATGTCATTAAGAAGCACCCTGTATATAAATAACGCATAATAATGTGACACAACATTTTGAAGATGATCAAATCCTTTGCGAAAATTTTGAATAGATTGACTTTTTTGCTGTGACTCCGTTTTTCAGATATGAACGATAAATAAAAAAGGGACTTTGGCTCACCTTGTAAGTTCGGGGACTTTTGGAATTTTTACTTCCAATCTACTCCAAACGCATCTCTAGTGTCAAAAATTCTGTCGTCTTCAATATCCTTCACCACCCGTTCAATGATTGAACTAGATGAATTTATTCATTGATATAACTTTTCAACAGTTCCAGGCAGCACTGTAACATCGCAATGATGTCTTGCAATGAGACTAATGAGAGTGAAAATGTTAGCACTCATTATTTAATAATACATACTTTACAGTTAGTCACCATCTGTAAAATTTTCTTGAGAAAATGAAATATCGAAAATATACAGGGTGTTCAATAAGTAATGGATCAAAAGAAGTGGGACCTCCGAGTGGGACGGTAGGGGCGGTCATTTGTAATCAAACTAACGGTATTTGTTGTTATAAAATTGTTGATGGTTCAAAAGTTATTGAATTTTTCTGAAAAATGTGTCCCATTTGAAAAAAATCAATGATAAAAAGTATTAATTGATTCATAATTTGTTTCTTTCCCTATGGTAGATAGTTACAATAGGTGAGTACCCACCTAAACTTGAGAGTACTTCACTGAAAGGGTTTTGAAACTGAATGTCATGAATATCTGCACTGTAATTCAATACAAAATGAAATTTCACTTACAATTTTGAATAATTCTCCAACAGAAATCAATCAACTACCTAACTAATCATGCAATGCAAATTGTTATCACCACGAATTTTCAGTAGCTATTAGTTGAGTTATCTAAATGTTTTGCTGAAATGAAAAAACTGGAGGAATGAATATCCGACTAATCCCAGCTTTCTGTCCAGATTGGCAACACTGTCAAGTCCATCGTGCATTTTATTGGTACCCGCAAGAAGAAATGACCAATGCAAATTGCTCGCGCCCTGACGTCACACATTTCGCGGCCATGTTTGATCGTTTGAATTCGCTCGCTGATTTTGGCGTTTTCAATAATTTTTTGTACGATAAATTGAAGAAAAAAAATCAGAAAAAATTATGTCAAAGTATTCCAGAGCCATATATTTCAAGAAATATTTTTTCTAGAAATGACTGGAGAGGCCCATTGTTCTGAAATTTCACGTAGAATTGAAATATGCAGAAATATACAGGGTGTTTCATTTGAAAAACATTTCTGGTTCTGAAAACGAAATTTCACGTTGATGTATCCTCTTTAGGTTCTCTATGAACCCCTTATGAATGAATTAGGTGGATCACCCAGTGTATTGTAATATCTCTCTGTTTTAGGTACCATACAAATTTCGGTATCCGTTCTTTACTGAGATGTTATGGTATGTTCTAGAGCGATATGTACACTGTCTGTTGGGAAATTCTCATTTGATAACAGGTCAAGACGCTCCAATACCACCTGACAGGGCCCACATACATCTCACTCAAGCGGAATTACATGGTTTAAAGGTACGGTTCATTGATAGTGATTCACCTGCATGTTTATAATCATATTAACTATAGTGGAAGGAGAAGATGGTGTGCTCAACAGAAAGCTCAAACTCGTCTTGTTCTGCGCATGACGTCAGCTGGAATATAACTGTCATTGCTATTATTTGTTTTCGTGATTGATGTCTCGAACTTCAGATATTATATAAGTACTAAAATTGTATTATATAATTTCGAAATGCCCTGTTTCCTTCCTGGTTATGGAAATTCCAACTAACATACAAAAGGCACAGATTTTGAATTTTTCTGCTTTTCCAAGAATGGAGACCTAATGAAACGATGGGAGCTTGCTGCCGACAAAATTATAAACTCAAATAATGGTACCTACCTTATATTCCTTATATCCTCATTCCAAAGTATTCTCCTATCATATTTTCATCACATTCATATTACAGCACGTATTTCCATGCAGAATGTTCCCAAACAACTGCAAAAGTACGGTTTTTGACAAAAAATCACAAATATTTGAAACAAGATGCCATTCCTACAGAACATCTTCCGTCGAATATCAAGTCAGAAATAATTGAAAATGAATTCAAAACTCTTAATTTCTCACAAAATATAAATTGCAGCAAATATTTGAATAACAAAACGGCAAAAATTGATACTCCTGTTGTCGATGTCGGAGCAGAAGCAACGTCAACGTCGTTAACTGCTGAATTTGAATCTGTCAGAATCGACACAGTAGTGGATCATTCAGATGGAATTGGCAATGCATGATAATTCGTATGTTTTTGCTATTTGCGATTGCGAATTACCTCAACGTCACAATCTCCAGAATCAATGAAATAGTAAAATTGAAGGAATAGGTACCTGTTTATATAAATTGACTTATTTCTAAACAGATCGAGAAACTCATAGAAATTTCAATAAACGTGATTGAATTCATTGCGCACGCCCATGGCAACGGTAATGTCTGTGACTAGCAGCTGATATGGGTATCCCATATGACGTCACATAATATGCGCGTAGGCACACCATCTTCTCCTTCCACTATGATATTAACTAATAACGTCAACTTGAAATAAGACGCGAATCGAATCTGATTGGTTTCTTTTGACAACCAGAATAGCGAACGATCAATTTGATAAACTCTTAAGTCATAGTTGACCAAATATTCAAGGGTTAGGCATTTCGTATTGTGTGGTTGGCTTCAAAAGTGTCAAATGTAAATTAAATCGTAATCGTAATAATTAACGATACATTCTCATGTTTTGAAATCATAATTACTAAAAACATCAGCTTGAAACGAAATACAAATAAAATATTACAGATTTTTGTTGACCGGGACCAGGAAGAGAAACTATCATTTGAATGGCAGGAATGTTTTCAGTTATGTGAAATTTGAATCATGTATGAATTGAATTTTGTTCTGAAATGTTGGCAACCAGAATGCCAAATTTCTATGAATGGGGGATAGATAGATTGATTTATTTGACTATGTAACTCATACAAAAATGTTTTATAGCAAGTCAGTTTCAAAGCACAGATGTATTAAAATATTATATAAAGACAAACGAACAGAATGTTGAAATACACAATGAGAATAATACAAAAATAAAACAAACATAACATCACAAGATAGCATTCTCGATCGTATCACAAGTACACAAAATTCATAAAATTGAAGTGTGATTAAATGCATCAGTCGAATAAAAACAATATCTGAGAAGTTGTTTCTTCACAGTAGTTTTGAAGCATATTTCATTCATAGATTAAACCTGATTTGGTAATTTATTGTAAAGCTTAAAGTTCAACGAATTTTTCTCAGTTTTGACTAATCTATAGCGAGGCACAAGTAAATCATTTGCATCAGCAGGCCGTGTGTTGTGGACTCATAATGAAATATTGGCATTCACTTACTCCACTGTCTTGTTAGGGACCTAAATTAATTTTTGCAACACTTCTCTCACTTTTTTTATGTAAATAATGAGTGTATGCGTTGTTCAAAATTGTTGAATTTCGGAGCTCATTTCAAACGTACCGTCATATCCACCATTAGGCGATACGTCGAATGAAAGGTGACGTCAGCTGTTATGCTATTTCGTTATTGGTCAGATAATCTTCCATTCCCACTCACGAAGCAAGGTTGTCAAGTCACCAATTATAATCAAGCTATCAAAAAGATGTAAGAGTCCTGTCGTTGAATAGCACATAATAGGAGGAACCCATGATATTGTCACGTTTAAATCTCTAGGGGTAGAATTGTAAGTACCCATAATCCTTCCCGAGACATTCAAACCTATGACCAGTGAGGGGTTACTCGCTTGGCAGCAGAATAATGGGGCTAGATTCAACTTAACAAATTCATGAATTTTTATTCAATCATAAGCTCACATTGGGGTGTAAATTGAAGGACTACAAAAATGAGTGAAAAATACAAAAACAAAAGATGTCGAGCGTCAACGAGACAAAATAACCAGAACACATAGTATATGAGGTAATATAAAAATGAAACATAAATATAACATAGAAATCATGTACTCACCAAAGAGCGTGCTTCTCCATGGGGGTGGAACTCGAGGGGCGCGGTGTGTCGAAAAACTCAACTTACTTCAAGAATGAAACGCGTGATCGCACTACTCGCGATCCCTAATCGTAATGCCGGCTTTTTCATCAAACTCGATATTCCTTGTTTCGAAAAATACTCCGTCAGCGATAATTTACCCGATCATAGGTGCCAGCGACCTGGTAAAAAGATTGCAAATCAAAATAATACTGATTGAAATTGGATTCCTGATTTCCTGGCAACTACGATCGACTGAACTGTCTTCCGGAAATGTAAAATTAGCTATGAATAATATATTTACTGGGAAAAGACTAAAAATTGGAATTTAAAATAACTGAATAAAATACGAATGATCATTATATCTTGACATATTTCCCCCCACCATGGAAAAGCTGGCCCCTCAGCTTTGAGGTTACCTAAAAATTGAGAGCAGATGAAAAAAAAAAAAGAAAAAAAATCAATGAATGAAAACCAAGGTCTATCAATGAATAATAAAAAAAAGATAATATAAAAAAAAACTAATGTCTTTCATTTGAGTCCATCACAACATAAGTCAAGGGGCTTGAAAAATTAAGTCCCGCTCTGTCCACTCACAAGATAAGTCAAGGGGCTCAAAAAACTAAGTCCAGCCCTGTCCACTTACAACAGTCACAAGAAATATTATAATATAATATAATATAATAAGCCTCCGACGTCTCCAAAGTATACTCTTTGCCTTCTTGGTTCCTCATCGATGGGAGTCCTGGGAACCGCAGTGAAGTGCCTTGCTGAGGAACATGATCTCCACATGATCAATGTGGATTACTTGGTCTGCTGGTAACTTCTACATTGCTGCGACTTGACGCTTTGTGTCTCGTAGGTTGTGAAGGTGATCTGACTCCTGGTGAGCAGCGGGCAGTGACAGTTCACCCTACAGGATTTTCGTAAGGTATGAAGGTACCACTGTCCCTTTTTCCGTCTTCTTCGCAGACTCATCAACCAGGTTATTGAACTTCACTCAGGTGCCATATTCGTACGATTATACTTCCCAAAGTATAAACGACTGGGTGGGTTTCCGTCTCAGCAAACAGAGGTTTTCTGTGTTGTCCTTGCATGGTCACTTCTTAGATCTCCCATTCGCAGTATGGGACCTCTGGGCGTGGCATGGGGATAGGAGCATAGGATGCATTGGCTTCATCTCTTTAGGCTCTCTCCTTCGTGAGTGTATGTCCCAGAATCCGTTGTGATGGCTCATCTCTTGTTGAACATGTAACAGGAAATATACACCAAGTAAGTTCTTAGAAGAAAAAATTTTGTAACTTTTCAATCGAAGTTTCTCTTGTTTGATGTGATTAACAACTAACATAAATATTTCTATGTGGTAATTGATCAATTACACCCCTTTTTATTTCTTCAACTAACCCTATCTACCCTTACTTAAAATACTACAATGATTTCATTCTATTGAAGATCAGTACAGGTTCTCAGAAAAAAATTAAAAAAATATCCTCTACAATCAACTTGGTCTTCGTTCGATGTTTTCAAAACAAATATAATCATTACATTCAGTAACCTGGCAGCATATAACAACAACAAAAAGTATAAATTTATTATTTTGCTACCTAGTATGAGCATTTGAACATTTCTTCTTTTCTCACTACATATTTCGACAATTTTACTAATTTCAGTAATTTCTCATTAATCTGAATTAATGAGGAAAATAACGAGTTATTTGCAATTGACAAATAACTCGAGCGATTCTCAACATGAATCATTCATATAGTTTTTTTTTTTTTCTATTTTTTATCAGTATTTTGAACTCAATTCTGTAGAAATTCGCCAGATTTCATCATATAAGTACCAAAAGGATACATTTATGAACTAGCGTATTTCTACCCAACTTAGTACTCTAGTACTTAGTTGTCATCTTTTGGTGTAGTTCTAATGGGTGCAGTCAGGGCCCTTTGACTATATGGCATCCATTAGGAGTAGACCGCAAGGAACACCTAATTTGTAAATTCTTTTTGGAAACCTAAATGATCATCAAAATACCACGTTTCCGGCTTTTCCCTCAACCCTTTTACTTTTCTATCCTTCTTTTTCAACTATTTTAGACTATTATCAACGATCCAGATACTCATTGATATGCAAACAAAACATTATCAATCATCTTGATCAACCTCCTCTTCATCGTCTGTGATTCTATAAATTTTAACCATCATACTCCCCTGATTCCGTTCACTACTGAGAATTTTATTTTTTATGTCTCCTACAAGAGACTCTAAATTATGAATTCTAAATTCTGTTTCATTGAAAGCTTTACCTATGGATTTTTCATATTTTGAAAACTTTTTTGAATCATCTGAAATTTTTGTCAGTTTTTTCGATAGTCCGTCAGTAAGTTTGTCAATTTGAAATTGTAAATTATTCCCGTTTGTGACTAATTTATCCAATTTTTGAAGGGTAGCAACCCCACAGCACCAAGAGAGACCCTCACCCAGGAAATCGAGTGATCTTCTACTTCTACTTATTATACTCGGTTCATTAACATATATTTTCAGAAAATTTGTACTCCAACTTTCTTCTAAAAGTTCAAATTCCTTTTCAAAAGAAGATTCTAATAAATCTAAATTATGTAACAAAAGACATTCGGGTCTATTATTTGGATCATTAGTGCACTCTCCAGAAAACTGTCTTTTTTCTTTCAAAATTTTTTCGTGCCATTTTGATTGATATAAAAGAGGTATTGTTGCCTCATAACTGATTGTAGAGGGGAGGGGTCTCCAAAACGCCCCTGCCGTGATTTCCAATTTTTCACTCCTGACCAAGCCTATCAGGTAGAGAGGTAGGAACCTGTTGATATACCAAAACTATTATTACTTATATTTCTACATTATGCGTATCAAAAATTCATTATAATTATCTATTTTAATGGAATCTGTTGGTTCGACTCAATATAAATCTACATACAAAAACTCGAGCATCTGTAAAAAAAATATATGGGGACATAAAATATAGATATGTACAGTTAATCAAGGTCAGGTATCGGCTCTGGAGTCCACGGGTCATTATAGGGTAAAATGCGACTCACATGCACCACCTCTTTCTTTGCATTCGCTGATGGACCTTTCCGTATTTCATAATCTACCTCGCCAATTTTCCTAGTAATTTCATAGGGTCCAAAGTATTTTAGTAAAAGTTTTGTGCTCCTGCCGACTTTTCTCCTAGGTGTAAAAATTTTTACTTGATCTCCTATGTTGTATTCGACGTGTCTGTGCTTTTGATCATAATATTGTTTGTCCTTACCCTGCCGCTTTTTGATATTTTCAATTGCTGCATTCCGAACTGCTAGTGCTTTTTCTCTGATTTCCAATACATCAGGAGAGTTTAAAGGCTGGATCAAATTAGCCTCGGATGGAAGTATAGGCTCTCTTCCATACACTAACATAAATGGGGAGTACCGAGTGGTGTCTTGTATGGCGGTGTTATATGCAAACGTTACCAGTGGCAAATACTCATCCCAATCGGTTTGGGAAGTATTGGTGTAGATAGCTAACATGTCGGCTAAAGTTTTATTGAGCCTCTCGGTCAAACCGTTCGTAGATGGGTGGTAACTTGTTGTAAACTGACTTGTCGTTCCCATGAGTTTCAGTAATTCAGTTACCATTTCTGACTTGAAAACTTGGCCCTGATCGCTTAGTAAATATCTAGGTGCCCCATGAATCGTTATTATTTTTTCTAGAACGAATTTAGCTACCGGACCAGCTTTACCACTTGGAAGGGCTGCCGTCTCAGCCCACCTTGTAGCATAATCTGTTGCAACAATGATAACTGTTTTGCCGTTGCGGCTTCGCCTGAAGGGCCCTAAAATGTCGATACCTACTCTCTCGAAAGGAGTTCCTACTGGTATAGGTTGTAATAGCCCGATTGGTTTCCTATTTTTCTGACCTTTTCGAGCTTGGCAATCCTTACACCCTTTAACATACCGTTCTATGTCTTTTTGTAAACCAGACCAATAATACCTATTTTTAATTTTATGCCAAGTTTTGGTTATTCCCAAGTGTCCTGCTAAGGGTTCAGAATGGTGGGAAAATAAAATTTCGTGAATTAACGACCTTGGTACGACTAACAAGTTTTCTAGGCCATCAGTCGTTGGGTTTGCTTTATACAGTACACCATCAATGAGTCTGAAATTCTTCGCCCTCCTATTTAGTGCGATTGAAATATGTTTATCATTCGGATTTTTCAAAGCCCTTATCAATTCGACTATGTCCCTATCTTTTGATTGTTCTTGTTGAATATCCGACGGCGTCAATAAAAATGTTGGAATGTCATTAATGAATTGGTTATCTCTCTCTTCATTTGGTTCGGTTGCTGGATTACGCGAAAGACAATCAGCATCTTTGTGTGCTATACCGCTCTTGTGTACAATTGTATAGTCATACTCAGAGAGTTTTATAGACCATCTTGCCAACCTGCCTGTTGGATCTTTCAAAGACCGGATATAACATAATGCATGATGGTCAGATACGATTTTGACTGGTCTACCATAAATCAAGTGCCGTAAATATCCTAAAGCCCAAATTGCGGCTAGCCCTTCTAATTCAGTAATAGAATAATTCTTTTCAGCATTCGATAAGCTTCGACTGACGTAAGCTATTGGGTGATTTTCCCCGTCTTTTCCGGATTGCAGTAGAACAGCTCCAATTCCAACCCTTGAAGCATCAACCCTTAGTTCGCAACCGATGTTAGGGTCAAAATGTTGTAAAACAGGGGCCGTGACCAATTTATCTTTTAACGTATTGAATGCTGCATTTTGTTCATCACCCCATTTGAAAGGTGAATGTTTCTTGGTGACCTCGTATAGTGGTCTAGCCAATATGGAGAAATTTTTTATAAATTTTCTATAATAGTTACAGAGCCCTAAGAAACTTTGAGTGTTTTTCACGGATTTAGGTAGTGGAAATTTTTTTATTGCAACTAATTTCTCTTCATCCGGAAAAATTCCCTGTTCACTGACTTTATGTCCCAAAATTATTACTTCGGTTTTCGCAAACAGACATTTACTCGGTTTTAACGTTAACCCTGCGTTTTCTAGCCTTTCGAATACTCTTTTTAATTTTTCTAAGTGTTCCTCCAAGGTTTTGGAAAAGACAATGATGTCATCAAGATATATGAGGACATCTTTCCACTTCATTCCATGAAAAACCCTATCTGCTAGTTCTTGAAACGTCCCGGGGGCATTGCAAAGACCGAAACAAAGGACATTAAACTCAAACGACCCATGGCCTTGTGCAACAAAGGCAGTATATTGTTTCGACTGCTCCTCAATTTTCACCTGATGATATCCACTAAACATATCCAAACTACTAAAATATTTTGCGCCGCCTAAATATGTCAGAATATCGTCGATGTTCGGAATAGGATATGTTGATTTTTTCGTGACGTTATTCAGTTTACGATAATCTACACAAAATCTAGTGGTACCATCTTTCTTTTTTACCAAAACAATCGGACTGGCCCAGGGAGAATGACAAGGTCTAATCACGTTATTTTCTAACATTTCTTCAATTTGATCATTTATTATCTCCCTTTCTTTTTGCGACACTCTATAAGGGTGGCTTTTGATGGGTTTAGTGTTTTCTAAAATTTCAATTTTATGTTGGGTCAAGTCCGTTAGTCCCATTCGCCTCATGGATTTTGAAAAAACATGAGAATATTCTAATAAAAGAGTCTCTAATTTACGCTTGAAATAAAAATCTGTTATGTGATTTAGATCGAAGTCGTTCAGGGTTATTTCATCGTTAATATCATTTTCTAAGTATAAAACTATGGCATCGTGAGTGTTTTGTTGAATTTCTTCATAAAAAAACCCTACTGTTGTGCCTTTCATTAAACGTACTTTATTTATACCTATATTCCTTATTTCCCAAACCAGATTTCCGTTTTCGAAATATGGATCACCGTTACCTATTAGACCTCTCGATACCAAAAAGTTTTCACTACTCTCGAAATTTCTATTGGCTAGCCAATCACAAATTTGTTTGTCGAATTCCAAAAAAAATTTACGTGTTCTACCCGGTTCTATTGTGCAGTCGTTTTCAAGTCTAACTTTCACCCTACTAAGGTCGTCTTTTCCGTAACTCTTTATTCTTTCATTTTCTAATTCATTCTCATGTACGATAGGCGACTCAAATTGGGAAAAATTTTTGTCAATAACTACAGGGTTTGAACAAATCAGCACGTCCATTGTATAATCCTGGAATAAATAATCCAACGTCTGTCTAATATCATGCCATTGTAAATTATCTAAACCACATCCAATTTTTGGTAAAGCAAGTTTTTGTACTTCATGATTTTGTATATGTTTTTTCATAGAGACTAAAGAATTCCAAACATCTTCTAAAACAGGTTTTTCCCAGTACAAACTTTTTGTGACCAAATAATAGATATAATTATCACCATTTTTTATATACACTACGCCTCCCTTTCGAGGATTTTGGTTTTTCAAATCACCTATCCTACCATATTTCTCTCTGAAATCCTTTGCTATTCCTTTAGACATTTTTAAATCTGCAGATACACAATGTGCTAACGAATATTCCCTATCAGTTGTGAAAATATCCCTAATAGTTTCATCAATTCTAGTTTTCGAAATTTCTATCGGTTTTTTTGAATTTCTTAAAAAAATTTCATAACTATTTTCAGTTTTTGGAATTCTTGCCTCTTCGGAGGGTCTCGATTGGATTTCAGTAATATGTTCGTGAGTTGATTCTACCTCGGATCCAAATTCTACATTTTTATCTGTTAAATTAGTTGAGTTGGATGATAATGAACTATTGATACTATTCGCGTCACTATTTCTGTTCAGAGTTAATATGTGTTGAATTCTTTTAGAATCAGATTCGTTCATTGATGTGGTTGTATTTTTTATATTATCTAATTCATTTTTGATATTTATGAGTGCTTCTTGTCTGTACGCATTCGATAATACTTTTTTCGATAGATTCGTTTCAGAAACCTGTGATTGGTATAAATTATTATCAATGTGAGAGGGTGGTTTGTAATAAAAATTGATAAAAGGGTGGTGTGACTGTTTGTTTGATTTTTGATCGTTATTCATTGAAATTTTGACTAATTTATGTTTGTCCGACAAAGTTATGTTTCGCTGAGGCAAGTTTATTACAGCATTGAATTTTTTCAAGAATTCCATCCCCAAAATCAGGGGGTGAGGCAATTTTTCTATTACTATAGCTTCGCAAATAGTAGTTAAACCAGCAATATTCAGGTGAAAGGATGTTTTTCCTATCACAGGGACCCTTACTCCCCCTGCTGCGAGTAAATTCTGACCCTTACTATTATTTATGAATTTCCCATTACATAACGCTTTCGTTACTACATTGAGATGAGCTCCAGTGTCGAGGATTGCCACTGTTTCAATATTATTAATTTTTACAGTAATCGTAAGTATATCCGAACGTATATTATTTATCCCCTTTGTCGCTAGGACGGCGGCGGGGTTTATCGACGTCCATCCCCGTTTGGGTGTTTGCTATCGAACTGTCTTTCTCTACAGGTACTAGAGTAATGTCCAATTTTATGACAGAAGTAACATATTGGGCGTCCGTCATTAGTCCTTGTTTCAGGCAACGCACTATTTCTAGGAAAACGTTGATTTTGACTACTATTATTAAGATATTTCGGACCTTCAAATCTAATTCTATTATGGTCGTGTGTTTTAGGCACTTCTCTAATATTCGCATTCCGCCAGGTTTCCTGTTGGAATCGTGGTTGATAATTCCTACCATTATCAGGATATTTGCTTTGATAATAACTTTTTTGCTGAAAGTTTCTGGTAGGTTGATGGTTATATCTAAAATTGTTGTTTGGTCGGTAATGCGTTTGTCCTGAGAATTGTCCAAAACGTGGTATATTATTTTGAAATTGTGAAAAATTTCCTGCATTGTGATAGCCATTGTTAACTTGTTGGATATTTGGGTATATCGTTTGATTGTGGCTCTGTGGAAGGGTACTTTGACATGAACCTGAATGGCAACACCTATTACAGTTACCTATGTTTTGTGGATAATTTATTGACGTGGCCCCTATCGAACAAGTGGTAATGTCCTCAAGCTTGTCGATTATTTTCTTGAATCTTCCCCAATCAACATTTTCTTCCAGAATTAACCTATAGTTGGGGTATACGTCTTGACGCAAACCATTTTCGAAGAATTTCTTGAATTCTTCGATATCATAGTTGGGGTCGTATTCCCCAAATAATGCTTGAAGTTCAAAATAGTACGTTTTGATTGTTTCGTTGGGCTTTTGTTTTCGAGCGTAAAGTTTTCGCTCTAGAGACCTTTTCACCTCACCTTCACCGTATTCCTCCAGGAAATCATTTTTTATATTGGTCCAAGTTTTATTTAGACTACTATTGTCGTTTTTGAATCGCCTGAACCATTGTTCGGCTGCCCCTTCTAAAAATGTTTCGAAATAAACCATTTTTAGACCATCGTCCCAACCGTTTGCAGCACTAGTTCTTTCATATTGTTTCAAGAAAGAATTTGCATTCGATGTGCAAGGGTTGAACGTTGAGGGACACAAAAATTTTGGTTTCGCGGGGGTTTTAGGCTGGGTCAAACTATCTGCGAATGTTGTGTCTCCCATGTTGAGTTCCGGGGTGGATACTCTAGAAGGTGTTCCTGTTGATGAGGTGTTATTTGGCGGCGGGCTATTTGCCCTAGAAGAATTAGTTGACTCTAGATTTACGAGAGGAGTGTTTGGATTTTGATTATTTGATCTACTTTCTAGACCTGCGGTACCAAAGCCACCCTCCTTGGAATATAAATCAGGTTCAGTTATAAGATTTGTACATTTCCTTGAAGCCCCAACTGATTGATTTTTAGAAAGAAAATGATCATTTTGTTGCCGTTCAGGAGATCGATTTACCAAAGGCGACTTAGCGAAGGGGTCGTTAAAATTAAATTGGTCAGTGCTACGAAAGGCTGGTGTAAAAGAACTTACTTCTGCGGGGAGAGACTCCAATCGCAATTTGGTAGAACGTGTTATACGTTTTTCATTGTCGCTCGACATCAGCTTTTCGAAAAAGAAGTATAATATTGAAATCAAGTTGTGTTCATCCCAATTAAAAAAAAATCAAGTTACATTAATTCAACATCGAAACTAGAATATTTCCCGAATAAAAACTAGTTAAACAAATAAAATTCAAGTCATATCACAAAAATTAAGAAATTGTTCAATATTAGACTTGAAAAATGTATATATTTACTCATTATTCGTCAGAAAAACAAAAAATACTCATATGGATATGTGGAAGTGAAATGGAAAACTAAATAGTCAGATTATGTTACAAAGAAGAAGGAATTGATCCAGTTAAAAAAAAAATTGAAGCGCCCTCAACATTTCCTCTGATATGCACCCTCGAAAAGAGCTACTTTTTTTTTTTATTTTTTTTTTTTTTAGAGAGAATACTCGTGAAAATGAACCAAAGCCCCCATTATCTTGTCGGTCCAATTATTTTCAAGTAGGAAAAAAATATGTAACATCACTCAGCAATATGAGAACAATCAAACTGTGACAAAAAGAAAGCTAATTTCGGAGAATTAGCGTCAAAATTAACTCGGCGCCTCCACCATATGTCACGTTTAAATCTCTAGGGGTAGAATTGTAAGTACCCATAATCCTTCCCGAGACATTCAAACCTATGACCAGTGAGGGGTTACTCGCTTGGCAGCAGAATAATGGGGCTAGATTCAACTTAACAAATTCATGAATTTTTATTCAATCATAAGCTCACATTGGGGTGTAAATTGAAGGACTACAAAAATGAGTGAAAAATACAAAAACAAAAGATGTCGAGCGTCAACGAGACAAAATAACCAGAACACATAGTATATGAGGTAATATAAAAATGAAACATAAATATAACATAGAAATCATGTACTCACCAAAGAGCGTGCTTCTCCATGGGGGTGGAACTCGAGGGGCGCGGTGTGTCGAAAAACTCAACTTACTTCAAGAATGAAACGCGTGATCGCACTACTCGCGATCCCTAATCGTAATGCCGGCTTTTTCATCAAACTCGATATTCCTTGTTTCGAAAAATACTCCGTCAGCGATAATTTACCCGATCATAGGTGCCAGCGACCTGGTAAAAAGATTGCAAATCAAAATAATACTGATTGAAATTGGATTCCTGATTTCCTGGCAACTACGATCGACTGAACTGTCTTCCGGAAATGTAAAATTAGCTATGAATAATATATTTACTGGGAAAAGACTAAAAATTGGAATTTAAAATAACTGAATAAAATACGAATGATCATTATATCTTGACAATATTATAGTTCAATCTTGACTTATTTCAGCAACCAGCATGTTCAAATATTTCTTATTCTCCATAACAAAATATCATGTGAATGTTGGAGACATGGCAACATTGTGCTGAATACTGAGAAAGGACAAGACCACGCCCACAAGTCGTGCGCGCCGTGTTGTCACGTTCACCGCATCAAATGTCCTCTAGTGTGAATTGATATAATTACTATTTACACAAATGCATTATAAGCAATATGCCACAAACCATGAGGGAAAATGTTGAGACAATTGATTTTGATTTGCTAAATAGGAATATTACCAATACATAATTGAGAATGTATGAATGTTTGAATAACTAATATTCCTGAAGTTCCCAATCGTATATCAACACATGGCAACTATGCTATGGTCGGCCCCTACTTATGAAATCGTGGCATTATTGATGATTTGAGTACCTAAAAATCGACTGAAAAATTCTATAAAATTATGAAATTGAAAGGTATTTGAGTGATGATTTAGTCCACTCGCCTATTACATAAATTATTGAACCTTATAATAAATTAATTTTCTATTTAGGAAATCGTCTTGTACCTTCATATGCTCCCTCCCAATAAAAAAAATGTGCCTGAATTACTGAAAGACCCGATATCCCTGATACAGGATGTCAGGACGCTTATTGGTTTACATAGACAAGACAGCAGAGAACAAGCTATTACTGGTCGTCCTATCATAACAGGTAAAAACTTGCATCATTGAAAAGATATTTTGAATGTTAAAATGGTGGTCATATGGACCCTACTATCAATATGGGATTCCAAATATCCACTATCATAGTTGCAATATGAAATATCAATTTGTCATACTCATATATAAGTACTCGATGAAATCATCTTGTCAGGATGCCTAATTTGCAACGTGTTATTTATAAATAGTTCAGGATGGTACCTACTTTTATCAGGCACAAAAATAATACTTTTCTTAACTCCAGTAGCTGGTCACCTAGCGATGGATCTAACACAAGTTTCGAGAATATTAGCATACATTCATCATACAAGGTGACACAAAACGTAGCTCCTTACTGTAACCATAAACCTATTCAGTGGTTAACCTGTTACACCCTGTAATTAATTAATAATTAAAAGAAGGATGTGCCGTACCTCGGTGACGATTTTATGCTGATGCATAATGATGGCCGACTGCAACTTATTTGAGATGTTCTCGGGAGGAGACGTGTGATATTTCCTGCACATCCACAGGTAAAAAATCGCTCAAATTCAAATACCAAAGAATTGCAATAGTTATTTTTCATTTGTTTCCTTGTCCTTTTTGTTCAGTGTTGTGATTTTTTAAAATTTATTGTTATCACCATGAGAAAATGTAACGTTTGCCTAAAACCTTTGTATAATTCCCGAACATTGAATTGTTGTTACAAATAAGAAAAATAATATGAGAAATAGATGTAGCTTGATAACGAAATGGGAAGTAGGTGCATCAGCTGGGCAATTACATGGGTTATTTTGGAGTTGAAGTTAGGAAGTACTTTTTGTTGTCACCCGGTAAAATATCTGAAGTTTTTGATGAGTCAACTTCATAAATATTTGTTCATGTATTATATTCATTGTAATTTCAGTTCCAGAAGATCTAGAAAACAAGTCCAAGATTATGACTCCCAGAGGACCGTATTCAAAGGGAAACAGTATGAAGTCTCCTAAATTTAAGGGGCCTAAGCTTGGTGAAAAGGGAGGCCCAAGAAGAAGGAGAACCAGGTAAATTATTTAAAGAATGATTCAACTGTTGGCATCTCTAGAGATGTCACATTTAACTCTTCATCTTACTACGTGAACACATTCTGGGATTTGCATATAACGTTGAAGAATATACAGGATGGTGCAATAGTGCGTAACAGATTGCTACTGTGCAGTGACGGCTGATGCCCTCAGTACCTGGGACGGCCAGGGTAGATATGTTGCTTTAGTTCATCAACTCAATTTTTTGTTTTTGATGAAATTATAATGAATGGCTTACCAGCTCTTACTACCTACCTCTCTTATACCCGCCACGAATATTTTTATTTTTTCTGCTAAATCTGAAGCCCGAATAAACTATTTTCAACCACTTCAACACATGACACGACTGCAGTAGTGAAATGAGCTACGCGAGCGTTTTAACGTAAAGATGGGATAACTAGATATAGGTCCTGAATTAGTTGAGATGGCTTACTCAAAGGTTTCAGTGCATTCAATTGAAATAATAGTGGCATAACAGTATCATAATAAATGATGGATATTGAAAACAGTTTCGAAAAATAATTTTATTCATCAAATAGTTCAGCTTTTTTTCTAAAATTCTGCTGCTGTGATCAGGGCCGATCCTAGGGTGTCGGCCGCCCGCGTGCATAAACCTAATGTGCCGCTCCTCTAGAGAATTTTTCATATTTTTTAACTATAATACCTGATGACTTCATAACTTCAACTACTTGTACAAGGATAAGAAGTAAAACACAGAAAAAAAATGTAGACAAAATCTTCATGCGCCGCAGGCGAATTTTTTCTGAGTTCAAGGTCAAATGCTTTCAGGTAATAACTCCATTTCAGTGCATACCGGGAGCGGCCAAGAAACTCTGACAAAATTTTCCTATGGCAAAAAATGCGCCGCAGGCGAAATTTTTGTTGGAATTCAAATTCATCACATTAGTATATTACAGTTTATTGTAATTGATATAAAATGATCTGGAATCTGAAAATAAGAACAATAAGAAGAGCAAGTGAAAAGTATTTTAAATGGTGTCTGTAGTTTAACCAAGTGGATGTTCTCCAGATTTTTTGGGATTTTCTCTCATAGTCTCTTAGTAAGTAGTAGAAATGCATAAATAAGTTACCGCACAGTGATGGAACAAAACATCCTTAGGCGTCTGAAAAATATGCCCCTTGGTTATTGTTTCAAATACAAATTTAAAATTTGGGAAGATAAGAATGTGTATAAAAAGTAGACATTAATTGACAATGGACCAACACACTATTTACTATCATTTTATTAATTCAAAATGCAGCATATTCATTCGACTTATGAGTTTCAAATAATTTTGTTTGATAGGACAATATGCGGCCTGCGGCCGCCCCTTGTTTTGGCCGCCCGCGTGCGGGGCACGCGCTGCACACCCGCTAGGATCGGCCCTGGCTGTGATAACTAGAAACATGATTTAAAAAGGAATGTAAACTAGAAAACAGGGTCTAACGAGGAATTATTGGCTGAATTACAATTAAAATGGAACATATATTTTTCAAACATTTCAGTGATCTCCAACCATCCCTTCAATATAATTGATTATGTCTTCCTATAATATTCCATAGGTATCTGTGGCAGGATATGGTGAGAATTTGTACAAGCTGCTAGACGATACAATGTATCAAGTCGCAAAACGCTTTTGGCTGTCAATCATAAGTGCTGTACTTGCAAGTACAGTTTTTACAAAATCAGACACTTTCATTTTCAACGATGATACGAGTTTTCATCAATTTTTATTCGATTATGTATGAATGAGATATTTTCCATTGTACTTTCCCTTTATGTAGTCAACGTAGACTGGAAAAGAGCTATGCAAGTAGGAATCCGCATCTCATTGGTTACCTCGCCAATTATACTGAATGTTGATTGGTCAGAGTTTATTTAATAGGCGTGCCAGGTGTTCATATATAAAAATATAAAGATATATACAGGGTGAGTCAAAAATGTGTACCGAGCTTTCTGGGGGTGATAGAACATTGAAAAATAAGTGTAGTTTGATGATTAAACTCATGGCCCAAAATGCATATTAAGGGAGATAATATATCCTTCCAAAGTTGATAAAATTAAAATAATTTCTCTGCATAACTTCTGAACGATGAAAGCCACCCGATTGAAATTTTGTGCATAAATGTATGTTGTCAAAATACATTTTTTCGTCACACTTCCACATTACTGATATTGTTATAAAGGGTGTTTTCAGAGGGTGAGTCATGATTTTTTGTAGAAAACTTTTTTCCCTGTATTATTTTCGGTGAAAAAACAGGAGCATTTGATGGAGCGAAGAAAATTACATGAAAAAGGTACTCTTATTCAAATACAAAAAATTGAGCCGTTCGTGAGATATTTGAGTTTTTGTAGTTACAACATGATATCAGCAGATTGATTTTATTCATCGCGAGATTCATCGATAACAATATTTTAGCAGGCCATGATGAATAATTTTGTTCTCAATTTTGACGTTCATGTCATCAACATTCGAGTCAACATTGTTGTAGTTGATTTGTTTGTATGGTTTTTCTGTGTCATTTATCACTGCGATTATCAACTGAGATTTTAAGAAATATGGCAGGTTATTCGTTCTCTGAACAAACTGATATGCTTCTAATGCTTGGCGAGTGCTTCGGAAATGCAAATGCTGCTGTGAGACGATATACAGAGATGTTTCCCGCTCGACGCGTTCCAAATTCGAGAACAATCTTGAGGATTGTACAAAGACTGCGTGAAACAGGATGTTTGAAAACCAATAATAGAAATAAGTACAAGGAAATTAGCAAGACGAATAGACACAACACAAGCGAATGTAACCAGGATTCTCAGAGAGCAACAGCTACACCCTTATCATTATTTGCAGGTACAAGAACTGTTACCACGAGACAATGAAATAAGATTGAGATTTTGCGAAGAGTTGCTGGAACGAACTCGAAGATGTCCTGAGTTTTTAAACAAAATATTGTTCACAGACGAAGCAACTTTTACTAGAAACAGTGTTTTCAATTCGCACAACACTCATTTCTGGGCTGACGAAAATCCACACGATGTTAAAATAACGCATTTTCAATATAATTTCAAAGTGAACGTCTGGGCTGCGACTTTAGGAGACAAATTCGTTGGATATTACATGTTCCCAGGGTCTCTGAATGGTGCAATGTACCTCAACTTCTTAGAAAATGAGTTAGGTACGATATTAGAAGACATTCCTCTCAACATACGTAGGGAAATCTGCTTTATGCATGATGGAGCACCACCTCATTATGTAAGAGTTGTACGTGAATGGCTTAATGATAATTTTCCTGATAGGTGGATAGGACGAGGCATAGACGCTCCTATTTCCTGGCCCGCTCGTTCGCCTGACCTCAATCCACTAGATTTTTCGATCTGGGGTTACATGAAATCTAGGGTTTATTCAAGCGAAATTCGGAATACTGAGGAGCTGAGGCAAAAAATTGTGAACGAATTTACGTTGTTGAAAAATGATCACCAAACTATGAACGGTTTGATGAATAATTTACGTAAACGCCTCAGATTATGTATAACCGAAAACGGTGGACATTTCGAACAGCTACTTCAATTTGTTTAATCTGCTGATATCATGTAACTACAAAAACTCAAATATCTCTAGAACGGTTCAATTTTTTGTATTTGAATAAGAGTACCTTTTCCATGTAATTTTCTTCGCTCCATCAAATGCTCCTGTTTTTTCACCGAAAATAATACAGGGAAAAAAGTTTTCTACAAAAAATCATGACTCACCCTCTGAAAACACCCTTTATAACAATATCAGTAATGTGGAAGTGTGACGAAAAAATGTATTTTGACAACATACATTCATGCACAAAATTTCAATCGGGTGGCTTTCATCGTTCAGAAGTTATGCGGAGAAATTATTTTAATTTTATCAACTTTGGAAGGATATATCTCCCTTAATATGCATTTTGGGCCATGAGTTTAATCATCAAACTACACTTATTTTTCAATGTTCTATCCCGCCCAGAAAGCTCGGTACACATTTTTGACTCACCCTGTATACTCAAGTCCTAGACTTAAGTTGAATCTTCAATTAAGATGTATTATCGATCAAAACTAAGACGGTGTGTTGAGTGATACTGAAAGAAAATGACTTACAATTTGGACTCAAAAGTCCTAGTGTTCAAGCAGAAATTCCAGGGACACGCAGTCAAGTCAAAAGTCTTGAAGAGACAAGCATCAACAGCTTCGCTTGAGGTCGGGATAGATAGCTGTGGTTGCTTGTCTCTTCAGAACTTTGACTTAGGCTGCGAGCACCTGGACCTTCGGTTTCAACACACCGTCTCACTTATGATCGATGAAGAATTTCAATTCCAGATCCGGTTTATGTTTAGGACTTGAGTTCGGTTTTTGCTCCAAGTCGCCAAATGTGTGTTTTTTTCTAATGGGGCATTCAACTATGACGGCGTTTCCGGATTGAGGACTCTCAATTCTTGTATGAAAGTATATCATTTCTGTCTTATTCTCATAAGTTTTCATTCTATGACCTGGAATGAATTTCATTTCAAATATATTTTTGTGGTCACTGTAAAATGATATTTGTGTATTTGAAAATTTGGATAAATTCAACTAATGGCATTGATACTTCTCTCTCTGCCAACACTATTGCCATCTATTGCTAAGTTGTTTAGGACTTTACGTAACCGCGAAGTCGAATGGAAGATAAAAGGACATGCAGTTCTTTCTCGGAGACGGTGTTATTGGCTTATTTTTAGGAAATATAGCACAGCAAAAGCCATTAACAGTGTATATACAGTATGATGCAAATGTATGGAATAAATTCATTTCAAAACAAGACGACTTTCGAAAAAAAAAAAAAAAAACTAGAGTTTAGAACTTTTTTTTTGACGTTCAATTCTCAGTAGCAGACCTCTGCAAGATTCAATTAATCACATGATAATCCATTTTAATTTCAATCTTCTTATGGGACATTTTGACTGTTGAATAGACGATCGGTAGACCTTTCAATCAAGGTGTCACATGACCCCTATTTGTATTTGAAAAAATCGTCCATTACGTCTATAATAAGATGAAGATTATCAAGATCTCACTTTATTAACTGCCTGACGTTCAACACTGATGTCAACTGACAACTAACATCATCTCAATGAATACAGGGTATCCATTATTCAAGTATGAGATAATACTGTTACATCCCCCATTATACAAAATTGAGCAACTATCAATAATATTAATTTTAAAATTCTTCAATGAATCTTCTTGGCTTGCGAACCTCCCTTCTTGGCTTGACTTCAGTTTCTGGAGGTTCTTCATTTTCTTCGGTTGTAATGGCTCCTCTTCCAGAAGACGCAGCTGAAGCGTTCTGATCTGGTGGAGTGCTTCGAGTAATGAAATCATATGAGTGATCTTGCGAACACCTAGCGTCCTAGCGATGGGATCAGGATTCACAGTAGGTGTATCAGATTCATCTATAGCTGTACTTTTCCTAAGATGTTTTGTGTTCCTTTCCAGAGTCTGTCCTTTGTTGGTCTCGATGACAAAAGATCTAGGTCTTCTTGCTTCTCGTATGATTTCTGCACCTATCCACTTCTTAGGCCCTTCTTGCATGACTACTTGATCTCCTACGTGCAAGTCATTTCTAGATTTACAATTTTTATCGAAGTAATGTTTTTGTTTTAGTCGCAATCGTGTGAGTTCTTCTTGAATGTCCTCATTCACTCTTGGTTCAAGTGCATAATCAACCGATGGTAACATATTTCTAGTTACCCTACTAAAGAGTCGTTGAGCCGGAGATCCAAGATTATCATTTCTAGGCGTATTTCTTTGATTGAGCAAAGCTTTGTAAATATCGGAATTATCTTCGTGGCATTTCTTGATCAGATTCTTCGCTATACCTACATAGCGTTCTGCCAGTCCGTTCGATTGTGGATAATGAGGTGAAGATGTTTGATGTGTGAAATTCCAATCACGAGCGAAAATTCTAAACTCCAAAGAGTTATATTGAGGCCCATTATCTGTTTGGAGAACATGTGGTATTCCATGAACAGAAAACAACCTTTTCATCAAACGTATGACCTCAGCTGAGCTACTATACGTCAATTTTTCGAATTCATAAAAGCCTGAATAGCTATCACAAACTATCAGGTAATCATCTTTACCGACTTTGAATAAATCGGATGCTACTATTTGCCATGATCAGTATCACAACGTCTGCAATGAAATGAAGATTTTTGTTCAACCTTGTTATGGTCTTTTCGTTCATAGTTGGAGGATTTCTTAACAAAGTTAATGGTTGTAGAATTTCCATTTTTCAGCAACTGAAGTTGTTTATTAGTTACTTCACTCATTCGACTCATATTGATCACTCTGTTAATATCCAGATCATCTTCAGATATTAGTTTTTCTCTGAGTTTCTCATTTCGAACTCCAATGATGATCTTGTCTCGGAGAATTCGTTCTTCCGAGAGTCGATTTTTTCTCCAGTGGCCAGTTATTATATATCTCGAACCAGTTTGACCCAATCACCATCATGAACGTGGATATTTGCTGGTCATTGCTTTTCAATCCGAGATTTACTGCTTGTTCAAACCATTCGAAGTGTTGTAACCATATTTTCCATGTCTTTGATGGATCGCCTTCGATGTTTAACGGTTTTGGCGGCTGCACATATGAGGATATCGGAGCTCCCGCAGCAGAATTATTCATATGGGTTCCAGCATGTGTGGAAGCTGCCAATGATGATTTCAGTTGATTTATTTGCTCTACCAGCATCTTTATAGTTTCTTTGGTTTCCTCGTCGGCCATTTCTCAGTTTTCTTCTGACACCATATAATAAGATGAAGATTATCAAGATCTAACTTTATTAACTGCCTGACGTTCAACACTGATGTCAACTGACAACTAACATCATCTCAATGAATACAGGGTATCCATTATTCAAGTATGAGATAATACTGTTACAACGTCTTTACTCCAACACCGGTGATGTAACATCTCTCATATGAATATCATGACATGAGGGTTCAGAAATTAAAACACACGTGTTTTTGGAATTTTTTCAAATGTCGCTCATTTCTGAAATAATGGATTTATTCCATACATTTGCATCATACTGTATATATATATATGTGTTATACATCCGGGAAAGAATTATTCACTTTTTTTCAGTGGGAAAAAAGTAATTTATGAAAAGTGGCAATTTATAACCTGTCAACAGAGATGAAACTTCGGACTTTTTTCCCGCCACAGAATGAAATATTTAACGCTCTTATAACACATGTTTGAAGGAAAACAATCTTATTTTGACTTGAAAAATGAGTCTTGATACTGAAATTTGAAACAACTTGTATAATATTCGTCAGAGCTTGATCGCCCAATTCATTTTCTCGAAAAAAAAAATCAGTCACCCTATGTAATTGAATTGTTATTTTCAAAAACCGGAAATGTGGTGCTGACGATCAATTCCGATCTATGTTCAGTTTGAAATTTCATAATTTTTTGCAGATGCAAAAAATGCGAAGCCTGTCAAAGAAGCGATTGTGGTGAGTGCAGTTTCTGCTTGGACATGGTGAAGTTCGGCGGTCCCGGCAGAGCGAAGCAGACCTGCAATATGAGGCAGTGTTTGCAGCCCATGTTGCCCGTGACGGCAGCGTGTGCTCATTGCGGCCTGGACGGCTGGATGCAGACCCCCGTCACGCCTCTGCAAAAAGGGCCGCAGAGATGCGACAGTGCCAGTAACTTGATGGAATGCTCGGTGAGTGGATATTATTAATATTATTTTTATTCCCACGTCTAACGGACAGAGAGGCATGGAAGGAAGGACCTCCTATCAATGCAGACATTGCTGTCTATACGGACGGCTCCAAAACTGAGGAAGGATCAGGAGCTGGTATTTATGGGGCCAAGCCAAAGACAAGATTCTCACTGAGCTTAGGTAAATACGCGACGGTGTTTCAGGCAGAAGTTATTGCAATACATCATTGCGTGAAAGAATTGATAAGGCAAGAGTGTAAAGACAAAACCATTGCAATCTATTCAGATAGCCAGGCGGCCATCAAAGCTGTCAAATCTATGCAAGTTAACTCATAACTAGTATGGGACTGCATAGAAACCCTAAATGAGGGCAGTCAGAACAGATTGACTCTAGTATGGGTACCAGCACATACAGGGTACGAGGGCAATGAAGAGGCAGACTCACTTGCCCGAGCAGGAGCAAACAAAGCTCTGAATGGCCCAGAACTCTTCTGTGGTATGGCGAAAGCTATACAAAAGACTAGTATCAAATCATGGATGCAAACCAAATCTCAAGAATGGTGGAACAACTCGCTAGTTATGAGACAGGCAAAAGAGTTCATTAAAAAACAATCGCCAACATTCACAGAATATCTACTGAGCCAGAAACGAAGTTCAACTAGAATACTAGTGGGACTTCTCACAGGGCATTGTAGGCTCAACAAACACATGAGTACGATAGATCTGACTGAAGAACTGCTGTGCAGGTTCTGTCAGGAAGAAGAGGGAACACATACTTTGCCACTGTGAGGGCTTGTCATGACTTAGGTTCCTTACGCTGGGTGAGGAAAAACCAGAAGCCCAAAGATACACAGGGGATCTGAAAGCTAGCCTATGGAGTCTCATAGAGAAGGCGGGGCTAGTAGAAGAACTCTAATCGATTTTGAGGGCAGACACAATAGAAAAGGTCGCGGTGTAGAGGCAGATAGCCCGAAGGCCCCATTCTAAATCTAATCTAAATTCCAACGTCAGTGATTGATGACCCAGGCAACCAGATGACGTTTCAGTGACATCTTTTTACGTCAGTTGAATGAATGAATAATAGACAATAAAATAGAAAGATTTAGTTTCATGGTTGACAATGTGACATATTTGGAGACTAACGAAAGTGTTGTTTCTGGGTATTTTCCTAGACCTGAACTGGAATGTCCACTGTCAACACTTAATTTCCAAGCTTAATTCCCTGAAGTTTATTTTTATGCGCTCGGTTTTGAATAGAACTCAGCTGCTGAATATTCATTACTCCCAGGTATAGTCCAGACTTAGGTATGGTGTCTGTTTTTGGGGTAGTTCAAGCATGGCGCAAGATGTATTCATTGTCCAAAAACGCATATTGCGATGTATTGCAAAGGTCTCGGCCACAGAATCTTGTAAACCACTCTTTAAAGATTTCAATGTGTTAACGTTAGTATCTATATATATATATGTCAGAAATATGTCAGAAAAATAACACCAGGATTGGAAATCGATTCCATGTACCATTTGCTAGACTAAGAGTAACCTCCCGATCACCTGAGCACATTGGAAGAAGAATTTTTAATAAACTTCCTGACCACATAAGGAATCTTGCTCTTTTCAAAAAGACGCTGAACAGTTTTTTGATGCAAAAATGTTTTTATTGGCTGACAGAATTTTTAGATTAGATATAGGTCTTGATGTTGAATCGTCTTTTCCACATTTTCTGTATTTTTTCTTCTGTTCTATGTTCTGACAATTTCCTATAGAATTTGTAATATTGTCTTATTGGAAAATAAAGTATTATTTTTATTATTACCAAGGTGACGTCAGGAGTTGACGTCGTATGACGTGATAAATGACGTGAATAAGTCACAGTCCAATGACGTCATATTACTCACGTTTATTGACGTCATTCACTCACTAAACTGTGACGTCGGGCTGACGTCGAAATGACGTTCAAATTTGGTGATACGTAAAAAAGTTGCCTCGAACATGGTGTGATAATCACCACTGACCTCTGATGATATATACCGGGTGAAACAGGAGACATGTAACAACCTGTAGTTTTTTTATTTGAAGAGATAAAAATTTTAAATTCACAAGGGTTATATAATCGATGATGGCGCTTTCCTTGAACCCAATCACAATTTTTTTCACCCACAGGTTTGATTGGAAGTAGACCCAACTTTTTTTTCAGGGCACCCTGTATATTTCTGTAACCTATCTTATTCGCCTAAAAATTCTCTATTCAACTATGTATCACAATTTGATATTCGTTCATTAATGGCTGTTAAATTGCATTTTATTGAAATACATGAAGTTTGGGAATACAATGACATTTCGATGCTTGATAGGCTCAGAATTCCAAAGAACATTACTTAGACGATATTATCAGAATATTTTCCATACCCTAATCGGTCCTAGAAGATTGCCAATAATTTCATTGAGTTTAAAAAAATCATCTGAAAAAAACTCACGATATTAGGACGATACTTCAATTATTACAACAATTTCAGTTTTATGTATCCAAATGGATGATCATATTATGGCTACATGGCAAAAAAGAAAGACAAATAGTTTCTTCACAAGTAGCCAAATGGAAAAAACTGAGTTTCTATCTTAGTTTTCTCAATAGGTTGAACTAACTTAAAACGCCTCAATTATTGTTGAACATAAAGGTTATAATACAAAAATCTCTTGCAATTTACTTCTTGTCGTGGTAACGTAGGAAACTAAAAAAAGAGTCACTTTGCAAATTGTTATCAATGCGAGAACCTTGTTATTTTTTGACGTTTGTAGAAAATGATCTTCACCAGATGCGATACAGATTAGGAATAGTTAAATATTAAATACGCAACAATACATCAACATCATCAGAGAAGGTTGGCAAAATATTGTTATCAATTGAGAAATGCAACATCTCTTGAGGGTCTTCTGTGTCATTTGATTTTCAAAGTGCTCCAAATTGTACACCAGTTACATCATCTGAGGATTCAGTTAAAATCTTCAGCCACACCATATGTTCATATTCTCAATTTCAATTAAGAAATAAATCAATTTGTCACATATAGGAAAAAAGTATTTATTCTAAAGTTCTTAGCACCCTTGAAATGATGTCTTGTGCAGGGCCTTCATCAAAAGCCATCTCGAATAAAACAGCAAAATTGAGACAATATCTATTCAAAATCAAGAACAATAATGTCCCTTATTATCTTCTTCAAGATGACTCCCGTTCAAAATGTTTCTGGATAAAGAACTTTATCTACTCACTGCATTGAAAATAAGCGTTTGCTGCCTCATTTAAGGACACAAACCTGTCAATTTACTTCCACCGGAGAAAAAAAATTACCTTCCGTGGGAGGTAAAATGAATTGGTTTCAGCAATCAGATTTTATAGGAAATGTTTGATATTCCTATACCGCAAAGCCGAATTTTATAGTGATCCTTTCATGCGTGTTATATTGAACTCCTGGGATGGGATGTCAACCGATATGGACACCAATAGTTTGTTAGGTGATATGCCTAATAAGAACTGGAAATGGTTATTGCAAATTAAAATGTGCGAAAGTATGACACCATATGTATTTTCTTGTACAATATTCTGTACAAAAATCAAGATTGTAACTCAAACGTCAACTTTATCACTAGCAATACCAGTTAGAAGAACTCGTCAAACCCAGTCAGTACATCGTTTCGTCGTCAACATTGACATTTATCAAACAACTCTTTCCCAAAACTCGTTTGTCTATATAACGTCGAAGCTCTGGGATTCTTTGCCAAAAGAAGTATTAAAACAATACAAACCGGCCATGTTTCATTTCAGATTGCAACTTCAACGCAGATAAAAATTCAATATATGATGTAAACAACTATTCAACCATCTTTTTCTTTCGTTAAATTCAATGTTATTTTCAGGTATGCTATGAAATCGCCCACCCCGCCTGCGTTCAGCGAGTCTGCCAAGAGTTCACTGGCTACATCAACGAAGATATGCCCAACTCATGGGAGTGCCCCATATGCTGCAAACTAGGCAAAAATACCGACTACAGGCCTCGGCATTTCCGCGCCCGGCAAAAATCCTCCGATATGCGCAGAATGTCGATCAGCTCCGATGCCTCCAGTGCTTTCGACAATAAACACCACCCGGAACCAATGTCAGACAGCGGCAGTGACAACGAACACAAGGACAGCAGAGACTTATTGCCTGTCAAGAAGAGGCGGTCCAGCGAAAATGCGGAAGTCGAGTTGAAGACCTCTCCTGTCATGGACCCACCGAGAAAAACGGCCTTCAGAATGCAGCTCGCCCAGCAAATAGTCAGCAACTCCACCAAAGTTCTCAAGAAGCCGATGGTCGTGGTGCGGCCAGCACCAATTATGTTGCTCAACACATTGCCCAGCAACAACCTGGCGATGGACAAACGCTGCATGTTGCTGATTCTGAGATATTTATCCCCCAAAGACTTGCTCGCGTGTGCTCTGGTTTGCAAAACCTGGGCTACATACACCGTGGACCCTGTATTGTGGAAGAAAATGGTGTTCAGTCGTAAGCACATATCGTCAGACATATTGAAGGGTATCGTGCGGCGACAGCCTGAAGTGCTAAACTTAGATTGGTGCCATTTGAACAAATTCCAATTGCCGTGGTTGATCCAGCGTTTGAACCAGCTCAAGGAGCTGTCATTAGTGAGTGTGAATGTTAAGACCGCCATTTCCTTGCGCACCAATCACTCGGCAGTGCTACAAGTGTTAGATCTCAGTTTTATATCGGAGTTTAACGATTCGGCGCTGAGGGACATTATCGGGCCGAATAATGACTCTCGGACCGGCTTGTCAGCGGAAAAAAATCGTTTTAGGAACTTGAAGACGCTGAGGATTGCTGGCACCGACGTTACAGACATTGCGTTGCGCTACATCACCCAGTATCTCCCTAATCTGATGCATTTGAGTTTGAGTTCGTGTCCGAGGATTTCGGATGCCGGAATCGCGCAACTCACCACGAAACCATCCAATACCATTACGAACCTGATTAGCCTCGATTTGAGTCACTCGAAGCTGGTTACTGAGACTAGTTTGGATCATTTGTCCAAGTGTGAGAAGTTGACAAGACTGGATTGCCGGCATGCGCAGCAAATTACCACGCAGGCGCTCATCAAGTTCGCCGCCAAAAGTGAGCATAACCTGCAGGTTAGAGAGATCAAACTTGTCGATGTGAGGCAAAAGGTTTAATGGTGCAAAAGCCGAAAAATCGATGTAGAGAAGGTTTAACCTTATTTAGAGACTGAATTAGACGATTTTAAGTCTGGCAACTTGCAGTGTAACCAGGAAATGATTGGGTAAAGTAAGATGGCAAAGATTTTTCTGAGGATGAACAATAATTATGAGACAAATACTGTCTGTAGTTAGCTGGAAGAGGTGGTATATTCATTATTCCAGATTTTATGGGAGTTTCTCCTCGTTTCTATATAATTAAAATATGAGAATTATTTCAATATACAGGGTGGGGCATTAGTGCGTCGGAGCTCGATTGCTCGAGTTCTATGATAGCTAGAAAATTGATTCAAAAACGAATGTCAATGAGACAACAAGGTCCGTAACTAGAAATTATTGCCGCATATACCGGAAAAAATCTAGAGGGTCAGAATCACTTTTTTTTAATGGAATGCCTAATATATTAGCACATTTTTTGAAGCATTCCAGTGACCTCCATCCACTCCTATAATATTGTTGACTATTTCTCGATGATTTCAAAGTTATTGATTTTTTTGACGTAAAAATTTCATCTGCAGATCCATACTGGAAAAATCACTGTAATCACAATTATGAAGTTTGAGAGATAATAATCATAATATGATTTGATGGAAAGATGCGTGATATTTCTGTAGAATTTTTCATGCCCTCAAATCATACAGGGTGGCTAAAAATATTTTTTCAATTCGGAACTTTTGGAAGTGATTTTTCTCGAGTTTTTCAAATGGAACACCCCATATATTCTTAGGCCATTTGGTGTAAAATCAAAACACGAACATCTTTTATCTCTACATCCATATTGATATTCGTAACCATTTTTGAATTATTGAACTATGAAAATTCCAGGTTGGCCATTTTCATCGATACACATTCTTATCTGTTATTGAAACATCAAAAGGCTAATTAAGAAATCAGTAAACCAGTGTTTTTATTGAAAGAATTCAAACCGGAATCAAAGCAAACATCAGAAATAGTTCATATGCTAGTAATTTACAAAGTAAAAAAAGGATAAAAAATCCATTTTCAAAATATCCCATATATTCATAGAACCTTAGAAACAAAACCAGGATAGTAATTTGCAATTATGTGAAATGGAAATTATGTTATTTTTCACTTTGTGAATAACTAGCATATGAACTATTCCTTTGATTCTGGTATCAATTCTTTCAATGAAAAAACAAGTACTAAATTAGTAATTGGACTTTTGATGTTTTAATAACAGATGAGGATGTGTATCGATGAAAATGGCCTACCTGGAATTTTCAAAGTTAAATAATTCAAAAATGGTTACGAATATCAATATGGATGTTGAGATAAAAGATGTTTGTGTTTCGATTTTACACCAAATGGCCTAAAAGTATATGAAAATCTCGAGAAAATCACTTCCAAAAGTTTCGAATTGATAAAACATTTTGAGCCACCCTGTATAATTTGAGGGCATGAAAATTCTACAGAAATATCACGCATCTTTCCATCAAATGATCATTAAACCTCATAATTGTGATTACAGTGATTTTTTCGGTATGGATCTGCAGATGACATTTTTTCGACAAAAAAAATGATCCAGAAATAGTCAACAATATTATCGGAGTGGATGGAGGTCACAGGAATGCTTCAAAAAATGTGCTGATATATAGGGCATTCCATTTAAAACAAGTGATCCCGACCCTCTAGATTTTTTTCGATGTATATGTATATGCGGCAATGATTTCTAGTTACGGACCTTGCCTCATTGACATTCGTTTTTGAATCAAAATTCTAGCTATCATAAAACTCGAGCAATAGAGCTCCGACGCACTAATGTCCCACCCTGTATGTGTAGTGAAGACCAACCAGATGGTTTGCCCCAAAATGTCACTGTGTTTAAAAATGTTCATATCAGAAAGCCTGAATGAAGAATTCATTTGCTCGTCAGTGACACTTTGTTTTGAAAAGGGTTTGGAGGTTTCTCTTTTCCAAACCTTTTTCAAAACAAAGTGTCACTGACAAGTGGAGGAATTTTTCTTTTAGGCTTTCTGATAGAAAAAGTTTTGAATGCAGTGACATTTTGGGGCAAACCATCTGGTTTGTCCTCACTACAAGTATATTGTATATTTTTATTTTATAAAAATGAGGAGAGAAAATTCCAAAGAAGCTAGAATAATTCTAAGACAATTTCAAATAATTGAAATATTCATTATACTCAACTAGTTATTGAGAGTTGAGTGTATTGGGATATCTGAATGAAAGTTTTGACTTACAAATTATTGAGTGGGAAAGGTTTGTATCATAGCCTCCAAATTATTATTGTGGGTGATAACATGCGGTTTTTTTATTCAGGGAATGTTTATACAAGGTGGGCCAAAAGAAGTCATCCGATGTTGTTTGGCTCTCATTTTCTTTCTAAATGAAAAGCTTTGATTCTATTCTTTGATTATGTTTATTTGAACCTTTAGAATTTTATTGGTCAAGTCGCCAGAATTGATTGCTATACGGGCTCGTTTTATGGCATTTTTCATCACTTCGGCGAGAACTTCGGGCGACAGATTCTGGCACTCGTGTCGAATGTTGTTCTTGAGGGCTTCTAGGTTCTCAGGCTTGTTCACGTGAACACAAGACTTTGAAAAACCCCACAATAAAAAGTCTGAAACGGTTAAATCGGGCGATCTTGCGGGCCAGAGCAAATCGCCAAAACGAGAGATGAGGCGATCTGGGAACGCCGCCTCCAGAATATCGGTTGTGGCTCACGCAGTGTGTGCCGTTGCTCCGTCCTGTTGGAACCACGTGTCCTCCAGTCCTAATTCGTTCAATTGCGGCAGAAAAACTCGGTAAACATGGCCCTATAGCGCGCACCGTCCACTGTTGTCGTTTGACCAGCGGCGACCTCGAAAAAAATGGCCCGATGACTCCTCCAGAGTGAACAGCGCACCATGCAGTCACTTTGAGCGGGTGTAATGGCTCCTCGTGCATCACTCGTGGATTTTCAGTGCCCCAGAAGCGATAGTTCTGCTTGTACCCGCTGAGGTGGAAATGAGCCTTGTCGCTCATTATGATTTTGGTGGAAAAATCGTCCACTTCGTCGACGAGATGGAGGATTGCTTGGCTTGGATTATTCCGCGTTCTTGGGGAGTGTATTGCTCCATGGCTTGTTCACTTGTATTCTACATCTGTCCATTTCACAAATGTCGAAACAGCATCAACAGCAAAAATAAGAGCATCTTCCAATAGGGTGATTTCTTTTGGCCCACCTAGTATAAATCAAGTCACTGGGTCATACTTTGACTTGGGACGTAAAATATTGTTCAGGATATTGTTGTGATTCAACAGAAAACAGCAGTTTGAAAATGGGATTTTTGTACCAGCCATTACTAGGAGAAACAATAGTAAACAATTATGCCTTCATCATCAAGCATTCATAATTCAAGGTAGTAAAGTACCTTATTGATGTTCCACTGGATCAACTTTTGACATGTTACTGACTAAAATATTACTTTGTATTATATCGTGTTACCGCACCTACTGTGGAAAAGCTAAAAGCTATCCATCCCCATTGAACTAGAGGATAGACAAAATATACCTAAAAGTTATTTTCACATATACATTTTTTAAGGCTGGGCGACATGAAAGCAATAGCATCTATATTACTGGGAAAGTCGACATTTTCAAATAATCATATTTCTGTTCATGGAACACCTTGTATATTATTCTCTGGACGCATTTTTTTCTATTCCCTTTCATTTGATCTATTTTTTGTGGTTGTTAACAATAAGGGGTCAACCGCGTTTGTTGCTTTTCACACTTGACTTGATGAAAATTTCGTTTCATATGTACTTTATCTTATATAGATTGCATATTATGAAATGCCCAATTTAGTGAATATATAAGAGCAAATATCTATGTGCGAAGGAAGATGGACGGTAACGTTTGGCAATGTTGCTTTTTTTTATCTGTATTAGATACTCATAAACTATGCATATTCACTTCATAAGATGTTTTCCGTTTAAACATATTTCTTTTGCCAGACGTTTAAGAAATATAATATATCTCATTTTTTGGTTACATTGCAAGTATGTATGCATGAATGAATGGAAGACATAACTTTTTTGTGTAATAATTATCATAAGATCAATATGAAGCCTTAAGAAATCTTAGACATGCAACTTTCAGTTAGGCTTTGACTTGTGTGATTATATTGCTGAAGTCAATGAATTCAGTTTCGTTGAATTTTTATGAATGTACCAAAGTTCGTAATATGATTTTATGTGATGGATATGTGTATTTAAGTTTTTATGTACATAGACTTATTGTATGATTTTTTTTCGCGATCATAAAACCAAGTTTAATCTCTTGTCATTTTATGTATTTCAAAAGAATGTTTTCTGTGCAAGTTATTGGAGAAACACCTTTTTTATAAAAGTATTACTAGGAAAATAGTAAGAGATATTTTTCAGTTCACTTTGTATAAATTTATAGTAAAATAAATTTTTTTACTGAACCTAACAATTTTCCATTATTGTGTTAATCAAAATATGGCAAGAGGCAAAAAAAATCTAAACGTACCAAATGTTATTTTCTCTGAACAAAATTAACCGATTCAATTCTTACAACAAAGTCACCTTTTGATGACATTTTCAAGATATGTTCTAGAAAATCAAGTAAACTGTCTGAATGCTACTTATGATATTGATGGAGAACAAAGTTTCTCAATTCGAGCGCTATACGACCCTTGAGTCACAATTTTCGTTCTAATAGAAGAATTTCAAACATTGAAATTCAACCAGGAATTTTGAATATCTTTCATTATCTGAACCTAAACATTGAAATGCAGAATTTTGATCTGTGTGAACGAGGCTGTTGTCTCTATTTGGACACAGATTAACAATAAGGTTTGTTAATCAGTGATTTGGATGAAATGAAACTAACGCCTGGTAAACAATGTGTATAGGCGATTCAAAATAAGCGATACGCCCTCTTGCGGATGTTCAAGTAACCAATAGAAGATACATTGAATGATTCGCCTTTTGATTATAGGAGACACATGGCGTCTCCATGTCAAAAGTCAGATTGATGTTTGTGCAAGTCTAACATTTTTTTAATTACCTGATCTGGATTAAAATCCAATATTTATTGTGAAGTTAAATAAGTGTGTGTGAAAATTATTAGGCCTTTTTATCTCTACGCCGGTATAGAGGCCGGGTGATGACGGATTCATCGGCTAATGGGGCTAATACTTGAAATCGAACGTGCTCTAGCAGGAACACACGATAGAATCTTGAACATTGATGAACTCGGCTTCCGTGGATGGTGACGGACTACGATGTCTTTAGTGCTCGAGTCGAGCGATAATATTATTACATAACCATATACAGTGTGTCTCACATCTAATGGAAAAACCCCTGTTTCTTACGTATTCGTTGAGTAAGCATCCTGAAATTTGCTGGAGCAAGAAATATACCAGAAATGCACTCTATGAACAAGTGGGGCCATCTTCAGTGATATACACTGTTCGCCAACAGCCATGGAACCACCCCAATTTCCGGAAATTGATATCACGGCTGTTGGCGAGCAGTTTATATCACTGAGCATGACTCCACTTGTTCATAGTCATTTTTGATATGTCTTGGTCCAGCAAATTTCAGAATCCCTCGCAGCATCGTTATATTTTTCGAGTTTGATATCTTCAGTGTCTTCAATCATTTTTTCTTGGTTTCACATGTTTTTCATTCAAGTTTTCTGCAAATTACGTTTTGAGTCAAGCAAATTCGTTTTTAAACTGTAACTTGTGAACTTTTCTTACAGTGAATCTATTCGAAGTTGGAATAAGACTGTTTTCAAATTGTAACAAAAATCAAGTCTCTCAAAGTAGCAAGCAAATAAAAGGTAACAATTATGAATAGAACAATGAAGAATTATTTTTACCATACATGTTCCTTGCAGGATGATCAGGAAGTATGGCTCATCTTCTATGAATGCTTCCTATTGTTGTGGCGTTCGTAACTTGCATTTCACAGAAAATGATATAATTGAAAGATTGAATTCAGTTGCATTTTATTCCCAGAAGTGAATTTGAAAAAATGAAATAATTACTCAGAAGCAAAGTGCATTAATATGTTCAATTTTTCCTACCAGTAGTAGACCAATTGGCACTTGTTCGGGGAAAGGGATATATGTCTAAAAATATTGAAATTGAGTTAAGTCGCCCCCAATACCCAAAACAACATCTTCCACCTATGGGAAAACGGATATAAGTCAAAACACTGAGGTTCCGAAGTAATTGCAATGTGAAAAAGGTGACATTTACAAAATGTGACCATTTTTTGGTGTGAAGGGATATATATACACATATGTCCACTGGCGAGAGCGACTTGGAGGAATATTTTTGTGAAAAGGGATGTAATTGTACCTACAGTTTTGTTGTTTATGAAACTATTTATGAAAATGGATATATGTTGACATATTTCCATCCTATGTTCTGGTGAATACTGTGGTGATTTGTGAGAACAGGAATAAGTGGACTTATTTCCCTTTGCACGAATCATACCTTCCATATATTTTTTTTAATTCTAGGAGTTTACGAATATTCATGCCCCTTTGCACAAAATATTTCTCACATAAGTAGTAGAGAAGAGAGATTTGAGTGAACATATATCCGACCACATATATTTCAGCCCAGTACACATAGCATGATAGAATTATACTTATATCCCTTTTCACTACTTTCGCAATGACAGGATTGAACATGTTAATATTATTCTCAGATGATTTTATTCAGTGACCAATGAATAACAGTGATGTGAGGACGTATTTTGTATGCCGAAACAATATCTCGAATTGAAATCGAGATTGAAATTGAGATTTTTGTTTTGTGTGTTGTCGGAAAAACTTATTTTGTATTCAAGTACGAAATAGCCACAATGCTCAAAGTGTAATGAAATGTTGGATAAATATAAAATTGAATTGAATTGGCTAGGCTACGCTGAGTCACTACACTACTACTACTACTACTACTACTACTACTACTACTACTACTACTACTACTACAACAACAACTACTACTACTACTACTACTACTACACTGCACTGATGAGAGTCAAAGATCTCGAAACCGGTCTGTGGTTGTCTAGCGTGGCCTGGTTAAATCGAAATCAATAGGCATTCAGGAAAGAATCACTTGTATCAGTATTCGTTTATACGAGTCGATTCATAGATTTCGGGGGGATGTAATTCAATGTCCTGCGTGGCATTAGCAAGGAAAGTATTTGTTTTCTTCCGAAATCTACCATTGTTGTTCATTTTATGAACATGGTGTAGAAATGACTTTGAGCTGTTTGTACTTATTTTGTATTATTGATGATTCGGAATTGAAACTATGTATTCCAAGCAAGCGGATTCAATTAACGAGAGATTTTGTTGATGATGCAAGTGCTAGGAGAGATCAGGCTTCCATATGTTTCTTCAAAATATAATGACAAAGGATGATATTCCAAATACCATTTATTTTTAATCTTTCGACTTTACGTGAGGAAAACCTATAACGTTAATGAAACCTTGGGTGAGACAGCAGAAATAACTATGATTTTTTCTTGAATGTCTGGTGGTTGTGGTGGTAAAAATCTGATAACAATTCGGAATTTAGTAAATCTTGCATATCTATGAAAGAAAAAATGCACTGGCACATGAAAGTTCAGCATATCTCGAGCCTGATAATTCCATACACTACTTGAATGGGGATAAGGGGTGTATGTTGGTTGTTTCAGTGTAATTCACGAGGGAATGGATACAAGTCGAAGATTTTTCTGCTCAAAACTGATAATTTGATGGTTCCTTGAAAGAGATTATCGAGGTCGTAAACAAACATATCATTATCGTGAAAGGTTTTCATGCGAACATATGTGGAGAAAATGCGAGCATTTCAACCTTCAATCTCGATTTCCCAAAACTACAGATTTTGGACATATACCCCTTTTCCTACGCAGGTGCCAATTATTCGCACATACATCCAGCTTCCAGGACTTTTTCTCTTTCATATAAACACATGTAAGTAGATGAATTGACTATGAACTATACATCTCAAATACCCATTATGTAAGTAAAATTATTGACAGTTATGAAAGGACAATGACTGACGTTGGACACGAATTTTACAATTTCAGTTCCTTTCAATACTGCTATGGCATACAGATGATTGTAAAAAAATCAATTTTTTTCAATTTTTGTAAAGTTGTTCAACCTCATCAATAAAAAAAAAGAGCTAGAAATGTTTCCGATTCTGTTAACCCGTCGACGAAAATCATCTCGTATACTACCATGATTGACTGATTTATATTTTGAATTCCATATTGTTTGGTATGTGTTTAAAAAAATTGTTTGTCTCCTCATGATTGTCATACATATTTTAGGTCCCCTTGTCTGATAATGGCCGTAGTGCCGAAACCGGTAACTTGTTACTGAAGATTTTTATATAGTGTGGTCGACCGCCTTCGTGTTGCTTGTTTTTCTTTTGAAATTACTTTGGACCACTTTGAGATATGGATGATTATCTTAATACTCTTGTTACTGTTACTTGTTACTGAAGATTTTTATATAGTGTGGTCGACTGCCTTCGTGTTGCTTGTTTTTCTTTTGAAATTACTTTGGACCACTTTGAGATATGGATGATCATCTTAATACTCTTCTGAATTCATTATTTGAGCACCAATACTCTAAGAAGATGTTAGTCTTCAGCTTGCAATGTTTCATTCGTGTTGAATAGTTTTATTCTTTATCATAGGTGAAGTATTTGATTTCAATTATTCAATAAATGAAACAGTTTCTTTCCTATCAATTCTATATAATTTCTTTCCATGAATTCCAAATATTTATGATATTATTGAAGATGTACATTGAAATGTTCACGTTGCAAGACCAATATTTTACAAGAATTTGAACTCTTTGATATATCAAATGCCCAAAACGTTTGATGACAAGAAAATATAGAAACAATGTGCTAAACATAAAAAATATCACCTAAATAAATTTAGTATAACTTAATAGTGAAAGGCTCCCTAATACTAACACCAGGCTTACGTATAATCAATGATCTATCCTCGTTGCCATACGAGGTCTCTAACTCCACCGTTCCTAGGCTCTTGCTGTTGAGCCTAGCCCCTTTCACCCCACTTGGTGGTCCCAAAATAACCACCCTTTCCACCCATTCCTTGCTAGGATAATCAGTCTTGTCCATCAAAGTACTGGTCAAAGTGTTGTCCTTGAAACTAAAGCTAAGGTAAATGTACTTTTTGTTCCTATACTCGAAACTCTCGTTATCGTCGACGAAGAGCGTGCCAGAAGCTGTCTTTTTATTGTCGAGAGCTACATAAAGAGTGAAAGGATCATTGCGCATCATCGCCGAGGCACGTCTAGGCCTGTCTTTTCTCGGAACTATACTCCCTCCTCTGTAGAACGCTACGATTTTATCCAGGGACACGGGGATATTATGGTTACCGGTACCGTGGTACTGTTTGAAGTCTTCCATGTCGTACCAGTACTCATCCTGACCTCCCGGCAAGTAAACGCTCACAGTTGTCGCTCTAGCATCCGCAACGGCTCTAGCTAACACAGCGTCTCCCACGAGAACCACGTTGTCCACATCCAAACTGTCCAAGTCTTCCGGGTACTGGTAGAAAAGTGGCCTGATCACCGGATCCCCGAACGTCTCGTGCTCCCAGAACAAAGTGTACCACAAGGGCAAATGCGCGTACCTCAATCTCAGCGCCGTTCGTATCCTATTACGCACGTCTTCGTCGAACAGATAGGGCTCGCGCCGTCTGGTGTCTATGTGCGCGTGCGCCCTGAAGAACGGCAGCCATATGCCGGCCTGGTACCACCTCTGCAACAGTTCCACGTCCGGGTTGTTGAAGAACCCGCCGACGTCGGCGCCGCAGAAGCTGATGCCCGCCAAGGCTTCAGAAAGGCACATGGGGTAGCTGGCGGCTAGGTGGGACCATTCAGCCGCGTTGTCTCCTGTCCAAATGGCGGCCACTCGTTGGGAGCCGGCAAAGTGGCCTCGAGTGAGGATGAAGGGACGACGGGTGCTAGAGCGTTGAATGAGGCCTTCGAAAGTGGCGGCGGCCTGGATTTAGAAAGTTTTCCTTATGAAACTTGAATATACATGTGAGGTTATCGGTTTCCACTCGGCTTTACCCAAGGTCTATTAACTTCTATAAGGTTGTCTCATAGTATAGCATTTGGGTGCGCGGAGGGGAGGAACAATCTGTGACGTCACTGTTTCCCCTGTGATTGTAGATTTCCTTCTTTGTCACTGTCAAATGGTTTCAAAAAAAATTTTAATTTTGAATTCGAAAGACTTGCGAATTTTCGTCTAGTTGAAAACGTGATAATTCACCATATTAATATTAGGATAAATAATAGAATATATTGGTGACAAGAAGACTGAAGATACCTTTGAAAGAGGGTGAGAGGCTGTATAATATGGTGTATTATTCAAAGCTGGTCACATCATAATATATTATGTGTGGAGTCAAGAGTGGATATAGAACAAACAACAAATCTTATGAAAAGCCTCTGTTTACAATCATCTGCTCTTGGGCAGCCTCCACATGAGATTCAAATAATACCAAAGAAAAATGATGAGCTGTGTGGAAATGTGAAATGTTCCTGTGAAGCAGGCATGTCATGGTTGTGTAAACACATTTTATAGGGACTTATATTGACAGGTAGGAAGGTGCACCTTTGATCTACCACACACAGGTGAAAAAGAAATGAAATTTCAGGAATGCATGGAAAAACTTGGAATATGTGATCTGCATATAACACACACAGAAGTGGTGGTGGTGGATCTATCAAAGATCTATTATACAGGAAAACAATTTCAAGAGTTCTGTTATCCACTTATCAAAAAAAGGAAAGTGACCCCCTAACCCAAATTCACTTGGGAATAATGGCCCTAAAATGTCCCTAATGACCTTGAAAGAAACTAATTTTCTTGTATAATTCTTATTTCTCCAAAACTTACATAGAAATTTTAGTTAATTTGATGAAACATTTTGTGTTGATCTTATACGGAAAGATATCTTGAAAGATATTTCCATCATGTTGCACTTTTATTGCATTAAGAAAATGGAATGTGACTTATTCTTTATTGATTTATTTTCTTATAATTTCTTCTTTCAATTTCAAACAATGATATTTTCCAAATTGATACTGAAATAAAACCATTGAGATGGAATCATTCAATTTATCCAGTAGGAAATCCTCTTTTATTAATTGTTTCTTCATTCTAAGAACTGGTGGCCTTATCAATTTCATGAAATTTTCTTCACATCCCTTGTCACTCAGCATGCCCTTATCCACCATGATTCCGACTTCTCAATAAAATTTTCTTTATCAAAAATTGCTTCATTAGTAGCTCAACCTCTATATCCTTGAATGCCAACAGAAATCAGATGGAGTTATATTGCAAGTTTTTGTAATGTGTCTGTACAATAGGAGCACTGAGGAACTGAACATATCTTTCTAGATTTCTGTTTCCACAGTCTTCTGTACTTGCGGCATGTTTTGGGAAAACAGTAAACTATCCCGAAAATACAAGGACATAATGGAAAACTTTAAATTTATCAGAATTCACTCGATTGCACAATGCTAAATTTGTTCGTTTTGTTTATCACCTCGGCCAATTTCATTTTGCCGCTCGACAAAAGACGACTGGGGAAACAGTGACGTCAGGCCAGAAAATATGAGGCAACCTTATAGAGTTAAATAGCCTTGGGCTTTACCGGTGTACAATGAATGTACTTTTGGTGCACTTAATTGTTTCACTAAGCATTTACATTTCACATTTCATCAGTGGTTCCACTCAAAAAACAAGAATGTAGTACAATTCTATCTCACAAGTGTCTCTCGTGGATTCCAGAATTACGAGGATATCCAATTATCGCTGAATCATTCGTCGCTGATATACAGAGATATGTTGTGTCTCTTGTTATGTGAGCTATAATTTGTAATAATTCTCAAAGAAATTATTTTTGTATTCAAAAATTCAATTCAACCCAGTAAATTCAGCAATTTTGAGAACAAAATTGAAAGTCAAGCTTTCCGAAAATATAAATTTCAAAATTAACTGAAGAGCAACGAGGGGTCAAGCGCCATTTTTTCCAAAAATAAACATTTTTTTTTTAACCGAAAATAACTAAATATTGTTATTCTAGCAAATATATACGAAAACTCATAAAAAAGAATATTCAAAAACAATGGAAATACAATTTTAAAATAAAAACTTCAGTTTTTCTGCTCTCCAGCACAATTTTCTATTTGGCGGTTGGCACCTTTTGCTTACAGGAGCGATAGGGTGCCATTAGAAGAAAAAAAAGTTGACAGTTCTTAAAGTTACAGTTGAAATTTGAACGAATAATGATCAGAGTCTACTTATAGTCAGCCTGTATAGTGTTAATCGGGTCAGATCCTCTGACGGTCTTCCACCATATTTAAAGAAGAACATTTTCCCAGGAATTTCCTCCGCAAAAAACTATAAGGAATGAAAAATTGAACTAACTACTTACATGTGCCAATGGATATTCATTGTGTACATCCCTGTGCTCCCATCCGCCATGATGCAAGCAATCTTTCGGCATAGTGACCTCAGGTCCGTTGAAAACCGACGGCTCGTTCATATCGTTCCAAATGAAGACATCATTGGTCGTGCCCCTGAATTTATCCAGCCCGTACAGCCCCTTGTAATAGTCGACCGTTTTGGGATCATAAAAGTCCAAATAGCTGCTAGACCCTGGCCAACACCACCCTTCGTACACGCTGCCGTCCTTAGTTTTCACATAGTAATCGTTGGCCAACGCATCTTCGTGCAGAAAGTACCCTGATTCCCGTTTGATGTGCGGGTCGATGATGACGACTAGTTTTCTGCCGGTGGAAGTGAGATTGTTGATCATGACGTCTGGATGTGGAAATTTGATCGGATCCCAAGTGAAATACTTTTTGCCGTCGGTGTATTCAATGTCTAGCCACATAACATCGACCGGCATGTTGTGAGAGTCGAAGTTGTCGACGACGGTGGTAACGTCGTCTTCGTCATTGTAGTTCCATCTGCACTGGTGGTATGCCAAGGTGAAGTATTGCGGTAGAGGAGCCACTCCTGCAATAATTAGGTATTGTATCTACCCTTTTGCAAAGCAAAGCATTCGATCTTCTAGACCACGACTTGATGATATCCAAACTACATTATGGATTTGGGGAATCTGATATAGTGGAAAAACAGAACGCAAATTGTTGAGGTGGATGATATTAGAGCTGATCCAGTAATTACCAATCTAGGTGTACCACAAGGTAGCATATTAGGAACTATACTATTTTGCATATACACAGCCAACAGAACCTCGGTGGTGAATCATTGCAAATTACACCTTTATGCAGATGACACACAAGTGATGAAAACATTCGACCTTGTAGAGGCTACAGAAACATTATACCAAATAAATAAAGATCTAGACAGAATAGTTGACTGGTCAAATGATCATGGACTGAGACTGAACCCAAAAAAGCTGTTTCTTAATTATCAGGCATAGATTCTTCCAACATAACTTCACTACTTTACATATTAAAAACAATGAAATACCCTACAAGGAAAGTGCTAGAAATCTAGGACTGATATTTAATTCCAATTTTAATTTTGAACCTCATGTGAACAAAAAAAAAATCATTATATTACATAATATCATTAAAATTTATTGAAAATCTTTCATATCTACAAACGAATGTGTCAGTATATATTATATTCTCAAAATGTCGGTATCCGATATGTACAGTTGTGTGCAAAAACAAGTCGTACAAGGTTTATATAGTGTAAACCTGCCTATGATGTTTCAGATTTCATTAAAAAGTAATACGCGTACACATTTGCGCGTTACTGACAAAAATAGTTTGAATTTTGACACTGCTTGTCAAAGTCGTAAAGAAGAATTATCAAGATGGACAAGCCTGACTCACAATAGCCTATAACTGGTGAACGACTTGTTTATGCACACAACTGTACACGACATTTACAAATATGATCATATCATCTCCATATATGACAGCAACAACATCCTGAAAATTGAATATTGTTATCTATCTACTATTTGGAGTATTAATAAAAATCATAGATGATAATGAACCAGAATATTTAGCAGATTTTCTAACGCCACGTCATGAACTACATAACCAGCATAACCTTAGGAATATTTTAAGATACAACATCCCACAGCACAATACAACCAAATTTAAATACAGTTTTGCCTATGTATCAATAGAATTTGTGAATAACCCAGAATACTATCTTAGAATCAGAACAGATCTGTAGTTATAAGAATATGGAAAGATTATTTTATAATCACGCCCAAATCTATCAATGATATAACAAAACAATAGCTATTTGTGTATTTAGAGCGCAAAGTGATAGATTGCCGCTCGACAAAGAAAGTTACCGCGCGATGCGGAGCGGAGCGCGGTAATCTTTGGAGAGCGGCAATGACACTTTGTGCTCGAAATACACACAAGATTTTGTCTACTAACGCAGCTTTTGGAAATAACTTCCCTGAAAGTATGAGCGATTGAAATAGTTGAAATAGTTCTTATCCATATTATCTCATATGTCCAAAGAAAACAAAAAAAAAACTTAAAATAACTGACAAGCCAGACAAAAAAAATGTCGAGCCAACCGAGAATTGAAACTGGACCACCAACGTGGCAACCTGAGCTTCAGACCTCTGAGCCATAGTACAATAAACTCTGCAATCAAATCGAACATTACTCATTGATGCAATAAAATAAAGATGCACTGTCTTTTAGAGTTTAAATATAAAGTATAATTCACCGTTTCCAACAGATATTCTTCATCGGGAGCTTCTTGTAGAAATTTGTTGGTATATATCTTCAGTGGTGAATGTTTTGGATTTGTCTCGCTTTATATCCAATAGATTGTTTCTTGAGAAATGCGATAAGTTTCAGATACTTATTGATTCCGATATTAATTTTAACATTCAAGCATGTACACGTACCATCGAATATATAGACCAATGAGTTAATGACTTCAAAGTCTTTGATTTTTCACCAAAATAAGCCAGTAAAACGTTTTCTGAATACATATTCACCATCTTGAGATGGCACCAATTTATGAATGTATCATATTGTAATTCATATTTCTTCCTTGATTTCTCCGGTAAAAGATTCAAACTTTTGCGCTTTCTGCTATATCAGGAGGTGTGTTTGATGGTTCACTGTTACTATTTTCCATCATGAAAGAATTGGGGTTTTTCAAGAATGGATGTATAGGTTACAGAAATGTGCGAGCGTTTTCTCAATATTTCCGCTCACGAGCGCAAATGCTGTCAAATTCAATGAAGACCATACACAGTAAATTTATCCAAATCTTGAAATTTTCCAAATCTGAATTTGATATATGAACTTATATGTTGTTTTATTCATTTTGCCAGGGAGATATTGAAAGTATCAAACTTAGCTTTAAATGAAGACCATACAGTCTAGTTAAGGGACTACTTGATATCAAATATTTACATTCAACTCAGACATTGGAACAAAATCTCTATTTCATAATGGCATAAATTCATTCGGTAAATATACATGAAGCAAGAAGAATTTGAATCAATCTAAAACAATACTTGGCCAGGACAATTTGATAGAATAAATATGTGGCATGATTCATGTTTTTTTCATCTCGTGGAGAGCACGAAAGAAAATCCCTATTATGTTCGGTAGAGAATAAATAAGGAGAATTGCATTCAATCAATTAGGCGACTTTGTCTTCGGTCCGATTTCCAGCACAATTTTCAAACATGATTTTTGCAGTAAGTACTGTCTCAAAGAATATTGATATTTCTGTGATCCTCTTCAGACATTCCAAAGACGAACATAATGAAAACATAGACATAACCAATATTTTCTTCAGCAAACGTAAAATATTTAAAACAAATTAATCTTGATTCTGCTGCTGTTAGATGTCACGCCATTGATGATATCATAGACATGATGTTTAATTAAATCGTTAGACCGTTAGTGTATGTTTGTACCTGTTTTTCACACATATTTATATTTTCGTATTGTAGTTATCGAAATGAACAAAACACTCTAAAACCAAAGTGGATATACTTACCAGTGAGAGTCGCATACTGCCTGACGGTTTCTTTTGGCGTGGGACCCATCAAAATGAACAAATCCACAATACCACTCTCGCTCATGAAATGAACATCGACGTTATTCTCTGATTTACTTCCGGATACCAAGTTGACCAAAGAGGACATGACATTTCCATCTTTGCTGTTGTTGATGTCTACCCAAGTCTCGGCTGCGTTATGCCAAAAGGCGCCCACTGTTTTCTGGGGAGAATGAGCGTAAACTACTGGAACAGCCCCGTATATGGCCATGGTGGATTCCAGTTCGTATTCGAAAACATCGAGGTTATATAGGCGGTAGGGATCGATACCACCTTGACCAGTTGTCCTCAGGGCGAGTCTGTGGAAATTGAAATCAACTTATCTATAATAATATTATAAGAGGAAAGATTTGATTTGTTTGTTTGTATGTATTGAATAGGCTGCGAAACTACTGGATCGATTTGGCTAAAAATTGGTGGGGAGGTAGCTTAGAACCAGGAGAAGGTTATAGGATACTTTTTATCCCGGTACCATTAGGAAATTCAAGATGGCGGATCTAATGTATCGGACGAGTTTTGTAATTATGGTTCGATTCTATTCACAATTGGTATCTGGGGGTTTACGGAGTCGGATATTATGGTTCTTTCGTCACAGTTTGAAAATTCTGGCGGAATTTGGAAATTTAAGATGGCGGAACCAATAAATTGGACGTGTTTTGTAATTATAATGCGATTCTTTCCAAAATTGGTACCTAGGGGTTTTCGTGACCGGAGATTATGATTCCTTCGTCAACATCAAGAAATTCAAGATGGCGGATCCAGAACGGCGGATTTTGGTAAATAGAATCCGCTTTTATTCAAATTTGGTATCTGGTGGTTCTCGGGGTCGGAGATTATGATTCTTTCGGCTTGAAGCTGTTACCAAGGAACGAAATGACGTTTTTGTCATCTCAAAATGAAAATACCAATATTGAAAAAATTCCAGTACATTTCACACAATGAGTGGGTGAGGCCGTTTCCATACTGTAAATATTCAGGTATGCTGGGGTTTAATATGTTTGTTTGCATACTGGTCCCATTTATGTTGAGCAAAACTGCATTGTTTAGAACCATATTTCATGATGGTATAAAAATATTGATGATATCAAATTAATTGATAAACAGGTTCAATTACTTCAAACCAGTGAAACTCATATGATGATCTGGTGTTACATAGGTTTGGGCAAAATTTCTGGATTTCAATTTCAATTTAATCCAATTACCAAATTCTCCGTATTTCTAATAATATTGTGATTTTATCTCAAAAGCTTGCGCTTCTATTTCATTTTCTAATATATGTGCGTAGACATTTCAAACATAAACATTCATTTCAGTATAATGGGCTTATATCACGAAAAAATTTTATTTCATAATTCGATTGAACTCACCCAAACTAGCTCACCACCGCAAACCGTTTCTTGCTGTGAGCTCCCTACGTTTTATAAAAAATTATTGAAATCCCCGATTTTTCGGACCTCTGAAAACGAGGCGATGATGTGACGTCAAAACCCTAATACTGAAACAAGACTATTTCAGACAGTGATACATGATTTCTGACAGATTGAATTAGCGCGAGATCACAGTTGAAAGAATTGATATATCAGTTGCCTCAGTCTCCGTTGGGTGTTTGGAATTTTCTTGTAACTATAGCGAGATGAGGTTTCTACGTCATAAGAGGGTCCGTTTTCAAAAGGTACTATTATTTATGCCCTAAAATAAAACATTCTAGTTAATTTTTCGATCGAATTATCTCGTCAATCATTATTTATGTATAAAATGATCATTATAAACATGGTTTGAGTTGAAAGTTCTACTAAGGTGTACACGCCCATTACTGCAAATACCAAGAGTGAAAGTATTATGATATACCTCCATTTTTCCTTGAATTTTCAAGAAAATATTGTTTTTGAAACAACCAATATACTCCAGAAATGTAAATTTTTGACATATAAATTATTTTTTATCGATTTCAGCGGAAGTGATTGTTCTAACTCATAATTTTTAAATTGAGTTGCATTTTGAATTCTGCATAATTTTTTGAATCCAATGACGCAACATAAACACATGTATTCAATAACTTTTCATTAAGAATGCTCGGAAACGGTTAACTGTTCTGTAACACTATTGAAAATAAATCAAAAGTAAAAAAAACGCTCTAAGAAGAATAAAATGAAATGTCCTTTATAAATTTAACAATCAACTTATAACCTCATTATACACAATTCATATGATCATAAAAGCTTGTCGCGCGTTTTACTTGTGTGAATAAACTAGTAATAATTTAATTTTGTAAAATCTGCTGAGTTTACATTTTTAAAATTTCAATTCAATTAAATATTGATCATCGCGACAAGCTTTTATGATCATATAAATTGTGTATAACGAGGTTATAAGTTGATAGTTAAAATTATAAAGGAACATTTCAGTTTATTATTTTAGAGCGTTTAAATAGAAGCTTTTTATTAATTTTTTTTTCCCTTTCAACTTATTTTTATTTTTAGTTATCGCCGGCTAGGTTTCTCAGTCTGTTCATTTCATTCAACGCATCATTGTTGCAAGGTCGTTTGCCGGTGAATTTCGAACAGTCCAGCTCTTCAATAAGGAGAGTAAGGAGACCTTCTAATGATTTTACCCTACTTTAAAGCCACGTATGCTTGACCAGCAGCGAAGAGTTTCGAGCCTTAGTAAATAACGGCGTAGTACAACCTTTCATTTTGTGTACTGTACAAGCCCAACATACAATGGGCAGCATTCTTCGTCCCGCGGTTCCGTCACTATATGTCGCTGGAAATCGCACAGACTTAGTGTGCCGCCATATTGGATTTAGAGTTACATTATTTCTAATTATTCTCGGCAAGCCCTTTTATTTGATACCCATATTGCAGCAGTGCATGAATAAAAACTATTCCGCAATCTTGGGAGTTCCGCCATTAAAAATAACTCTTTCGCCACCTTGGATGGTCCACCATATTGGATTCAGAATGACGCCACATTATTTTTCGAGCTACTCTCAACGAGCCCTTTTATTTGATACCCATGCTGTAGGAGTCCATGAAAAATAACTATCCCGCCATCTTGGATGGTCCGCCATATTGAATTCAGAATGAGTCACATTATTTTCCGAGTTACTGCCAACGAACCCTTTCATTTGATACCCATATTGTAGAAGTGCATTAAAAATAACTATTTCGCCATCTTGGATGGTCCGCCATATTGGATTTAGAATAACTTCACACACCTTATCGTGCATTGTCATTCAAACTGAACGTGTATACAAAATTTCAGCTCAATCGGTTGAAGGTATCTACTTCAAAATTGAGTTCAAACATACATACATACATCCATACATTGCAAGTTAAATAAAAGCTTAAAAAAAAACATTGCAATTATAACTCACTTGTCTGCATGTTCTGGCAAGCCATAAGCTCTCAGTGCCCCAGGAAAACTGATGTCAAGGCCAACAGCAGAGGGCCCTTTCGGTTTGCTATCATGATGCGACTTGAAATTCTCTTCCCATGCACCAGGATCTTCCTGTGCTTGTGATTCTTCTCCTTCTGCCCGCTTCCGGTAGTGTTCGAAAGTGAACAATCCTCTACCGTTAACAACGCTGACCAAGACATCATCATTGAAAAATTCTATTTTGAACGGCCTCGCTTGAATGATTGCTCTGTTGTGGCCGTGCTGGACCGTCACTATGTCCTTATTACGGTCAACAATTTCCAATCTGAAATTAATAATAGTGTTAGCGACGGTGTTCAAATCACCCCGTAAATGAGCGGCCTCGACGACTCATCGGTATTCGTAATCATCGTGTGAATGGGGAATACCACTGATTTTTTAAAACGACATTATCGTGAACTCTATTAGTCTAAGATCCGAACCTAAATCGACATTCACCGAGCTGATAATAGAACGAAATATATTTTATCATGAATTTAGTATATTAGAAAACATATTAAAAATGGGTTGGCTAAAAAAATCCTGGGCAGACTATTTTTAATTATTTTTCGAAAAATTATTTTTAATTAAATGTTGCAACATCAGGATAATAAAAAAATTGTGTCCTGACTGAAAGTATAAAACGTATAGAATGTGCAGCCGTTGGGTTGTCTACTATTTACCTGGGCGAACTACTGGGTTGTCAGGTAAACACAGGTATATCGATGCCAGTTACTTTCACTGGATTGGATAATTTAAAAAAATTTATATCATCATAAGCGCTGTTTAATTGCGAACACGTTGATATAGGGTTGTCTGCGAAAATTCCGGTCCTATTAGGGGTTTGCGAATTTTAAAGATTTTAATTTCAACGCGCGTGGAAGTGTGTGACAGAGAGATCCGAGGTAAGTATACTGTGTAATAATAAAGGACCCAACATCGCAGTCGCTTGTGATGGGACCCTGAATAGTAGAAAGTGTGCGAAGTGTGCGAAGTCAAATCCTGAAAACTATGGTTGGCATTTTGATGATTTCTTAAAACCAACAGGTTTTATCGGAGATCAAACTCCTTTGAAAATCCAAGACATTGTCGAAATGGAAGCAAATGAGGAAGAATCTAATGAATCAGACGAAGTCGAGAGTCAAAATGATACTTCTGATGAATCAGATATTGAATAGAAAATATTTATTAGAATTTATTTTTCATTAATATTATTTTTGTATTTATACTGTTTTTTAATAAAATTTTAAATCGTAATACAAGATGTCTAGTCTATCTTTTTTGTTATTTCTTAATTTAAATTTTTGGCGGTCCACGTTGTTCCTATTTCCAGAAAGAGCAAAACAATTTCAAAGTAAGTATTTGATATTTTTATTGTCTATTATAGATTATAGATATATCATTATGGTTATAACGCAATATATTGATATTATATTGTTTTTATATATTATTATTATATCAAATATATTTAATTATTATGTAATTAATTAATTATTTTTTTTTGCTACTGAAATATCAGTTGCTCCAAAATAACACGCACTGTTTACTATATGAAGGGTAGTAGAGGTACCTCTACCCTCCATAGTTTACACACCGAGCATGCGCACTTTCTACTATTCAGGGTCCTATCACAAGCGACTGCGATGTTGGGTCCTTTATTATTACACAGTATACTTACCTCGGATCTCTCTGTCACACACTTCCACGCGCGTTGAAATTAAAATCTTTAAAATTCGCAAACCCCTAATAGGACCGGAATTTTCGCAGACAACCCTATATCAACGTGTTCGCAATTAAACAGCGCTTATGATGATATAAATTTTTTTTAATTATCCAATCCAGTGAAAGTAACTGGCATCGATATACCTGTGTTTACCTGACAACCCAGTAGTTCGCCCAGGTAAATAGTAGACAACCCAACGGCTGCACATTCTATACGTTTTATACTTTCAGTCAGGACACAATTTTTTTATTATCCTGATGTTGCAACATTTAATTAAAAATAATTTTTCGAAAAATAATTAAAAATAGTCTGCCCAGGATTTTTTTAGCCAACCCATTTTTAATATGTTTTCTAATATACTAAATTCATGATAAAATATATTTCGTTCTATTATCAGCTCGGTGAAGGTCGATGTAGGTTCGGATCTTCTACTATATACTGAAAAACTACCAGTGAATTAATTTTGAATTTTTTCATTCATGCTAAGACGATGAAAAAAATAAATTAGTATATGACCATTTCAAAACACACAATTCCTGTGCCATTTGCAATTTCATCAATTCATTGGTATGACTGGTGCGACGTCTTAGTCCCAACACGCCTATTGTCCTTGAACTGACCAATTACACTGCAACACTGCAGAATGACGAGGTATTAGTGAGAGATAGCTACAGTTCGGGACTAATACGTCACGACTCCATCATCATATTTGGCTGTTTGAAATATCAAATGAAATATGCTGATTTCAAAACGATATAGATTCGATTCCCTTCAACTTCAACTCATAATATTGATTGTACATAAAATGTAAATCATGATTCGTCGATTGAAAGAGGTTTGCACGGATTTCTTCCCTCAGTGGTCTTCCCCATTATATCGCCTGTTCCCATGGGAAACGCTGACATCGCTGACGATTCCGAGAAGCCTTCCAGTTCCAGTTCCAAGAAGATGATGCGCCAGCATTTTCCAATGTCATGAGAAATTCTCACTTTATGCTCATAATAATTCTAGCTCTTGTACTGTTCAGATCACATAAGTAATAAAAATTGTTTTTTAAAAAGGGACTTTGAGTTTCGAAAGTTGTAATTTGTGATAAAAGGCTGAAGCAAGTTCAGTCGATTAATATCGTAGAACGAATCACTTGTCGATGTATTTTTATAAACGGTCATCTTTGTACAAGCCGTCCTGGATGAATAAAAATGTGTTTGAGTGTTGAAATTGTGTCTATCTACGATGCCTCCATTTAGAATCTTTTAATAGTATTAATATGCTTATTAATAATAATAATAATAATAATAATAATAATAATGGATAAGCCCATGCATTCGGTCTACTTCAAGACCATTGAAGACCGGGGCTTATCCAAAGAACTGACTTTTGCTTTTCTGAAGTCAGGCGGGCTCAAATCGGAAACAGAGGGGTTCATCATGGCTTGCCAGGATGGGGTTTTTAACACTCTCGTCTACCGTAGCCGTGTCATGGGTATGGAGGTCCCTGACACAAGTTGCAGGGCCTGCCGCAGGGCGCCCGAGACGATTATGCACCTGCTGTCTTCTTGCACGGTGTATGCAGTCTCGGCCTATATCCATAGACACAATGCGGCATTGCGAGTGCTCTACTACTATTTGAGGCACTCGTACGGAATAGACGAGACCCCAGTGCTGCCCTATGCTCCGGGAGATATTGAGTCCGTTGTGGAGAATGAGAGGTGCCGAATTTATTGGAACTTCTCATTCCCCACCCTCAGGCAGATACAAGCTAACAAGCCTGATGTAGTCCTCCTCGACCATCAAACCAAAGCGATGTTCGTGATCGAGTTTTCGGCGCCAGCCGAAACGAACATCGTTTTGAAGGAGGAGGAAAAACGGACTAAATATCGAGATCTTCTCTTCGAACTCCGCCGGCTCTATCCAGACCATTCTGTGGAATTGGTCATCCTGATTATCGGCTCCCTAGGAGGCACACGACACACGCTGCTCTCGGAGATCCAGAAAATCCCAGCGTGCCGTGATAAGGCACACATCCTGGCTGGTGGAATGCAGAAGGCCGTCATACTAGGATCATTGCGTCTACTCAGGGCACACGGTACTTGGTCCCAGTGATTACTCACCTCACAGGCTGTGAGGAGTAGTCACTGGATTTTGTCCAGCACGACTCTGCGTGACGTCGGAGGCCGCAGGGTCGTGACTGGAATCATATAAACTCAAATAATAATAATAATAATGTATTCATATATACATCCATAATTACAAGTTAAGTGTAGGATATAATAAGCCCAATATATATGTAGAATAAATATGTAGAGATATGTAGAGAAGAAATAAATTGGTAGCCCTACAGTAGATCAAGTCTGTGCGTAGGGAGTAGGATATATTAAAATAAACCTAAACTAAAAGTGAAAATGACAAATAATAAGGTTTCCAGTACAAACACGTTCTAAAGAACCTTTATGAATATGTATAACATGAACATCTACATTTAAGGACAATAACTGGCACGGCCCCCTTGCCCTGCAGTGGCGTCGTCTATGGAATGGAGTAATATAACTATTGTTCATTTCTTTCACATGTGGAATCTACATCAATCTGAATTTCAAAGTTAATTAAGAGGAATTGAAGTGTCCAGCTTGTTGCTAATAAACGATCGAGTATTTGCTAGTGTTTATTCAATAATAATAATAATAAATTTTATTCAATGAGTATCTACACAACATTAGGTATATGATGTAGTACGATGCGTGAATGTTATACATCTAGTAATACTCATTGAAAAAGACCACATTCAATGTCATAAAGCAACCAATGATAAACAACCAAAGATTGAGATACCACCTTGTTCTTCCACATGGCCTTTAATTAGGTATATATTTTTCCTCCAAAAGATATTGAAAGTGGATTTTCCATGACACAGGTTGAAGAGGTGTACTTTGTCTAGGTAGAAAAAGTTTGTTGATATGCAAGGTTCCAAGCAATTTTAATAAAATTGGTAATCAAAATTGTCACTGACATTGGGTGAACACGAAATGATTGAGTTTTCATAAGTAATATTACGATGTTCTGAATATTCGGGATGATTCTGTCGCTTCATTGTCGTACAGCAATACCACTCGTCCTGGTTGCTCTGCAACACAATTGAGTTAACAATGAAAGCCAGAATTATGAGGAGATATTCAGGACACAGTGGTATTTTATTAGACTATTTCACGTTCACGAAGCATAAAAAGCATTTATTATGAATGAGCGAATCATTCTGACACCTACAGCTATAATTATTGAATGCCAAAAATGGATATATATTTATATAAAGCAATACATTGAGAATTCGCATTCTCTATGTGATGAGAATATTTACTCTTTCTCAGTTGATTCAATAGAAAACAACTACTTCGACTATAGATAATGTTCGACGAGGCAAATAGCCAGGAAAGTAGTTGTTTTCTGTTGAATATTCAGAATGATGTGTGCAATACATATTTTTGTCTGAAGGAGAATGCAAATTCTCAATTTCAGAAGTTTTTATATTTTATTTTCAAACTCTTATCGTGTGTTCAATAGATATAATTCAATGTTCGTCGTGGCATATAGCCAGGAAAGTAGTTGTTTTATATTGAATAAACTGGAAAAGAGTTGATATTCTCATCACATAGAGAATGCGAATTCTCAATTTATTGCTTTATATAAATATATAGGGTTATCCAAAAAAAAAACGGAATTTTGTTTTTGTCTGACAACTTTTTCATTTATTGGCCAATTTTATTGATTTTGGTCTTGTTCGAAAGAGAATTGATCAAGGCAGTCCGTTGATAGCTAATTTTTCATATTCGTTCAAAAAACAAAATGGCGGAGTCACCTAAACTTGGTACAATTTGAAAACTTGCTGGAACTTTTTTAAGTCGCACTGTATATCGTTTCGTGTGAGAATCTGGAATTTTGGACATTTCTGAATTGAACAAGATGTCGAACATGATAATCCGTCGAAAAATACCTGATATATGACAGGATATAGACATGTATGTTTTCACATTTTGTTACCAATTTTTCATTGAAATTGAGGCGGCGTATGTCAATCATCGCTTTTTGTGTTGTTGATTCTTGTTATTTGTAATTATTGACAGCTCTTGAATTGACTTTTTGAGATAGAAATCATTTTTGCTTTCTAAAGTGTATATAATGGCGCTTTCCAATGACGATAAAATTTTTATCAAAACTTTAATTTTGAGATGATACAGAGATACAACATTTTGGTGTCGAGCGGTATAAAAAAAGTACAATTTACGATTTCGTAAAGAACTTAACACACTCCATTGCAAGACGCGAAGGAAGTGGGCGGCCAAGGAGTGTCAGAACACAGGTTGGTAAGCTAGATGCTATCATTGTATGTCTTATGATCTACCAAAACTCATTTCAGGAAAATATTGCCCAAGTCTTGAATTTGGCTGTGAGTCCCGAGAGGGCGCCTAGGACCAGCTTTAGCGTTCCGCAAATTTCCAGAAGATCTGGAATTTCGCGTAGCTCTGTGAACAGGATAATAAAGATTGATTTGGGGCTTAATTTTTTTAAGCGAATGTATTCATTCAAACTCACTCCTGAAATCAAAGCCAGAAGATTGTTGAGATGTAGAAATCTTTTGAATAAATTCAGATCTAGGAGAGATATTCAAAAAATTTGGTTCACCGACGAAAAAATATTTACAATCAACCCCTTGAAAAACTCGCAAAATGATAGATTTTGTTTACCTCACCACCAACGAAAACGGGAAACGCCGTTGGAACGTCTTCTGAGTGAAAGAGATAAATTCACTAAGAACGTCATGGTTTCTGCAGGAATTTCTAGAGAACATAAAGCAAATTTGATTTTCATTAGGCAAGGGGTCAGGCTGAATTCACAGAGTTATTGTGACACTGTTTTAGCACAAATGCTTCCAGAAATAGAGGATTCAACTCCTGACTTTATTTTCATGCTGGTATGTTTGTATCTTCTCATCATTTTCCTCGAGTTTTTCTTATATCATTCATTATTTTTTGACTATTTCCATTAAAAATTTGATTTTAGGATGGCGCGAGATGTCACACCAGTGCACACACCATTAATTACTTGAGAGAGAATGTTGCCAATTTTTTAGAACCACAAGAATGGCCTCCAAATAGTCCAGATTTGAATCCTTGTGACTATTTTCTGTGGGGTGATTTGGAGGCTAGAGTTCACAAAAATGGAACAATATTTGAAAATGTTGAACAACTACAAGAGATAATTCTTCAGTGTTGGGAGGAAACCAGCCAAGTTAATATTAGGAAATCAATTGACAGTTGGCGACGACGTGTGGAATTAGTGATTGAAGCTGATGGGGACCACATTAGAACATAATTTTCTCGCTTACTCTTGTTTCTTGTTCAATATCGTTCTTCCTTTTGTTTGAGAATGATTGTATTGAGTTGAATTCCATGAAGGAATCGTAATTTATGCTTTTTATACCACTTGTCTCAAAATTATCATGATTTTGAAGACTTTGAAAATCATAAATGAGGTGGATCTTGGAAATAACGAATGAAAATGAGCATAAAAGTTCCAAAACATACATGTCTATATCCTGTCATATATCAGGTATTTTTCGACGGATTATCATGTTCGACATCTTGTTCTATTCAGAAATGTCCAAACTTCCAGATTCTTACACGAAACGATATACAGTGCGACTTAAAAAAGTTCCAGCAAGTTTTCAAATTGTATCAAGTTTAGGTGACTCCGCCATTTTGTTTTTTGAAAGTATATTAAAAATTTGCTATCAGCGGACTGCCTTGATTTATTCTCTCTCGAACAAGACCAAAATCAATCAAATCGGCCAATAAATGAAAAAGTTATCAGACATAAACAAAATTCCGGTTTTTTTTGGACAACCCTATATATCCATTTTTGTATGTTCATAATTTATCTGAGAATATTCCTTTTCAAGACTTCGATAGATAATATTGAACTTTCAGTATATTATACAGTGTGTCTCACTTCTCATGGAAACACCCCACTATTTTCCGTATATTTTGACGTAGAACCATGAAAATTTTTTTATCGCTTGGAGCGCACGAGAGGGAATCCCTATAATGTTCAAAGAAAGGGGTCATCCTACGTGATATAAACTGCACGTCAGCAGCGATGGAACTACCCATGTTGCTGGAAAATAATATTAGGGGGCAAAATTGACCGGAAATTCCGAATTCGTGTTCAGCATTCCCAAATTTTTATATAAAAAAATTAGCCCTGAAAAATGTCAATTCGTCTCTGCTGGCGTGCTGTGAATATCACGTAGGGATGACCTTTTTTGTGCATTGAGTTAGTTTTCAGTGCATATATCGATCCAGAAAATTTCATATTTCTACGTCGAAAAATTCGGAAGATTTAGATAATTTAGAGTTTTTCAGTACTGATGAGAGTTGGAATTACACCAGATATTAAAACTATGAAGGTATTTTTTGAAGTAATTCACAATGAAGTAATTCCCATACAATGAAGACAATTTACTACGGTATACACTTTATAATCATCGGCATACAATAAAACATTAAACTTTAGCTATACAGTGCGATATCATTTATAAGGATGGTGAATAGAAGAAGTCCAAGAGTTGATCCCTGTGGAACATCAGATGAAGCTGTGAATTCAATAGAATTGAATCCATGGTACCGAACGATTTCGTTGAATAATCATGAAGAAAAGAGCGAGCCGCCGCCTGCAAAAGCGATCGCGCGCGCGAAATTTGTATTTTTTTTTGCTGACTGACGGGCGTTGTCCCGTGTCATGTGTAATAAGTAGTCTTAAAATGTATGACCACCTGCTGATAAGCCACAATTTTTTTCTTGTTTGCTCTACTCTCATTAGAATGTGAGAAAAATATATGGTTCCATTTGAAATTTTCAAGAAAACCTTTAAAATCATATGATGTGAAATCTGATTTTTCAAATGGTGCCATAAAGCATTCACCACAAGATCCAAATCAACTTGATTGGTGATAAACCTGAAAAAACTGAAAAATCTCATCTTCATAATGAGACAAAGTTTATTGAATTGAATTCCTTAACACCTCATGGTATACCTTGCTTTGAACTAAACTGTAGTAATAAGTGGTTTTTCACTTCATTCTCCCCCCCCTCTCTTATTTGGTGAGCTAGTGCATTTATTTTCGTGGAAATCAACTGGAGATTATGAAAAAAGTTTTTTTCAGATGTCTTTCATAGGTATACTTACTAATCAAATTCTCATTAAAAACGTGGCTTTTCATCTGGCCTACAGTAACTGCATTTAACACAGTGGTTACATCAGACTGGCAGCCGCCATGTTTAGGCTGATGTCAAATGCTCTGCCTTTGTCTAATAAGTTGGTTATGTTTTTTGTTTTCGTTATTTTTCATAAAAAAAAAATATTTTGAAAAGCATTTTGTTGTTATTTCGAATACAAAAATGATATTTAACTTTATTCAAACATTGTAAGGAATATATATCAGGTTAGGTTATATGATAGACGACTAAGTTTCAGATAAATTCTTAGCCAATAAAGACTGGGAAGCTGCTACTCAAACACAGATAGATAGGTACACCGCTCGGGCACCACCGACTTTGACTGCTAATAACTCAAAGGAATCACAAAAGTGTTTCATCAGTAGGTAAGTTTGAGCTATTGAAAACAGTCTGATTAGATCTCTGGAAGAATCAAACATATGCAGTCTTCAGGAATGACTACTTCCAATACATACTTTTTAGTTGTCCAGGAGCTTTCCCAGGAGTGATGATTTGAACTTGAAGGAAAAAGAATAGATATCTTCTTTTTCTGCTTCTGAGGTAAAAATGTACCTACCTATACTTTGTCTACTTCCAAACTACAATGAAATAGAATTCTGCATACAGGATATTCTGGATGGAAAAAACACAGTGAAGACAACATACCTGAGGAAAATTAGTCTATACCAGACAAGGTGCCATGGCAATCTCAAACATAAATCCTCTCTCAAGTAAACCACAGAAAACAGACCTGATAAGTACTTCCAATAATAATTATAGGTAATTCAAGCAAGAACTGAACATTTTGATGCCATGAAAAGAATACACAGCTTGCCTGCTCTTGATATGAGCTCCTGATGGTATAAACATTATTGCTGAAGTAAGATTTTACTACTTCGAATTTCCATTTCAGTTTAACAAAATGTGTAGGTAGGTATTGTGTGTTCACAGGATTTCTTCAAGGAAAACTACAAAGTTGGACTAGATGTTGACCTGCCTGAATCAATCAACATTTTAGGTACCTTCTATAGGACACATATCAGATGCATTTATATTGTACTTTCCAGTTTAATATGATGATCATTTTGTTGAATCATACCTAATTTGTTATCATTAGAAGAACTAATCAAATATCAATAAATTGATAATTATAATGATAGTAAATATACTACATACTTAATTTTAGTAATAACCAGTATGTATTGATTAATTTCAATCACCTGAATATTTATCAGGCAGTGTATTTGTGAGATATGTGAGAAATAAAAAGAACTTTTTGTATTAGTGGGTAGTTTTTTTTACTATTTACATCACATTGTATTCCATAAACTTCACTTCAACCACACACACTGAAAATTCTGAAGTACCTATGTTTAGTATTTGGAGTAGCTAGAGCCACAGATTAACAAACCTATGGAAAATGTTTCATTGCTCATCAGCTGGAATCCATCCTGTATGGAAAGTCAAATAAGAGGCTTCAAGATGCTAACACAAATCTTATTGGATCACCCAATCTGTCCCCATTCAATAAAGTCATTGCAAATCTGCATACTGTACTATATTTTTAAGTCTCATTGAATATGTAAATATACAAAACTGCAGGTAGATATGGAATCTAAAAAATAAATAAATGAGGTTAAACAATCATTATGAATATTTTCTAACTTACCAATATTATGTTCTGCAGAAATATTTGATAAAATGGAAAATAATACTGCATGAGAAAAAACAACAAAATCACAGATAAACACTACTATTTCTAACACAAGTTCAATTCATTCAAATTTGCATTGGATTTTGTATTATGATTATTTAACATATTTTTTTTAACTTACCTATATTATTGTCTGCAGACATTTTTTATCAAATGGAAAATAATACTGCATGAGGAAACAAAGAAATCACAGAAAAACACTACTATTTTATTTTCAAAAGTTCAAATCATTCAATTTGGCTGGAATTTTGCCAAAACATGGGGAATTTCTATGCAAGGATTATACACTACATTCTATGGACCAATAGAAAAGATGACATATCAATGCCCTGAATGTGGTTGAATGCAGTCAATATGTAACCTGGCTTAGGCAATTACACCCTCTAGCAGCTGTCCTGGAAACTTGAAAATAATTACCAGAGATTTCTCTTAAGACACTTTCATCATAAATATATTTTTCCAAAACCAGTGCTGCAAATTGTTTACCAGATACAGCCAGCATCCTTTCTTAGGTGTACACCTGGTAGGGTTTTTATATGAATTTGCTCCACACTCACAATGATTTTCATTTTGGTTGGTCTCTTTTGATTGCTGAAATTAAGTTTGATACTTACTTGGCTACTTGTGTTTCTCCATTCAGTGCTAACTGTGGCCTATACCTTGGATAGAGAGGACTAGCTTCATCTACTTGAATACGAAATATATTTCCATTGAGAGCAGTCAGAGACCATTTCAACTGAATTCCAGCCTCTGTGTTCAGTAATACCGATTCAATAGAATGATCAGATACTTGTAGGGAGGACAAATCCAACTCATATTTGCTCTCGCCAGGTTTAGCAGCTCGCAAACGTCTGAAAAAGAATAGTTTAATAAATCAACTAGGAACATTTCCCATGACAGGACCCTAGTTCCTACCTGCAAAAACTACTTTGATCACAAGTCTTGAAATTATTTTTGTCAACAGCTTGAATGCAGAAGGAACAGATGATGGAGAATAAGAAACACCTAAAATATAACAAGATGATTTTAAAAGATATTCAAAGGAACTAATAACATAAATACCTCAAAAGCAGTGCCATGTTGGCACGGAAAATCTTCAAAAACACCTTGACACCGGACTGCGATCCCGATTCTGCGATAAACCATCAACACGTAACCTTAACCTTAAAAAAAACCGGCCATCCGGCGATCCGGCCAAGCCAAAGACTTGAGGCTTCTTGACAGGCTTCTAGAGACAGGACGAAAGAACTAATCATCGCGGTGAGGGAACGTTGCGTTGCAGCGCAACAAGTGCGGGTACAGCGATACATTTTCAACTTAATAAACATCTCAGATACATTATTTCTTCATTCTTGAGTTTGTGTTTGAATCTCACGCCAGCGACCTGGGTTCATTGCCTGCGATGGTTGGTTGTTTTTTATCCTGTTTTCTCAAGTGATTTTCCGAAAAATATAATTTTTAGGCCGAGTGACGTTAGAATATTTGAAAAAAGTAGTGTCCTTGTTTATGCAGTAGGGATATTCTCTTTCCTCCCTCTGAAAGTACTGAGGAGGCATTTACTGTTGAGGCTGATAGTGATTCGCTTTGAATGATGATTTATGGTTTTCAGGATCAGCCGGAAATTTTTTTTGAACTTGATTCTGCGCCGATTGAGGGTATTGGTTATTCACCTACAAGGCTATTTAAAACTTTGATTCACCTGATTCACCTACACCCGTGATAGTCACGTGATAGGTAATTATTATTGTTTCGCTGCAACTGAGATGTTTATAAGTTTATCTCTAGGCATCTTAGCTGAAACCAGCGCATACATTAAATAATATCAACGTAGGTACGCTAACCAAACTATACTCGAAATATGCCGATGAGTCAAAATTATTAAATTCGGGATCCCCAAGGAGTTGTGCATCGAGAAGTCCTCTTATAACAGTAATAAATGTTCAAATCTGAACGAACAATAAAAAATGACCGATACAAACCGAAAACAATAGTTATTTATTATACAAGGGAAAAAAGTTGTAGATTTTAGCTCCAGGTTGTGTTGTCTCCTGACGCGTAGCGGGGGAAGACAAAAAACCGTGAGCTAAAATCTAATATTTTTCCCGTGTATAATACACTATTTTTTTCTGTAACAGAAGAAAGGATGAATCAATATTGAGAAGATATTACATTATTTTGAAATCTGAAAATTATCGACGTGAAATTTTAAGTTTTTAACAGTAGGGACACCTGCGTTCTATAGGCATCTTCATCATTCTTTTGAAGTAATCAAATATTTGATGTCACTTCTGTCAGTCTAATTCAGTGATTTGATTTCAAAAAATTGCTAATTTAGTTCTTGTTTAGTAATATACGTAACCGCGAAGTCGAATCGAAGATAAGGACTTGCAGTTCTTTCTCGGAGACGGTATTATTGACTCATTTTTCGGAACTATAGCACAACAAAAGCCATCAACAGTGTATATATATGTGATATATATCCGGGAAAAAAGTACTCACTTTTTCCCACGGGAAAAAAGTAATTTATGAAAAGTGACATTTTATAACCTGCCAACAGAGATGAAAAGCCAAACTTTTTTCCCGTCACAGAAAAAAATGTATTATTACGTTATGATGACGACCAAAGTGGCGACTTCATCTCAAGATCCCCGTCTCCACTCACTCTAAAGTGTTTGTGGAACAGCAATATAGTTCCGTCCTTATTCAATTCTAACACTAGATTTTTGACATTTGTTGTTTTTTAGGTTACATTGAGGTCATTGGCGTATCATACGTAATGTCCATATGGAATTTCTGATTCAACTATACCAAGATATAGTAGTTGAACAATCCTCTAGTTTTAGAGTTTACTACTCCGGCATAATCTTTGTAAGGTAGGAAACATATAATATTTTGTACTAAATGCTTAATGTATTTCACCGAAAGAGACGGTTCTTAGACTGTATACCAGGGTTGACTGAATTGACTGAATGAATTCTGATTTCAAGCTGAGCAGTAGTTTAACTATGAGTTGAATGAGCTGAGCCTTATGATTGAGAAATGGTGAAAACCTCGATGTGGGTATCTGAACTACTGTACTCGTGTCATGTGTGCTAAATATATTTTCGGAAATGTAACTCGGAGAAAAATTTATGGAGGACGAAAAGTAGGCTTATATAATACGTGAAATTGCAGGAAAATTAAGAATAGAATATACCTTACCCCCATGTTATACATATGATTTTTCCGTCTCTCTTAAATTTCCTAATAATTTATTGATGAAAGTAACAAAGAAGTATGTATAAAGTATAACTTATGGGCACTTTATTTTCACTCTTGCATCCTACATATTTTCAATTTGTGGCAGAGTAATAATTATATAAACTAACTAGCTGACTCGGCAAACGTTGTTTTGCCATAACATTATTTCTAGCAAAAATGTTTTTACATAAATATTTATCAAAGAACTTTCATTATTTTATTTTAACGTCTTTTTAGTTCGGCTATCCTCCAGGGGTCAATCCTATAGGTCCCTTATTTTTCATTATATTTACATCTGATATGAAAAGGTGTTGTCACCTTTCAGAACAAATGGTAGTGTATGCTGACGATACCAATACCTTGATGTCCAATGAGGATACTGAACAGCTAGTTACAAATAGTAACGCAGCTTCTGAAGAATTCAATAAGTATTGTTCTCAAAATGGACTTCAACCTAATGTTACAAAAACATTCTTCATGCGATTCATACCACGAAATTTATCACCAGATTGTGACCTCTATTTACATATTCAAGGCAAATCAATTCAAACCACAGACACTATAAAGTTTTTGGGAATCACACTTGATCCAAAATTGACATGGGAGCCACATATAAGCAGAGTTTTTTCTAAACTAAGTACATGCTGCTATATAATTAGAAATTTAAGAGAAACAGTATCGTTTGACGTACTAAGACTGTTTTATTTGGCCTAGTACAATCAACTTTACAATATTGACTGATATTTTGGGGATCATCAGCACACTTTGAAAAAGCTTTCATCGCTCAGAAAAAAATCATAAGAACCATGGTCAATGTTCATCCATCGACTACCTGTAATAATCTCTTCACTAGAGCACAAATAATGACTTTACTAGCCTATTTATCTATTGCTTGGTTATCTACATTCGAGCTAATGAGCATAAGTTTGAGAAGAATGAGGATATACACTCGCATAATACAAGATCAAAATGTGATAATCATCAAAGTTACTCACGCTTACAAATATGTCAAAATTCACCTAATTACATGGGAATCAAAATATATAATAAGTTTAAACCGAGGTTTAAACTTATATACAAAAATTATGAAAACTGTGAAATATCATTTGAGACTATACTCGAAAGTTTTCTACTTGAAAATGCATTCTATTCCATAGAGCATTTTCTTCAGTTTTGAAATGGTTTTACTTACTTTTTAATATTTTAATTTTTTAATTTTGTTGTGAACGTATCTATAATGATTACTTTGAAATGATTTTAACTTATATTTTAATCAGTTTGTGAATGTATTCATATTGATTATTTGTAATCATTATGTTTGATTTTACAACTACTATCTACTTGTATCTTGACTAGGCTGATAAGTGTTACGCATTTTACTTATGTACAACCTTTTATGCTGCAATAAATCATATCATATAGTATCCATGAAAACGGGATTCTTTAGTTTTTCAAACTATTCTACTTATTATCTACTTCTTTTTAGTTCGGCACTCTATATCTCTTCATTTTTTCATTTATTTACTACTCGCTTCTTTTTAGTTTGGCTATCTATAAAAACGTCTTTCATTATTTTTTCAAACTACTATTTATTGCAATAGCTGATGCTGATACCTAAGCAACCATGCGTCTACCTCCTTTGCAGAGAGGGTTTATAAACGCCGAGTTGATACTCTCCCCTCGTAAGGGTACCTGTCGTGTTTCCATAGAGACATAAAGCTGAATATCTGTCAATCTGTCTGCTTGAGAATCTGGAAAGGTAATCAATATATCGCCTTCCGTACGAATACAATGATCTGAATTCTGTAAGTATATAGTCAGTTCTCTTTGCGGATCTTCTGTTCGGTCCGTATTTACTGGATGGTTTTCTCCGATTGAGTGGCAAGTATCAAATGCTGCTTCTTGGATCTGCAACTAAACATCACAATCGAAGAACATTCGAATCAGAAAATATCATTAAAGGAAATACATATATTATGTTGAATCTGAGACAAACCTGAATAATATTTTCAACGTCTGTATATATCCGCTTTCTTTCTGTATAGTGGTTTTTATAGTATGCATCTTCCACATGTTCAATTACGTGGATTATATTAAGGTCCTTGAAGGTCAAACAATGTGCTGCTCAGATCTAAAAGTAAGTATCAATTTCAAATTCGAATTGTGAGACCTACATAGAATATTAATCTATAATAAGTCTGGATATTGTTTTCAACATTCATAACTGGACCGCGATATATTTTTGTAATTCATCAATTCATCAAATATCCCAATGAAGACGAGGCAGGCAGATAAACAACAATTTTCTCTGCAATGAAGAACACTGTATATACCTAACCCACCATGCGTCTACCTCCTTTGCAGAGAGGGTTTATAAACGCCGAGTTGATACTCTCCCCTCGTAAGGGTACCTGTCGTGTTTCCATAGAGACATAAAGGTGAATATCTGTCTATCTGTCTGCTTGAGAATCTGGAAAGGATATCAATATATCGCCTTCCGTACGAATATAAGGATCTGAATTCTGTGAAGTATACTCTGGTCAGTTCTCTTTGCGGATCTTCTGTTCGGTTCGTCTTGACTGGGTGGTTTTCTCCGATTGAGTGGCAAGTATCAAATACTGCTTTTCGGATCTGCAACTAACATCACATATTAATCGAAGTACATTTAACTGAGACCTACCTCAATGATATTTTCATCGTCCGTAACTGGATTGCTACATATCCGCTTCTGTCCGAATAGTGGTTTTGCCAGTAGGCATCTTCCACATTTTCAATTACGTGGGTTAAATTAAGGACCTTGCTTGCCAAAAAATGTGCTGCTCGGATCTAAAACTAAGGATCAATTTCAATTTGGAATCGTGAGACCTACATAGAATATAAATCTATGAAGAGTCTGGATATTGTTTTCAACATTCATAACTGGAACGCGATATATTTTTGTAATTCATCAATTCATCAACTATCTCAATGAAGACGAGACAGGCAGATAAACAACAATTTTCTCTGCAATGAAGAACACTGTATATACCTAACCCACCATGCGCCTACCTCCTTTGCAGAGAGGGTTTATAAACGCCGAGTTGATACTCTCCCCTCGTAAGGGTACCTGTCGTGTTTCCATAGAGACATAAAGCTGAATATCTGTCAATCTGTCTGCTTGAGAATCTGGAAAGGTAATCAATATATCGCCTTCCGTACGAATACAATGATCTGAATTCTGTAAGTATATAGTCAGTTCTCTTTGCGGATCTTCTGTTCGGTCCGTATTTACTGGATGGTTTTCTCCGATTGAGTGGCAAGTATCAAATGCTGCTTCTTGGATCTGCAACTAAACATCACAATCGAAGAACATTCGAATCAGAAAATATCATTAAAGGAAATACATATATTATGTTGAATCTGAGACAAACCTGAATAATATTTTCAACGTCTGTATATATCCGCTTTCTTTCTGTATAGTGGTTTTTATAGTATGCATCTTCCACATGTTCAATTACGTGGATTATATTAAGGTCCTTGAAGGTCAAACAATGTGCTGCTCAGATCTAAAAGTAAGTATCAATTTCAAATTCGAATTGTGAGACCTACATAGAATATTAATCTATAATAAGTCTGGATATTGTTTTCAACATTCATAACTGGACCGCGATATATTTTTGTAATTCATCAATTCATCAAATATCCCAATGAAGACGAGGCAGGCAGATAAACAACAATTTTCTCTGCAATGAAGAACACTGTATATACCTAACCCACCATGCGTCTACCTCCTTTGCAGAGAGGGTTTATAAACGCCGAGTTGATACTCTCCCCTCGTAAGGGTACCTGTCGTGTTTCCATAGAGACATAAAGGTGAATATCTGTCTATCTGTCTGCTTGAGAATCTGGAAAGGATATCAATATATCGCCTTCCGTACGAATATAAGGATCTGAATTCTGTGAAGTATACTCTGGTCAGTTCTCTTTGCGGATCTTCTGTTCGGTTCGTCTTGACTGGGTGGTTTTCTCCGATTGAGTGGCAAGTATCAAATACTGCTTTTCGGATCTGCAACTAACATCACATATTAATCGAAGTACATTTAACTGAGACCTACCTCAATGATATTTTCATCGTCCGTAACTGGATTGCTACATATCCGCTTCTGTCCGAATAGTGGTTTTGCCAGTAGGCATCTTCCACATTTTCAATTACGTGGGTTAAATTAAGGACCTTGCTTGCCAAAAAATGTGCTGCTCGGATCTAAAACTAAGGATCAATTTCAATTTGGAATCGTGAGACCTACATAGAATATAAATCTATGAAGAGTCTGGATATTGTTTTCAACATTCATAACTGGAACGCGATATATTTTTGTAATTCATCAATTCATCAACTATCTCAATGAAGACGAGACAGGCAGATAAACAACAATTTTCTCTGCAATGAAGAACACTGTATATACCTAACCCACCATGCGCCTACCTCCTTTGCAGAGAGGGTTTATAAACGCCGAGTTGATACTCTCCCCTCGTAAGGGTACCTGTCGTGTTTCCATAGAGACATAAAGCTGAATATCTGTCTATCTGTCTGCTTGAGAATCTGGAAAGGTGATCAATATATCGCCTTCCGTACGAATATAATGATCTGAATTCTGTAAAGTCCACTCTGGTCAGTTCTCTTTGCGGATCTTCTGTTCGGTCCGTATTTACTGGATGGTTTTCTCCGATTGAGTGGCAAGTATCAAACACTGCTTCTTAGATCTGCAAGTGAAACATCACATTTAAATCGAAGTACATTCGAATCAGAAAATATCATTGAAGGAAATACATATAGATGTTGAATCTGAGACAAACCTGAATAATATTCTCAACGTCCGTAACTAGATTGATACATATCCGCTTTCTTCCTGTATAGTGGTTTTTCCTGTAGGCATCTTCCACATGTTCGATTACGTGGGTTATATCAAGGACCTTGAAGGCCAAACAATGTGCTGCTCAGATCTAAAACTAAGTATCAATAATTTCAAATTTGAATCGTGAGACCTGGGTACCTGTCGTGTTTCCATAGAGACATAAAGCTGAATATCTGTCTATCTGTCTGCTTGAGAATCTGGAAAGGATATCAACATATCGCTTTCCGTACGAATATAAGGATCTGAATTCTGTAAAGTATTCTCTGGCAATTTTTCTTTGCGGATTCTTTTTTCGATTCGTCGTGACTGGATGGTATTCTCCGATGCAGTGACAAGTATCAACACTTTGCTTCTCAGATCTGCAAATAAACATGACATCAAATATCGAAGTTCGTAAAAATTAATACTGATTTTCATGAGAGGCCTAACATGGATGTTGAATCTGAAACATACCTGAATAATATTTTCAAAATTCGTCCCTGGAACGCGATATATTTTTGTAATTCATCAATTCATCAACTATCTCAATGAAGACGAGGAAGGCAGATAAACAACACTTTTCTCTGCAATGATACTGCAATACTGCAAAAATAATCTTTCATGTCCCCTCATGAAGCAACGTTGTCAAGTCACCAATTATAATCAATTTATTATAAAGATTAGTGTACTGTCGTTGGATAAAACACCATATTATATACCATAGGAAATTATACAATTAGTACAGTTATTTCGAGACGAATTTCCAATCTGAGTATATGGATAATAATAAGAGTTTGACAATTCGTGTGACGATTTCAAAGACATTTTGACGACTTCGAAAATTTCTCTGTGAAAAAAAATCGGGTTCGTTCTAATCGCATACATTTCTCACAAAAAATACGTATATTATGTATATGAAAATGAATCAAAGGAGTACCTACTCTAAGATTTCCAGATGTATCGAGTGGTATCGGCTCAAAATACCTATCCAGATTATACTATCACTCAAGATAAGAAAAATTGAAAAAAAACTCACCAGCGTGAGAAAGGTAAAACATTATTTCTGCAATCCCATTGTTCGAAATTTTCGATTTTCCACGAAACACCAGAACAACACACGATCGCGATACGAATTATTGGATGAGAAATACAAAAACTCATTACTATCACTCATTTTTTAGAGAACACTCCGTTTGGAACGATAAATAATTCCTTTCGCGTATTTTTCAATGTCGATCACAAAATTCGACCGTACGTGATGACATCTAATATAAAACTGTCTTGATTTACCACCTGGTCCCGAATGAATGACTAATGAATTGAATCATGCTGCTAACCGATTAATCTTCGAACAAATGATTAATCTATAACTAATGATCATAATGGAATTATACGTTGGGGGAGTCTATGACTAATGATGATTATACGGGGGGAAAAGACAGCGTGTGCATTTAGTGCGTAATTCTTCGATATCTCGAAAGTCATAACCTATAGAGAAAAACTTTGAAGGAAATTTTTTTTCATTTACTAAAGTTGCTCATTTCAAAAATATTTTCAACATTACTGGGTGTTTTATAAAAGCAGGACGACTCGGAGACGATTTTTTCTAAATGGAACACCCAGTATTTTTTATTCGGAATTCATTCCACCGAGGTTTACCTTCACATCGCTGTAAGAAAAATTGAATTTGGTTGCGACGTTGCGAAGTTATAATTGATGAACCCATTTTACCACTATTGAAGAGCCATGTTGAATTGGGCATGGTTCTTTCATTTATTCAAAATTTGAAAATATTTTTGCCATATAGTAGTAGCAAGGTCTCACGTGTACACCAATCCAGTAATTTTGAAAGATGTTCCTTTACAGGGTGCTAAAATTTACATTTTGAATATTGAAAGATTCAGATGACATTCATTAGAATTTCTCAAATACACACCCTGTATTTCTCATCACAGATTTATTTCGACATCATTCGCCTTTTCATCGCTGAAAAAAAATCCAAATCGGCTGCGGCATTTTCAAGTAATGAGTAATTTCCTTATGTTTATCACTATCTCAGAGATACTGGTAAGGCATGGTTCCTTTATTTGATTTGAGTGTGGGAATATTGCTTGTCACATGACATTCGAGGTTCTACATATATCATTCAGGTATTTTTGCGATATGTGCATTTGCCAAATTTGAAATATTCCGTATTCTTGTTACTTATGATTTGAATTATATGTACCTATGTGACACACACAAACATTTCAAAAGCAACGTTTGCCTTCAAAACAGTGGTCTGAAGGCCTTCAGAACATTGGTCTTAAGGCTTGCTCAAACAGTTGAACCTAATTCAAAGTGTTTAATTACATTCTTTAGTTCGGAGCGTCAACACATTATTCATCATCAAGTTTCCCAAAAATCCCACTGAAGCACAATTATACACTGAAAAATACCTGAAATACTTACAAACACATGGATTATACACTGTGTCCATAAAGTCACCCCCCCCCTGGTTAACTATTGAACGGATGGGATTTTTTTTTTCAATTTTTTTTTGCTCCAATGGTAGTTTCAGTGCTATATATTGTTCCAAAAAAAAAAATGTATCCTCCAAAATGGCGCCTGGGCGCCATTTTGGAAGATTTTTTTAAATGGAGTGGGGAGTCGAAAGATACCTCGATCGAAAGGTCTTTCGATTCTCTATACAACCTCAGAATCTCAGACAAGAATATTCATCCAAAACAAAATGGCGGATGATAACGTTTGAAATCTCACACCAGAATTCTTTCGACTGGATGGCTATTAAAGTGCTCGCATGTGATCTTCAAATCTTTATTGGCGTATAGAAGAGTTCTCTATCTATGAAGATATCAATAGAAAGCCATTTTGAATAGAATAACATGGTAGTCACGTGGAATTAACATTGTTCTTTATTTTGATTAAATATTTCTAAAATTTTGCAGAATTTAGAAAGACAATCGAGCAAAGGTATAATTGACTACCATGTTATTCTCTTCAAAATGGCTTCCTATTGATATCTTCATGGATAGAGAACTCTTCTTCACGCCAATAGAGGTTTGAAGATCACATGCGAGCACTTCAATAGCCATCTAGTCGAAAGAATTCTGGTCTGAGATTTCAAACGTTATCATCCGCCATTTTGTTTTGGATGAATATTTTTGTCTGAGATTCTGAGGTTGTATAGAGAATCGAAAGACCTTTCAATCGAGGTATCTTTCGACCCCCCACTCCATTTAAAAAAATCTTCCAAAATGGCGCCCAGGCGCCATTTTGGAGGATACATATTTTATTTTTGGAACAATATATAGCACTGAAACTACCATTGAAGCAAAAAAAAATTGAAAACAAAAATCCCATCCGTTCAATAGTTAACCAGGGGGGGGGTGACTTTATGGACACAGTGTATATTGAATATTTGGTTCCATCATCTTCAGTGGCGCAGATATCATTAAAATTGTAAGTAATTCAAGATATATTTGATTGTGGCGATGTTTTGACAGGTCATTACACAAATAATGGAAGTGTATTTCGAAAAATTAATTCATATAGTCTGCAAAAAATCTGTGAAAGTAGCATTTTGGATCTATTTGTCGAAACCCACTCTGTTTTATTTCTTACTGTAAAAAAATATTTGATTATACCGTAGCAACGCAATATTTCCACAATACAAATAAATGAAAGAACTATGACGTACAAATTACCCCGAAATACTCGTGAAAATAAGGAAATTATTCATAACTTGACAACGCCGCAGCCAATTCAGATTTTTCCTTCAGCGATAAAAAGGCGAAAGATGTCGGAATGAATTTGTGAATAAAAATACAGGGCGTTCCATTTGAAAAATTCTAATGAATGTCATCTGAATCTTGCAAAATTCTGACTGCAAAATTGAGCACCCTGTTAAAGAACATGTCGCAAAATTACTGGATTGGTATACGTGAGACCTTGCTAATACCGTATGCCAAAAATACTTTCAAAATTTAAATAAATGAATATATCATGCCCAATTCAACATGACTCCTCAAGCGTGGTAAAAATAGATTTATCAATAATTATAGCTGGGCAACGCCGCAACCGATTCCAATTTTTTTTACAGCGATGTGAAGGTGAGCTTCGCCGGAATAAATTCCGAATGAACAATACTGGGTGTTCCATTTAAAAAAACTCGTCTCCGAGTCGTCCCGCTTTCATAAAACACCCAGTAATGTTGAGAATATTTTTGAAATAAGCAATTTTAGTAACTGAAAAAGTTTTTCTCTATAGATTATGGCTTCCGATATATCGAAAAATTACGCACTAAATGGACACACTGTATAGTATACAAAATATAAGATGAAGTATTGAACACGGATATACTGACAGTATTATTTTCGAAAGTCTAATGATTCGAAAAATTCAACCTAGGACCTAGGCTGAGAATATAATGTTTCTCAAAATAATTAGATATGTTTCGTTAACTGGAAAGAAGAGGAAAATAATGAACAATGTGGTCTACTTTTAGTGAGCGCGAATCCAAATTGACATTTGGTATAATAATAATAATAATATGTTTATGGAAGAAATAATGATAGCAAGTTAACATCAGGTAAATACACATTAGAAAATTCACAGAAGCAGCAAATGCTGCTTGTACGTGGTCAGAGGCGGACTGGGGGGCCGCGCGGTCGGGCGATCGCCCGATGGGCTGGGGCCCTTTGGGGCCGGTAGAAAAAGTGAATGAATAAATAGATATTTGTCTTCTCGACAGCTTTCTGGAGTATGAGACCATTATAACTACAATTTTGTTAAAAAAAATCTTCAATTTCACCACTCCTCAGCAAACCACGAATATCAGGTACCAATGGATGATTTATGAAACTATAAGGAATTATCACCCTGCTAATGGAAAAGTCCATGATAGATTTTACCCCGCAGTGGGAAAGACTGTCTAGTACTTTATCAGAAGATATGATGGATGGCGAAACTTATGTCTTCGATGTAGAAGAGAAATTGATTTCATCAAAACACAAGTTCCGCAAAACATTTTCACTTTGTTGCTACCATGTTTTGCATATATACAATTTATACGTCGAGGTCTATCCAAATTAAGAGAAAATTATTCTCACCCTTTCAGTGTCGCAGGTATCTCAAAATTAAAATTCGATTTGAATAGGCTAAGAAGTTTTCTGAGCCAAGAACATTTGGATGCTTTCATGATGATGAGCTGCGAAATAGTAATTTTCCTAACAAGTGCGGAAAGTGATTCTTTCCCGCACGTGACTGCCGTTGACACGAACGACGCGAAGCGGAGTTCGGGCAAGCAGTCGAGTGCGGGAAAGACACTTTCCGCATGAGTTAGGAACAATATTTTTTCTACAAGCGTAGGAAATTGATTGTATCGTTCAATTAATTATTCAAGCAAATAGGAACAACTAACAAGAGATATATATTCTCTATCTATTAATCATTAGTAATAGCTATTGTGAACTTACAGTTTGACGCATTATGTTGGTTCATTGCGGAAGCCAGCAGGCCCATTAGGAGTTTGGTCTCTAGGTTCCAGACACTTCTATGAAATGAGCCAAAAATACCTATTCTTCATTCGGTTTTTTCATTTCTTTATTGTTGCACCATTCAATTAAACGCGTGTATAGCTTCTCATACCTTTCTTAAGACTTCGTTGGTGATATTAACGCATCTGTATCAAATCCCTATAGCTTGAAGCTTTTGATCACATTGTGGCATTTCCACTGAATCGAAAATGACAGTAACGCTGTGTCTGTCACTTCGACAATTTCAAACTTATTTGAGGTTTGATTGGCATGACAAATTGACGTTTCCCGTCAGATCAATCCAAATCTATAGGGGGATTTTTATAATAATCCATTTTTATTTCTCAATATTTCTTAATTTTTACAATAAATAGTGCAATTTGATGGATGATTCTGAACATACATACTTAATACTGCAACAAACAATCTTAAACTTTTATATTCCATCACCAACCACTTATATTACTAGCGATTATATCATATCTTTGTTTTCCCGCACTAGTGCGGGAAAAAATTTCCCGCACTAGTGTGGGAAAATTTTCCCGTACTGTTGCGGGAAAATGACACTTTCCAAACTAAATTGCGTGCGGGTATAGGGTGAATCACGCACGCTTGTAGAAAAAAGAAATTTTACAATCAATATAAAGGAAGCAACGATGTAATTTTGAATTTCCTTGGAAAATGTAGATCCATGAGAGGTTTACTCGTTTTTTAATTTCGATTTCAAATGCTGCTGTTTTGGATGAATAATTTTCCTAGTATTTTTGTAGCTTCAATATTATTCACCAAAGTGCTTTATGTTCCTCTACCATAGAAATATCGTTCATTTTGTTGATTATAATTCTTCATCAATAGAATGTTATTTATGTTATACATTTCATTCTCTTCAGTATATTTGATGTTTTGATGTTTTGCGACAAATTTTTTTTCTCGAGTTTTATTATAATTTAAACTATTCGTTATATTTTTTTGCGTTTTTGACCATGTCACTAAAACAATAATTAATGAAAAGAATGTTATTTATGTTATTCATTTCAGTTTTCCCCAGTATATTTGATGTTTTATCGAAAATATTTCTTGACTTTTATTATAATCAAAAATATTTGTAATATTTTCTTGCATTCCGGTCTATGTCACTGAAATATGTAATGAAATTATACGAAATTTTTTCCGGAGATGGGCCGGTAGGGTTCAATTCGCCCGGGCCGATTCAAAGGTCCAGTCCGCCCCTGTACGTGGTGAAGAAGTATGAATTTCGTTTGACGAGCTATTATTGAAAATACTAAGATTGATAATTTTGGAATATAAAACTGATGAGGTACAAAAATTCAAGAGTGTAAATTATTTATATACTAAATAATCAAAATGGATAGATATAAAAATAAATTAAATGAAAGAACTCCGGTGTTAAACAATCACAAAAACTTCGGAGACGTATAATATATATGTATATAAAATTACTGACAATACTAGAATGAATAATTTCGGAATACATATGAATCTATTTACAAAAATTCAAGAGTGTAAAATACTTAATTAATTTGTGTATGTGGAAATGTGATGAGCACTCGAAAATATCTAAAATAATTGACAAATTGTTCTATAGAACGAAATCCATCGATAGTATACCTAACTATCGGCTCTGATTAAGTTGAAATTTGAGGACTGGTTATTTTTTTTCAATAAAATTGGATTTTTTGAATAACGAGTTCAATAAAAATACTATTTTTCAAATTGGATGCGCACTGTTAACAAAAAAAAAGTTTTTTGTTTTGCCTGAAGACGGATCTGTATTCTAAATTCGATTCATATTTAGTTTTGATGAGAAATATGAGTTCAATATACCTACCAAGTATGAATCGATTATACACAGTCAACAGTGGTTCAAAAGTTATGACCTGACCATAGATGAAGATTTTGCCAAAATAAAGATTCCGTTCTGTATCACAGTTATTGGTAAATTCTTAAAAGATACAGTTTCGAACAGGAAGCACGAAAATCAAAAGAAAGTATCCCTTGATCGGAGAATATACAACAAACGGTACGAAACATACAGGTTATATGTCACGACGAGCTTACACTATCTCAATATCGAGAATCAATCGGGAGAAATCTATGAAAATATGCATGTGATTAGAATTCTAAATCTTGAACCACCCTGTATCTGTTCCGATTAAATATCAGTAAATAGTGGAACAAAAGTTGAGATAGGGACATGTGAGCCGTTTTGACCGATAATGAATATTTTAAAAAAATCCTAAAATTGAAAAATATCGATTTTGAACACCCTATATCTCTGTAATCATCTTCGATAGACCCCAAGTATGATACATTGATGAAATCAGCTCTTCAGGAAGAATCTTGAAATGCGATAAAATACAGGGTGTTCCGTTCGAAATATCAATGTTGCTACTACTTTCTAGTAGAAGCGGCAGCACTGCATTGTCGAACATATCTTAAATGAAAAGAGCGTATACCGAAAAATAAGCATGCACATTTTCATGGATTTCTCCCGACTGATTCTCGATTTAAAGAAAGTGTAAGCTCGTCGTGACATACCCTGTATAGGGTAATATGAAGTTAAATGAATACAGAAATATGAGGAAAAATTCAGAGAATTTCTCTGCACTCACCAGCGTGAAAAAAGTGAGGTTTTGATGAAACAACACGAAACACTAGAACAACACACGATCCCGATATCATTATTATTGAATCGAATGAGGAATACAAAAACACTATATACGAATCAATACGATCACTCAGTTTTTAGGGAACACTCAGTTTGGAACGATACATAATTTCTTTCGCGTATTTTTCGATATCGATCACAAAATTCGACCGTACATGATGACATCTAATATAAGACTGTCTTGATTTACCACCTGGTCCCGAATGAATGACTAATAAGTTGAATCATGCCGCTATCCGAATAATTTCCGAACAAAAAATGATTTATCTATGACTAATGATGATAATAAAATTGAACGGTGGGGGGGAGGGAGATATGTTGTATACAGGTGCTATTTTTTTTCGAAAATCACTAACGATATGGAAGCATTTTACATAGGCTGAAAATATATCTTTTCCAAGAATCTCGTGATTATGGAAGAACTTAACATACAATATGTAGTGAAGAGATCGAACCCTTTTCATTACCAAGAAATAATTTACCATACCTAATTTAGCTCTGATTGAGTTGAAATTTGAGGACTGGTTAGTTTTTTTAATAAAATTGGATTTCGAATTACGCGAGTTCAATAAAAATTCTATTCTTCAAATTGGATGCGCACTGTTAAAAAGTAGACCAATCCATTGATTTTTCCTGCTCCTTGCAGATATCAGAACATATCTACAAAATTCTAATATAGAGAGTGTTGTTATTGAGGAAGAAGAAGTTTTCTGTATTGCCTGAAGATGGATCTGGATTCTAAATTCGATTCCTATTTAGTTTTGATGAGTGATATGAGTTGAACCCAGACAGCACTGGATATCCTAGAATATTCTCTAAATATGCTAAAAGGGAAGAATATATCCGAATATCCATCGAATATTCTTAGAATATATACGTGCCTCTGGAACATTAAAGGAATATTCAAATGTGAATATTCTAGTAATATTCCAAAATGAATATACAGGGAATATTCCAGAAGGAATATTCTGTAGTGAATATTCCTAGAATATTCCAGTTGGATAGTGCAGGGAATATTCAGGTATGAATATTCCAGGAATATTCCCAATTAAATATTCTGTTCCTGTATATTCATGGAATATTTCAATAATATTCCCATGTGTTTCAATGAAATTGTAAAGTATGAAAATTAACAATTTTATAGATGTGAGTATTAAACATTGATTTTGAAATCTGTGGTAGAAGCCCATCGTATTTCAAAGTGAAGTGGTTATGTTACCAGGGATCAAAAACAAAAAGTCGTCTCCACAATTTTGATAGTGATCAAAGTACTCAATCAGATCATCGTACATGTTAAGAGCCCATATGGAACTGGAAGTGTTTATGGTTCCCTTCTGAACAACGCAATTCAATAAATTGTTATGTACATTATTATTCAACTCGATTACCGGCCAAGTGATTATGGCGTTGATCTGACAGTCTGAAAGTCCCGAGTTCGAGCCCATCTTGGGTCAGCTTTTTTTAATTATGAATATGTATTACGGAATATTCCCGGAATTATCATTTATTTATATTCCTGTATTATTCCAGGAATATTCCGAATATTATCTGAATATTCCTAGAATATTATAGGTACATTCTTAATATATAGGGAATATTCCTTGTGTAATATTCCGCGAATATACAAAATTTTCCCCACCAGCACATTCAGGGAATATTCCATAGTTGATATGTATATCCCTGGCATGTTCATGAATATTCGCAATATCCAAAAAAAATATTCCATGAATATTCATGGAATATCTGGTGCTGTCTGGGAATATACCTACCAAGTAGGTATGAATCGATTATATTTTAGAATACGCGCTCTCTTCATTCAAAATAATTTCAGCAATGCAGTGTTGCCCTGTATTTCATTGCATTTTCAGATTCTCCCTGGAGAGCTAATTTCATCAATACATCAAACTTTCGGGAATGATTACAGAGATATAAAGTGTTCAAAATCGAGATTTTTCAACTTCAGGATTTGTTTGTGCCGAAACTATTCATTATCGGCCAAAACGGCTCACATATGTTCCTATCTCAACTTTTCATTTACTATTTACTGATATTCAATCGGAACAGATACAGGGTGATCAGAATTCTGAATCTTGAACTAGCCAAAACACCCAACCCCTTTGCCTCTAGGACAGAACAAAATTCTTACAGTCGACTCCACCAAAGCTATACTTTATTGTAAGCAATCTTACAGGGACATGTTTCGAAGCTTTAAAGCTTCATCATCAGCATTATTGTTACATAGGAGTACTGTTCTGGAGGAAAAAAGTTATATGTTTACATATTATTCATATTATTGAAAATGTTTCAAAAAAATTATGAAAAAGTTAAATGCTGATCGACCGCAATTATTGCGGAGCCCCTTTGTTAGGGAACTTTAAATAACATGTTAATTAGTATTTAGAGAAAATCGACAAAATTATTATCTGTTCATGACAGAAATCCAATCAACTTAAAACGAAGAAGAAGAATAATTGAGGTTATAAATGTCATCTCTGTCATAATAATAACAACGGAAACTTAAAAAAAAAAGGAAAAATTTGGTAAAATTTATAAAAAGAAATGAGTAAAAGGAAAGCGCCTTCCAGTGCAGATAACCCAAATCATGATCTATGTGAATTATTCAATGGTAGGTATGATGTAGGCACAGCTTACATGTCTGTAGGTACCTATAAAAATATCTTGCTGTTTTAATATAATATGACCAAAGAATGTTAATGGTATATATGACATTCCTGGTTATATCTGGTGCTATATTAATATAAGAATGTAATAATTGTAGAATTGGCAGATTATGAAAAAAATGTTACAAGGGACATTTTCAAACATAATGCATATAGAAAAGCTGCAACAGTTCTAGCTCTGCACCCAACTGGGATAAAATCTGGAGATGAGGCAAAACAGTTAAAAGGAATTGGTGATAAGATATCCAAGAAGATTGATGAATTCTTAGCTACTGGAAAGCTGAAAAAATTAGAGAGTGTAGGTTTAAATGCAGAAACTATTGAGATTACAAAGTGAAATGAATATTTTTCATAGATCAACAGTGATTCAAAAAATACAGCAATCAATTTGTTGACTAGAGTATCTGGCATAGGACCTGCAAAAGCCTACACTTTGGTAAATGAGGGAATCACTACATTGGAAGACTTGAGGAAACATACTGATAAACTGACACATCATCAAAATATAGGATTGAAGTAAAAACATTTACATAATATCTCACATAATATTTATATACCCTTTAGCATGGGAAATTGTTTATTAGGCACCTGAAAAAACAATAATCATGTTTTTTTGGATGATTTTTAGGCTAGTTTAGGCTAGAGTCACTGGATGATATTATTAAGCTATGCTGTAAAAAAATCTGTAGGTTTGGTTTGACTAGCAAAACTGTTGTCATATGGAGGAACATTCATTTCCTAAATTTTTTGGGACTTCTTCCTTGTATCTATAAATGTCAATATCAGTATTATTTGGATATATGTGTAGGGGGTAATGGTCAGGGCGTTATTTCAGTGTATACCATGGGGGAGCAATAACAGTCTCAGTAAAAAAATGTATTCATAGCCAAAAATGCGCCGCAGGTAATTTTTTTGGAGTTCAAGTCAAATGCCTTCAGACTGAAAATTAGATTCTACTGGATTCTGGGAGAATAACATTAACTTCATCCCATAATTATTATTACAGTTTTTAGTTCCATGTTCTCATTTTGATATAAATTGATATAAAATGATCTGGAACTAAGAACAGTAAGTAAGAAAGTAAGCAATAGTTATTTGTTTTACTAGGCAGCAAAGTAGTAGATTGACTGCCGTGGCTGGTAGGAATTGAGCCAAGGCAGTCAATCTACATTTACTGCCTTGTGAAACATATAATTTTTTCTCCAAATGTTATGAAACCCATTTCATGCAGATTTTTTGTTGAAAACTCCATCATTTTTTGTTCACCCAATGTCAGTGTCAATTTTGATTACCAATTTTATTAGAATTTCTTGGAACGTTGCATAGCAACAAACTTTTGCTGCCTAGGCAGTAGAACTATACTTTTAATGCCTGTTAAGCGGCAGGAAAAAAACACTATCCTTGCCGCTTGGAGAAAAAAGTATTTTAAATACTTTGTGTCCTCCCCCTTAAATGACGCCCATGATATGTGTAGTAAGGACAAATCCTTGGACAAATCAGATGATTTATCTCAGATTTGTGTTGAAGTCAATTTGAAAAGAATAATATTTTTTTTTTAATTGGTACCAGGGTACCCTCTAGCTCTACTATGTATTATGAGATAGACAATGGTAAGGCGTAATATGACAAGTTATTATCACAAGGGAATTTTAAAAAACCGATACGGAGACGAAAACAAACTGAGTGAGAGTTCATAACATGTCCTTCTCTCTCCCGCAAGGAACCGAGGGGATGTTCAATAGTTCAATACTCGCGTATATACAGGGGTGTATACTGTAGTACTCATTACAGTGACTGCATTTAAGACCGCGCGCCAGCTGCGTTCCGAATTGATGCTAACCTCATAATGCAAAGTCAGTTGCAGCGCGGCCCGACATTCGTTTGATGATCTGTTCAACTGACTGCATAAACTTTACCTAGAGTTCCTCATTTTACGCTCTTCAGAGCAGTGGCGGATCCAGGCGAGGGAGTAAAAGGGGGTGAATACCCTAACAACACAGGGATGTCCTAGGTACGTCCCTTTTTTGTCCCGCGGTATAAGGACATGATTGGGGCATCCAGGGGATGTTCCGCAGTGGTTGTCCAGTGGACATCCCGCCCGGTACATCCCTAGGTTATCCTATTCGTGTCCCTGGAATATCTGATATCCATTCACATCAGAGTCATTGAATTTCATCAAAGTATTGAGTTGCATTTTTTTGAAAATGATTGTTTTTTTCCGGAAAATGATTGTAATGAAAATAAAGAATAAAGTTTCAGAACTTCTTAAGAAATGACCATTTTTCGCATACAGAAATCGTACATGCATAATGCCCCTCATTTTTAAACACCCAAGAATGATGATAATTATACCCAAATCCTAACAAAGTTGTATTTATTCAGGTTTCTTAACTCCTGTTCATAAATCTGTTTAGTACATAAATCTTCAGGAGGCTTAATAGCCAATGGAGTAAGGTGCGTGCTTGATAAGCTAAAGGTCCTGGGTTCAATCCTTCAATCCCTACTCGACCTACATTTTTTTTTCTTCTGCCGAAGAGATGTCCCTGGGATATCCTTGGGACGTCCTAGGGATATCCTTTCTTCGTACTTGGTACATCCCAGGGACGTACCAGAAGGACATCCCTTGGATGCCTTTGTTATTTTTTGACACAACAAGACCAATTATTATTCGAAGACAAAATTCCGTATACAAGGTGTTGAGAAATTCTACCGAAATTCTTCACAGGTGATAGCCCTCGTGATTTGATAAAAATTATGTAGGAGCCAAAGGACGCTGAGTGATTTGATTTAGAAAAAGTTTGGAGATACCAGGTATCTATTGAAGTTTTTAGGAATAATTCAAAAACGGCAAAGTTTTTCTTTCGATGTGGTAATGAGAAAGTGTCTTTTGTTTTCCTATATCTCTTCAAATAACGTCATAAAGAAATAAAAACGATCCCCATGATAGAAATCCTTATCTTGGAGAGAGTATATTTATATTTATCTTCGATCATTTCATACAAGGACACGCCACAGTGGATTTTGGTAATTTTCCTTCCTTATTTGTTATTCCACTGATGAAATTTCGATTATTTTGAATTTTTCGAATTCACTGTTCTAAAATTAAGTTTTCGAGATATTCTACCCAAGGTAAAAGCTTACATTGACATATCCCATCGATTTCAATAGTAGAAAAGGACAAACATGTATCCAAAAGTAATCCTAATTTAATCAGTGGCGGAGAAAATATGAGAGGAATATATAGGTACCTATCAAACCCTCTACAGCGGATAAAATTCCCAAAATAACTTTCTCGTTAACACTTTGAAGATACTATTAAGATATTTGAATGCTCAAAACAAGTTATAGATATATAATCATTATATAAGCCTATTACCTGGGAAGCATTGTCGATGGAATTTCGTAACTCCCTGTAAGATATGGTAAGAACATCGTGAACGGCACTGTATCATCAGTATATTATTATGAGTTTCATAGTTTTATCTATTCAAGGTATTTTGAAGATTTTGAGAAGAAAATTCCAAGAGAAGAAATAGAGCAGATTGAAAAGATCATTATAAAAGCAGTCAAAGAGCTTGATCCAAAGTTCGTTGTAACCATATGTGGAAGCTACCGGTAAGATTTGCCCTATCATGTTTCTTTCAACAGTTTCAACTACCATCGACCATTGTTGTGTAGGGATTTGAAGTATCTTGAAATCCCATTCCCTATAGACCCCAAGTGTGATATATATCGATGAAATCAGCTCTTTAGGGAGAATCTGGAAATGCGATAAAATACAGGGTATTAAATTTGAAATATCAATGTTGCTACTACTTTCTAGTAGAAGCGGTAACCCTGCATTGTCGAAAATATTTCGAATGAAGAGAGAGAATTCTAAAATATACGCATGAATATTTTCATGGATTTCTCCCGACTGATTCTCGATATAGAGATAGTGTAATCTCGTCGTGACATACCCTGTATTTGAGAATATTCCAATTCAAAACCGTAGTCTGTCGGCACTCAGGCCACCGGAAAATGGTCAGCTAATTGTCAAACTCAGTTTCGGACTTCACATACTATCTGTACACGAATTTCCATGATTGTACTAATGACCTTGATTACCTTCGAAACTTCGCAAATTTGCCGCTTGCCCTCATATACGTCCCCCAGACCGCACAGGCAGACTGATGGTGCTTTGGTGTTCTACAATGATGAATGGGACCATTCCAGAGGAAAATTGTACTGTACCGATTCACGTTGAAACTCATGTAGCCAGCTCTCAGACTAGTAAAAACTGTATTCGAATACTAGAAAGTATTTGTACACTGATTATTAACGCCCAGCTGACAGTTTGGGTTGTTGTTCATTGGGAAATTTGGTAAATAAAAGGGACAGTTTGTTGCCTGTGATGAATGATATTTGTCATTGAAAAATTCTATTCCACAAGGATATTTGTGAAGTACATTTGGCAACGTGCATTATATTTATATGTCTCGCTCTCATTGGTTTCCGGCAAGTTGCGTCATAACTAGCTTCTGTATAGTGAAGAAATTGTGCATCTGTGTTGAATTTCAAAATAATTGATGGAACAATCAACAAACAATTTGATTCATTCAACTTATTTGGGTTATATCATTGATCGATCACTGATTTGTTTTGTTTTCAGGAGAGGAAAACCAGAAAGTGGTGATATTGATACATTAATAACACTTCCTAGCTTTACAAGTGATAAAGTTGACAAAAAACAAAAAAATAAAATGTTGGGCAATATTGTGACAGCTTTAGAAAAATGTGGATTGATAACAGATACTCTTTCACTGGGAGAAACCAAATTCATGGTAAGAAAAGTGCTCAAAATACAAGGGGGCCACTAAAATTTTTCAAGATGCGATAATTTTTCCGGAAATTGACCGATTTTCAATCGGAATGCAGTATTCAAAAGATGCGTCCGTTCTGTTTGTGATTCATTCGTTCAAAACTCAAAGTTTTCAGCTTATGAACTTATGACATACCAAGTGTTACAGGATCGAATAAGTTTAGGAGTGTCCGTATTCCCCAGGAATTTGTTCATCCTTCGATACATAATTTTTAAGTCATTATCTCAAAAAACGTTTTGGAATTTCAGACCTTCCTTATATACAGGATGAAAATATCAATGTTTTTCAATTCCCTATTATTTTCAACATTTCTCACTGATTGTTATGAATAATGACAGTTATTGTCACGAGCTTGGCAGATTTTTCATAAGGGGATGTTATATCAAGTGTTGGACTGATTGAAATGTTATCACTTGCTTATACATATAATCATCTTTTACGGAAAATTTTCCCAAGTGATGTTCGCTATAGTGGTTTCTTAATTTCATACCAACTCAGGAATATCTGGAAATCACAATGCTTCAATAATCTCGGTATTGTACTGAATGATCCAAAAATGAACCCTTTGTGCTCCTGGAATTTGACATCTAGGAAATCACGAAATTTTGTCGAGATGATGACTGGGGCAGTCAATCCGAATGAAGGATTTGAAATTTCACTAGATCATGATTGAACCAGGATGAATGTGAACAGAGGGAATCACAAAGTCTCATACATTTTTTGAAAATCGCTTATTTTGTCAGTTGTACCAGAGATTATACACTCGTTGTAGGATGAATGAATCGTTTTTATCTGCGAGGATGTATGATAAAATTTCTTGTATTGGTTGATAAAGGATATTTTTCTAACAAGTATGTTTCACTGCTAGATCTCATAACTAAGAGATCTAGGATGAACAGAGTTGCCCCAATTGTCAGCAGGAGCGAGACAGTACTGTTTCGACCCACCAGGTCTCATCAGCCGCTCTCGGTCTGCTGACAACTGGGACAACTCTACGCTTCGGGTATATCACCCATTTCGAAGACGCAGGGTATAACATGAAGTTATAGTCATGTTGTAGCCATCTAGTGGCAATAAAGCTCTAAGGTAGGATACAGAAATCGCGACACACACTGTATGGCGCTGTCATCTAGTCACACGTACAGACCCCTACGTCTATACGTTACGGAGTGGTACTACAAGTAATCCACTCTGCTGACAGATGGCACTACCTGACATACTTGAGTGGAATTTTTCCACCACCTATTCAACTGCTAGATCTCATAACTAAGAGATCTAGGATGTTTCGTTGGATTTTGAGTAGTGTCTTGATATTTCAGTTTTCATTTCAATACTGAATATATTGGTAAGTTATATTTTTATATCATTTTACTGAAAGATAGTGTCAATTCTCAATTTCAGAAGATTTTTATTTACATATCCTCAACAGATGTAATTCAATGTTCGAGGAGGCAAATAGCCAGGAAAGTTGTTGTTTCCTGTTGAATATGAATTAGATATTGAAGTAAAGGTTGAAAAAATACCTACTGATGAAATAGAGGGCTTGTGTAGACCAATAACTGAACTAGGAAAATATTAATACCAATATATCTTGAAAAAGACTCCTCAGACATTATGCTCTGGCTTCTCTAAAGAATTAAAAAAGTATGGACCCATATAATATCAGTTCAAAATTACTCAAGAGCACGAGTGGCATTGTGAGCAAACCACTGGCACATATCTAGTAATTGTTTATTCTTTTGTTACTCCGATATTGAAACAAGATGATCAAAATAACTGTAACAACTACGGGTTCATAACAATTATTCCAATTATATCAAAAGTATTAGAAGTATAGTAATGAGGCCAGGTAGCCGTGCGGACAGAGTGTCCATATTCTAATCCGCATTCGCTTGCCGGTCGTGGGTTCGAGTCCCGTCGACTGCAGAAATTTTTCTGATGGCCCAAGAAAGTGTTTGGGATCACACGTTAAAAGGTAAGGCCCCCGTCATTCCTTGCTCGCACAAGACTCTCGAAGACTTCTGAGGGTTGCTCGTAAGGGGGCAACCGAATGACGGATAGAACAATTTTAGAAATATAGACTTCTCAATTTCTTTGAGGGGGAGGACATCTGAATGGAAGACAATATGGTTTCCGATCATTACAATCCACAACAGAGGCGTTGACAGATATATCGTTCACACTGTCGTAGGAATATCAACGTGAGTTTATGCTGTGCGATTTGTCATATTTCACTTGAAAAATTAGAAAAATACGGAATTTGAGGATCAATGTTCAACCTGTTACAATACTTTCTTAAAAAGGCTGTATGACACTTGTTAAATTTGATGACAAATATGTTAACAAAAATTATGACAAAAATATTTTTTATGTGTCATACAGTAAAAAAGGTGTTGATTTTGCGCAGATTTACAAACATTCTTGTAAAAATATAGGACTGTTTCTAAATATTCTGATATTATAAATATTTATACTGTATGGCACATAGAAAATATTTTTGTTATTATTTTTGCTATCATATTTGTCATCATATTTAACAGGTGTCATACAGCCTAGAGATATGATGAGAATACATTATACAGGGTGGCCCATCGAAAACGTACCGCAAGGCATTACAGGCTGGGAAATGACGTTTCGATAAATTCCGAAAACAGGTCAAGTTTGTTTGTCAGGGGGACACATTTTGACGTGATAAGCATAGTAAAATCTTCAACCCCCTAAGTAGGGTGGTCACCCCAAGATTTTTTTCAAATGGGAAGGGGGGTCAAGCGATACCTCTTTAGAAGGGGCTTGTCATTCCCTATACAGTGCTGCTTAGATTTTTCAAATCGATCTACTCTTTCAGAAAATATGGAGCGTTGAAACTCAACTCAATTGTACTTTATTGCAATAAGTTCTTTCAAATGAATTCGCTGTTTTTGCCGATTCGCTGTTTTTGCCGATGCACAGATTTGTTTAGGCTCATTTTAGAGAGTAAAAAATGAATAGGATTCATTTCTTCACGTTTTTCTTAGGTCAAGTAGTTGCTAGATACCCGTCGTGGTTGAAGTGTTCACGAATTGTTGACTTTAAAATTTATTATTATGGTCTATTCAATTGCAGACAGAGTGGAAATCATTGAGCTTTTTTTCAAAAACGATGAATGTGGAAATCGGGTCGCGGAGTTGTTTAACCAACGGCATCCTGACAAACATGCCTCTGGAAAAATTGTTCGCGAATTGGTGAAAAAATTTCGCGAAACAGGTTCAGTTCATAACAAAAAAAGAGAGCTTGAAAATCCAGTACTAAATGAACCTACGGAGATAGCAGTATTGGGGCAAGTTGCAGTTGATAGTACGCTAAGTACAAGACAATTGGCCATTGCCACGGGGGTGTCTCGTACCAGTGTCCAACGGGTATTAAAAAAATACAAATTCTATCCTTACAAAATTCGCCTAGTGCACGAACTGAATGAAGATGACTTTGATCGTCGCTTGCAATTTTGCGAAATTATGAGTGAGCGAGCGTTACACAATGGTAATTTTCTATTCAATGTGTGTTTTTCGGACGAGTGTTCCTTCTTCCTCAATGGTTTAGTGAATCGCCACAATTGCAGATACTGGGCTGACACCAATCCAAGGATTTTCCACGAGACACACACGCAACACCCCCAGAAGTTGAATGTGTGGGCTGGTATTTTCGGAAATTCCATTGTAGGACCTTTTTTCCTTCCTGGAAATTTAAAAGGCGATATGTACTTGGATTTACTACAAAATGCCATCGACCCAGCTCTAACAAATATCATTGAGAACGATCCCGCCCAGACAGCACTGGATATTCATAGAATATTCTCTAAATATGCTAAAAAGGAGGAGTATATTCCGAATATTCATCGATTATTCCTAGAATATATACATGCCACTGGAACATCTAAAAGGAATATCCCAAAGTGAATAGTCGGACATGTTCAGGAAATATTCAGGTATGAATCTTCCAGGAATATTCCCAACTGAATATTCTCTGTTGTATATTCATGAAATATACCCAACTGAATATTCTGTGCGGTATATTCATGAAATATACCCAACTGAATATTCTGTGCGGTATATTCATGAAATATTCTCAACTGAATATTCGGTGGTGAATATTCATGAAATATTCCATGAATATTCCTTTGTTTCTCAACACATAAATACCATTTATTATTTCAGAGATATGAGTATCGAACATCAATTAGATGTAAGGGGATTTTGAAACAAAAAGTGTTTATGATCCGATTTCGAACAATGCTCTCACAAGAACTTGATATGTATAACATTATTCAATTCGATTACTGGCCTAGTGGTCAAGGAGTTGCTCTGATAGTCTTGAGGTCACGAGTTCGATCCCTACTTGGATCACTTTTTTTAATTTTAGAATATGTTTATTAGAATATTCCAGGAACATTCAACATAGAATATTCTTTTGGGTATATTCTATGATTATCTGAGGAATTCCCATTCGCATATTTAGAGAATATTCCACAGATATTCCGGAATATTCCAGATTATTTCTAGAATATTCCAATATTCCAAAAGGAATATGATAGGGAGATTCATGGAATATCTGGTGCTGTCTGGGCGCATACAATGAACAGGAACTGATTTTTCAACAAGACGGAGCTCCTCCTCATTATTCCCAAAATGTGCGCAATTATTTACATGACACATTTCCAGGACGATGGATAGGACGACGGGGCCCAATAGAATGGCCACCTCGGTCACCCGACTTAAGTCCTTTAGATTTTTTTTGTGGGGACACATCAAAAGCCTTATTTACAAAACACCACCAGACACATTAGAACAGTTGCGAAAAGAATCATTAACGTATGTCGCGAAGTGACACCCCAAATGCTCCAGAATGTACGACAACGGTTTGAAAATAACTTATACCACTGTATGCAGGTTGACGGACAGCAATTCGAACATTTACTTGACTAATAAATGAGTTGTGAAGTACATTTGAACCGATTTTTGTATTTTTCGTCCCACATGATGGTTGGAGTTTCAACGCTCCATATTTTCTGAAAGAGTAGATCGATTTGAAAAATCTAAGCAGCACTGTATAGGAAATGACAAGCCCCTTCTAAAGAGGTATCGCTTGACCACCCTTCCCATTTGAAAAAAATGTTGGGGTGACCCCACTACTCAGGGGGTTGAAGATTTTACTATTCTTGTTACGTCAAATTGTGTCCCCCTCGCAAACAAACTTGACCTGTTTTTGGATTTTATCGAAAAGTTGTTTCCCAGCCTGTAATGCCTTGCGGTACGTTTTCGATGGGCCACCCTGTATACAACGATGTGAAATCAGATATTAAAAAAAATAAGCATGGACCTCAAGGATTTATCTTGGGACCGTTGCTGTTTAATATACAGGGTGTTTAAAAAAACCTGACCGCCTTGCTAGGGTAGCTAGAACACTTCAAAATAAGTTGGGTTTTCTCAGTAAAAAAATGTCGTAACGGCATCCGTTTTTAAGATACAAGGTGTTGAAAAAAATTGTGATGAAATTTCGTATGGACGTTTTGTGCAAGCTGACACATCGCCTGAATTTGTTTTCATATCTGACTCTCATAGAGGGCGCTAGTTACACACGGTTCGTGCCGAGTAGTTTTGAACCTAACTTTTTTGAGGTTAGTTTTCTTGAGCACTGCATAAGCGACTGTAACGAATATACCTTATTATTATTCATTAATAAATAACAGATCATACATGTACTATGAACTCACATAGGACTTATCTTTATGGAGCACGAGATCATACTAGTTTTACATTTATTGAAATCTTTACAGTTCCTCAAATATTCTAGGGTGCTTGTAAAGTTGATTCTGACCACCCTACCCGAAGACTGGACATAAGATTTACACCCCATGACCAGTATTATTGTAGCATACTCTACTTCACAGGATCCGATATGTTCAATAAAGCTATGAGAGCACATGCTCTAGAAAATGGATTCACTCTGAATGAGTATACCCTTCGTCCAATAGGAAGTACAGGTGAGGTTTTTATATTTCTATTTTTTGATGCTTTATTAAATAAACGGAATTTCTGCTGTAGCTGATTATGGTTGTTCAGTTAATTATGATCCGTACGGAAAGTTTCTAGAAGATATGTCCTTTAATGTTTTATTCAGAGTAACGACAGACTTGCCATGTTTTATAACGACTGAGAATGAGATTTTCTATGGATTTTGTACCTTTTGTGATGACTTGACCAAGATTATTATAGATAGAAGTGAAGAATAAAATGGGAAGTGGAAGGTCATCGTTTTAAATTAATACAAGCACAAAATCAGATCAGATCTCAATATTTTGTGTAGTGTGGACGGGCTCAAAGTATGATGCGCTGTTGCAATATATCTGCTCCTTTCCTAGAAAACAGATCCGTTTCTTAAATAAACGAATTCATTTGCAAAAAAATTACTGACATAAGTTACATGATTATCATTTTGTAACATTAAGAGAGTATGAAGTTAAAGATACGCAAAATATCATAATTTATCTTCATTATCGAGTAATCCACTTCATACAGCAAATGACAGACAAAGTAGGATTAAAAAACTTACTATGTCCCATTCCTGTTATAATGTATATATTCAAAGAACAATTTCCGGAAATCTAGACATATTGATATGATACCTGCAACGTCGTACTGACACAGGGAATCCTATTCCAGCTCTGTGTAAATGTGGCTTTTCAGAAAGTACGCCATAGGAATGGTTAAGGAGCCAAGTTTCACTGTCATTCATTTTATTCTGAAGTGAAATTTTCATCTAACGTAAAAAAGAAAAAATACTTATGTATTGAATTTTTATAAACTTTATAGTAAAAACCTCAATATTGGAAACTTCCCCATTCTGAAAACAAAATCAATAAATTACCTAAAAGTAGTATGCATAAATTAAATTGCACCCGATTGTGAAGCTTTTAGCGATTTGCTCAGCATGCTCGGCATCAAGGGTTGGGATTGTTGTTATAATTGAAATATTTCTATTACAATCGCGTCTGTTATTACGCTATGACTACATTGACGGAAACAATTACCAATATCTCATCATTTTTTCAACCAAGTGAAATATATTCTGAAACTTATTCTGATTCTGGAGATCAAGATGATGTGAAAATTCATTTATTCATATTTTTTGCTCGGCTATTATCTAAATGTATCTATTTTTCCTCCATATATAGTGTAAAATCTTATAGTTCTACTTACTAAGTAGAAACACAATGTTTTTCGTTAAAAAACGAATATTTATCTTATCATATAGAAGCTAACAATTTTGTGAGACTGAGTTTATTTGTTTAGCTTTTTTAGTCACACTCGTGTTGTATTTCATTTTCTCTTCATTTTTCCTGGACAGTCCAAAATCCTAACAGGTACATTGTGACCAAAGAATAATCTCTTTATTGTAACATTATAATAAGTAAATTCAAATTTGCCGCGCATTGTTTCAAATCTATTACATTTTGCTACCAAGATTCAGTATACTGACACGAAATCCCAACCCTTTCGGCAGTGTCGGCATCACGTTCGAGTTATCCGAATCATTCGAATGATCCTGGTGGGAGTAGACATCTCGAGTGATATTAATAATCGAATGATTTATTCGAATTCGTCCATCACTAGCTCAGAGTTTTCATTCAAAGAGTCCTCGAGTCTAGTCTTTTAGTGTTTGCCCAAAAATAATTATATTAAAATTGTTTGTTAATGTATGTCTCTTCTCGCTACCGTTTGTTCTATAATGATGACGTCAATTAAATTTTGGACTTTTCCGAAATACTTTTGATGATTAAGTAATCTACAACTTTTTCAGTAACGGTTTATATAGAATATTACTTACTTGCAGGTGTAGCCCAGACAGCACCAGATATTCTATGAATATTCATAGAATATTCTTTTTGGATATTGCGAATATTCATGAACATGCCAGGGATATACATATCAACTATGGAATATTCTCTGAATGTGCTGGTGGGGAAAATTTTGTATATTCCCGGAATATTACACAAGGAATATTCCCTATATATTCAGAATGTACCTATAATATTCTAGGAATATTCAGATAATATTCGGAATATTCCTGGAATAATACAGGAATATAAATAAATGAATATTCCGAGAATATTCCGTAATATATATTCATAATTAAAAAAAGCTGACCCAAGATGGGCTCGAACTCGGGACTTTCAGACTGTCAGACCAACGCCTTAACCACTTGGCCAGTAATCGAGTTGAATAATAATATACATAACAATTTATTGAATTGCGTTGTTCAGAAGGGAACCATAAACACTTCCAGTTCCATATGGGCTCTCAATTGATTGAGTACTTTGATCACTATCAAAATTGTGGAGACGACTTTTTGTTTTTGATCCCTGGTAACATAATCACTTCACTTTGAAATACGATGGACTTCTACCACAGATTTCAAAATCAATGTTTAATACTCACATCTATAAAATTGTGATTGGTTAATTCTCATACTTTACAATTTCATTGAAACACATGGGAATATTATTGAAATATTCCATGAATATACAGGAACAGAATATTCAATTGGGAATATTCCTGGAATATTCATTCCTGAATATTCCCTGCACTATCCAACTGGAATATTCTAGGAATATTCACTTCAGAATATTCCTTCTGGAATATTCCCTGTATATTCATTTTGGAATATTACTAGAATATTCACATTTGAATATTCCTTGAATGTTCCAGAGGCACGTATATATTCTAAGAATATTCGAAGGATGTTCGGAATATATTCTTCCCTTTTAGCATATTTAGAGAATATTCTAGGAATATCCAGTGCTGTCTGGGAGCTTATTATTTGACAATAAATTTTTACATGAAATACAAAATTCCATCATTTGATTAATCCTAATATATTTCAGCGACGTTTTTAAGCAGGTTTTAATTTGAATTAATTTCATAAATTTACTAGGATTGCTTTGAAACTTTGATACCTACATTGTCGATAACTGATGAGAAAATCATGTTGACACTTACTCGATCTTTCTATTCTGCATTCTGTATTGCTACTTGTAATATCTTATACCACTTTTTTCACCTTCTGATTCGGAATTGAACTTCGTCATCAAACACTGCAATCTATTGTATTTCGGTGTGATTTTAGGTGTACCAGGTGAATCAGTTGATGTCAGCTCTGAGAAGGATATTTTTGATTTCATTGATTATCCATATAGAGAACCCAAAGATAGGAACAATTGATTACGTTGTGCAAAGAACATAATAATTTCATGTTATTTCCCTCCTTACATTATTATTCAGATTTACACTTGAATAAATTGTTTTATGTTACTGAATATCTTATTTTTCTTCCTTCTCCTCGGTGATAAAAAGTCCAAAGAATTTGATTTAGAAATATATAAGAGCAGCTTGCTGACGAACGAAAATTGACAAACATTTTTGAATTATATAGTTTCTTTATTTAAAAATATGTTTTTATTCGATTTGCGAACTACCATGAAAATACAACCAAAATATTTGCGTTATCGTGAAGCTTCCGGGTTTTCCAGCAGTGACGTCATATATCTTTATTATTTTTATAGGAGTTATTATAAAATACAGGGTTTCTATATTTTTGAATTCCTTTCATGGATCTGATCCGAATTGCTATATCATATCAAAACATTCAGAATCATGCTACTCTTAGTTCTGTATGTTTATGAAGATATACCCTGTATAATTTAAGTTATTTGGTTAGGTGATAGGTAGGTACTAATTATTGTTTGAATTTTTTATTTTCATATTTCTTCTGAATTACATTTTTGACATCCATAATAAAATTGAGCACATACAGCACAGCATAGAAACTCATAATACAATCAAATAATACAATATATAGGTTATCACACAATTCAAATGGAAAAATTGAAGCAATTACTATTTTGAATTGCATCAAAAACTCTTTTCTACAACCCTCAAAATATATCACCATCAACTTTTATTTTTTAAATTGCACCCTCCCACTCTCTGATATTTTTAATGAAAATTGAATCTCCACTTCATTTACAACACAATGGTATATCAATAAGTATTATTTCAATCACATTTTTCGACAAGAAACCATAACCTTACCAGCGTACATACCTTCGCGACTATTAACAGCACCCTTGTTGTTGTTGTTTTGTTGTTGTTGTGCAGGTAATATTTGTGAATGCATTTTCTACGCCATTGAAATGAATTATGTTTAAAATGAAGTGGACATTGAATTTTGATTAGCATAGCGAGTGAAATGAAAAATAAAGTTAAGGGTGATATCTTGAGAGTGGTCAAAAGGGCTTAAGTTTCAAAAGGAAATCTGGGACGAGCTGTAATGGATAGGTTTTCGAATTCCTGGTAAGGAGTCTGAAGTTGAAAAAGCTATGACTGACAGATATTGAAATTCAGATAAAACTAGTATCTTCACATATTGAAGAAGTCAAATTTTGAAATTATTTCATCATATACATATAGGGATTGTCGTCTCTATCACGAAATTTCGGTAATTGGGTCCGGTGGTCGAGAGCGCAAAGGCTCCTGTTTTTAAATGTATGCTGCCCTAACCCAGCACAAGTTTCGAAATGCAATGAAAAATTGAAATTAAAAAAAAAAAAAATTATGATTTCTTCAATCTTTGTGGATATATTAAGTGTAATTTTTTTTAGATCAAAGGAAGCTTAACAATATTTTCAATAACCGTTGAGAATCAACCATATGTTTTTGATGTTGGCAGCAACGCCACTTGGAACTATGCTAGAACAGTGACTAAATCTGCATGTCACGCGGAGTTGCCTCACCTGTATACGTTACCAGAGCGTGAGGTCTATGTCAAAGTCAAGTCATACAATTTTTCCGGATAGCCTAGAAGGAACAAATAGAAAAACTCAAGTTATGGTGAGACTTGAACAGACTTCCGTTTTTAAATCTCATTGCAGAACTTTACGCGCAATTCTTACATTAACAGAGAAGATATTGTAGGAAGAAGCCAAATGACACGAAAATAAAAAGAATACCTACCAGTTCTACCAAGTGTGGACAATGAAATAATATGTAAGCCCTCATTCAAGCAACTACGGGTTTCAACATAAAAAATATGACGTTTATCTGAAACAAGTATTAAAATGATTTCAGGAACTGATGGAACTCCAGATACGCCACATTATTTACAGAAGTGACTTTTGAGTTAACTACGTCATTTCGTGATGTGGACGACGGTAAGTGTAAGAAGCGTCTAAAGATAGTACCGCATCGTGCTATAGTCCCGCGTGAATTCCTTTGTAAATCAGTTCGCCCAAAATACAATGGTCTTTGGATTATTTATCTGAACAGGAATCTCATATCGTATTTTGCCTATGCCTTTCCGTGAGAAGACGAAATGGTGTCAACCAACACCTCAAATAAATACCTAGATGTAGTGTTGGACAAGCGTATGTGTTTCTAATCTCAAAAGGACAGTACAGGATATCCCTTTTCGTGGGAACCAAAACATAAAAAAGGCAATTGTAGGTATCCATTGTTGGTCCGGAATCCTGGGCTAACAATGGAATAAGCTCATATTATATAAAGAGATTATTATACCGATAACCACATACACGCTTGTCTCGTGTACTGTAGCGCCTCCGCTACAGGTGCTATAGAACAAAGAATCATTACCAACGGTAGTTGATACACTCGGGTGACTAATTACATGATTTGCCCCTGATTAGAAATTATATACTGAAACTATTGAACAAATTCTACAAATATCGTATAACAAACAGCGAATATACTCAAGGCATAGCGAGAATTAGGGCAGTTCATGGCATCCACGGAAAACATGGCCTAATATTTGAACATAACATTTCTATAAGACCATATTACTGAGATAATTATTGGGTAAAATATAAACAATCACTCTGTTCATATTTTCAATTGAATACATGAATTTTGAAAGGAAACTGATGCAACGTACGTCCCGGGTTCGAATCCTACTTCACCTTCTTTTTTTAAGTGATTGATTGAAAAAAAATACTGTGAAGGTATTTACTGCTAACGCCGATCGTAATTCGTTATTTCAATGAGGTGCGATTCACCCAGCGAGCCAGGCGGGATTATTAGCACGATCTGGTGCTATGTTTAGACGCTAGTATATGTGTACATGATCTCCTGGAACTTGTGATAAAATGAAAAAAGAATTATGCACAAAGACAGCTGAATACACGAATGATTCAATAACTTGAGAGGTCTCCATAATCCAATATACAAGGTGAAGGTGAATTGGCAAGTACTATGAATTGAAGAGTTCGTAGACGACAGAATGAATAATAATTCAATTTATTTTTGTATTTATTGTTTTCAAAATGACCACGCAACATACATTGGGAAAATTCCGAGTATAACGGATCACCCATCGGAGTAGATTCTAGAACACTCTTATCCAACGAAAAATTCTAAATACCGGTTTTTAATTTTCTGACTTTTTATGATTATCTGACCACATTGCTACAAGACGGTTCTTTTTTTGAACTACACTATTCTCGGCAAATAAAACTGTATCCCTCTTTTTTATCACTTGCGTCTAGGGAGTAGGCCTCACAAATTGAAATGTATATGGCGGTAAATTCGAATTTTTGTTAGTATACATTTTGCACATTTTGATTGGTCTAAATTTGTAACCATGTTACTTCCTTGACGTAAATGGTTTTTTTGGCAACTGTCCCTGAAGTACCCACTTCCCAGACGATTTATCATTGAGAAAGTAGCAATTTCCCGACTTAGTCCGGAAAGTACAAAAATATTTCGATCCCACGAAATGAAAAGCAGCAAATTCTGCGTTGAATGAATACCCAACACTCTGAATTCGGTTTGAACATATAGTTGAATTCACCAGTCAAAAATGGTGAACTTTCACCAACTTTGAGAGGATATCCATTGAGTATAATGTACTGACTTTGGAATGCCTGTAACATGGAATCAGCTATCTTAACTCTGAAGAAACTAATTCGCTTTCAGTTTTAGAGCATTAAATTATGTGTTCCGCGAGTAGCTAGTATTCCAGATTCAGTGTAATATACATAGGATATGGAAAAATTATTACATAGAACATTTTAAAATTTTCGATTTGTCTTCATATGGTCAGCATTCCGTGAAAAAGGCATCTGCAACTGTTTTTATTAACTCGATGATAACGACGGGCCGGGATCCAAACCAAATTCTCAATTACGATCATGATAACACGTTTGCCCCTACGGCATGAATCCTTCTGCTGAATATGTATAGCAAGATGTCAAGAGAATTAAAGTTTCACTAGGTCATTTCGTCAGGTCCTAAAGATCCTACTTATAAGATAGTAAGATATACGACCACTTCACCAAAGCATTGACCTTTCCCCAACTCAGGCTCGTCAACTTCAAGGATATGCCCACAAACCAAAAGATGTGGCGCGAACAAGACCTTATCAAGTGGTGCATGAAGTCATGACCTGCTACCAATAACAGCAAATAGCCAGCTCCACACAAGAACTTGAAAACGTGTCTTGCAAGTACGAAAAGGAATGCCCACCATTGTGTTAAGAAGGAATCACCTTTCAATCCAAAACATGATGAAGCTGAGTTCAATCAATCACTTTTGCCACAGGGCGTTAGGAAGTTGGGCGAGAAATAGTAACTTTTGTTTTTTCCTGTATAATGACCAAGTCATCAGCTTTTTATTGAAACTTACATCCAGGTTAAAATTTCGGAACATGAATCTACGACTTGGTCGGAATTTCACCAAAATCGGACAAGAAATGGAAAACTGACAGGGCGATCAATTTCGTCATTTTTTTGCCGGATAATGTAGCTTTGTCTACAAGCCCCGCAATTCATGGTACCTACTCACTTGCCAATGAATCACCTTGTAACATTTAGGACGCCAGATTATACATTAAGGTTCTAGACTTGTTAACGCCATATAGTGACCAAAGTTCCAGGTAGAATGTCAAACAACTCGAGCCATACAGTAGATAGCTGGCACGTTAGTGTGGTAGACAAAAAATAGGTGAGCTGTGCTGAAATGGGAACTTATTTTTGAAAACATCAATAGCGACATGTTGTCATGTGTATGACTAGAAAGCAGATTCTGATTTATGTAAAACATGAAAATCAAAGCGATAGCATAAAACACAAATATGTATGTAGCAGATAGGATAAATTAATTTCATTTTTTTTTTAATTAGGACATTAAATTAGTTCACTGCCTATTATGTCATTGTCCAATTATCTTCAGTTGAATTTCAAATTTCGAGAAAACATATGTAGTGAATGTCATGACTATTTTATTATTTCCTCTTGTCACAAACTGGCTGAAAGAGATAGAGCGGAATATTCAAGATTACTTAGCATAATGAAGGATTATAAATTTACATTTTTCAATATCAGTATAGTTTTCTAGTTAGTAATGCAGATAAACTGTATACTTTTTGTCCTATGTCATGGTGTGAGTCCTAGATGAATAATAAATGTAACTTGTTGATACTTTAGCAGCGTATGTTCTTTCTATAAGAATGAAAAAAAAAACACGTTTAACCCCTACGTCATACGCTACAGTGTAACTGTAGAAACACACTGTAGCAATCAAATAAGTGGCCTGACATATTTCCACGAACTCTGGCCAGTAGATGGAGTTAACATGATAAGAACATAATACAGTAGAATCATCTGGCGTCTTCACAATATGGGTGATACACCCGAAGCGTCGAGTCGTCCCAATTGTCAGTAGATCAAAAGCGAAAGCTGTCTCGCTCGTTTTGACAATTGGGGCAACTATTCAATTCATCCCAGATCTTAGGTAATTTTTATTATTTAGGAATACTCTTCATTAGGTAACTTCACATAATCATTTTCCTTTTGCTGTTTAGATTTTTTGAGGCTCAAAACCAATCCAAATGCTAACAAAATCATAGTAAATATGGAACAACCAATAATGATATTCCATTGAAAATCAATTGGCCATCCACTGGTCCATTTAGGTTGGCATTCTACCTCCCATTCTTTCAAATCAATTGTAATTGGTTTCAAAATCGAAATAAAATTGGCTAAATCACAATTAAAATCACAATTTTTCAGGTTAATTTCTTTAGGAGCACTACTATTTTTGTACAATAAATTCACATAGTTTCTTCCGTTATTCCGTTTTCTAAGCTCCATAAGTATACTGCTAGCATAGGGAGGGGCATGGTACTGGAAAGCTCCCATAGTATTAAGTACATTCGCAATAGTTGTGTCGTGAGCAGAAAATACTAAGAACTTTGGTGTATCGCTTACTTTAGTTGTACGATTTTGGAAAAATGAGATAATATGGTTGAAAAGCGGGCCAGTTTTGAGTCGTGCTAACTGAGGAGTAAAAGTCTGCGTAGCAAAACTCAAAAATGCCAAGGGTTCAAGTTTTCTTGGAAAAACTTTGGTTGCCCACTCAGGCAATGTGTAATTGTAAATGGTCTCAATCATCAATGTGTTATATAGATATTCTGTGGTTTCTAAATTCGAAATCGTTTCTCCGGAATACCGCGTCAAGTAAGCATAAAGATCATGGTTTTGATGAGAAATATTCCTGAAATACTCCGACCGGAAAAGCAGTTTTTGTAGCTTTTCGTATTTGGGGCAGGGTTTCTTGCCTGCCAACAAGGCGTCTTGGATTTCAGGCGTAGTATGGATAGGTATAGGTTGCCAGTTTATGTTTTTGTCCCAAACCTGGTTTGAAACAGGAGGATACAGTCCAGCCAGGTTTGCTGCAGCCGACATCAGGGTCCTATCTACGTCTGTGGATCGAACATAAATATCCTTTTCTGAATAATTAGAAGACAGGAAACCATCGTATCGTTTACGGAGCCATTGGCCCAGTTCAAGTTGCCGTTCTTTGCCAAGCTGAAAATTAATAATTTCTGTGATGCTCGGATATAATTGGCAGCGATAAATTAAATCATATTTATGAATTATCGATCTTATTTAGCAGTATAGTCAACAAGCGTAAGAAATTCCAAATCTGTAAGTCTATTGATAATTGTTAGTGATAAGATGTCCACAGCAGCTCCCAAGTGTTTCGACAGATCTCACAAGAATTTATGATCTATGATAATCCATTATCAACACGTGGTCACTGAGAAAAAAGAGCAAACCGTTGACCATCCATTCACACCTTAACTATTGAGCATTGTTAGAGGCGTCTAGCTAGACCAGCTAATCTTTCAAACATCGAGGTCAAGTGACGTCACCCACAACACATGATCTTTCTTCCTTCTTTATATTGAGAAACTACGCTACTACAAGTAAAGCGATGGCTTAGTGGTCTGTGTATCTGACTTCCACGTTGCTGATAGGGGTTCAATCCCTGCGACCAATCCCTGTACTACTACCCAAACCCGGAAAAGACACCAAAGCCACCAATGGCTACCGCCCCATATCACTGCTTAGCGCAGTAGCCAAGATCGTGGATAGAGTCCTCTTACGGATCATATCACATCATGATGACGAGCTGGCACTCATACCGCGTGAACAGTTCGGGTTCCGCAAGGGACACAGCACTGTGTCTCAAGTGGCCCGGATTGTTCATGAGGTAAAAGAGGCCAGTAACAATGACAAAAATACGGACAATACGGTTATGGTCATAATGGACATAGAGAAGGCCTTTGACACCGTCTGGCACGAAGGTTTAATGTCCAAGTTGTACAAGGCAAGAATGCCGATTTTTATCATTGAACTTATCGATCACCGACAGGAAAATCCGGGTTAAGTTCAACGAAAGTATATCGGGAGATTTTCTCTCGAGGCAGGTGTTCCACAGGGGTCTTGCCTCTCACCTCTGTTGTGCACCCTATACACGCATGATTTCCCTATATTCGAGCGAACGAGTACAGCATTGTATGCCGATGATACGGCAATATATGCACACTCGTTCGACTCGAATGTCGCCAGGACACAGATCCAGATTCATCTGGACAGGGGAATCATACCGTACTTTGACGAGTCAAAGATCCGTATAAACAGCACAAAGACCGAGGTCATACATTTTCATCAAAAATTCAATAATTCCTCGATGGACAGGCCTTTGACCGTCAAAGGGGTTCAGGTGGCAGACAAAACCACCGTGAAATACCTGGGGGTTAAACTGGACACCCGTATGACTCTCAGGCCCAACACCAACTACCTCATACAAAAAACTCAAGGAGCGATAAAGAAGATGTACCCACTAATATCCAGGACCTCTCCATTATCAATGGAGAACAAGGTCCTGGTATATATGCAAATCATCAGGCCTGTGATGACGTACGCGTGTCCCGTGTACTGCAGCACCCCCCTACTCATATGAATAGGCTGCAGGTGCTGCAGAACAAGGTACTCCGTATTATTACCAACGGTAATAGATACTCACGAGTGGCAGATTTCCACGAGATATGTGGTAATTTGCCAAGGATCAGAGAACACACAATCAAAACAGCCAACAAGTTCTACAAATAACACGTCTCTGGGAGTGACCTTACCCGGAATATGACCACAACAAGAAGGCATCACAATATCCGCAAAAAACATGGGTTGATATATGCATCAACCCATGTTTTTGAGGAACCAGATAATCTATAGTCGGGACTCCCTCGCAGCCTAGTAACCTCAACGAGGCACCGGGGGATCCAGAACTCACAAATAAAATAATGTCAGGGTCACTCAAGGAGTGACAAACTGATATTGAACTCGGTCAGACGTGCGGAAGCGCCTGGGCCCGACGATTGGCCCCACAGCCAAAGTCGGGCGCGGAGTGTGGGTACGTCTGGCCGAGCCAAATCCGAAGTAGGTTTCTGTTTTGTGATTTCAATTCTCCTTCACTTCCTTGAAGAACCTACTCACTACTGAAAGCGATTGATCAACTCCCCCACCCCCCTGGGTATCCTCAGTGAGACTACCTATATAAAGGGCCCTAGGAGATAGGCATCTGTGACTAACACCTCGCATATACACCCACATTCCTTGGCCAACATCAGCCAACTCTGCATCACGCGGAGGACCACAACATACAGGAGAAGCTCTGTATTATGTTCTCAAATGTATAAATGAACTTGTATTGTGTGATGTAAAAATTTGGAAGAGAAATAAAATGTTTTAAAGTGACTTCCACGTTCGTGGCTGGGGTTCAATCCCTGCGAGGCGTCAATTTTTTTTAAATTTTTCTCACTCACACGATCTCCATATCCAGGATATCCAAGAAAATCCAAGGAATTCCAAGGAAATCCAAGGAATTCCAAGAAAATCCAAGGAATTTCAAGAAAATCCAAGGAAATCCAGTTGTTTGTACACCAGAATTATAACGCCCTTCACCCAAAGAATTCCAAAGGAATCCAAGCAATTCCAAGGAATTCCAGTTGTATGTATACCAGGAAGATACCGCACTTCACTCAAGAAATTCCAGGGAATTCCAAGGAAATACAAGGAATTTCAAAGAAATCCAGGCAATGCTAGTTGTTTGTACACCAGAATTATACCACATTTCACCCAAAGAATCCCAAGGAAATTCAAGGAATTCCAAGAAAATCCCAGCAATTCCAGTTGTGTGTAGACAAGGAATATACTGCACTTCACCCAAGGAATTCCAGGGAATACCAAAGAAATTCAAGGAATTTCCAGGAAATGCAGGGAAATTCCAGTTGTTTGTACACCAGAATTCCACCGCGGTTTACCCCTCCGTATTATTGAACGATGCCGGTACGGTCATAAATATTCTTTTTCCGTCGACCTCGTATTAACGACTAAGTTTAATGTATATGAAATCGTTCATTAATGACCCCTATTAATGAACGATTTGTCTATTAATGTACGATTGTTTTATAGGCAACCAAACATACACCGCGTGCATTCATTGTTTATGCTATAACTTACGGAATCTGAATTTAAATCGAAAATATGGATTTCATTGAAGAATTTCTGTTAACGGGTTCACCTTTCCAAGTTTCTGACACGATTTTAATCCCTGTTTTCTAACACAAGGAATTCATTTTCTATGTTGATCATTTCGACAAATGTCAAATGTCACTAATGTCAGTGACAAGGCTACTGGGTGATTCTTACCAGTTTCCAGATGAATGATGAATTCGCGAACCAAGTTTTCTTCATTGCAGGAGAAATGAGAAATATAGTCGACGGAAAAATTTTGTAACCAACTTGTATATTAAAAGGCGATTAATAAACTAGTTGGTTAAATAACTATTATCCGTTAGGTTCTCATAAGTTTGAGAATATTTTCTTGTTCATATATATACATATACCCCTTCCTAAGGGAGGATAGGGAGAGAAGGAACCCCAATGCACTGCTCCTTCAAGAAAAGATGGAGAACCAACCAATGAATTCAAAAAACAAGATAAAAACAAAGAGCACTGATGTTCCTTTCTCTTTCCTATGTGACTGTCAATGCTTTGTATAGGACAGCAAGACAAATATGGATCTAGTGTCTAGTAGAGTATACCGGGTGTAACAGGATGGTACACCAAACCACTTTGATGATAAATCAAGAAATTTGACATTTTTGACAAGATTCAATTTTTTTAGCATTACACCTTACAATATGAGTACATCAGACTTGTTCACAATATACATGGCACACTCAGATAGATTAAACATAAATGAAATCAAAATCATTATTGAAGTTTGAGATGTCACTCATCTGATATTATTGGATTCAGAAAATAATGCAGAATTTGAAAATGCAATGATATACAGGGTGTTCTATTTAAAAATCAAAAGTTATTACCACTTTCTGGAAGTGTAAAATGAAACATATTTATGTCAAAAAATGACGTTCATCATGTTGATGGGTCATTCCAAATTTCAATCAGTTATCTCTGCAACTAATGGGGGTGTACCATGATCCTGTTACACCCAGTATATTATTAGATTAGATACTTTGGAAATTATTCCTATTTCATCCCTCAGAGAGTAACTATTATATGAGTATATACTGGGGTGAAAATACTATATACACCCTACTATATTATGTAAAATAAAGGTTTCTGCATACTACCAGAGGCATATGACAGAGGCAAGTGACTGGTTGATCCTTCCCAGATTTTATGCTGTTGGAGGAATTGCCACTTTGACAATTTTTCCATTCTCCAATACTTTCTATGTAAATATTGTACTCTTTCTTCATCTTCATCTATCAAGATATTTAGGTAAACATGAAGCTGCACAATTATTTTAATTTCTATATGTATTAATTATGTCAATGTACCAAACATTGTATTTATTGCATTTCATTACAAAAATGAAACTTCAATCCACATTAATGAAGAACCATTTTATAGTTTCCTAATTTTTCAATATAAAAAATAGTAAAACAAGAGGTAAAACAGTAGTAGTAACAGACAGGATACACATTCGGGTCGATTCTGTTCGGATCTTGTTATAACATTGCTAAGATAATAATATTGTTATGATCATAACATATAACAATATTGCTATGAAGTTCTGTATTCTGTTTGCAGAGTAACTGCAAGACTGGTTATAAGTTCAAGTGATAGCAATATTGTTGAAAAATTGAGAATTTTTGAGCTGACAACACTGTTTTCAACTAATTGTTTAAGTATTGATTTTGCCATTATTTCATGAAGAAGAAGAGTTCATGATTATCTAACCTCTCAAATTAGTCAGTCCTGCGACATGCACTGACATTTTACAAAATTATATTGTTCAAATCGAGAGATTTTGTATTTGCTGAATCTGGTCGTCGTTGTGCGACTGGTGCAAGTAATCAATCATGTCCCCGAAATGAGAAAACAACTAAAAGCCGGATGAAACAAATCGTGATTTTTTTTGATATTCTAGCAAAATAGCTTGATAAACTATCCATCAGGCAACTGAAATTTCTCTGATATGCCGAAATTGTAGTCTCATATTTCCTCTACAAATTGAAACTTCAAGAAGAGGTTTTCAAGTAGTTGGTTACAGTACACAGCAGTAAACCTATCCTATATGTTTGTAATCACCAAGTTCTTCAATAATTCTTCTACGTATTGAAACTTTGAGGAAAGGTTTTCGAGTAGTCAGTGACACAACTGAACTCTCATATGTTTTTAATCCACTATTTTCTGAATTTTCATACAGTTGGAAACAATTTTAGTGCAAAAACAAAGAATCCACTACCTTGTTATCAGATAGCAAGCACAAAATTGATGTTGCCCAGATAGCAAGAAAGCTAACCAGATGTCATTGAAATTGACAGATCATATTGCCAAAAATCGATGATTAGAATTCCACTTTTTCGAATCTTGCTATGATAGCAATATCTTCTTTACAACCATATTGCTATTTGCAAACAGAATCGACCCGATTTTATCTAGGTGATTTGGGATGAATCTTCATATTTTGACGTCAGGATTTTATAGATGAAACATTTTCAATTAGGGTAATTTTGCACTTATCATGCGATGGGTTTTTTTTCGAAAATTTTTTTTGGTACTTACGTATTTTTGTCTGAAAAACACGAATTTGATATTGAAAGTGTGAACAAACCACTATTTATCGAGATATTTCAAGAAAAAGTTCGAAATTTTGCCTTATTTTCCCCCTTGTGTTGGATGCATTTACAGGTACTTGCTCTGTTTATTTTGTCATTGGACACTTCATATACTCATGATGTACTTCAATGACACATTTTAAGCTAGAAAATTCAACAGGAAATATGATTTTTATGGTGAGTTTTTCCTATTTAGTGAGCAAGCATACCAGATGACCGCCATTTAATCGATTAATCATTCCAGAATTACGTCATTTGATAGCTTGCTGAGGGGCAAACATTGTGTTTTGTCAAGATTTGTCATATGAAAACAAAAATAGTGGGATCGTTCTCCTTGGAATCCGAGTTGGAACCAGAAAGAATTTCATAATTTTGTTTGGTGAAACTGTTATTATATTGTGAATGTGGCAGGGACGGCCAGAGCAATGCTCATCAAAGGTAACATAACAGATAGTTTGTGTGCCCCTCAAGAAACCATGTCAAAATCACGTGTTCTAGAATGATCAATGGGTAATCCAAATAGGAGATGTCAAATGTCAATAGATTGCTTTGGAATGACATCACACACGCCATTATTTCAAATGATATTCTTCCTTCTTTTCACTAAACATGGATAAATCACAAGAAAATCATATTTCTAGTTGACTCATATAATAAAAAATATGTGTCCAACATTGTGTGATATATATAAATTGTCCAATGATGGAAAAAGAAGGGCAAATTGTTCTAAATGCGCCCCAAAGACAGGCGGAAAAGAAGGTGAAATTTGTAACTTTATAGTGAAATACCTCAATAAATAATGGTTTGTTCACATTTTCAATATCAAATTCGTGTTTTTCAGACAAAAATACGTAAGTACCAAAAAAAATTTTCGAAAAAAAAAACCATCGCATGATAAGTGCAAAATTACCCCAATTAGTAATGAAAAATCCTGTATGCTGTATGTACTTTATTTTGTCCATTTGGAAGTGTCTACTGTGTATACTCACATTTGTTAGCTGTCCAAAATCTACTGGCCAGTAAGACTGATTTCGATATGGATCTGTTGGGTAGGGCTTGACAGGGGTTCTATCCCCATGCCTGTATATCTGAAAAGGAAAGGTATCAAATCTTGTCAAGTGAATTTATCTCATAACTTACAACAACAACAGCAAGTAATTCATCTTCAGTAGCACTAGCCTCAAAACAAAGCAATCCAATCAAAAAGACAAATATGAATACCATAATTTTTGTAGTCAAAAAGTATGTAGATAATAAAGAAACTACTATTCTTTGAAAGAACATTCAACGTCCACTAATTCAAAATCTCTCCATTACTGAACAGCTGTTATATCAAACTGTTGATACTGATCAATGCTCTAATGGAATTGAAACTTGAACCACACATTTTAATTCAATATTTCTTTATAAAGAAGAATGACATTTTCTTCGTCCCATATTGTTTTTAACCATAAAAATAACAATAAAAAATAAGCATGAACAAACATATGATATGACATATGACATAGGACAGGACCATATATCTATTACTCTATATATGAAGAATGATGGAAGTAAGATAATGGTGTAATTACTGATGCGCTTTTGTTTCAGAAATTTTACTCGACCTCTCGAGAGCAGCGCCAGCGAGAGCAATGGTTCCGTTGATCTTCTAAGAGATGGCGACATTGCACAATTATGACTTCTGTCAGTTTTGTCGAATTCAGAGTTGTTTAATCCCAGTGTTTCATATGTTCCGCGTTCCTAAAATGGCATTTGCCATTTTATTTCCACTCGTCACAGCAGCAATAGCAGCATCACCATCTAGCGGAAAAATGTAGAATCAACGCCTCGCTCATTGTGACTAGAGTCACTGGATGGTATTAGATAAGAGTTCGGACACAACTGAACTTTTGTCCTTTTCTATTTTCTATAATACAATGGTATAAGTGAATAAAAGAATAAGACATATATTTTGCTCTTCGTCTTTTCAATTTCCCTAGTAGCGCCTGATTGTCAGATACGATTGTCAAATGTCAAATCAATATTCCCTTCAAATCAAACACATCAATATTTCCGAATTTTATTATCTTCATTTACTATACTATACTACATTATTTCCAAATTCCATATTGTTTCTATTCACTAGACTATAACGAATAACTTATTCAGATATCCAAATATAAGGAATTGCAATAATCATCAAATAATGCCAATTTTGCTGAATTGGATATTATTCGCGACTTCCAATGGATTTACCTTTGGGAGCGGAATAATCAGATGGTACCTACCTGCGAACGAGACCACACCTCGACCACCTCTCTAAAAATGAATCTCCGGTAAGTGTAATTTCGATATTTTATTTGTAACTCATACATTCTTGTTGAAGGCGATTTATTTCCTTAACAATTACTGAATAAAAATGTTCCATTTTTATCCAAGATCTTATTTATTAAATCTCCACCATCTGAGTTTACCCCCTAGATCGTGAGCCAGGCGTTTTTCATGAACATTGAATAATAATCAAATAAAGGGGTATTAATGAATAGGCCGGCTCGCGACATTTTGGTGGAGGCGCCTTACGCAAATTTTCTCGAGTAACTTTAATAATTTTGTTCTTTCCTCTTGCATTGTTCAACTAGATTTTTCCGTGAGAATTCCATTCAAATGTTTTTTTTGTTTCTTTGAATTTTGCTAATCGCCTTCAACAAGAATGTATGAGTTACAAATAAAATATCGAAATTACACTTACCGGAGATTCATTTTTAGAGAGGTGGTCGAGGTGTGGTCTCGTTCGCAGGTAGGTACCATCTGATTATTCCGCTCCCAAAGGTAAATCCATTGGAAGTCGCGAATAATATCCAATTCAGCAAAATTGGCATTATTTGATGATTATTGCAATTCCTTATATTTGGATATCTGAATAAGTTATTCGTTATAGTCTAGTGAATAGAAACAATATGGAATTTGGAAATAATGTAGTATAGTATAGTAAATGAAGATAATAAAATTCGGAAATATTGATGTGTTTGATTTGAAGGGAATATTGATTTGACATTTGACACGATTTTAGAGGTTATATTTTCTGTTAAATCAATCATAGCCGTAGATGGACAATGGATATAGGGTACAAACACCCACTTCAATTCATAGTGATACACTTCTAGAAGAGCAACTATTACATAAAAATAAAAAAAAAATGCATGTAACAACATTTTAATATCAGAGAATATATACATATGGATAAACTTATAGCTATAATTCCTTATTGTATGTGAAACTGTACTCCAGTGAAGTATTCCTGAGACAATTTTAAGAAATTAAGTCTATATAAGCTTGTGTCCGGAAATGCTTCATTTCGGAGATACAGGGTGTTGAAATACAGAGAACAAATCATTTTTTGATAAAGATTTCATAGGAAGAAAGTAATTTATTTTGACGAGACCTACCAAATACTTGGTTTTGTAAAGTTCTCAGCAACTTCACTTAGCGCCCTAGGAGCTAAGTAACGTGGATATCAATATAGAAAATATCTCCAAAACGATACCTCCAGCGTAATTAAGGCCCTTATAATAATTCCCTTGATACATAAATATCTATTTACTTTTTACTGTTGAATGTTGAATTCGGTCGGCACCAAAAACGCCATTCAATAATATATCACGTTGTAGTTTACTTGCTTTTCTTAGTTTCGTTTTCAAATTTTCAATTTCATAATGTAATTTTGCGATCATTTCCCCTTTTTCCATGATTATTTTGTTTTGTATTTTGTGTGATGATAATAATGGAATTTTGTTCTAGAAATCGTCTGCTTTGTAAATTGACGGAACAGCAGATTATCAATCAGATTTTGAAATCTTCTGTTTGAAAATGGGCCTAAAATATAGATTCATTCTAATCAGATGATGTTATAAGAAGTGAATTTCAATGAGTACCTCACAAATTTCGCTCGTCTTCAAATTGATTTTTCACCCAGGCCGTTTCATATCTTCCTTCCATAAGCGAATGCTGGATATATTATATTTGATTTGGAAAATGCTCGGGAAAATCGAATAAATGATATCCATTTGTTCCAGAATTGGCACAATTTATTACACAGCAAGTGATTTCCATAGCTGCTTTCATCTCGAAAGTATAATAATTATGAAATTTTATTTCAATTCTGACGTTTATAAAATTAATTGTCAAATTCAAAGAATTTTTGAATGAAAAAGCGCGGGACGACTATGGTGCTCTTGTCACAATGCAAATCTAAACATTCAAAAACCCTAACCGTTGTCATTTCTGTGTCCGAACTCTTATCAAACTAATACCATCCAGTGACTCTAGTTGTGACCATTCATAGTAGGGCAGGTCGAGTGATTATTCTGAAATTTTCAATACGTAATAATGGCCGAATACGGCGCACCATATCTCACTTCCATCATTATATTAATATGAAGTATAGCTATCCTCAAAGCGGGACCGTGATAGCTGTCCTCAAAGCGGACCAACTTCTGTCTCTATAGGTAACGAAATCGACCAATAGGCGTTGATGCCGACGTAGGGAAAAAATAAAACGAAACTTGTCAAACCAATATGGCTGTTTCCATCCTTCACTTTCCGTCCTTATAGATTCAAAAAGTATAGTATATTCAATATCAATTGCAATATATTCCGCACTGTGCGGCGTCGGCGTGTTTGAAGTTTCCTTTGAAGTGACTGCAGGTGCGGCACGAGATTCTGCAATTGTTTTTGGATAAACACTACCTCTGTGGTCCCATTTTTCTTGAGATATCGTATAGGCGATGGGCCATATATAGAAATAGTACATATATGAAAGTAACTTATTTCCATCATTGCTCTGTCTAATAGATGAGCATTACATTACAGGAATTCAGATATGGCTTCAAGCAGACGAAGAAATCGAAAATGCCGCTGTTACTATTGTAGCCGTAAAAAAATTATAGTGTATAACTTGCACGGAATGCTGATTTTCTACTCGAATGATTTTGCAGCATTTGCCTATGGTTCATGCTGTAAACTTCATTCTCGTCGGAAATCACTATCATTCCATGCTCATTAAACAATATACTAATGTTTGCAGTGGTCATTATACAAAGAGGAAGGAAATAAGGAATGCTCGAGGTAGTTGTTGCGCAGTTGCGGAATAGTCGAAAATTCAATGTTTAAAAAAATCCTAAAATGAACGGGTTCTCGTACCTGAATTTTTTTTTGTGAAAATACAGTAAACTAGAAGGTTTGGACCTGGGTAGGTGGAGTAATGGCGAATAAAGGCCGGAGAGTTGAAGAATCTATAATACGGTTGAAATATGTTTACCTAGATGTTGGAGAGACAAGACAGAGTTTTTATATGTGGAAGAATTGATTTTCAGACTTTCTAGTGGGTTCTATAAATTGCCTTTTTGACCATGCAGATTTGAGATCTTGATAATCAGAGTTATGGTGTGAATTTGTGTTTTGCAAAGGAACTTTTGGTATCATATTCATCGAACAGAGAGGGTGTATTTGTATTCTTAGATTTATCAATGATTTTTGACATGTTCTGTAATTCTATTTGAGATCTTCCTGTCACTTTCTCCAACATATTGAACATTATTGCAATCTGGATCTGAGCAAGAAACACCAGTATATGCTTCTGATTTATGATTCAATGAAAAGAAATATTGATATCTTTCCTATATCGATTAAAAATGTTTTGATATGTCATTTGATACCTCCCCAAGAAGAAGAATCGATGAAAAACATGTTCTAGAATTTTGCATTGGTGATATAAGCTTGTATTGAAGAATTCACTTTGGTGTATATTGAAAATCTTACTAATAATATGGGGAGGAAAACTCAAAGTAAAACTATTATTGTGTTCAATATGCTTGATGATATTCAGTAGGTACATAATTAAAATTTTCGCTGTGCTCCTATAGGTAAGTATGTAAAATGATCTATAGAACAAGGAATTGTAAGCTGCAAATTTGTGTTGACAAGGATGAGAAGAGGTAAACGGAATGACCGAATCTGTGTGTGTGGATTTACGGTATATGGAAGAATCAGAAGTATCATCTTTTTCTTTCGTCAGACAAGTCACAAGTTCCCCAGGGTTCTGTTCTTGGCCCACTCCTCTTCGTTGTTTATGATTGTGATCCTGCTCTTCATATAAAGTCCTGCAAGTCGTTTTATGCCGATGACACTGAAATGTATGAAAATGCCTTAGTTGAACATCAATTCCTTCAAGAAGACCTCAACTCGATTAGTCAGTGGTGTGAGGATTGGCTTTTACCTCTTAACGTCGATAAATTCGTCGTACTACATCAAGGAAGGAACAATCCATTCTACACGTACAGAAGAATAATAGATTTGGGAGTGACTATCAATACTGACCTAACTTAGTCCGAAACATATTATATCTACCTGCAAACGCGCCAACACACTGATATACCTCATCCGCAAAACGTTCTCCTATATAACATAATTCAAGTTCCATGAAACTCTACAAAACCTACGTTCGTCCAATTATGGAGTATGCAGGTCCGGTGTGGTGTCCACTTCTGGTGCGCGAAAAGAAATTGTTGGAAAATGTTCAGCGTCGAGCCACACGCGTATGATTTTTGGTTTGGTGAAGTGAGTCCAACCTATGGGTTGCGTGCAAGAACTGTCAGATGACCGACCCTGGAGGCACAACATTGAAACACAACCTCACTTTTCTTATTTGTTTACAGGTGATTGAAATAGTTTTTCACAATTATTTTGGCATACGAATCGTATTTTTCGGCTATTCATTAATTCACTCATGCCATCACATTGTACTGTTGTACAATGCACAAAAACTGCAACGGAATACAAAGGAATCCGATTGGTACATTATGATTTAAAAGTAAGTAGGTACCTACTATAGTCACTCACATATAGTTATCATTTTTGAAATTTGGTAATTCCTCTGATTTCTCATCGGAATTCCTTCTCCAATAGGAGCTGATAGTTATACTAATACTCGTGAAATTTCTAAAATAATGCAAGAAGATTGGATTCATGCAATCAAACGGGAGGACTGGTCTGACATGCTGACGAAATAAGATCAGTGTGTTGTAGACATTTTCAATCCATTAGCAGTATTAGCTTAATTGTATTGCAGAAGTGGCAGAAGGGATTTCAATAAGGAATGACAACATTTCATAATGAAAACTATGTGAGATTACTATTTACCTGAAGAATCATATTCCTTCGTCTCTCGCTGCATTCTTTGTGTATTGTACAACATTACAATGAGAAGGCATGCTTGAATTAATGAATAGCAAAAAACACGATTTGTATGCCAAAATATTGTAAAAAACGATTTCTTCCTCTGTAAACAAATAAAAAAAGTGAGGTTGTATTTCAATAAATCACAGAAGCAGAAGAGTGAGGTTGTGTTTCAATAATTAACCTCCAGGGTCAATCATCGTGCACGCGACCTATCCCGAAAGACTGAGGACGGCACAACTGAGAGCTTTTGACCAACGTCGACTCCGTGGGAACCTCATCATATCTTTCCGTATAGCTAAGTTTGATTATGCTAATCAGAAAGAACTTTTTGTTTTCAACAATGATTCGCGGTTACGTGGTCACACTCTCAAATTAAAAAAGGAGAAATTTGCCACAAGGCAGAGACAATATTTTTTAGTGAATCGTATTTTCGAAACATGAAATAACTTATCCAACGAGGTTGTGAATTCTGACTCAGTGATTAGTTTTAAGAACAAGATAGACATTTGTTTATTTGCTCAATTGTTTCTATGTATTTTTATTTCTTTTGCATGCATTGTATCAACTCATTGTTAATCCCTCGGTTAATCCCTTTAGTTTTTAGGTTTATATAGGAGTTCTGTCCTCTCAGCCTTTACTCATATGTAATAATAATACTAATAATTAGATGGTCACTCGCACTCTTGCTCAGTTACGCATGTCAAATGATTTTATGATTAAGTTCACCTTAAATGGAATTATTTATAAAATTAATCCAAACCTAACTTGTCCTGTATGTAACAGAAACCAAAATGAGACACTCATACACATGCTCTTCGATTGCCCAATATATACTGTTATGAATCAGAATATTCCCTGCCTTCAGAGTGTTGATTCATTGATTGTTGCACTTAAAAATATCACTATAACTCAAGCTAGAACTATTGCTACTTATATTTGGAATATTCTTAAGCTTCGTTCATTCATCCTTACCGAATAACATAATGAATATAGCTTGTTATGTTTATTACTATTATGTAATGCACATTATTATCATTAATTTGTATCTGTCTGTGATTCTTTTTTGTTACCTCTTAACTCTCACTCGAATTCATTGCTGTAAACAATATGTTTTCTATACGCAATTAAATATTATTATTATTATACTTATAATTAGGGATGCACCGGGAACTGTTTTCTGAAAAAGCCGGGTATCGGGTACCCGATTTTAAAGGTAGGCCGGGTAACGGATACCCGGCGGCCGGGTATTATCAACCAAATAAGTGCATTGAAGCTGTCGTGTACTTTCTATATTCCATCATATCTATCTCCTAATATCTATATTGCACTAAGCCACAATGCCGACGAACGTTATTCTTTGAAACATCAATAAAAACCATGCATAATCTCCGTTGGGATGGTGGCAAATAAACCGAGAACATTTTCCAAATTTAGCTTTGACAGCTAGGACCTTTTTGTCCGCACCAGCATCCACAATATCGAGCGAACGCTTATTTTCTGAAGCAGGAATGTCTTCGAGTCGACAAGAAACAGACTATTGCCAGAAAACGGAGAACAACTAATATTCCTTCATGACAATTTACCACTCCTTAATTTTGAATATTAGTTTTATCACGATTTTTTGTTTTGGGTTCTAGTGAGAATGTTATTTGTGTTATTAATATGTTTCTGTTCTCGAGCCTTTTAGTTTTTGTCTTGACCACCGTTTATTCCGGAAAAAATACCCGGCCGGGTATCCAAAGCGAAGCCGGGTACCGAGTACCCGGCCGGGTAACGGGTAATAGCCGGTACCCGGTACATCCCTACTAATAATCATTGTTCATATTGATAAGTAACTCCAAGAAGAGAAGATAATGGTTAACTGCAACTTCCATAGTGAAGTTTATAGCGGAGTGTAATGAATTTAGAAAATGAACAATTATATCAACATAACGGTACAGGAACATCGATTATAACGGCATACCAATGTTCAAGCTGTTAATTCAAAACTACAAGTTGGAAAACTTCTAATTTATTGTGGCCTATGTATGAATCAACCTGTATATAACAGCGCCTATTTCAAATGATTTATAATAATTCTTCCGTAATTGGATCAATCATATGATCCTTTCAAATAATACCAGTTCTCCAAATTATCCATCCCCGAGTTTTAGCAATGATTACAGTACTAGATACCAAATAAGACATCGATTTCATATAAAACAATAAATACATTCAGAGAAGTGCACAAAAAACGGCCAGGACTGTAACTTTTGAATTATTCGGGATAGGGTTTTGAAAATTAGTGGGCAGCTAGTATACCAAATTGCTCATCAATTGACGAATCAATTTTTGTTCTATCACTTCCGGTTTTACTGGAAACGATCCCAACTTTTGATTCTTTAATGGGACACCCTGTATTGTATTCCATAATCGGTTAGGGATTGTCATAACAAATTCATCCATACCGGGTTTGATAGGATTATTTCGAAGGATTACGCAGGTATTCGCGTTCTAATTTTCCATATGATCAATCAGTGTGACACAGTAAGAAGTTTTGTATTGCGAAGTCACACCCATTGAGCATATGGAAACTTCGAACGCAAATATCTTTGTAATTGTTTGAAATAAACCTATCAAACCCGGTATCGTTGAATTCGTCATGATAATCCCTAACCGATTATGCAATACAATACAGGGTGTCCTATTTAAACATCGAACGTTGGGGTCGTTTTCGCGGTGAAACTGGCAGTGATAGAAGAAATATAGTTTCATCAACTAATGAGCAATTTGATATACTTGCTACCCACCAATTTTCAAAACCCTATCTAGAATAATTCAAAAGTAACAATCCTGGCCGTTTTCTGTTCACTTCTTTGTACTTATATGCATTCATGAAATAAGAATGAACAACGGAAAAACTGAATTATTTTAGCCATGCGATGATTTCTCTTTTACCTATTCGGCCAGCCGACTTTGACCTTGGATTCATCGCTTTTCTATAGGATTTTAAAGCCCACAAACGGAAGAAATATCCACTTCATTTCGAGGATTTTTCTGCCAATAAGAGATGATGGGATTTCATTATGTATACAAAGTGATTGCGTTCCGATTAGCAATACTCCAGGCAATGACGGCTAAATAGCAAGTGAGCTGCCTGAATGTCTTGGCAGCTCACTTGATATTTAGCCGTCATTGCTCCAGGAATCTATAGAACTCGATTGAATACTGTCATCTCTATCTATAAACATCTGTGCTGACACTATTCTGAAACTTTTCGTTATCAAGATATAGGCCGTTGAAGTTAACATTGTTTTGAAGAAAATCTGGAATATTTCAATATCGTTTCCCTGAGAATTTGTAAATACACTAAGCGGTGTATCATCATAACAGTCCGATAGGGATATAGATGAAGATACAAATTCGTGATATACATAATTGATACAGATTTTTTCCAGTGTGCCACTTGCCAGATTACAATTCACCTCACACTACTAATTATTTATTGATATTTCGTTTGATTTGAAAGATATTTCATGATTGATGTAATTTAAAATTGTCATTTGAAGTTGTTTAGAATTATTGAATTCTAAACAATTTCATTACGTGGCCGCACAATCCTCTCTATTTATATGAATGATATCTACATAATCTACAGCAAAGCATGAACGGAAAACTTGAACTCGATACTGATGACAACACTGTACGGATGTTCGTTTTTTTCGGGGGCATGGCAAAGTCGGCTCGCCGAGTCAGTGAAACAAAAAACCTTCAAATTCATCGCATGGCCCTTCAGCTACATTTCTCAATTGTATTATTTATTACCTGAATTTGAGCAATCCTGATTATTCCTTCTGATTCTTAAAATTATTTGTATAATTCATTTTTATGTAATTTGAAATGTTAATTTGTTTAATGTTTATTCGAATTATTGAATTCTTGCAGGTTTCCATTTTTCAGTGACGGCTCGTCAGGGACGGCAGGGTCGGCCAGGCCATAGCAGAAAATTTGAGGAAGAAAGCTGAATCATTTGATGACTAAAATAATTTTTTGAAGCTGTTTTCAACATTCATCGTTTTTATTATGCTACTGATATGCCACTAGTATTTGAATTCCATGCACTGAAACATTTGGGTTAGCCACTATAAGGGGGGACCTGCCAAATACTGAACAATGATTTTTTTCTCAATTCAGTGCTAATTGTGTCATCGTTTTCAAATAATCCATCTCAGTTCTTGCCTTGTTTCACTTTTTGAGTAAACAAAGGCAACTTCCTCAAAATTTCCATTCAGAGGAATGAGCAGGTTATTGTGAATCACCTCGTATATTCTACACTAAACAACATTCCAATGATGAGTAAGAGTAGGACAGATGAGTAAGAATTCATTGATATATTACATATATATTTTGGAACTCTCAAAGTTTCTTCGCATGAAACTTCCATCTTGGTATATCACCCTGTATATTCTTTCTTACGTTTTTATTTCTGGAACTTCAAGGAAAGTTGCTGTCATTCAATCTCGAACATTATACAAGTTGATCAATGTGTTGTGCTCGGTCTTCCTGTAATAATAGCTATCAAATATTGTTGCCAAACACTCTGTATACGAACAGTATAAGATTTCATACAATAAAGGTCACAATAGCTCATCCAAGAGGAAACCTGTGAGATTTGAGCTAAAAATAAGAATATTTCTGGTCAGTAGTATAAATTATTTTACATTTTTCAAAAAAAATCTCTTTCTCGAAAATCTGGAAAGATGAGGAAAAAATTGCGAAACCATCTCGAGGAATATGCTCGAGAATTATGAAAATGAGCTCTGAAAAAATCTCAAAATTTTTCCATCAAATTGGGAGTATGTAGAGTTTTTCAATATTTTGCAGAGATTTGTTTGTCACCCTGTATAGCCAGAGGTTACTATGTATTTCCATCAGCGGTCTACCTGTCATATACCCAATGGATCAATCTTCAGAACAAATAAAACCGCATCCGAATAAGTGAAATTTTCGCGAAAATATTCAATATTGAATTTTGAGCAAAGATGTGCTTGATGCGGTTCGATTGATCAGCAGTTTAGTTCATTCGGGCTTCAGATTAAGCAGAAAAAATAAAGATAGTCATGTCGAGCGTAAGAGAGGTAGTATGATCTGATGATAAGCAATTTATCATCATTTCATTAAAAACAAAAAAATATGTTGACGAAATAGTTACTAGAGCAACATCTACCCTGGCACGAGCGATCGTCTATTCAACAGTCAAAATGTTGCATAAGAAGATTGAAATTAAAATGGATTATCATGTGATTAATTGAATCTTGCAGAGGTCTGCTACTGAGAATTGAACATCGAAGGGTCGTCTAGTTAAAAAAATACGTCGAAAAAAAAGTTCTAAACTCTAGTTTTTGTTTTTTTTTTCGAAAGTCGTCTTGTTTTGAAATGAATTTATTCCATACATTTGCATCATACTGATGTGATACATATCCGGGAAAGAAGTACTCACTTTTTTCCCACAGGAAAAAAGTAATTTATGAAAAGTGACATTTTATAACCTGCCAACAGAGATGAAATGCCAAACTTTTTTCCCGTCACAGAAAAAATGTTCTTTGAATTTCAAACTCCAGTTTTTTTTTACTTCGAGCTATTCAGCGTCTAGTTATCTTATTATCGAGTAATTCAATAAAAAATGAAGAAATACCTCATCTAACCGAGAGATCATAATATATAGATGACCGACCAAACCGTGTGAAAAATTGTAGATTTTCATTTGAAATAAAAAAATTGGTGGCAACATTTGGTACACCTGGTATATATGAAGAAATGAAAATATATCAGTTTGACTGAAAATGATCGATTAAAATAGCATGCCAATTTCAAATTATTCAACCCAACTGCTAGTTGAAAAATGTCTAATGTGTGACTACGTAAATCACCCTGTATTATGGCCTTTCTGAATTAATCTAGTGATGTTCCATGATTTCAGGTCCTACATTATGTATGATCACCCAACTATTTCTAATTTACGTGAATTACTGGCCTGTGATTGAATTGAATAAGTTTCTCAACTAAATTATATTGTTATCTGGGTAAAATATAGATCATCACTACGCTCACACAGTCGAAAGCAGAACATGGTGAATTTGTTGAAATTTCTTGTCCCGAAGGACTATTTTTCGTGGATGGATATATTCATGAAAGGTTTCTGCCTGAACTCACCAGAAACTAGAATTCTTCGTTCAATTTACAATATTCTTTCACCTCCTTTTTTTCTGATCATTTTATCAGTACCACTGATTTGCGAGCCCTTATTTATCATTTTAAGTGACGATAGTGCCGAACGAAAACTCTTGTCCATAGGCATATTCAGTTTGCATTTTTGTTGTATAGTTAGAATTCTCACTTGGTTGAAAAATGGAAACCAAATCGAAAAAATCATAAATGTCATCAAAAGGCCAACGTTTGAATTTGGGATATTTGATGTGAATGATGTCGACATTGCCAAAGGGAAGATAACTGATTTGAGAAACTGCGAAAAATATAGGTAAGAAGGTTTCTCTAAATGATGTGTACAAAATCTTAGCACATAGGTATTCCTGAGGTCAAAATAAGCCGATTAAAATCAACTCACCTAGGTCCGAAATTGCCCCGTTTCCGAGATACAGGGTGAAAAATTAAAAAAATAAATGAACGTTTTTCAACGTGTTACTTTAAAAAATTGGTAACCGGGGATTTTTTGGGAAGTGAAACCTGAATACGTATACTTTTTCACTGCGGCCATTAGAGGGCTCTTCACAATGCACTTCTTAGGTTCAGATCGGCCATAACTTTTTTATCCCTGTAGTTTTTCACTTTTATTATAGAAGAAATTAGAAAAAAATTGATAATTTGGATACATTAGAAATAATTCACTTGCTGTAATATTTTTATTTAATGTACAAATTAACTTAAGTTACTTACTTACTTACTTACTTACTTTTACCTTGAATTTTTATACAGGGTGTTTCAAAAAAACCTAACCTCTCTGCTAGGGTAGGTAGAACATTGCAAAATAAGTTGGGTTTGCTCAGAAAAAAAATGTCGTAACGCCATATCCGTTTTCAAGATACAAGGTGCGCTTCAAGCGATAAAAAAAAAACCGGCAAAATTGTGATGAAATTTTGTATGGATGTTTCTTGGAATCTGACACATTGCATGCATTTATTTTTATATCTGACTCTCATAGAGGGCGCTAGTTACACGATTCGTACCGAGTAGTTTTGAACATAACTTTTGTTGGAGGTTAGATTTTTCAATCCAAATTTGATGTGAACTTGAACATCATTCAATTTCACACCAAAAAGGTACTCTTGGTAAAACTCGATACTGTTTTCCGTTTTCGGAATATTTGGATTTGAAAATGATGAAGTGGTGACTGTTGCTGGTATAAAGCTATGTACATATTAGAGTGAGTATCATAAAAAATTATCACCTATTTATTGAAAACCGAATACAACAATACATTTCTGATGCAAAAGTCATTGATTTAACAATGAATCACAAGGATAACATCGAAACAGATTTGAATAAGAACATGGATTACACAGTTTTGTTTTGTTTTATCTTGAACAGAAAGTCTATGCTACATAGATAAATTCACGTCAAGAGTTGTGAGACATAATTGAACATCACTTAAATGACCTAACAGCTGATCCTCAACTGTTCAGAAGAATAATACATTCTATTCCTCGAAACGTAGGACATTTTGAACACTTACTCTAACTTTTTTTTTTTTTTCGAAGAATAGAATTTTATTTTATTCCATAACAAACAAAAAAAATTACATATTATACATTACTAATATTAAAATCGTTCAAATTACGAGGATTACACCTAAGCATAAGTATATGCTTGTATTGTGCCCAATCCCTAAATTTGAAACGAATGCATTTCATCGAGTATCTAGAATCTAGATACTAGATATTAGACAACAGAAATGTGGTCAATGGAATGAGTAGAGGACGGAGGTAACTGATTCAATATTTCATGTTTCTAGTCAAATATCTCTTAATTTTCTACTTATGATTCTTTGTTCCATCAATAACTTCAGCACAAGAATGATTTTATTGTTTTCGAACCTGAATAAATATGTAATTGAACTCAAAATAAAATTCATTTTATACCAGCATCATTACTACTCCATTATTTTCAAATCGAAATATTCCGAAAACGGAACATAGTATCGAGTTGCACCAGGAGTACCTTTTTGGTGTAAAATTGAATGATGTTCAAGTTCATATATCATATTTGGATTGAAAAATCTAACCTCAAAAAAGTTATTTTCAAAACTACTCGGTACGAACCGTGTAACTAGCGCCCTCTATGAGAGTCAGATATGAAAACAAATTCATGCGATGCGTCAGATTTCAAGAAACATTCATACCAAATTTTATTACAATGTTGCCAGTAGTTTCGGAATAATCGTGAAAAATATTTAAAAAAATAATTTTTTCAACACCTTGTATCATGAAAACGGATGCCTTTACGACATTTTTTCACAGAGCAAACCCAACTTATTTTGCAATGCTCTACCTACCCTAGCAATAAGGGGGTTAGGTTTTTTGAAACACCCTGTATAACTTACTTTGTATTCGCATTTCCTGACAAAAACTAGGACTGGAATTTATTTGACTTATAAGTACGAATAAAATGAGACATCTGAGTCCGGCTTGGACACACAAGCACAAGCCAAGTACGGTACTTATATAATATTATATTTTCGGAAAATATCGTTTACGCATGAGAAAGAGGGTTTTTTTCTCAAATGAATCTAACCACGGCTTAGATGAACATTTTTCAAAGGAAGTTTATTTTTCGAAAAATATCCTCATTGCATAAGAAAAGGGGTTATTTTCTCTAAACAATTTAACCGAACTCTGCCCAAATGAACATTATCCCTATATACAGGGTGTCCCAAAATTAGCCTGCCAAACTTCACCAGCAGCTTCTACTACCAAAAATAGAAAGAAAACTTTCCATGAACATGAGTCGAGAAATGTCTCCAAAGGGAGCTACGGCCCCCTGAAAGGGGGCTCCTGAAGATTATATTTCTTGAGTATTTCCAACACCCCATGTGAGAAAAAGATGCAATTTGGTACAAGAACAAAACTTTCCATGCCTAATACAGTAAGGTTGAAATCACTTCGAAATTCTAATCAGGAGTGTATAATACACGGTGGAAATGCATTGTATCTCGGATTATAAAAAAGTAGTCGAGATTTCGCGCTCGAGTTGCAAACAACATTTTTTGTACAAACGTCAAAAAATATAGTTTTAAAGTAAAAATATGCTTAGCTTGATATAAAAAATAGTGTTGCTTGAAAGGCCTCCCCCTATCCTCCCTAGGTACGCACGATGTTCCACGAACATAATAGGAATTTCCTTTCGTGCGCTCCAAGAGATGAAACAAAGTTTTTGTTGGATATCCACGAATGAATGATTTCGTGGATGTTTGCTCGATTAAGGACCATAAAGTTGAAATATAAATACCTCATATATTTTACATAACAATGCGCGAAGTAGGGGTACTTCGCGCACTGTTTTACTTCGCGCATTGTTTTGTGCAAGGTATCATGGTAACGTAGGAAACTGAAAAAAAGTGTCACTTCGCAATTTGTTATCAATGCGCGAACCTTGTCATTTTTTGACGTTTGTAGAAAAAATATTGTTACATCTCAGATATTATGCATACCATTGCAATGAGGCGTAGCAGGAATGAAAAAAAAATGCACGAAAAGTTAAGTAGTTTTTTCATAATATTTCATTAATTTTTCGCGCTTTTATGAGATTGTTTGGTGAGAAGAAGGTACTTGATTTTTTAATAGGCACTATAATTTGGAAATAGGCAACGTTTTGCATAAGATGTCAGTGCATCAATATTTTTAAATCGATTTCACTCGAGAATGATACATCTGATCGATGCGGAACACGAGCATTTTTTTTGAGAAATGGTGTGGATTTTCATAATCAGAGATCAAATTGTCAAAAACTATGCACACGAAAAAGTTTGAGCAATATTTAATGTAGTTGCACCTTGTATTATACATTCCTGAATGAAACTCTGGAATAATTTTTTCGGCATGGAAAGTTTATTACTTGTGCTAAATTGCATCATTTCATCACGTGGCGTTTCGGAAATATTCAAGAAATATCATCTTCAGGAGCCCCCTTTCGGGGGGCCGTAGCTCCCTTAGGAGACATTTCTCGACTCTTGTTCATTGAAACTTTTCTTCCTATTATTGGCCGAAGAAGCCGCTGGTGAAGTTTGGCAGGCTAATTTTGGAACACCCTGTATATACAGGGTGGGGAATCGTATACGACACGGTCCCTACGTGGAAAACCATACAATATTTTACAATTATTTCCAACTGGCTGGATAGAGAATTCATTCATGTACAATTTCAAATTATTTCGAGAAGAGATACATATCGAAGCGACACCCGCCTCCAGGCATCTTTTTGCAGGCATCTTCATCATTTTTTGAAGTAATCAAATATCCGTCAGTCTAATTCTGTGATTTGATTTGAAAAATTGTGAATTCAGTAGTGTTGTGGTTTTAGTAATTTTCGTAACCGCGAAGTCGAATGGAAGATAAAAGGTATTGCAGTTTTTTCTCGGGGACGGCTTTCTTGGCTTATTTTTCGGAACTATATAGCACAACAAAAGCCATCAACAGTATGTATATATGTGATATACTGGGTGACAGAAAAAGTACATTGCATAGTGCCACACAATAGAGGATACTAAAATAAGAAAAAAAATGTTCCCATGAACACGGGCCCGGAAAAAAGTGCTTACTTTCTTCCCTTGGGAATAAAGTAATTAATTAAAAAGTGAAATTTTATAACCTATCAACAGAGATGAAATTCCAAAATTTTTACCCGTCACAGAAAAAAATCCTTTGAAGATTTCACAAAAAATTTTCCCCATTTCATTTCAATAAAACCATACGGAACCGTTTTCAAAACGATGTTTCTCTCTGAAAGAATAATCATATTGATGGTTATTCCCACCTGTCCAAATTTGAAAGTGTCTCCATGAATCACTTAGACAGCATAAAATACTTCATTTTTAACTTGAACGATTCATAGTTCAGTACTCTGATTTGATCTGGTATATGATTGTAGAGCTTCAAGTTCAGTGAGTTTTTCTGTGACTTTGTCAATCTGTATCTTGGCTGAATGAGATGCTCTGCATTTCTCGTGTGATAATCTCAAACTCGTCCTTAACGAGGATCAACTCCTGAAATTATATTATGCCCAAATAGATTCCAGACTAAGATACGGGGTGCGCTTCTGGGGCCTATCCACCTCATCTTCAGATGTTTTCATTGCGCAGAAACGCATTATACGTACTCTAGTTGGAATATCGACACGCTCATCCTGTAGAGACCACTTCAAAAATCTTAAAATCCTCACGCTACCATCACTGTTAATTTTTGAATTCTGCATATACGTATATAAAAATCGTAGTAACTTCACACTGAACGATTCCAGGTACGAATACAATACACGCCAAAAAGATCACTATTACATTCCTTTCAGTTATACAAAAATTCATTATAATTCTACTAATGCAATGGCTCCTCGGATTTACAATTCATTGCCAGATGAAATAAAAAAGTGTGAAACACTCTATTGTTTCAAAAAAAAATTGAAGGACTTTCTAGTGACAGAATGTTTCTATTCTGTAGCGGAATATTTACAAATGTAAAATGTCATCTCCCTATTTTTGTTCTTGGTTTTTAGATGTAACTCTTTAGTCTCTTTAGTCTTAAGTTATTTGTGTGTTTACTTTTGTTCTATTTTAGTCACCTGTGTTGACGAATCCAATACAATTTTCAATTGTCGAATGGAAAATAAAAATATTATTATTATTATTATTATTATTATTATTATGAACATCCAGATGCCTAGAGATGGTAAGGGTAATATACCTATTTTTATGAAAAGTGGTTCACAGTGGTCTCTGAACTCTGCGTTCATCATAATTCTGATCACCTTTTTCTGTTGCTTGAAAATTTTGATAGCATGAGAGGGGTTACCCCATAGGATTATACCATAGTTTATGTTTGAGTGGAACATTCAACCTAAAACTGTCTGTGCTGAAAAAACTTAAGTCAAACATAAAATCTCTTAACAATTACAGGAAAGGTAATTACGATGCTTTAAATTTTGAAATCTCTAATATCGATTGGGTTGATATCTTTCAGAGGATTTCAACCGTGGATGATTGCATAGAAGTATTCTATGAAAAAATTTATAATCTCATTGAAAAATTCATACCCAAAAAAAGAGTTTTCAGTGATTTTCCATCGTACTTCACCCAAAATACACTGAAATTAATAACAGAAAAAAATAAAGCCCATAAAAAATGGAAATCTTTGAATTCTCCAGCAGATTACTTGTTGTTTCGTCAATTACGACGCAGAACCAAGCGAATGATAAATAAAGACTACAAAAATTTTATCAATACTGTCCAAAACGATATACCAAATAATACAAAAAAATTTTGGCAATTCGTATCCGCAAAAAATAGAAATGATAGTCTACCCAATTCAATGAAACTAGATGATCAATCCGCAGACGGTGCTGCAGTTTGTGACCTTTTCTCTAAATTTTTCAGAAGTGTATTTCAACCTTACGATCAAACATTACAAGTCTTTTCGAAAACAGACAAGTGCCTGATTAACAAAATCTACGTTACAGAAAATGAAGTTCACGACATTCTTTGCAAGCTCGATGAAAATAAAGGCTGTGGTCCTGATGGTATTCCATCATTTTTTATCAAAAACTGTGCATCCAGTTTATATGTTCCCCTTACCATTATATTCAACAGATCCTTTGACGAATGCACATTTCCGAAAAAATGGAAAGAGGCATACGTAGTTCCGATTTTCAAAAATGGTGAAAAATGTTCCATAAGTAATTACCGACCGATTTGCAAAATAAATATACTAAGTAAATTACTTGAACTAATTGTACACAAAATGCTAATTTATAAAGTTAAAGAATGTATCATTCCTGAACAACATGGTTTCATTCCGAAAAGGTCCATTGAAACTAACCTCACGTTATACAATGAATTTATTTTATCTGCAATGGATTGCCAAACCCAAGTGGATGCCGTGTATACGGATTTCAGCAAAGCTTTCGACAAAATTAATCACAACATATTGATGTCAAAATTGTCTGAGATTGGTGTACACGGTGATCTGCTCCGTTGGTTTGCTTCATATATATTTAATCGGTCACAAATTGTTATAGCTAATGGATATGAATCTAATTCTTATATTGTCACTTCAGGTGTGCCACAAGGATCACATTTAGGGCCCCTACTTTTTCTGATTTATTTAAATGACATCACGTCATCATTTGAAACTTGTAAATTTCTACTTTTTGCGGACGATTTGAAAATATTTGCATCTGTCAAAAGTCCAGTCGATAACCTTTTAATTCAACGTGACCTAGATCGCTTGTATGATTATTGTATCGTAAATAAAATATTTCTCAATTTGAACAAATGTTTTTTCATCTCGTTTACTAAAAATATCAATATATTCTCATACGATTATAATTTCAATAACACCATTTTGAAGAAAGTGGATAAAATCAAAGATCTTGGTGTCGTTTTCGACAGAAAGATGACATTCTCAGAACATATCGATTATGTTGTAACGAAAAGTAACAAAACCTTAGGATTCATATTAAGACAAAGTAAAAACTTCAATTCCATTCAAGCATTAAAAGCATTATTTTATTCTTATGTCTACAGCAGACTTAATTACGCAACGGTTGTGTGGAATCCTCAGTATGCTGTGCATAAGAACAGATTAGAGTTGATTCAAAACAAATTTTTGAGATTTATGGACTACAAGGTTAATGGTACTTATAATCACTTGGCAAGCACATGTAGACTTAGGGAACAGTTTCAGTTCTATTCATTAGAGGCTCGTCGAGAACAATCTGATATATTCTTTTTGTATAAAGTTTTAAATAATTTATCTGACGCTCCAGATCTATTGTCAAAAATCTCAATTCATGTCCCTTCACGTTTTCTCAGACCTAACAATACTTTATTTTCTGTATCATTTTGTCATACAAACGCAGGAGAAAATTCACCACTACATAGAATGAAAAATCTGTACAATCGAAAGTTGTTTTCTGTAGATATTTTTCAATCCTCACTGAATGTTTTCAAAAAAAAAATCAGATACATATACAATTCTCACAGTGCATAGAATATTCAGCAAATTGTAGTCATTTCAATGATAAATCTTATTTACTTCATTATCAAATTTTTCAAACTTATTTTAGTTTTTGGGTTATTAATTTATATGTACACCATGAAACTATGTAATAATTGTGGATAACAATCTGGACCTTGGGGTCTGTCGTTATCCTATTTGATTTTCAATAAATAAATAAATAAATAAAACATGGCGAAGTATGCACTTCTCAGGGCCTCGATGTTCAAGATTCTTTTGAGTTGTCTAAGCGCAAAAATGCACCTAGAAAGTTTACTATTTAACTCTTCAATATGGTCTGACCAGGATAGGTTTTCGTCCAGAATTATACCAAGCAATTTTCCATTTTGATAATCGGCGGTGGTGTTATTTCTAGAGAAAGTAATTTTTTTTGTCTTCTCTCCATTTAATTTCAATTGATTAGCTGTAAACCATCGCGAAGCTTGAGTGCTTCGTCTTTATTGTTCAAGAGATTCTCGATATCTCTACTAGTTGACACTAAGGAAGTATCGTCTGCGAAAAGAACACATTTACCAGGTGACATATATTTACCAAAATCATTCACATATATCAAGAACAATATTGGCCCCAATAGAGATCCTTGGGGGACACCATGTTTGACCTTTCTGATGCTAGAAAATGTATCGTTCACATACACCGATCGAGTTGTGCGTTACAAGTAAAGACACGCTGTACCTATACATATCTTTTCACGTACCAATTGTTTCAGGTCTCCAATTTCAGCTTACCAAGAAGAAATCAAGCACAAAACTTCCCTCCAGTGCTCCTTGGGGTATTTGAGCTTCTTCGCTTACCTTAACATCAATTTTGTCTCGTCATACACTATGAACTATTATGAAGATACCTATGAAAAGTTCAATCCGTACTTGAACAAGACTTCAGTATACCGAGATTTCGTATACCCTATGTGGCTTCCTTTCGATTATTCTGTATCCGATGGGCATTACTTTTTGACTTTCATGTATCAACCAATAGGGTATTATGTGCTAGTAGGAGGATTTCTCAGTAAGTACTACACTGACAATTCCACGACGTATAAGTATTTTTTGCTATAACAGGGTGTATCTAAATAACAACGGATTATGAAAATATTGAAATTTATATTGAAATATATTTTGCTTAAAGATTTTTGAAATTAATTACAATCTCGAAAACGGCTTTAGATAGGTAAAGGAAAATATTAAACAAAATTGATGAGAAATAAACTTACATTCAGAAAATGGAATAATATATAGGGTGTCCCTTTGAAATAATCAAGTTGCTACTACTTTCTGATACGGCAGCACTATATTGATGAAAATATTTCAGAAGTTCCCCAGATACTTCTAATACACTGTCACCGTGAATCACCCTGTATATAAAAACTAGGTGACCACGTTCAGAAATTAACTGATTATTATATGTCCAATTATTGTTTTTTAGAAGATCCACGAACGCGCCTAACTATCTGGAGATCAAGTAGATCAAAAGAGGAAAATAAATTTATTATCATTTTCAGTTATATGAAATAGTAATTTTCCTAACAAGTGCGGAAAGTGATAATTTCCCACACGCGAACGTCGTTGACCCGAACGACGCGAAGCGGAGTTCGGACAAGCAGTCGAGTGCGGGAACGACACTTTCCGTTGTATTGAGTTCATTGCTTTCCGCATGATCGAGTTAGGAACAATATTTTCTCTACAGGCGTAGGAAATTGATTGATTTGTTCAAAAATACTTCTTCTTCATTTGGTGTCTTCACTTTTTCACTATTCTGTAGTGCTCCTAGTGTGGGAAAACTTTTCGCACTACTGCGGGAAAATGACACTTCCCAAACTAAATTGCGTGCGGGTATAGGATGAATCACGCACGCTTGTAGAAAAAAAAATTGTTTTAGTTTTTATAGACCCTTCGAAAAAAATTGCAGGGTCTTAACAGTATGAAATGAAACAATACAGTGATAATTTCATTTTTCTGTTCTAGCTTTGGACTGGTTATTCCTCAATATTATCACACATTTGAGAAGCCAAGTAACGGTTATAGCATTCGCCTTGACCCAAGTGGATTGCAATATTCCAGGGAAAAGAAGTTTCAAGTCGGACAATGTCCAGGAAATGAGGATAGTCAAGTGCATCCAAGAACTTGATGTAATATTAGGGTAAATAATGGATTTCATCAAATCATTGTCTAACAGTCGAACTCTTCGTCTTGGAAGCATGCAAACATTTGTCACTGGATTTGATCTAGACATGCCATTTCGGCTTGCAGAGCCTACTCAGTTGCACTAGGCCAGCTGAATATCTATTCAGAAAGGGAACTCAAATTGTGGAGCAGGGAGATCTAACCTTCAGTACAAGTAGATTGTTCGAACAACTAGAACTAGAGGTATCTCTGCGAATAAGTCGAACGAAGACCCCTACGTCTGTGCTACAGTGCGACAAAATATCACATCTCTGCAAACTATACGAACACCTAGAAATCTCAATATTTATGTTGTACTGACAAATTATGAGAAACCGTACTTCGTACTATCACCATTGTTGGGCTCTCTTAGTTATTTATTACCTTCACTATACATGTTATCAAATTATCTTTTCTGTTTCAGCCTGGCAGAGAAACTGGACAGTTTGATAACTGTGGCGGTTTTTTCCACCTTCTCATCTTCATTATTAATTCTTTGTTGTTTGTCCTATCTAGCTACGGTGGTAAGTAAGGAAAATAATATTAAATTTTCTCGATTTCTCTCAATTTATTGATTAGAATTTAACAGGACCCCGCACCATTTACATTTGAATTTTGTCTACGGTGGAATGTTGTGAAAATCTAGGGTAAGATAGATTGAATCATGCTGAACAAGAAATGTCATTTGGTACAAGGCCTATTATGTCCGTTAAAAAAGTTATGAGCTGTTGGAGCCAAGCAAGATAACCTCTACCTATACTAGAACAAAAGAAATTCTAGACGAGCTTTGTATCAATATTTTATGGATTTATGTATGAGTGTGAAAACTGTTAACGATAACAAATCTGAATTCTGTTGGATGTTTGAGTAACCTTTACTGTTTTAATTTATTTTTTAGAGTTTAGTGACTTCTTAGCGCAGTTAGGTTATCTGAGCTTATTCAATTTGGCTCATTTTGTTTCCAATGTGCCTAAAATAATATTCATCATTTCAGCATTAGCATTACCTTTGGCTTGCAAGAAGTGTTGAGGTCGATGGTCACCTCTGATTGTCCTGATTAGTTCTTGGTATACCCACATGGATACCATGGATACAGGCACGATACAGGATTATGACAATTCCCTGTAACTTCATCTATCAAACTCTATTAGTGGTTTAGTCTGTCTACTATAGGAAAGCTTGTAACAAATGCTGAAATCCACAGTTATCCTACTATGGCTTCAAATGAACTTAGACCTCTCAAATACAGACTATCAGTCTCTCAGCAAAACTCCTTGCAAATACACTTATTTAGCAAACTACCAGCGCAAATTGGAATACTAAGATTCAACCAATTCAAAATATGCATGAAAAATTATCTGTTGGATCGATGTTTTTACTCTTTTGAAGAATTTAGCAATTCAAATGTTGACTCGATGATACTCACCCCAAACACTTTTTGAATTCAAAATAACATTCATATCTGTTGTTTTTTTTTCTCTCTCTCTCAATGTGTATATTTTTTTATATATATTTGTCGTATCTGTTAGTCTAAACCTATCCATTTGTATTAATTATCTTATGAATGTGATTTTTACAATAATTCTAAAACATCTGCTTTGGTAAATATTGATATTCATCCTTAATATTTCAATATTCATTCTCTGGAACCTAGGACTTGCTACAAATGTTATATGTTACATATCGTGGTCAAATAAAGGTCTATCAATCTATCAACTGCCCATAGACCATGGACATCTTGAGAAATTCACCTCTAGCGTGATTAGATTCAGGATTGAGCTCGATCACGCGGAAGTTAAAAAAATATTCTCATCCATCGATCGATGGAAACGTCTGCCAATGAATGACCCATTATGAGCACTTCTGGGAAAATGCTGGAAGTTCATTCCTTGCGTGGAGCTGGACATCAGAGGACTAGGATAAAAAAAACTTTCATACATCGATGGGCTCGTTCGCCCATCAATGATCCATAACGAGCAATTTTTAGCAAATGCGTAGTCTGGACACCCGTATATTCAGAAAAACTAACATCGATCGATGTGCCTTGACCGCTCACGGATGGACCTTCATGTGCAGTTTTTGGATAAAATACAGACAGTAAATTCTCGCGTAATTTTTGCATAGCCTGGACATTTACCGGTCCAAGAAAAGCATTCATTGATGGACATGGACACCCATGGGCAGTTTCCAAAAAGTCTGGAAACTAAAGTATACTCATCTATAGACGATGAAGCAGAGGCTAGTGTAAGAGTCTTACAAGATTTGGAACATCAATGGCTACATTTTTATATCTATCGCTGATTAAGGACTTAAACAATTCAATAACCGCTTGGTATTTTGCGACTTTTCACACCTTCTAGTTTGTAGTTGAAAGTTTAAGTTTGTGGTCACAACTCCCTTTACCGATGGCTCCAAAACTTCGGAAGGCGTCGGAGCCGGAACATACGGGATGAACCCAGTAGTGAAACGCTCATTCAGTATGGGTAAACTAGCTACAGTATTCCAGGCAGAGTTATACGCCATTGAAATGTGTGCAAGGGAGCTGGAAAATCGAAACCACACACGAAAAGCAATAAAGATATTTTCAGATAGTCAAGCAGCACTGAAAGCACTTGAATCCAACTGCTTCAAATCCAGAGCAGTTTGGAACTGCAGAGAAACCTTAAACCGACTGGCACAACACAATAACGATAACCTAGCCTGGTAGCAAAAGGAGAGGGGCGAAACATCGATCACTGGGCAAGAACCGGTAATCGGTATAGCATATAGCATTGCCAATGCCAAGAATGTTATAACATCCTGGGCCGACAACAAAAGACTCGAGTATTGGCGTATAGTCTACCGGGCCTAGCCCATTCCAGAGCATTCATTGCTTGTACAAGGAACAAACAGGACTCTGCCAAAGTACTAGAACTCAGTTGAGCACATCCCAGAGTTATATTAGTAGGTTTGCTTGGCCACTGCAAACTCAAATACCACATGTACAGAATCAAAATCAAAGAGTGCCGTCTATGCATGGAGGAAGATGAAACGGCTAGACACATTTTATGTACATGCCCTGCAGCGCCCAGAATCAGATTTTCGACATTTGGCAATACAACAGTAGGGCCAGAAAACCTGATAAATTATTCTCCCAACGTACTCCTTAATTTCGTCAAGACATTAGATTTACCTACTGGGAGAAATATAACCATAGGGTGAGCCACAATAGGCCATTGGCCGCAGTGGAGGGCCTAACATGGGTCCACTCAAGTTTAGACCTAACCTAACTTAACAACTTCCTACTCATTGCTCGAGTTTCTAGTGTTTTCTTCGATACGCTCAAGTGGTTGTCATTCTGTTTTCGTCGAATTTTCATCATCAGTTTGTCTAGCAGTATAATGGCTGTTCCGCAGTTTTTGCGAGTTTCTAGTGATTCTTCGTATCAGCTGAGACTATTGGTGAAGGGTCTTCATGGTGTTTTTAGCGAAAAGTGTCGAGGGGGTAAAGTGACACTTGTGGCCTCGAAGGGTCACGATCAAGGAGCTTAGTTAGTTTTTGCCCGTCTGAGTGTAAAAGTTAATTTTAGGCCCGCATTTTCGGGCATAAAGTGTCACCTTTTGGCCTGCGGACATAAAAGTTCAACTTCACACCCGGGTAGGGCGCTGTCCTGGATACGAACTCGACACACGTTTTAGGTTCAAGAGAGGTCTATGCCTCTATTCTAAAACGTATCTCTCATGTCATCGAGAAAAAAAAACTCGGGAAATATCAATAACTATTTCAACACATACGGCTAAATTTAAAAAAATAGCGGAATCACTATTACAAGGTTTAGATGGTGAGGTGTGTTTTCTGAATGACATTTTAATAACAGGAAAAGATAGGAATGAACATTTGCTATGGTTAGAGAATGTGTTGCTTATATTACAGCAATCGGGTTTGAAAGTTTCAATAGATACGTGTGGTTTTTTTCAAATCAAATTTCATATTTGGGACATGTAATTGATAAATCTGGCCTCCATACTAGTCAGGATGAAATTGCAGGAATAATAGATGCTCCCAAGCCACAGAGTATCACTGAACTGGAATCTTCTTGGGTTGATAAATTATTGTAGTAAACTTATATCGAATTTATTTATCAGAATCACTGGTCAGAAAACTGTGAAGCGGCATTTAATCGAATCAAAAAACTTTTGGTACAAGTTCCAATTTTATTTCATTCCAATCACGATTTGCCAATAAGATGGATGTATATGGCATATGCTTCTCGCACATTATCGAATTCTGAAGAAGAAAATGTTCACAAATGGAGAAAAAAGAATAATTCTTGATTTATGTAAATTTAATCAATATCTTTATCACAAGAAATGCACTTTATTGAAGAAGCGTCTAGCTAGACCAGCGAATCTTTCAAACATCGAGGTCAAGTGACGTCACCCACAGCACAAGATAATTCTTCCTCCTTCATATTGAGAAACTACGCTACACTACGAGTAAAGCGATAGCTTAGTGGTATGTGTATTTGACTTCCACGTTGCTGACTGGGGTTCAATACCTGCGAGGCGTCAGTTTTTTTTAAATTTTTTTCACTCAATTGATTCCTCAAAAATATTCTGTTTATAGAAAAGGATCATTTAGGACACGTTAGGCTGAAAGTACTTTTCTTTTTCATGCAGAAGAGATATTTTCATTCCTCATATTACCTTATTAGTAGTATAAACACGGATAACCTTCTGATAACCTTGAGATTTGAAAGATTCGCATTAATGGTTTCGATTTTTATTCCAAAAAAAAGGATACCTCAATATTCTGCAGATAGATTGAGAATATGGGCAATGATTATTATTGCGAATTATCAATATGAACTCGAATATGCCAAATCAGAGGAAAATTGAGCTGATGTTTCATCTCGATTACCAGTGATTTCTATATGAAGTGTCATGGACAGATTTGAATTTGAATTTTGTGGATTATCCTTCTAGCAACAATGATTTCTATTGCATATATGAATGATAATGCATGGTAAAGTTTACAGAATATATTAGTATATTCTCTAAACTACTGTGATAATGGTTACAAATTGTTTTTTTTTTCAGTTGAGTGCTTCGTTTCAAATATCTCTTTATGCATCAATATTTGGTGTTACTTTGATCGAAAATTTTGTTGTCTGTTGGTTTTGTCAAGAATTCACATCAGAGGTAAGGGATAAGCATAATATATACCATATTATTCACAACCATTGCTTCCAAAGTACGTCGATTATGAACGAAAAAAATCGATATTCATGGAGAAACTATCTCAAAATTGAAATGAAAGAGAATGTGTCTAATTTTTTGATAGATATTATTGAATAAGTTGATGAATTGTATATGTCATTTGTACGATGAGATCAGACAGAGTATGGAAAAATTCTGAATTGAGGAAACTCAATCACAAATCTATGGATACTGGATAGAGGTTATGTGAACAAAAATTTTCATCGTTCACGTTTCAATCTCTCGATTGAGAATATTCCTTTTCAAAAACTATACTCACTTGATCAAGGAAGTCAATGCTTGTCAACTGCCAGAGATATATCTCATTTGTGAATATACAGTGTTGTTTTTATATTGCAAGGGATCTGTCATTCTATCATTATAAAAACGTCATTCTTTAGGTCGATGAGATATCGAACATGACGAAAAAAAAAATGTCAAAATGACGTCCACATTGCGTCGAATTGAGGTAAACCGTTCATCGAATTGCCGTCAACTATAATGGTCGAATTGACGACTCCTGAACGTCAAATTAACGTGTCATAAACGTCGTATTGAAGTCACTTGAATGACCCAATGGGCGTCGAAATATCACACGTCGAAATAACATTACAAAATGACGTCTTCTGCCTGTGACATAATCATGCCATCCTATACCGTCATTATGACGTCATTCATTAGATCGAATAGACGTCCAGTGTGACGAAAAATGTATGTCAAAATGACGTCAGTATGCTACCTGGGTCGTTATACAGACTGTCACAAGATCAGAAAAGATGATTTGAGAATTTCCCTGTATATTCAAATAACTATTTTTGTTACAGTTCTTTATTGTTTTGAGGAATGTTTACGATCTTGACTGGTTGCGCTACTCAACGAGTTTGAGAAGAAAATTGGTTATTTTGATGACAAGACTTCAAAAACCGCCAACCTTCACTTTGCTACGATGGTCTAATATCGACATGCTTTTATTCATAAAAGTGAGTAAAAGTTATAAATATCTATGGCATTATTTATATGTATATATTTTGAATTCTCATTATTTTCAGGTTGTGCGACTGGCATCCTCATTCTATACATTGTTATCAAACATCAATGGAAAGTAATGGACATAATAATATGATAAATGCATTGAACGATTAAATAAACACTTCATCATTATAACATTTACTGATCTTATATTTCCGCAAAATCCTTATAAAAAATTGTGGATTGTGGGTGGGTTGTTGAATATTAGCAACTATATTAGCGAGTATTGTTGATCACAAAGAGCGAATCCACCGACATCATGGCCAAATGTGAAATCGAATTTGTATTCATAAAACCAGGACCATGATATAATGAGTACAATATACATGTAGAATAAATATGTAGAGTGTAGAGAGATATGTAGAGAAGGAATAAATTGGTAGCCCTACAGAAGATCAAGTCTGTGCGTAGGGAGTAGAAGATACAAACACGTTCTATACAGTGTGTCCATTTAGTGCGTAATTCTTCGATATCTCGAAATCCATTATCACTAGAGAAAAAATGTTGGAAACAAATTTCTTCCGTTATTGAAGGTTCCATTTCAAAAATATTTTCAACAATACTGGGTGTTTTATAAAAGCGGGAGGACTCGGAGACGAGTTTTTTTAAATAGAACACCCAGTATTTTTTATTCAAAATTCATTCCACTACGGTTTAGCTCTATATCGCTGTGGAGAAAATTGGATTCGGTTGAGGCGTTGTCAAGTTATAATTGATAAACCCATTTTTACTACTATTGAAGGGTCATGTTGAATTGGGTATGGTATATTCATTTATTAAAATTATGAGAAGATTTTTGGCATACAGTAGTAGCAAGGTCTCACGTACACCAATCCAGTAATTTTGCGAGATTATCCTTCACAGGGTGCTAAAATTTACACTCTGAATATTGTAAGATTCAGGCGACGTTCACTAGAATTTTTCAAATGGAACACCCTGTATTTTTCATCACAGATTTATTTCGACATCATTCGCCTTTTCATCGCTGAAAAAAAATTGAAATCGGTTGCGGGGTTTTCAAGTTATAAGTAATTTCCTTATGTTCATCACTATCTATCAGGGCAACTTATGAGACATGGTTCCTTTATTTGATTTGATTGTGGAAATATTGCTTGCCACATGACATTCGAGGTTCTACATAGATCATTCAGGTATCTTTGCGATATAAGCATTGTCAAAATTTGAAATATTCCGTAATCTTGTTACTTATGATTTAAATAATATGTACCTATGTGAAACAAACATGCCAAAAGCAAAACGCCTGCCTTTAAAACAACTTCTACAATACAAACAATGGAGATTTGAATTGCGAGAATAAGGACAATTTTTGGAAATTTGGACCACTTTTATTGTCGTTATTCCCACATACCAAATCTCCATCAAACTTGAAGGAGGCAAACTCTACATAATGATACAAATAATATTTCTTTACCACGCGAGTTTCGGGATGGAATTCAGCAAAATTTTAAATAAATTCAAGATATATTTGATTGTGACGATGTTTGACAGGTCATTACACGAATAATGGAAGTGTACTTCGAAAAAGTAATTCGTTGTCTGCAAAAAATCTGTGAAAGTAGCATTTTGGATCAATTTGTCAAATCCACTCTGTTTTAAATTCAAACTTGGAGAACGTGCAAATGTTCCTATTGTAAAAAAATATATGAATGGTCAATGAAGAAATTTGATTATTTGAATGAAAGAACTATGACGTAAAAATTATACTCCGAAATAGTAGTAAAAATAAGGAAATTATCCATAACTTGACAACGCCGCAGCCGATTATGATTTTTTTTCAGCGATAAAAAGGTGAAAGATGTCGGAATAAATTTGTGAAAAAAAATACAGGGTGTTCCATTTGAAAAATTCTAATGAATGCCATCTGAATCTTGCGAAATTCTAAATGCGAAATAGAGCACCCTGTTGAAGAACTTGTCGCAAAATTACTGAATTTGTATACGTGAGACCTTGCTACTACCGTATGCCAAAAATATTTTCATAATTTGAATAAATGAATATACCATGCCCAATTCAACATGACTCTTCAATAGTGGTAAAAATAGATTTATCAATTATAACTTGGCAACGCCGTAACCGATTTCAGTTATTTTTACAGCGATGTGAAGGTAAACCTCAGCGGAATAAATTCTGAATAAACAATACAGGGTGTTCCATTTAAAAAAACTCGTCTCCGGGTCATCCCGCTTTTATAAAACACCCAGTAATGTTGAAAATATTTTTGAAATAAGCAACTTGAGTAACTGAAGAAGTTTTTCCTTCAAAGTTTTTTTCTATAGGTTATGGCTTTGGAGATATCGAAGAATTACGCACTAAATGGACACACTGTACATAGAACCTTTATAAATATGTATAACATGCACATCAACATTTAAGGACAATAACTGACAATATGAATAATAGTCTAGAATCTAAAATCTAGATTGCTCTATAATTCGATGAATATCAATTCTGGGGGTATCTTCCAAATATTTTTTTAATCCGGTTTTGAATGGCATTGCTGGAGTTAATTGTTTTAGATTTTGTGGTAATTGGATTCAATAACAAAATTATATGATTAGATTCCGTTAATATAACACGATTGAAATCGAATGAACAGGAAATAATTAAAACCTGAACTGCTCAATATGTCGTCCATTCTTTTGCAAACATTTCCTAGCTCTTTTTTTTGGGTGTATGGTAAATTGGCATTCATCATACAGGACGTGGAAAGAAATTCTGAATTGGTGTCAATTCTCAATTTCAGAGGATTTTGATTTTTCATGCTCTCTTTTTGAATATTCAACAGATATGTTCGACGTGGCAAATAGCCAGGAAAGTCGTTTTTTTTTTGTTGAATGTTCAGAATTATATTATATGCATATCTTTATATGAAGGAGAATGCAAATTCTCTACTTCAGAAGATTTTGTTTTCAAATTCTTATCGTGTGTGTTCAATAGATGTAATTCAATATTCGTCGTGGCATATAGCCAGGAAAGTAGTTGTTTTCTGTTGAATAAACCGAGAAAGAAATAATATTTTCATCACATGGAGAATTCTCAATGTATTTCTATATATATATATATCCATATTTTGTGTTCATAAATATATCTGAGAATGTTTCTTTTCAATATTTCCTAGCTCTTTTGATAACGTTTATTTTGACCCTATGTATCACGTTGCGATCAATTTGAGCGCATTAATTTGTGATTTTCTCTTTCATTTCTTCCATATTCACAATTGGCGACTCATAAACCTGTTGTTTCAAGTAGCCCCACAAATAAAAATCAAGTGGGGTGAGGTCTGGCGACCGAGCTGGCCAGTTGCTATCACCATCGAGACAATTGGTGGTTATTAGATTTTCTCCGAACCGATGGCGAATATAATCCTTTACGGGTCTGTAGTTATGTGCAGGACACCCATCATTCGATTTCAATCGTGTTATATTGATAAAATCTAATCATATAAATTTTTTATTGAATCGTTTCATTTTTTGCCATATCTTCATAGTAGTTTGAAAAAATTCCATCAAACCCAGCATTGTTGAATTTGTAATAATGAACTCTACTTGAATATGGAATAATATATACTGGGTGTCCCTATTCAAATAAGGAAGTTGATGTGCACTTTGGTGTGGCCATTTTGCTGGGACACGGGTGTATATATCGGGTGAGAATGCTTGCACATTATATCCTTCGGCGCCCTTGTAAATAATAGTGCTTGCTATATAATAGCTCACTGCTGACCCTAGGTGTATAATATACTATTTTATGTCACTGCTGATTGGACGACTGGTACTGGTACTGGTGGGGGACGTTTCCACGTCAGCAACTAGTCCCCAATGGGACCTTTTTGCCAACCCCAAGTGTTTTCAATGACTGATGTGGTTCGCTCAAGAGAGCTGGCTAACATCCTTTTCAGGCACCGCCCATCAGCTCTCTTTTCAGAGTTTTTCAGCTGTGTTTTGTAGGCTAGTAATGTACTCACTACCATATGCGCAGTGGCAGGCCTGCTAACTATCATCGTTAACCCCCGAGACCGAGGTCTACTTAAGCAGCTGGCCCGCTCTCACGCTCAGCTGGTAGTTTTCCACACCAACCTACATACACCGTCCTACTTCTTCTCTGATGCTCACAACCACATCATCATATCTTTCTGCGTGTTCTGTGTAGGCTTTGTTACTAACTCCATGCGCCACTTTAGGAGCAGCACTGTTAATTGGAACGCAACAGCGAATCGTGCAGGACTATCCCCAGCCGATGCTCCGAAACTTTACAATATTTAATTCGTAAATAAAATATTGAAAAAAGTTCCTTTGCCCGTGCTGGAAATCGAACCCACGACCTTGCGGTCGTGAGACGGACGCTCTTCCACTTCGCCAATCCCGGCGCTGATTGGACGAAATAGTGTATTGAAGTATATAGGTCACTTGAACACATTTATTCACTCAGGATAGCTATTACAAAGAAAACCATATATGAAATACAACGAACGACCTTCTTTTTCTGAAGCCGATGAAAAGTCCCCGCGCTTCGATCGCATAGCATTATGATTACGAAATCCGAATAATCCGATGAATCGGGTGAATTGAACTTTGTCGCTAACACTATATAAAACAAGCGCAAGAGCAAGTTGGCTTATCAAGCAGGTACGCATAACCATTTGCAATTTGTGTTTTTTGCGAACTAATGTATAAAACAGAAAGTATTATCCTCACCACACGGATTCTTTGTTGCATTGCATCTTTGAATAGTATTGAATTCGTGCAAAAAATTGCGTTTACGCGATTTTTTTCTCCTATTTTTTGTTCATTTACGGCCACTATAGAAAGTAGGCAAGAGTACACGAGATACACCCACAGTAAGTAGCTCTTTACGTACAGTAAGCACATCGCACAGTTGTCTTTTATTCCGCCAGTATAGATACATTATGTCATGGCGTAATCGCCGTCAACAGCGGATAACATAACTGTCAAGAATTATAATTCAGACTATTTGTCCAAACTGTTTCGATGTACAATATGTCAATATGGCAGTAGGTAAAGTATAGCACGTATTGCGAGTTGTATAGCAATTACGCACTCATGGAATTACTTTTCCATTCGTGCGTAATATGCTCCTTACAACACATATTACGTAACGTAATAGGTATACCTACTATCACTAAACTATATTTATAGGTTTATTGATGGGATGATGGGTACCTACCTACTGAAATTCTCATAAAAATGGTACTGAAACGTACTTGAAAGATATCAGCAAATAGAATTTAAAGAAAATACTAGAAAAGCAATGATAACTTGGTGAACCCATTTCCGGATAGAATAATAGAAAAAAAAGAGTCATGACGTCAATGCCTTCAGGACCGAAAAAGTAGGTACCTACCCAATGAATGATATATGGGTTTTAGAAAAAGTCGTACTGACTTTTGACGTTCCGAAAGTACCCAAATGGTACCCAATTCAATACGAAAGTACCGAAAGGACTAACGTATTGAAATTGTCACGTATGGTGTGCTGCATAACCGTTATATACTCTATCTATACAGTCTTAGCCAACAGAGCCAATAACCCCAACCGCGGGCAAACATCAAACATTCAAACATTCAAAAACGATAAACTGTGTGGAGGAGGGAGAGGGAGAACGAAAGACGAGACTCTTTGGTTGGATTGGTTGGAAAGAACCTGTTGCAGTTCTTGTTGTTTATTGTGCGTGCCACTGTGCTTGGTGCTGTTGTGCTGTTGAGTTGAATTCTCGGTTGAATTGTAGCCGATCTGCCAGTTTGTTTTGTTTGCGGGAAGGCGATATCCAATACAAAACAACATATTGCCTGTTGAACGTGAACGTCGAGGTGAACGTTATAGTGAGTTGTGGTTTTCTAATTGATAAACTGGAATAAGCATGGCATTTTCAATTTTGAGAAATTGTGCGAGATTCGGTAAACATGTGGGTAGCAAGAATGCCGTGATAGAAAATGTTCTGAAGAATGCCAAAATGGAGACCAACAGGAGCATGGTGAGACTGAATTTGAATGGAAATAAACTGAGGAACTGATAATACGAATCTTTCAATCTATACTCATTAAATAATTGTTCATCCTGAGCAGAGCTGATGGGTGAATACCTCGGTGTAGGTATACCCGAGGGTATTTATACCTACCTAGTAGGTAGGTATACACCGAGTACCTACACAGGGTGACTGTAAAAGGTCTTTACAAAAACATACCACATATTCCCTAGACCAAAATAAGTCGATTCAAGTAAAATTACCTCAGTACAAAGTTGCATCGTTTGGGCTCCAGAAGGCCTTGAAGTTACAATTTTTAAATCGTTTTTCCCATATAAATTTGAAATTTGGTATATTGATAGAGTTTCATGTGGCAAAAAAAATGGTGTTAAAATTTTGTCCGATAATAATACATAGGCGTAGAACTTGATTTTTTAAATAATTGCATCTCTGCACCTTTATAAATTCTACGCCAATGGAAGAAAAGGAGTTTGATCTCGAGTTTGAGTATGAAACTCGGTATGAAATTTAGATTGCGCAACTCATTTACTTTAAAAAAGGTACTCTTGATAAGACTCGATTGCTCTCATGGTTCTGACGAAATTTGCATTTTAGTAATCTTAGAACATGCAGAATAATTATTAAAATACAAACTTTTTCAAAACCATGATAGTAAATCGAGTCCCGAACAAATATTGTGGGATATTCAGATTATCAAGTTCTATTAAGAGAAACGCATTCATGTAAAAAAACGTGTATTTTGAAAAAGATATGATTTTTACCGAGATTTTTACGGAATCCACAAAAAGGGTCATGTGGGGTTAACTCCTGCCCGACAAAATATTGTGAGATACCTATAAGTACTTACAGATTATTAAGCACCGAGTTAAGGACCCTTTGAGAAATATATTAATGGAAAATCTCGGGAAACTTGTTTCATCCACGCGGACATATTCTTAAACCGAGTCTTAAACTTAAAAAAAATCGTTTTTTTTATGAATATCTCAAATGTCCTTCCACTGATTATCTTGAAATTTGGTAATGATATTTTTTGTCATGAGGCGCGGATATAGCCATAATTCAATTGGAATTATGAAATCCAGTGGCGTCCAGGGGGCATCCTACCGAATATTATCGTCAATAAAATGTGCGCCACCGATTTTTTGAATTCTCTATCTTCATTAACTATTGGCCAAGTAAAAATTCAACATTTTGGTGTCTTGAATTGTTTTGATAATTTGCTTCATTTCCATGGAAAAAATAAATACCAATTTATTCCATAAATTCCTTCAAAAGCTGGGGTGGAAACGGGTGGAAACTCGGGTGGAAAAAACTGCGTTATCCATGTCCATAGACATATAGAATAAGAATGAAGATTCATTTTCTTCAAATATTTCATGATACATGTTTGACACACTCTACACTCTGTATATTGAGATCTATGTATTCTCTGTCCAGGAAACGTAATATCGAGCGTAATATATTCGTATTATTTCAATATATTTTTAGTGGGACAAATCAGATCGTTTGCCCCAAACTGTCACTGCGTTTGACAAGTTTTTCTATCAGGAAGTCTAAAAGAAAAATCCAGTAGCTTGTCAGTGACATTTGTTTGAAAAAATGTTTGAAGGAAAGAAATATAGATATATTAAAAAAATATCGAATTTGTACTTATCTTTGGACGTTTCGGGACCGAATCTGCTCCCGTTCTCAACATGTAAATGCAAAATATTCCTCTTTGAAAGTTGTGCTGCTTGTACTTATAATTTCCCAATTTTGACGAAAGGATCATAATATGCTCGATAATATGCGACTACTAAAACCCCAGATGAAAATTTTGAATAGAATCAGAACATAATCCCAAAACTCGTCCGCAATATTGGATCTACCATCTTGAATTCCCTAATTCTGACGAAGAAATCATAATTTTCGATCCCGAAAACGCTCACTTACAAATTTCGAATAGAATTGGTATATAATTACCTCGATAATTACGAAACTCGTCCGGTATATTGGTTTCACCGTCTTGAATTTCCAAATCCCGCCCATTCCAAATTTTGACGAAAGAATCATAATCTACGACCCCGAAAACACCCAGATAACAATATTGAAGAGGGTCGGATCATAATCACAATACTCGTCCGCCATATTGGATTCGCCATTTCGAATTTCCAAATTTCGACGAACGAACCATTATCTCCGACCCCAAAAACCCGTAGATACCAATTTTGAATATAATTGGATCATAATTACAAAACTCGTCCGCCATATTGGATCCGCCATTCTGAATTTCCTATTTTTGATAAAAAATCATAATCTCCGACCTCGAAAACCCGCAGATACCAATTTTGAATGGAATCTGACCATAATTACAAAACTCGTCTGGTATATTGGTTCCACCGTCTTGAATTTCCAAATCCCGCCCTTTCCAAATTTTGACAAAAGAATCATAATCTCCGATCCCCAAAACAGTCAGATCAAAATTTTGAAGAGAGTCGGATCATAATTATTACTATACTCGTCTGCCATATTGGGTCCGCCATTTTGAATTTCCTAATTTTGATGAAAGAATCACAATCTCCGTCCCCGAGAACCACCAGATACAAAATTTTAATAAAATCGGATCCTATATAATTACGAACATTATAGGGAATCCCTTTCGTGCGCTCCAAGCGATAAAAAAAATCCGACATTTTGGATCCGCCATCTTGGATTTCTTAATTTTGACGAAGGAAGTATAATCCCCGATCACGAAAACCTCTAGGTACCAATTTTGAAAAGAATCGGATTATAATCACAAAACTCGTCCGCCATATTGGTTCCGCCATCTTGAATTCCCAAATTTCAAATTCTGATGGAAGAATCATGATCTCCGACCCCGAAAACCCCCAGATACCAATTTTGAATAGGATCGGACCATAATTACAAAACTCGTCCGATATATTATAGATCCGCCATCTTGAATTTCCTAATGGTACCGGGAGAAAAAGTATCCTATAACCTTCTCCTGGTTCTAAGCTACCTCCCCACCAATTTTCAGCCAAATCGATCCAATAGTTTCGGAACCTATTCAATACAAACAAACAAACAATCAAATCTTTCCTCTTTATAATATTAGTATCACAAAAAGATTCAGAAGTCGTCAACAACATTTCATGAACAAAACTATTAAAAACGGTTATAAATCTATCATCGAGAGCATTGACAGATCAAAAGGAATGAATTTTTCAATAACTCCAAATAATTTTCCGAGATTAGATTTGATAACAGCAATTGAACAAACTCCGAATTTTCTAATGAGTATCGGATTATAAATAAAATTATTATTGAAAAAGTACACGAACTCACACAAAACATTACTAGAATAGAAAAACAGTCACTTATTAACCTGAAACACGATAACACAATCAAAATACTTCCAGCTGATAAAGGCAATGCAATAGTCATCATGGAAAATATTGAATACAATAATAAAATTTAAACAACTTATAAACGATGGCAATTACACGAAATTGAATCACATGCCAATTTCGGGTACACTATAGACTTCCTTTTTCGAAAGAATTCCCGGAATTCCTGGGACTACCCAAGGAATTCCTGGGACTACCCAGAGAATTCCCGGACTTCTTGAAGAATATTCGGAATTCTCAAAGACTACCTGGACTATCCAAGGAATTCCAGGACTTCCCAAGGAATTCCCAGACTTCATTATAATTCCCAGACTTCCCAAAGAATACCCGGGCTACCGAATGCATTCCCGGACTCCTCAAGGAATTCCCAAATAATACCCAGACTTTCCGAGGAATTCCCGTCTATATATTAGGGTTCACTGGACTCCCCACGTGATTTACCCCTCCTCTACACCACTAGAAATTCTGGAAAGAGCAAAAATTGGAACAGATGAGTTGTCTCGTGAAAAATACGAAATCGCTTGCAAAAAAATCATGGGCGGAGTATCATTATCAATTCCGGCGTTCCACAAGGATAAATTTTGGCACCAATGATATCGGTTGGGAGCAACCACTTGCCCTATCCACAGCTTTACAGACGATAGTTCTCTCCTCGGTTCTTTCCATACTACGTTCTCTTCCAGAATTTCTATTTCTTCCCAGGACACTAAAAACTCACGACTAAGGCAACGCTGTCAATGGGGATCTTGCGAAAATAACAGCCTGTGGAACCAACAACCTAGTTGAATTCAACGCCATAAAAACTCAAGCCTGATATAACAATGTCTGGTACCACCTCAAGTACCACCATTCCCACCAAGTCCTCTATATCTATGCTCGGTACTCAGATTTTTGTTCCGTGCGAAAATCTACTTCACACCTCAACAGCTTCTCATGATCTACAAAGCACAGATACGGACAGTTTTAGAATACTGTTCTCACATATAAGGTTCGGAACCCAAACATACGTTGACGCTCTTAGGTTCCATCCTGAGAAGAGTCATACGCCTGGTGGGTGATGCCACACTCCCTAGTTCTTTGACCTCATTAAAATACCGTAGAAAAGTCTGAGACCTTTCACATTGCAATAAATACTTCCACGGGAAATGTTCCTCAGAAATATCTGCTATCATTCCAACACATGCAATACCAGTCAGACGAACTCAACAAGCCCAGTCAGCACATCCTTTCGTTGTCAACCTTGAGATATGACGAGCAACAATTTACCGACACTCTTTCATCTGTAGAACGGCAAAGTCTTGGAATTATTTTTTATAACCTCCAAAAGTTTCCAAGGTACGCACGATGTTCCTCGAACATTATAGGAATTTCCTTTCGTGCGCTCCAAGAGATGAAAAACCCTGTATGTAATGTATGTATTGTGATCCTTGATGGAAATGAAATACCTAGTATATTGCAGGCTGAATATTTTTTTGTTACATAGAATATTTATTCAAACATTATTAAAATATTTCTATTCGTAAATATTGACATAATCTGAACCATCTAAATAATATCGATGATATCTGAAGGTACGTTGATATATTATGAGACCAAGAAAATGCACTTGATGGCATCTTCAAATGCTGAGAAAATGATCAAATAATAAATATACTATACCTAGATTTCTAATTTGAATGCCCTGTATTTCTAATTGTCCATTAAAAAAAAATTGCGATTTCGAATGTTTAATCACTTACAACATACTGAAAATTTTGGTAATTTCACGATTTCACCGAGAACCATTGTATGACCTATAAAAAGTGCGCCGGTGGCGGTGCTCTGCATACAGGCGCATATACATATACCTTCAGATAACATTTTTGTAGGAATCGTAGAATAAAATGCGAAGTTGATCTAACTTGCTTCGATTCTCCGCTTCCGCTGTGAATTCAATAATGTTATTCGCATTGGTAAGTTTCCATAATCAGTGGTAGTTATGCCACATGATATTAAAATCGATAATATGTTAATTTATTCGTATAATTTGAATTCAAGACCGAACAAAACTGAATACTTATTGTAAATAACATCATGACCTCACTAACTACATATCATAGACAATTAGCTCATTAAGGAAATGCATATTTATCGTTCAATTGCTTTTCAAGGGTTGGTCTCACTATTTTATCAATAGATTCCTAATGCGGCAATGGGCGTATACACCTTAGTAGAACTTTTAACTCAAACCATGTTTATAATGATCCTTTTATACATAAATAATGATTGACGACATAATTCGATCGAAAAATCAACTGGAATGTTTCATTTTTGGACATAAATAATAGTACCTTCTGAAAACGGGACCCTCTTATGACGTAGACACCTCATCTCGCCATAGTTAAAAGAAAAAACCGAACGCCCGAAGGAGACTGGGGCATCTGATATATTAATTCTTTCAACTGTGATCTCGTGCTAATTCACTCTGTCAGAAATCATGTATCATTCATCTCTGTCTGGAATAGTCTTGTTTCAGTATTAGGGTTTTGACGTCACATCATCGCCTCGTTTCAGAGGTCCGAAAAATCGGGGATTTCAATATTTTTTTACAAAACTTAGGGAGCTCACAGCAAGAAACGGTTTGCGGTGGTGAGCTAGTTTGGGTGAGTTCTATGGAATTATGAAATACATTTTTTTAGTGATATAAGCCCATTATTAGTAATGTGTTTTCAGATCAATATTAATATAAATTATGTATTAGTAGGTCCACTAGGTGTTTCGAAATTCAAATCAAACTCGATTTTATTTCTCTCCATTTCAATACTTTCAGGGTGGTACTGATCACTTCAGGAAGAATACTATCCTCCAGTATCACTCTTATTCACGTGCATTGGTGTAATTACAAAATAAAATAGGTATTCAACATTCCAAATATACATATATTGGATTGTTGAATACCTATTCTATTTTGTAATTACACCAATGCACGTAAATAAGAGTGATACTGGGGGATAGTATTCCTCCTTAAGTGATCAGTACCACCCTGAAAGTATTGAAATGGAGAGGAAGAAAAACAAGTTTGATTTGTAGTTCTGTGTCTATCATCTCACACAAATTTGAAGAAAAGCTCACATCGCTATCACGAACCATTCTTGCCTAAAGGAAAAATACTGTTTAAAAACTATCAAACATACCGTTTGATGTTGCAGAAAGTGCAAAAATTGTAACTTTGAATTTGTTGCTTGCTGGACGGATTGTTGGGGAACCAAGCAAAACAGTCATCGTACCATTTACCAAAAGGAGGAAGATTAATTCAAAGGAACGCTAATCAACTTCTTCGAAGAGGTCAAATATCTAGGAGTGATCCTAGGCAAAAACTGACGTGAAACCAACAGTTGATCGAAATTATCAGTAGGTCAATCTCAGCTCTTTAATATGTCGAAGGAAGTTTGGTCAAACTTGGACTCTAAAACCTAAAATGATGGTCATACCTCACGGTGATCAGACCCACGGTCATGTACGCTCTTCTTGAGGAAGGTTAGGAAGGAAGGTGAGGAAAAAATAGCACAACACAAGCTGCAAATACCTAATCCAGGGACACGCGTGTCTTGAGATCACAACAAAGTAAGCTATACTTGATCCACTTCCCTTGCATTTTTTCACCAATCGGCCAAACTAGGTCATAACAATGGTCACATGGTCATTCTACAAGAAGTACAAATGAAATCAGCAACCCAACTATTGGACCTAATATCAGCCAGACTCAGTTTCGACTGTGCATTTGAAGTGATCATAAAAAGCTATAAATACGGTTCCGCCTCGGCAGGTCAGAGGATCTCTCGTTTGGTACACTGATGGTTTCGAAATAGAAGAAGGGGTAAGCGCTCCCTTACTATCTTTCAAGCTGATAGTCTTGACCATAGGTAAACCTGAATACCTTTACAAACATTTTCACATATTAATAATCCAACTTGCAGTCGTAATAGATCTACACTTTTCATTCGAAAACACAAAACCACAATGTGCCCAGGGAATTCAGATCTTACACTCTCAGTAAGTTCAAGAAAAGATCGAAGCTTATTATTTCTACCGTTCTTGCGCAAAGGAATCTAGCCACGATATCTTGATCCTCCTCTGGTCATCTAAGGTGCTACATTACTTTTAGCCTATGTTTATTGTTATATTTTCGCTATAATATCTATCAAAAAATTGATCGTTTATTTTTGTTCATTTCTTCAGGTGTGAGTTGAAGGAGAATATTTGGGAAAATTTTTGCAGAAAATAATTAACAAAAAATCGATAATAGCTCAATGAAGAGCCTTAAATCAGCCTCAAATTATGGTATACTCCATATTAGGTTCTGCTAGCTTAACGGTTAAGCTACTGAAACCCATGATTTTTTGAAAACACAATGTGCGAAAAAATCGGCAATAGGCTAGAATAAGAGCCTTCAATTAGCCTTAAATTATGGTATAATTCGTTTCCTTATCGAACTTTTTTTGATTTTCTATTGTTTGTTATGTTCATGTTGGATTTAAAAATTTTTGCAGAAAATGATCAACAAAAAAATCCATAAAAAAGTTGTACTCAATATTCTCATATTCCTTCCATTTGAGATTTGGTTCTGCTATAGCTAAACGGTTAAGCTAGCAAAACCAATGATATAAAAAAAAACAATCTGCGAAAAAATCGGCAATAGGCTAGGATTAGAGCCTTAAATCAGCCTCAAATTATGGAATGATTGGTTATGTGATTGAACTTTTATTTACGAAGTTTTTTAGCATAAAATGAAGAGCAATAAATTCGGCAATAGGGTAATAAATTAGCCTTGAATTATGGCCGAAGGAAAATTTGAAAATTCATGAGTGGTTCTGCTAGCTTACTGGGGATTTTTAACCACTCTCTCAGGAAATACTAGGCACAGTCAGATGCAATTAACAAGTCGTATATGGACGGTGTTAAAATCACCCCATAAATGAGAAGAACGTCTAAAGAATGCCTTATCACAAGCGGCCTCGAGGACTCATCGGTATTCGTAATCATCGTGTGATCGAAGAATGAAGCAGGTTTAGTCATTAGCATCGTAGCATCAGAACGAATCACTTGTCGATGTTGTATTTTTATAAACGTTCATCTTTGTACAAGCCGCCCTGAGTGAATAAAAATGTGTTTGAGTGTTGAAATTGTGTCTATCTACGATGCCTCCATTCAGAATCTTATACTAGTCTAGTCACTTCTGCAATAAGAGCACTAACACCATCCAACCGCGACTGTACCTACATTGGTTCACATGGAGAAGTGATCATGTTTGTAATCAAATGTTGCATTTTTGATACTTGAATAGATACTTATTTGTACATAATATTACGTTGGGATTGCCGCGGTTCATGTTATCTTGAATAAAATATGGTTGCGTATTTAAAAGCAGAACAGTTATCTAATGATGGTATTTTTCAAACTAGGATTGTTATCGGTCGTTAGCTGCTGGCTATATACAAGGTGATTCATTATTATTTTATGAATTTCATGAAATTTCACTAATCAAATCATCAAATGGTGTTGAAGAAATGGCGAGATATATTGTTTTTCCATTAGGTTTTCCAATAATATCTAAAACGGTTCAACTAATTCCAATGAAGTTATCACAATTTGTTGACCTACCTAGTCGTTTATTATATATTCTACATTCTTTTTGATTGTCTATTAAAGAAAATACATGTATTTCAACTATTTCGAGTAATTTTGAAAATTCACATTGTATTTTTGTTTATTGGAAAATTATAGGATTGAGTACTAGATTCATACTCGAGAGGCAAATTCATTTGAATTATCATTTTCAAATTTCAATTCGAGCGACTAGACCTTGAAAAATTTAATAATTATGTCTGGGCGCAATTTTTTAATATTTTGTTCTCAGCTTGTGAAGTTCTCACAATTTGTTGACCTACCCAGTCGTTTATTAAAGAAAATACATGTATTTCAACTATTTCAAGTAATTTTTTAATGGGAAGCTAAGATTTTTATTACATTATGTGATAGGAGCTTGTGTTTTTAGACAAGGGAAAAATAGTTGCAGTAGGGCTCACATAATGTAATAAAAATCTTAGCTTCCCATTAAAAAAATTTGTTAATGACGTCATAACTTTGACAACTTTGACGTGTTATTTTTGTAACTTATGTCAAAAGATGCGGAATAAAAAGAACAGTTTGACGTGTTTTTGCATTTTTTTCAAAAGTGATCGTTGTACGTTTTATGAATTTTGTGCATTTCTTTATCATAACCCGGCATATGTCTATACTAATATAATATCTTCTGGTTCATAATATCCCATTCGCTTATGTAGACAGATTTAAAGACTATTCTTCATCATGAGGTCCGGTTTTAATACGATGCATGGAATATTAAATTACTAAACTTCATAAATATAGGTATCTCATCGAGAAAGTCAAGATGCCAGTCGACAAATGAACTTTCACGTTTTTTAATACGCATTTGCATAAGAAACTGTTAAGTTCTTGGTTCATTGTTCTCTTTTTTTTATTAATATTGAACGATTCCTACAGGGTGTCCTAGATAAAGATAACTGAACTAATTGTTTCCTGCATTCGCGCCGTGTCATACGTCAGAGATGATAATTAATGTTGAAACTAAGATACATTTCTATCCAACTTTTTATCAGTAGCAATACCAGTCGAACCAACTCGACAATCTCAGTCAGCACATCCTTCTTGTTCTTTTTTTATAGAACTGTGAAGCTTTAGAAGCTCGTTCTGAAGTCTTTGCTTGAGAAGTGGGCGTTTCCAAGGACTCCAAATGTTGAAAAAACTTCAGTGAACACTTTTATTTCATTATTATCCAGTACTAACCCAAACTAGTACCCTGTCACAAACCGTTTTCTCATCCCTATTCCAATGGGGGGTTGTACACTCCCTATTTTTCCTTAAAATACACACGTTCTCAAAAAATGAGCAAGCTGGGACACGTATATATTTGTCGACTTTTTTAATTAGAGCGGAGGGAAAGTAAGAAAAATTAAACTAGGTAGATATTTGAAATACAATATAGGTTTAGGGAGGTTGATCGATAAAGGTGGGACCATAGTCCAATATAACACATATACCTACACTTTTTCCCTATCCTCTGGTAGTTGAGTGATTGTGATAAAATATAATTAACTGGATCAAAAAATTTAAACATATAAAATATTTCTCATTCAACTATTATTGTGTGTGTTCAATAGATGAAATTCAATGTTCTTCGATGCATATTATAGCCAGGAAATTATACTTTAGTTGTTTTCTGTTGAATATACTGAAAAATACTTCATATTTTTATCAGGTTGAGGAGGCGAATTCTCAATGTATTTCTTTGAATGTTTTCTTTTTTTCTTTCATGTTCATGATATATTCCATTTCAAAACTTTCATGCCCAATCAAGTGGTTCATACTTGAACGATGGAAATTTTTCTACAGATCTCTTCACAGACTGGTGATTGGGTTTTCTCAATTCAGAATTTATTTCCACAAACATCAATTCATCATACATTTATAAACAAAAGATTTTTTATTGAGAAACGAAAACACTAAGAATTATTCTAATGCAAATAATGTTCCAACATAAGATTATTTATTGGGAAACGAAAACACTAAGAATTACTCTAATGCAAATGTTCTGGAACGATGAATCACAAGAATACAGTTCTAATGACTTTAACTTTTTACTAAAAAACGTGGACTACACAGTTCTGTCCTATCTTGAGAAAAAAGTCTATCCTTCAGAGATATAAATTCACGTCAAGAGTTGCAGAAGATTACTGAATGCATATTTTTTTAAATAATAGGATATATTCGTGATTGGATTTTCTCAATTCCGAATTTTTCCTCACCCTCTAGGATGAACATCAATTTATCGTTCAACTGGCAAACTATCTCAAATAGCTTACATTCAACCTCATTTCGATACCTCTTTTACTTCTAACACCGCAATCCGCAAATACACATGTATCCATTGTCAATTTTAGAGACCTTGTGGTTTTATGTTTAATTCATTATTAGCTACCGAATATTTTAGAACTGCGTCAAAACACCAAAACAGTTAAACAGCATGAACAGCAAACAACAGCCACTTTTGATTATTCGGAACCCGAGGCCGAATTTTGAATAAAATAGGTCAGTGAACGACGAACGTTGGCTTTAGGCTTACGTGAGGCACCGAACGGAGACAAAATCATTGAGATAAAGCCGATGATAAACCAGAGGGTCATAACAATTTGTTTGTTGCTGGTACTTATACAATCGACTAATAAAAGAAAATATAGATTACACAGACAGTGATGACTACCTACATATACTTATTTATTTCTACTTTACTCCTTTCTGTAACTAATCAGTTATTTAGTGTCGGTACCTACACAATTACGAAATGATTGCAATTACGAAATGATTGCTTGAGTGAATATCTGTTTTTTTCAGATATCGGAATGATTACCTACCTTTAATTGCTTTAGTTCATCGAATACTTATTTACATGTCGTCGTCCTAGAATAATAAGTACTATCTGGAGACAACGCACTAATGTGGTTGAAGACCAAGATGGGTCACAATTTGTCAGAAACCGTCGATATATTGAAATTTTGCCAAATCCTGTTGAAGCTCAGAGTAATAGCGAAAGTGATGATGATTTGGATACTACGGATATTCTAGAAAATTCTGGTATAAGTGACAATATCTATAATATCCCACAAAGTAGGTACCTCCTCAGGAAGAATAATCAAACAACCAGAAAGACTTACATATTTTTGATAATTTGAAATTCTAATTGTTTGTTATAACTATACGTACATATATCACCAACTTAAAAAAGGGGAAGATGTAACATATTATATTGTAATCGTTCATAACAAGTATGTAAACGTTATGAAATATCATATGAAATCGTCGTGTAAACGAGGAACTTATAAAAAGCGGGTACTCGACTATGATGTTTTTTGAATATACTTCGATATAAAAATAAACTCAGTCTTACCATTCTCTTGTTTTATTAACAAATCAACACAAGTATAGTTGCCCAGAATCGTGCTGCGAACTTTTGACTTCATCTATTTCGCTCCATTTCAAACGATCAGATTTTTTGTTCTGATTATGTATATTGAAATAGGTTGAATTTTTTATCAGTTGACTTTTTTCCTTCCTTCATTTCCAAATAAATGTTAATTCGAACATCTAAAATGTAGATAGAACTTTGTTTCAGGAGAATTACCTATTGTAGTAATTAAACAAGGTTCTAACTGACAAATATACAATAAAATACATCTTTATACGAGAAAACTAATTTGAAATGTTCTAAGTGCCACCAGATTTACTTCTGAATCAATGTAAATAAGTAAGTATATGTGTATGGGTAGTAATAATAGTAATATGTTGAAAAAAATGGCGGCACGTAGATTTTTTCAAATGTATATTTCGAATTATCAAAATGGAGAAGTACAGAATGACTGATTCAACTTAGATCTTTCAGGAATGCAGCGAAATAGTTTCGGTCTGTCTCGTTCATGCAACATTCATTTTTTAAAAGGCGTTCACCTTCTCCCAACTTGAAAGAAAGAAATATTTTTTCTGCAACCGACACAAAAGTCGTCCATTTTGATACCAAAATTAGCTCTTGAATTGGCGTTTCTATTACTGACACAAAAATAGGTTTGTTGCTAGGCAACATATTTAGTTCCTAGGAGCTGAAGTTGAACTTTAGTTCCTAGGAGTTGAAGTTGAACTTTAGCTCCTAGGAACTAAAAACGATGTACTGAACGTCATCAAGATTAAACAACCGAGTAAACAACATTGTGGTGGTTGGTTATTTCGGTTGAGACGCATACCTGATTTGTTTCCGATTTCGGCAGATTTGGCATTTCATACCGATGCTGTAGATATAAAATACATCTTATTATAGTTAAGTATTGGAATTATACACATCTCAGTTAAGTATTTTTGTTTCGATCAGGGAAGCCTTCAAGATTCAGATGCTTGCTTGATCTGTATTTAATTCCTTATTCTCGGGATGGATAATTTGTTTTTAAATAATCACGGCAAACAATAGTTTTTTTGTCTCAAACAACGATACTGTTCAGCTTCATTTGATAATCAAGTCAAACACATTGTAGTATGGAGAGGAATAAATAATAGGTATTATTATTATTGTTGATATGCTCACTAACCTAAAATTTTCCACTTCTTGATCCTATAGCTGGTACTGGCGCGGTATTTGCCATGGTTGTATTTATATTGAAACCACAATTCGAACATCCTTGAAAATTGAATAAACCTGCTGTTAATGCAGGTAGAATATTCTCACCACACGGATTATTTGTCAATATTTGTTGCATTGCATATACATATATGGCACGGCATCGCTGGTTACTTCACATATTTATTTGAGCTAATTGTTTCGGTTGCAGAAAAAATAGCATGTTTCATTCGGATCAAAAGTGACTTTGTTCGACTCGCAAATTTTGCTTTCGCTCGGCTTCGCTAAACGCTCCGCCTCACAAATGCAAAATTCGCTTGTCAAACAAAGTGTCACTTTTGATCCTAATGAAACAATCTACTATTTGTATTGAAGTTTCTTGATACAACTCTTGAAATCTTTGAAATCGGTAACTTTCAGCTACTATGGCTTCTTTTATGCACTGCTTTCAAGTTCTTCATAAAAAATAGATAGAAGTGAAAAAAAATCAGTTTCAATTCATGTACTTCTCAATATGACTGTGAATTTTTAATGTTGATGAACTGGGATAACATGGGTGTATATGTATTGGTTTGATGAAACAAAGTTCTATCTGGGTGTAGATAGAACCATGATAAACCAAATCATGTGGTTAGGATATTTTTACACCAAATTGATACAGAAACATTCTGAAGATAAAACTCTGCATTATGATTAACTCATTCAAATTCCAACAAATTGCGCGATAGTTGACCTCTGAAAATGAAGAATTCATCAGATAGAACCCTAATATACCAAAATCTCAATTTTGGTAAAAAAGGCAGATAGAAGGGCGACGATGTATATCAAGAAAGCAGAAGGTATCCACTTCCTTCCGCGTGTGAAGTTTGATTAAAACACACATGGGAGGAAACAAACCTATATGCTTACATGATATACACCGTGTCCCAGCTAAAATGTCCCCCCCTGTAAAAAATCAACCGCGCGATCGAATGACTTGAAATTTGGTCACCCAGTATATTTGATGATGCTAACTGGAAATATGCTATTTGTATGTATACAGGGTCACACCGAAGTGCACCTAGACTTTCTATTTGAATAGGGACAAACCAATATTCAAGTAGAGTTCATTATTACAAATTCAACAATGCCGGGTTTAATGGGATTTTTTTCAAACGAGTACGAAGATATGGCAAAAAATAAAACGATTCAATAGAAAATATATATGATTAGATTTTATTAATATAACACGATTGGAATCAAAAATAATTGAAACCTCAACTCTCAATATGTCGTCCATTCTGCTGTGAACATTTCCCAGCTCTTTTGATAACATTCATTGTGACCGTATGTATCACGTTGCGATCAATTTGTGCGCATAAATTTGCGATTTTCTCTTTCATTTCTTCCATATTCACAATTGGCGACTCATAAACCTGTTGTTTCAAGTAGTCCCACAAATAAAAATCAAGTGGGGTGAGGTCTGGCGACCGAGCTTTAGATTTTCTTCAAACCGATGGCGAAGATAATCCTTTACGGATCTGTAGTTATGTGCAGGACTCCCATTGTTCGATTTCAATCGTGTTATATTAATAAAATCTGATCATATACATTTTTTATTGAATCGTTTTATTTTTTGCCATATCTTCGTAGTCGTTTGAAAAAATCCCATCAAACCCGGCATTGTTGAATTTGTAATAATAAACTCTACTTGAATATGGAATAATATACTGGGTGTCCCTATTCAAATAAGAAAGTTGAGGTGCACTTTGGTGTGACCCTGTATACATACGATTTATTCAATAGCATATTTCGAGTGAGCATCATCAGATATACTGGGTGACCAAATTTCAAGTCATTTGATAGCGCGGTTGATTTTTTACTGGGGGGACATTTTAGCTGGGACACGGTGTATATACAGGGTGATATTGAGATAAATACAAAATATTTCACACCCTAAGGAACCTCCACGTATACTATCGAATGGCACCAATAAAATGAATGAAGGGATCAAAATGAAATATAACATGAGTCATTTTGAAAAATACATATTTTTTATCAGAATGAAAATGTAGCTCTTTAACTGCCGTTGGAGCAGACTAAACATTTAAAAAAAATCCCAGCCGTTCAATAGTTGAAACTATAATAGGAAAGTAGTAGATAACATTAATAAGTTGTTTGCTTCCGATGTGAATGATGATCTATCTTTCACTCAATTATACCTCTAATCATTTATGAGGGTTCAATGTTAATCCAGTTATTTTAATGTAATAACAGGTTCAATGATTTAATCTTAATTTAATAACTATTGTTATGAAAATTCATATAGATTATGGTGTGTGTACAAAAGCAAGTTCAATTAATATACAGAGTGTTTGGTTCACCGACGTATATCTGATGGAAGAAGGTGATGATGATTTTGAACATATACCGAGTAGATGCATGGTGATCTCGGAAACTGTAAGAGCTACAGAGAGGGTTACATGGAGGCAAAGTTGCGCAATTTTATGACTAACAAAATTCCGTTTTGAAACGTGAAAAATTCCGAATACTTCCGAATATTTTAGAAAGAGCCCCAAATCTCAAGATTTATACACGGTTTTGATTCATTCGTGATTCGTCAGGTGTAACTAGGTGTTAATTTCATAAAATGAGTGTTTGTTTGCGTTAACTTGAATAATACCACTATCAAAAGTTATTACTTTTCATCCTTTTGGTGTTTCTTTTGGATGTATATTTCAGAACCCCTCTATATTACCACATCCGTGTAATTTTTCACTATAAAGGTGTGAATTGACACCATTGTATACCAGGTGATTCAATAAGGATGACGAGATTCTGTATCTGAGGAGCTAAGAATGTTGCCAACAAGGCCTGTTTGACGAATGAAATAAAGAATCATACGTCATTCTGGGGTTCTTACCGCCTTCGCAAAGGGGCGTGTTTTATAGACTATTAGTTTCTGAGATGCAGTACCTCGCCACCCTTATTGAATTACCTGGTACATGGTATTATCAAATTTTTAATAATATTGATATAATATCGCTAATCAAGTGTTGATTCGATCGGAGTTATATCTGAAATCCACACGATTGAAATTACACCCGAAAATTTCACACCAAACATTTTCGATCAATTTAAAGTATGAAATTACACTGGAAATTTTTTGACTTTCATAGGTTAAATGACATTTTCATTCAACGTCAGATTATTTCGAGTTCATTATATAAGTCAATAAATAGAAATCATTTATCAAGTTTACCATATAATATTATGTAGGTATACCTACTTGCAAATTCGAAATTTACAGAAACACAGTTAGTTCTTACATTTCATCACAAACAACCATCATTTTCAACTAAATCATCTCAGTGTTGTTGATATTCCTTCAAATTGATCGAAAATGTTTTGTGTGAAATTTTCTTACCGAATACCACTTTAGCTTCAATTATTTCCGGAAATTTTTTCGAGAATACGAATTTTCTAAATATTCCTGTTCTTGATATTATACGTGAACATTTTTCACTGTGTAGGAGCGATTTCTCAAAATATACAGGGTGGCCCACCGTCGATGGTACCTTAGACGTATACGGAAAACGGTACATTGGATTATCCTGAAAATTTGGTTCCTCTAATAAGCGTTTGTGTTCTAACGATTCAAAATATTTTCAGCGATGCAGCGTTGCCACTTTTACCAAAAAGTAGCATCATCTTTGTTATTTCGAATGGAACACCCTGTATTTCATTGCGTTTTTAGATTCTTCTCAAAGAGCTGATTTCATCAATGTATCACACTTGGGGGTCTAGCAGGAATTATTACAGATATATAGGGTGTTCAAAATCGAGATTTTTCAATTTCAGGAATTTTTTGTGTCGAAACTATTCATTATCGATCAAAACGGCTTACATGTCCCTATCTTAACTTTTGATTCACTATCTACTGAGAGTTTAATTGGAACAGACACAGGGTGATCAAAATTCTGAATCTTGGACCATCCTGTATTTTTTCCAATTAAATGTCGGTAGATAGTTAATCAAAAGTAAATATAGGGACATGTGACCCGTTTCGACACAAAAAAATCCTAAAGTTGAAAAATCTCGATTTTGAACACCCTATATCTCTGTAATAATTCCTGCTAGACCCCAAGTGTGATACATTGATGAAATCAGCTCTTCGAGAAAAATCTTAAAACGCAATAAAATACATGGTGTTCCATTTGAAATAACAAAGATGATGCTACTTTTTGGTAAAAGTGGCAACGCTGCTTCGATGAAAATATTTTGAATCGTTAGATCACAAACGCTTATTAGAGTAACTAAATTGTCAGAATAATCCAATGTACCGTTTTCCGTATACGTCTAAGGTACCATCAACCGTGGGCCACCCTGTATACACTCGAACTTTTGCTACTATACTACTGCCAAAGTATGCCAAAGTTTTGTATCGTAATTATCTTTATGCACTAGCGGGCCGTAAAGTGCACATTACCGCCCGGTTTTGCGGGCGTTAAGTCGCACTTTACCGCCCGCGAGCTCATTATGGCCCACGGGCCGTAAAGTACACTTTACCGCCCGCTGTTCTCAGTCACCTTATATCCACATATCAATTTATGAAAAACCTATGATCATATTCCTAGATTCTGATATATCCAGCGGTATATCATAAACTTCTTCTTCATCCGATTCCATAGTCTCGCTATTATTATCATCACTAATTTTACTTTTCAATCAAAGAATGACAATTCAGCTAGTTTATTGGATGTATTGCTATAGACAACAACCATCAGATTGATTGACAACGTCAAAATAAGTTAGGTTTATATACTGGGTATGCATATTGTAAAATTCTGAAGAATGAATCTCTTCTAGAGCTGAAAGAGTTTTACTATTACGATAATTGCAATATTCGTACGATAATTTTCACATGTAAATCATCCATGAACATTACGCTTCTCTTGATTACTGAATTTATACGTAACAAATTAAATTCTGGGGAATATTAGTTCATCGAAATCTATAGTCATTACTCATGAGTCAGAAAATAAACCACTAGTGCATAAAATTTTGTATGTATCTCGTGCGTGAAATGCGTTTATGGCCTTCAGCGTGTAATGGCCCTCGGCTAGCGCCATCGGGCCATTATTCACGCCACAGGCCTTAAACGCCTACTTTACGCCCTTGATACATAAATAACTATTATTTTCTTTGGTTTCAGTTACCATGTAGATGCTCTTCGCAAATGATCATTTCTCCCACAAATCATTTGACCACGAGAGAATACAGCAAACATGCTAAACACACACATGCTGAGAGGAAGTATCAGTCTGATTCTGAATCGGATAGTGACTTGGAATGGATTGGACACAGGGTAAGAAGAAATGCTCGACAAAATGGATCACACGATACTGATTTTAAAACTAAAAAATTTAGGATAGGCCGCTCTTTATTCGTTGAATATAAGGGACACAAATCACAATCATTCACCGCAGGGGAGTAATTTAGCGCCATTGCTGTTTTCCCTCTATACAGGGTGTTAACAAATAAGTGTCACAACGGAAAACTGTAGATTTCTCATAATGAAAGAAAGATTTCCTTCCTCTTCAAAATTTTTTTTCCGGGCTTCCGTTTTCAAGATACAGGGCGTCAAAAAATCGAAAATGTTCAGTTTAATTAAACACACTTTACAACACTAAATAAACTTAACAATTTTTAAACCAGCATACTCAAGAACCTGACATTTGATTGAACATATTATTAGACAGTTCTAGGTGTTTATTTCCAGTGGATTTTTAGACGATTTTTGGAGATACCATCAGGATTTTGTATGTTCTTATTCATAAAGAGCCATTTTTCTCGGAAACTGTACAGGGTGTCCCAAACTGGATGCGTTCTTATGGGAACACCCCTTATTTGAAGAGAAGGAAAAAAATTGACCTAGGTGTCCGGAGCTTAAATTCAATAAGGAAACCACTGGCGCAAACGAGACTTTGCTATCTCTTATGGTTTGGCCGCCAGAGGGCTTTTCTCGAAATTCGTTTATTTCTTCAATGCCCCATAACTTTCTCATTAATGAAGATAATTCATTTTGGTAAAAACATTCTCAAAGCACTTTTTTCCATAGAATCTATTGAGATGAGAAGTTTTTTTACAGGGCGTTCAGATTGCTGTGCATCATCCCAAACTCTGTTTTTTTAAATGGACCACCCTATATATCATGATATTTTTGAGAAGCTCGTAAAATTTCCTAAATTTTGGTGTATCACTCGTCATGTTTATCTCAGAAACCATCAGCAACATTACGATTTAAAAATTAAAATATTGTGCCTACAGAAATCAAGATTGCCCTGACTAACACTCATAGTTATCGTAATGAATTTATAATTATTTAAAATACAAAGGACAACAACAACAAACCAACAATATTACACTAACACTAAATCCTAACATAAAATTATATGAAACTTAATCAACGATATTGAATAAACATAAACACAAACATAATGAAATTATGTCAGCAAATGTTCAAATTGTCCCCCATTTTGTTGAAGGCAAATTCTACATCTTTTGGTAACAGCATTAACTGCATTAATGAGTTGTATATTTAGAACTCGGTTAAACGCACCTCGCAACACCCTTTCTAATTCTTCCCGGCTATTAAAATTATTATTTTTATAAATTAAGTCTCTAATTCTACCTTAAAGAAAAAAATCTAAGGGCGTCAGGTCCGGTGGCCGGGCAGGCCATTGTATGGGCCCTTGATTTCCCATCCACTTCTCACCGAACTGGACATTGAGGTAATCGTTGATAATCCTTGCACAATGTGCAGGGGCACCATCGTGCTAGAAACCTACTCTGATGGGTATTAGATTAATAGGAATATCTTCCAAGAACGGTTCAACCTGGTTCCTTAAAATATCCAAATATTCTCTAGAATTCAGCGGTCCATCATAAATATAGGGTCCAATGAATTGTCCTCTGAAAATTCCTACCCACACATTGAAACTGAATCTTCCTTGTCTAATTTGAACAGTCACATGGGGATTTCCTTGAGACCAAGTGTAATCATTAAATCGATTAAATATGCCCGCACTACTAATCGAAGCTTCGTCGGTCCAAATACAATTTATGGCGAAATCTGGTTCATTTTGTATCTTATTCAAATACCACTGACAAAAACGAGTTCTTCTATCCAAATCCCCAGGAAGAAGATGATGGATTTTGCGAGTTCGATAGGGCTTGAATTTATTTTTTTTTCAAAATCCGATGGATTGTGCTTCTGGGTATGCCAGTCTCTGCTTCAAGTTTTCTTGTGTAAGTTTTACCATTATTTTGATATAAAGTTCCCAATACGGTTATAGTTTTTATTTCATTTTCATTTTGAATTTCTTGATTTTGAGCATAACTTGCTCTGGGTTTGTTGAAAGAACCAAAATTTTGGAGATTATGGGCAAGTCTAGCAAATATATCCCAGGATGGTTGCTGTCGTTCGGGATATCTTTGGAAATACAAGTCTTCTGCCGCCTGAGCATTTTTGTTACTTTCTATGTAACATTCAAGCATGTTGAACTTCTCGTAATTTTCATACATTCCTTAAAACTCTTCAAAAACCTTATGAATATACTTATTTTCTACCAAAAATACCAAAATATAAATTATCGAGTTCTACTGTCAATTCTCAACTATTTAGAAGCTGTCAAACAACGAAAACAGAATAATCATGATCACGGCCTACTGCTTCTTTACGTGAAAACTTTAGATCGGTGCGGTTTCAACTATAACTTGTTAGCATCCTATGTCATTTCATTAGTCAGGGCAATCTTGATTTCTGTAGGCACAATATTTTAATTTTTAAATCGTAATGTTGCTGATGGTTTCTGAGATAAACATGACGAGTGATACACCAAAATTTAGTGAATTTTACGAGCTTCTCAAAGATATCATAATATATAGGGTGGTCCATTTAAAAAAACAGAGTTTGGGATGGTGCACAGCAATATGAACGCCCTGTAGAAAAACTTCTCATCTCAATAGATTCTATGGAAAAAAGTGCTCTGAAAATGTTTTTACCAAAATGAATTATCTTCAATAATAAGAAAGTTATGGGGCATTGAAGAAATCAACGAATTTCGAGAAAAGCCCTCTGGCGGCCAAACGATAAGAGATAGCAAAGTCTCGTTTGCGCAAGTGGTTTCCTTATTGAATTTAAGCTCCGGACACCTAGGTTAATTTTTTCCATCTCTTCAAATAAGGGGTGTTCCCATAAGAACGCATCCAGTTTGGGACACCCTGTACACTTTAGAGCATTGATACAGGAGGACGTTTTTTGTGTGAATCTACTTTGAAAATTACAATTTCTCCAGTGGCATAAATGTTTGGGGGGTGAGACCCTTATGAGGCGTTGAATTCTCCTCGACTGACATGTCCAAGGAAATTGATCAAGAGCCCTAAAAGTAGTCATTATTGATGATGAAATGTGTACGAAGGCTTGACTCCGTAGCTCAGACGGTTCCTGAGATAGTAGCAAAAAACAGATTTTTTTGTATTTTTTTGACGCTCTGTATCTTGATAACGGAGAAAAATTTCGAAAGAGAAAAAAATGTTTCTTTTGTCATGAGCAATCTACAGTTTTCCGTTGTGACACTTATTTGTTAACACCCTGTATAAATGATATTACCCATAACATATCTAGTAAAATGCTTCTTTTTGCTGATGATTTGAAACTATTTCGGTGTATCGATTTCGTCTTTCACTATAGAAAAACAACATGTTTTGGCAGTATAACGTCTATTGGTTGTAACAGTGAAAGATCCCAAGCATTCATCTGATAAGTATAGGCAAATTTTTTTATTCAGATTGTTCAAAGTTCATAAATACATCGAAATATCGTCTGGCTGAATGTTATCAAAGTGGAATTAAAGAAATGAAAAAACAAATGTACCATATCAATTAATTATTATCTGCAGAGTACATAAACATACATTTCATGAGACTTAATTTGTTTGAATTTCAACACCGAAATTCCACAGTAAATATTTGATTATCAGCTACTGTCAAATAATGTGATATTGTTCAATAATTATTTTCTTCACTATTAGGATTTGTTGAAACTAAACACCAATTTATTTTTGCTGTAGTATAGATTGCGAATTTATGAATAATGATTATGTAAATGTAGAAAACGAGCTTGATTGGATTGAATAATTCAGCCGGCAACCTTGACGGGTATATCTACCTAGGACCTAGATACTGTTCATTGACATTGCGGTTTAGTCTAGGCATAGATTTACGACTTAATCTATGGTCGAGGCATAATACAGGGTGTAAATTTGAAAACTTCCAATGCGAATATCTCGCGAAAGAAAAAAGTTAGAAAAACGCCGTTCGGCAAAAATGCTAAAGAGTTAAGGGGGAACTAGAACCACAATATTTCGGTCAAGGGATGAGTCACCCCGTCGACGCGACACACACCCCAACTTTGAAATGTCAAATGGCACTACCTTTTTTGTGATGCCTCAAATGAACAGTCTCAGTCAGTAGTATTCACCTGTACAAGACTTTTTTTCCACCCACTACAGGGTGTACGAAAAATATAAAGTCGAATAAAATAAAATGAATTGTGTTAAAAGGCTATTTTATTTGATCAGATGTTCAAAATGCATTCCATTCTGTTGTAAGCAATAGTATAATCGATGTTCAAATGCCATTTTAACATTTTGGAACACATCTCTCAGAATATATCGGCATTCTGCATTTTATTTTATTCGACTTTATGTTTTCCGTTCACCCTGTAATGGGTGGAAAATAAGTCTTGTACAGGTGCATACTACTGACTGAGACCGTTCATTTGAGGTATCACAAAAGAGGTAGTGCCATTTGACATTTCAAAGATGGAGTGTGTCGCGCCGACGGGGTGACTCATCCCTTTACTGAAGTATGGTGGTTCTAGTTCCCCTTTAACTCTGTAGCATTTGTGCCAAACGGCGTTTTCCTAACTTTTTTATTTAGCGAGATATTCGCATTGAAAGTTTTCAAATTTAGACCCTTGACTTGATGTTTTTCGTACACCCTGTAGTGGGTGGAAAAAAAGGCTTGTACAGGTGAATACTACTGACTGAGACCGTTCATTTGAGGTATCACAAAAGAGGTAGTGCCATTTGACATTTCAAAGTTGGGGTGTGTTGTGCTCACAGGGTGACTCATCCCTTCACTGAAATATTGTGGTTCTAGTTCCCCTTAACTCTTCAGCATTTTTGCCAAGCGGCGTTTTTCTAACTTTTTTATTTCGCGAGATATTCGCATTGAAAGTTTTCAAATTTACACCCTGTATAGCGAATAACATTCGTTAACTTGGTGGTGCACTGGTTTTGCACCAGTTTTGCACCCGCACTATCCCAATGGAATACGAAATATTATAAAATTGTTGGAGTGTAAATCGGATGAGTTGGGTTTGTCTTTGTTTGAAACTTCCATCCTAAAATTCTTTTTCAACTTGTTGTAAAATGGACGTAATCATCCTGTATTATGAAAGAGGCGGCGCAGAAAACATATGTCAGTTGATGTCAGTAGTTAATTTCATGAATTGTCATTTTTTGTAGTACAGGGTGGCCAACTAAGACTCCAGATTTCGATTTCTCTGTTGTCTTGAGAGATACGAAAAAATTCATGAATCAAAATTGAAGTAATAACCGAGCTTCACATTTCAAAATTTCTTTGAAATACACAGAGTGTTCCGTAAGGTCACAGCCCATCAAAGCTATGTATTTTTCATTGGAACACCCTATATTTTATTTCATTTTTGAATTCTCCCTGAAGATCTGATTTCAACGACCCATCATACTTAGGGTCTAGCAGTGAAAGTTACTGACATATAGGGTGTGCAAAATCGGGATTTTCCAAGTTCAGGATTCTTTTCTGCCGAAACTGTCCATTATTCGTCAAAACGGGTTACATGTCCCTATCTCAACTTTTCACTCACTATCAATTGGCATTCAATTGAAATTGATACAAGGTGGTCAAAAAATCTAAATTTATAATTTGTTTCAATTAAATGTCAATTGATCACGAATTGATAGTAAGTGAAAAATTGAGATAGGGACATGTAAACCGTTTTGACGAATAATGAACAGTTTCGACAGAAAAAAATCCTGAACATGGAAAATCTCGATTTTGCACACCCTATATGTCAGTAACTTTCACTGCTAGACCCAAGTATGATACGTCGTTGAAATCAGATCTTCAGGGAGAATTCAAAAATGAAATAAAATATAGGGTGTTCCAATGAAAAAAACTAGCTTTGATGTGCTGTGACCTTACGGAACACCCTGTGTATTTCAAAGAAATTTTGAGATGTTAAGCTCGGTTATAACTCTAATTTGAATGCAAAACTTTTTTTTGTATCTCTCAAGACAACAGAGGTATCGAACTCTGGATTCTTAGTTGGCCACCCTGTACATGAACATTATTTTTGAATAAAATTTTCTAAAAAAAAGTCTTTCCATCTTGACAAAGAACCTAAAACAACAGGAAATAACGATATCTGAAGATATTTCCTACAATTCTATTCATCATAATACCAGAACAAAACGAATAGTTCGAAAACCTAGAAGATTCGACGACCATGTTTGAGGACAAACATTGAATCTAAAACAACAGGAAATAACGATATCTGAAGATATTTACTACAAACTTCAATTGGAAACAAAGTGCTCGATTCATGTAAATAATTTTGAGCACTTTTTTCAATTTTTATCTCTTCATCATTGTATTTGCAAAATACTTTCAACAACATTATGAATTCTGGGAAGTAATCTCCTTTATTCTTTTGAAACCCCCAACTTTTCATCACCATTTGATGATGGTGATTAGATTGCCACGCACTAGTGCGAAATGAAATATTTCGCACTAGTGCAAAATACGTATCATGTAGTGCTGTTTCATTAGTTGATAATTAGTGTGAAGATGCACCTCCCTGAAAGTAATCCTGGCGGAGCCCATGCTGACAATGAGATTTAGTATAGTAACATACCAACATACCTCTTTGCACCTTGTATAGCATCTTCGAAATGTTGAACCATTGTCGTTGTAGATGACAACCTAGTTAGGTAGTTAGTAGGCAAGATTATACCTCCTCGCACTAGGTCGCCTACTAGGTTTTCATTTAGATCGACAATGTTTGAGCATCAAATAAGAATGTGACATTAATATTTATTTTTTTAAATAATTTCCAGGGCGAATCTGACTTTTGGCGAAGAAAAATCCGAACATTCCATGGAATTTTGGATTTGAATAGGGACGGCGTTATATCATTTGACGATTTCAAAATTCTGTCTGAACGTTTCATAAACTTGGGACACTTGGAGAAAGCTCAAGTAAAAAAATTTCAGGACCTTCTACAGGTAAGATTTCTTAATTTTTTCTGGTAGGGTAGAGTTAAGTAGATTGTTGAGCAAAAAAATTAATATGATCATTATACAGAGGTATTATTTATTCTCTTTGGAATCACAATTTCATTAAGTCAACTTTCTATAAATCATTATATTCTGGAGAGACTCTCTATAGGAGAAAAATGTGATGAGTGTTCCTAGTTCTATTTGGAGATTAATCAAAGTATTTGGAGAGTAATTTTATACTACCTCTGCAAAATCTTATCCAAAATTTTCAGAATTGTATTTGATTTGCAACATTAGAAACAATAAGGCTATCCAAGATGATGTCAACATGAATTCAAAATGGCTGCTGGAGTACATACAGAGTTGGAGTTCATTGCTATTGTTATATGTTGTCTAGTTTTATTTTGCTGATTTGCATTATTTGCCAATCTCTTCATGATGCTAAAAAGTTATATGCGTTTAGAGAAGGTGGTAAGATTATTTAGCGGGTTAAAGAGTATGAAGAGTGTTGTTTCACTTTTTTCAGCGTGTCTTTTTGTTGTGTTGTTGAATGTGGAAGTCGCAAAACAACGTGACAATCTGAGTTTCTTCAGATTTCAAGTTGAATTAAATTTCAAACAAACCGACAAGTAATGAACTACCTATCTAAAACGACCTCATAAATGGATTAAGTGATTAATAGACAGGATTTAACTGACACGAATGTCAAATATGCTGGAGTTTGCAGCAAACATTAGATACTGCTCTAGGAAAACCTTCGGATTTGTTAGATATTGATAACCCTGACTGCAAAATCTCAAAAAACTGCGGAACGAAAATCGAGAGCAGAATAAAAAAATAAGATGCTGACAATGGTAATGCATCCATAAATAACTTACCTATGATTCAATGCTTTTTTTTTATTTGTACATACAATGAACTATCTAGTTATCCTGGAATGTAAAGAAGAGCAGTAAATTATTTGGTATTGATTGATTTATTGTAATTTTTTGTACATAAATAACAATTGTTTATATTATAAACAAGTAGAATTATATAATATCAGGAACAAGCACAATACAAGTAAGATAACACCTGAATGATTGAACATCTGTTTGTGCATGATGAAGACTAGATTTTTTTATATCTATTCATTACTCCATCAATTCTGAATAAAATCCGTACCGTCAATGGAGGTAGATTTATTTTTTAGGATTGTACAACCTGTAGATTAAACCATTATTGAGATCCAAGAAATTATAATGAAGTGAAATTCAAAATGGATGTTGATAATTTATAATCATTACCTTGTCCACTATAACAAACATGTCATTGATTTTCTTTGCTTCATATATCTGTACGAATCCAGCTTCAAAATACTTGTAAGGCAAGCACTAATTAAAGTTTTTAATTAGTACCTATGCCCATCTGTTTGTGTGTATAGAAGCTATTTACTTTGGAAAATACTGAAAACATCCGTAGATGAATCGTCCATTTCCACAGGGTATGGCTCAATGTCTATTTCTTTGAGTTTAGCCTTATACTTATACTACAAATAATCAAATTTCCTTGCACAAGGCATCATACTTCACTAAATTATCACAATATACCAATAAACGATGTCACACTTCACCGAGAACTGGTGAAAATTTCGAACATGGATCAAACCACTGCCTTTACTTGGCGTGTATGTACTCCAGCGGCCATTTTCAAAGGGACATGGTCACGTGTTCTACATAACCTTATTGGTGAACTTGTCAGTTACGTGAAAAGAAAAATCATATATATTAATTCATATCACTTTTTAACTCGGCAGGATCTGTGGGAGAAACAATTTGGAGAAATCAGCCCCTACAATCTGGTGTCTGTTGAAAAATATTTGGAAAATATGCATCATGTACTGAATGACAAAAATTTAGTGAGGAAAGCACATTCATTCCTCCCATATCTTTTCAAAGTAAGTATATCAACCAGAAACGTTTCGGTGAAAGAGTAGGTATTTTCGGAATTTGTGTCAAATGGGTAGTAAAAAGATGAAAACCCACATGTTTATCAGACAAGTTGAATAATAATGCCTGAAACTTTTAAATAAATGATAAGAGCAGGTTAAACGTCAAACCCAAGCATTTGCTTCAAAACATTTGTAACTAAGAAGGTATTTAAGGGTATGGCTGCAGGACCTCGGTCGATGGCCTTTTGGTTGTAATTTATAACCAATAAAGAGCATTTAAAGGTAATTTTGCACTTATCATGCAATGGGTTTTTTTTCGAAAATTTTTGTTGGTACTTACGTATTTTTGTATGACAAACACGAATTTGATAATGAAAATGTGAACAAACCATTATTTATTAAGATATTTCACTATAAAGTTACAAATTTCACCATCTTTTCCGCCTGTCTTCTGGATCACATTTAGAACAATTTGCCCTTCTTTTTCCATCATTGGACAATTTATATATATCACACAATGTTGGACACATTTTTTTTATTATATGAGTCAACTAGATATATGATTTTCTTGTGATTTATCCATGTTTAGTGAAAAGAAGGAAGAATATCATTTGCAATAATGGCGTGTGTAATGTCCACGATGTAATGTCATTCCAAAGCAATCTATTGACATTTGCCATCTCTCGTGGCCATCTCGTATTTGGATTGCATATGGATTAAATGGCCGTCATCTGGTATGCTTGCTCACTAAATAGGAAAAACTCGCCATAAAAATCATATTTTTCTAATTTTGACATGTAATGTGACACTTTTCAAAACTGACGGAAGTTTTGAAACGTCTTACTTTACGTAACCAGTTGCGTAAAGTAAAATTTTACATAACTGGTGATGTAATGTTCATTTCATTCATTCATTTCACACAACGAGAGTCGGCAGAACTCATGTTAAACTGGTCATTATTTTTGTTCATGCGAAATGTTTCGTCAAAATTAGAAAAAAATATAAGCGAGATCCCGCAACATCACAGAGTTACACAAAACAACGCGTTTCCTAACTGATTACGTAAATATCTATTCCTGTTGCATCTTAAAATTTGTCAGTGAAGTACATCATGAGTATATAAAGTGTCCAATGACAAAATAATAAGAGCAAGTACCTGTAAATGCATCCAACATAAGGGGGATAAAATGGCAAAATTTCGAACTTTTTCTTGAAATATCTCGATAAATAGTGGTTTGTTCACATTTTCATTATCAAATTCGTGTTTTTCAGACAAAAATACGTAAGTACCTACAAAAATTTTCGAAAAAAAATAAACCATCGCATGATAAGTGCAAAATTACCCATTTAAATTATTATTCGAGGGTATTGGTAAAATCCAACAGGTGGATTATTACCTAATCTTCAGGCTGTTAATAGGCCAACTACGGCCATTTTCCTGGGATAAAATTCCAGAAATTACTGTTAGAGTTTTTGTGTAAAAACTAATGATTCTTATTTAACATATCTCTTGAAACATACCTGTATCTGCTCCCTTCATTGTAAAATATGTATCGCGTGTTTCAGAAAAAATTTTTTCTGAATGATTGATTGAAAAATGAGGTTTTCATGGGAAAAATGCCCAATCAGCCAAAGTTCATCATATGATCAAAATATCTCCATATAAACCGCTATGACAATGTTGAAAACGCTAGAATTCCGACACGTCGCAAATCAGGTTAAAATGTCGCATTCACCTACACTAAAAACTAGATTGAGCGGCAAAACCGCTAAGATGGCAACCCTGCTATTACCAAATTTCATGTCCATTTAACGATGTTCGTGTTTCGAGTTTTTTTGACAATGACATACTTATTGAATAATGAATACCTGTTTATTATGTTTTTCCTGTGACGAAAAACAAATTACATTTCATCTCTGTTGACAGGTTATAAAATGTCACTTTTCATAAATACATTTTTTCCACGGAAAAGAAGTGAGTACTTTTCTCCCGGATATTCATATACACTGTTGATGGCTTTTGTTGTGCTGGTTCTGAAAAATAGGCCAATAAAACCGTCTCCGAGAAAGAACTGCAAGTCCTTTTATCTTCCATTCCACTTCGTTGTTATTTAAATCACTAAACAACCACTAAGTTTGCAGTTTTTCAAAAATAAAATCACAGAATTAGAGTGACAGATATTTGATTACTCAAAAAGAATGATAAAGATGCCTGCAAAAAGATACCTGCAACGCTGGTATAATCCCTGTTAAAAACTTTGAATTTCACATCGATAATTTTCTGATTTCAATATAATATATTATCTTCTCAATATTGATTCGTCCTTTTTTCTGTCACAGAGATAAATTGTGTATTATACACGGGAACAATATCAGATTTAAGCTCAAGGTTTTTTGTCTCCCGACCAAAAGTCTACTACATTTTTCCCTCGTGTAATAAATAACTATTATTGATGCTGACTCATATTCATAAACTTTAAGGTAGAAATGTTTTGTTGATAATGTGAATATAAAATATATTTGGAATATCACAAATGTTGATGTTTTATTCAATAATTAGAATTGTCGAAACGGCTAGAAATTTACCGCCAGTAAAAACTTACGCCACGATTTCGTAAGTAGGGGCACACCATAGCACAGTTGCCATGTGTTGAAATACGATTGGGAATTTTGTTTGTTTCCTAATGATTTGTGGCTTATAATAAATTTGTGTAAATGATAATTATATTCACACTAGAGGACATTTAAATCGGAGAACGTGACAACCACGGCGCACGACTTGTGGGCGTGGTCTTGTCAGTTCTCAGCATTCAGCACGATGTTGTCAAGTCTCCAACATTCACATGATATATTGTTATCAAGAATAAGAAATATTTGGACATGCTGGTTGCTCAAAGAAGTCAAGAATGAACTATAACATCATGGGTTCCTCCTATTAGGTTTTATTCAATGACAGGACTCAACAGAGTGGTATCTAAATTTATTTATCGTTAAAACACACGAAAATGCTGTATATTTAACATTAACATTTTGTTAATTTTGTGCAATGATTGTATTTTTCTTGGTGAATAAATTATTATTATTATTATTATTATTATTAACATCTTTTTGATAGCAGCCGTGAAGGTTCGTTTGAAATGAGCTCTGAAATTCAACAATTTCGAACAACGCATAGATTCATTATTTACATAAAAAAAGCGTGAGAAGTGTTGCAAAATAGTTATTTATTATACAAGGGAAAAAAGTAGTAGATTTTAGCTCCAGGTTGTGTTGTCTCCTGACGCGTAGCGCAGGTAGACAAAAAACCGTGAGCTAAAATCTAATATTTTTCCCGTGTGTAATACACTATTTTTTTTCTGTGACAGAAGAAAGGACGAATCAATATTGAGAAGATATTACATTATTTTGAAATCTGAAGCAATCAAATATCTGACGTCACTCCTGTCAGTCTAATTCTGTGATTTGATTTAAAAGAATTGCGAATTTAGTGGTTGTTTAGTAATATACGTAACCGCGAAGTCGAATGGGAGATAAAAGGACTTGCAGTTCTTTCTTGGAGACAGTATTATTGACTCATTTTTCGGAACTATAGCACAAAAAAAGCCATCAACAGTGTCTATGTGATAATATCCGGGAAAAAAGTACTCACTTTTTTCCCACGGGAAAAAAGTAAAATCTTCCAACAGAGATGAAATGCCAAACTTTTTTCCCGTCACAGAAAAAAATAATTTAGGTTCCTAACGACACAGTTTAGTAATTGAATGCCAATTATTCAGTATCAGTGCACTCGCCCATTCTTGAGATAATGCGAAAAAACTATTCTTATTTATCAACTTCAACACCTTGTATCTCGAGAACTGAACACTAGAAGACTTTATGTCCCTATGTCAGTGATTATGAAATCACGAGGGCTATCACCTGTCAAGCGTTGTCGGTCAAATTTTGAAACAACCTGTATATCTGCATTGCCAATGTTCGTCATTCTAAAATACAGGGTTGAAGAAATATATTCAATTTTCTTAGGATACCTACCCACTATTTTAGAATAATGAAAACCTTTACAGGTGTGTTTCAAGTGAATCTTAATGAGAATCTGTCCAATCTTTTCGAGGAAAATCCTTGATAGTACTTATTGAAATTCCTAAGAGTGGTTGGAATTGGCATCTATTGTAAGATCGATAATATAATAAATATTTTACATGGTCCTCAGCACACCATATGACTCCCAATTTCTGTGTCACTGGATGGTGTTAGTTAGATAAGAGTTCGGACACAGAAATTACAACCGATAGTGTTTTTGAATGTTTAGATTCATTATACAGGGTGGGTCACGGTAGATGGCACCTTAGACGTTTACGGAGAACGGGACATAAGATCATTCTGAAAATTTGGTTACTCAAGTAATTGCTCTTGATCTATCGATCTAAAATATTTTCAGCTCTGCGGCGTTGCCGCTTCTATCGAAAAGTAGCAACAACTTTGTTATTTTAAATGGAACACCCTGTATTTTATTGCATCTTCAGATTCTCTCTGAAGAGCTGATTTCATCGATATATCACACTTGGGGTCTAGCGGAAATGATTACAGAGATATAGGGTGTGAAAAATCGACATTTTTCAACTTAAGGAATTTTTTTTGTCGAAACTATTCATTATTGGTCAAAACGGCTTACATGTCCCTATCTCAACTTTTGATTAACTATCTACTGATATTTAATTGGGACATATACCGGGTGATCAAGAATCTGAATTCTGCACCACCCTGTATTTGTTTAGATCGATAGATCAAGAGCAATTACTTGAGTAACCAAATTTTCAGAATGATCTTATGTCCCGTTCTCCGTAAACGTCTAAGGTGCCATCGACCGTGACCCACCCTGTATAAGTTACACACCTTGCATTGTGACAAAATTGTTTGAATTTTATTATTGAATTTGACAATAAATACTATAAACGTCAGAATTGGCAAGGTGATCGACCGTTGGGGGCGCTGTTTCAAAACAAGATGGCGGCAAAGAGTGTGTAGTTTGTTTACAAAATTTCTTGAGATTTGCATACATTTTCTTCTTGATATTTCATCGTGTTATTTGTGTTAATTGTTGAACTTTTTTCTGAAATCATAATATTTTTTGTTGGATCATACTGTTTCATCATGATGTGAGGAAAATAACTGATACCTACTGACTGAATCGTGGACCAAATAGTCTGAGCTTTCTTCAAACCAGTGCATTTTTGTGAGACAGCTTTATGGGATATCAAAAACCACAAGCATATCCACTATCATCAGAAGCTGATATATTCACCATCATACCTCTATTACTCCACTCTTCAAGCAAAAGGATCCTACAGACCACAAATGGTGATACCAGGAGTGAAGTTTTTCAACAGTGAACAGCCTTGTGTGAACATATTGAAAACCATCCCTAAACAATGTGTTAACCTATTCCACTATTTTGTGCTAAATATTATAGCCATCAGAATCATGTGCAATTGATCCATACAATAGAAATCAGCAGCAACCAGCTCTAATGAGTCTAAACCAAGAAATAATTCAACACCAAAGGCATCCTGACATTACTGTGGATTTAATAGTAGATACAACTTTACTATCAATGGCCTATCTTCAACAATATTACTTCCAGGCTTTGAGGATTGTTTACAGTGCAACTCCCATACCTCATATATTATGGTGCTCCACTGCAATAACAGCAAATTGTCATGATCCTATGTGCCATGTGTGTAAATTGTATCCATATAACACACTTTTCATAATGTGAATATTCCTAATATACTTAGAGTTGAGGTAGGTGGCATCCTAGACTGAGTTTTCTTCTTGGAATTCTTTTAATATCTTGTAAAGCTAGTTTTCTTTACCATATTGATGAAATCATTGAATAATTTGGAATTCCACCACATAAAACATTGATCAAATGACCTAGGATTTCAGTTAATGTATTTACACAGTATATTATCATAAATTTTGTGATTTGATTTTGTAATCCTAAATTCATCTAATTGAAAATATCTATCTTTATCAATTTGTATAGTTCATTATGTTTTGTATATTTTGGAACTGAATTAATAATAATTTTCAAAAATGAAAGTACATTGACATAACATGTGTTTTACTGTACTTATGCCACTCCAAAGAAATCAAGAAAGAAGTACCTACAAATAGAAGGATCTTCCAGTATACTCCTTCCCTCAGTGCTCATGTATAATGTTTTTCCCTGAATCATTTTACAATATACCTTCATAAAAATTTACAATTATAAATGAATTTGAAATCCAGGACTTTCATATTTGTAGAAATAAATTAACAATGAGCAAAAGTAAGTATCTACCTGGTAGGTACCTATTTTAAAAGGAATCAGTAAAGATTATAAAGTGAAACTTTGAAATTGCATAAAAAAATGAGGTGTTGATTGAGGTAGTTGTGGAATTGAAATATGAATTTTGAAAACCTACTATAAAACATTATAAAAAGAAAAAAGTAGAACTTTTACTTATGAATAAATACAGTTTAATAATAACATACAAGCAGTAAAATTATGGATACATTTTTCCAAGATACAATTTGAAATGTCATGGATATGTTCAAGTATTCAATTAATCAGTGATATCGCCTTAAAAACTTGAATTCAACTTCAAGGAATCTGGGTTTTGGTTTTAATTTGTGTAGCTATTTGCACTCAATTGCAAAATACCCTGGATGGCAACTCCTCCCCTGCTGAAAAATTGAAGAAATGTTAGTACCTACTATAAACAAACCATAGCTATTACACAATCTAAATATTCAAATAGGAATAGATTGTGTCACTTCAATGTATGTTCAAAGATTGAATTCAAGCTATGAAGTAAGCTACCTACAATGACCTGCTTGTACCAGGGTTATAATATATCTATAAAATATGCTACTGTTTTTGCTCATATGAATGTAATTGGGAGCTGTATTTTAACTTAATCATTTTGGAAGTACATGCACTCCGCATTGGCTATTTGACTACAAAGATGATACTACAAAATAGGAATCTATGGAGGCCTAAGGTTTTTATGAGTCAAGCATTACAAATAAAACTATAAATTACCCACCTGCACATGTTCATAATGTCTTTTTTCTTGCCCAGCTTTATCTATTGCAGTTCAAAAGTCAAAGGCATTGAATTTGCTTCTTTATTTTTTTTGTGAAAATATTTGAAAGAAAAACAACCATACTTATTTTTCCAAGTCCTGGAGACATTTCCACATAAACAGAATAGGTATGAACTGTTGATCATTTCAATCATGTTCTCTCTCAGATAGGCACTGCAAATAAGAGTTATTCATCAGTAATAAATATATCAATGAATCACAAATTTACCTCATTGTTATCCAATGAAGTGAAGAAAGGCAGGAAGTTTTTGTTGGAGCTGCATACATTCACTTTTCAAACTCATATTGGATTCTCAACGTTTATCCATTTTTTCCATTCAACTGAACTGATTTTCCATTATCAGAAAAGACTTCTTGAGTGCAGGAAATTCATATTTGAGGACATTATAGGTCCTACATTTTTCCATTGGAACCTTCTACTAGTTCAACCAGCAACCAAACACAGTTGATTTTGCGTATTATCAGAGATTTGTTGATACTAATTTATAAAATAATAAAGAATTGATTAGGCAATTGATATTAAGTTCATGTCTTGTACTTGAGATGCTTATGAAGCAAGAAGAGAAAATTAACGTAATTTGTTGAATGGTATTCATAAAATATGAAACCCACTGAGAACACAATAACAAACATGACCTTGAATTACGTCCTAAACTGGTTCAAATTTGCCCACCAGGTGCCGTATCGTCACCTTGCCAATTGAAATATAATTTCATGAACTATTGAGAAGAAAGCATGAATGAAAATTTTCTGCTGTGTAATAAATTGTGGGAATTCTGAAGAGAATGGATTTATTTCATTTATTTAATTTGCCATAGGAAATATCAAACCCATGGCATTCTCTTATGGAAGTTCTGCAAAAAGTGCCGTATCGCTATAAATTGAAGAAGGTGTTTATACCCTATTTCCATTTTCAATCTACGGCTAGATTGATTTGACAGTAAATCTAACCTCTAAAATCGTTTCTGACAGTCAGGTGCTACAGGGTGCTACTTGGCAAATTGAAAAAACAAAGAGCAGAATATAATGTCTTAGTCTTTTATTCAGTCAAACCATTGTAATATGGAAAAAGGAAAGGACATAAGTTCAGCTGTGCCCAACTCTTAACTACTAATACCATCCAGTGACTCTAGTGTTATCTGATATGTTTTCTATATTGGTTCTATAACACACTGTTTACCAATAATACTTCGGTTGTTAATATTTTACAGTAACTATGTTAATCATTTTCAGGCAGTTGATAAAGATAGATCTGGAGCAATCACCGTAGAAGAATTCAAACTGTTCTTCGATGTCCTAGGCTTGAATGAGCAAGATGCCATTTTGGCCTTCCGAGCTATAGATTCCAATGGCGATGGGAGAATTTCACAAAAAGAATTCGTTAGGCATGGTAGGGACTTTTTTGTTACAGAAGATGAGGATAGAATAAGCAAGTATTTCTGGGGACCTCTGGTAGATCATTAGCGGTCTATTGTTGGAAAATGGATGATGTTAGGGACCAAAAGCGGAACTATATTTTCAAACAGAAATACTATAGCTACTAAGAAATTCAAAAAATATATTACATTTTTGAAATTCATTCAATTTCATACCCTTTTTTCCAAGATCTACCAAGTGATACTTATTGCAACTTCTTCTAACTTTATTGAAAGCTTTTCAAATTGTGAAATGAAAACTAAGTTCCTCCTATTAAACTAGTTCCAATAATTTAGGAATACTTTTTGCAATTGTTCATTTCGATTTTTAACATTTTGTGGAAGTACTTCATATATACAGGGTGTTCCTAAACATCATGTACATCCGAAAGGGGGTAATTCCTCAGCTCATTTTAAGACTAAAAGTTCATATAAACATTGGTCCGCAAACGCTTTGTTACCGATCTACGGGGTGTTGAAATTTCAAGATTTTTTTTGTTTTTTCTTTATAGATCCTGCAGTTTTTGAGATATGTGGCTCAAATTTGAAACATAGATTATGTTATAGGGCTTACATCGATGGACATCTCAAATGTTTGTGAGAATCTATAAAAAAATTGAAATTTCAACACCCCGTAGATCGGTAACGAAGCGTTTTCGGACCTGAGTTTATATGAACTTTTAGTCTTAAAATGGTCTGAGGAATTACCTCCTTTCGGATGTACATGATGTTTAGGAACACCCTGTATATTATCCTATCAACCTCAACTTTGGTCATTCATAAAATTAAAAAACAATGTTATGAAGAAAAACAGAGCTGGGGACTGAAAGAACTGCAGATAATGAATTTCACATTCAGACTTCTTTGAAAAGGATATTTTCCATGTATATTCCAGAACATAAGAGGTATTCTAAGGAACTGGATTGCTTTTATGTTGAATCATTAATTCATGTGAGTATACATTATTTTTCTACATTACTCATCAATTCAGAAAATGCTTCCCTCATATACGGATTTTTGATATGACAGACTCATAAATGATAGCAAAATAATAGTTCTAGATATAAAATGGGATAAAAATTGTAGAATTACATGTTTTATATTTTTATATCTGAGATATAGTATGAATAAAATATGTTTTTTCATGATATAGTTACTTGGATATGTTCAACTTTGCAAAATGTATAATTCGTTTTAATACATAGATATTAAGTTACAGCATGGTGAATTCTTTTATAGAATATAAGTTTGTTTTCTATAACCTTGCATTTCTGCACAATTCATAGCTATTGAATTCAGAATGTATATATACATATATATACTAATTATACGTATACTGAAAGATAATTTCAAATTTGTTAAGTTATCAAATATAATAAAGAAACCAGCAAATTACTTGTTATTTTTTCATGAAACCAATAGTTTTTGAGATTTGCTGAAAAAAGGGAACTGTTCGTTATCTCTTAGAGTAATGTTAGGTTTGTATGTTGAAAGGATTTATATTTTTCTTTAACCTGTAACACGAAAACTACCGGAAGAAAACAAGGGATACTTATTAATATTCATGGATTTAATTTTCTTTTAAAAATGTAAAATTAACACAAACATTCCCTGATGGAATCATTGAAGAGCATCCTTCAGATTGAGCATTTTTTTATAGTCATTTATTTCCTTGATCATTTCGGTAATCTTGTTGCTCCTGAAAATAAAAAAAAACATTTGTCTGATTCTGATGAATTAAGTTACAGGACTTCTCAAAACTAATTGTTTTGAAATTTTTCACTTTATGTAATCATAGTTACATTAATGCAGTTGTTCAAATTCATTATGTAAGTATTATTCTTTGCTGCTTGCTTTCATGGAAACGCTCCTTATATCAGACTACTCTGGTACAAAATACTCACGTTTCTTGCAAATTCGTCTTGATAGTATTAGTGTGAGTTGCATTGATTGTAGATACTTTCTTTGTTTCTTGAGCTTTCCAGTTTTCCATCTGTAAAGGAAAATATAACAATATCACATAGGATCACAGAATGATTGAAATTCAATGTAGGAAATTTCTGAAATTATTGGTATGAGTGGCGAGGAAAACAAATAATTGGAGGTATGATTTTTCCCAAAATTTTCAGGAAACCTCAACTCAAAAGAAAGAAAAATTGTGAATAATTTCGAAGGTAGATGGACATATGTATGTTATGGTATGTTCCGTAAATCAACTTGGTTATTTCGGTTAGTAGTTTTTCTTTCCGTAAATATGAAATGTTTGGTTGGTACCTGAAAAATGGGTATTTACGGAACTCGGTTGATTCACTGTCACCAAAACGACCGTGGATTCTCTCTGGTAGGTTCGGTAAGTTTGAGTTGACGTTGACGTGTTTTAGTGTTCGGTTTGATTCTTCGATTTGAAAATCACAACGAGAAACAATATTCCCATTCCAATTATTGCGTTAAGTTCCGATGGATTTGTTTACTGAGGTAAAATAATAATATTCGATATAATTTCAGTTTGATGACGTTTTTTTCTACTTCAGGACACTACATCCTCTGCTTGTGCTTACTGTGCTAATTGTGTACAAGAATTAGGGACTTTTGGGTAACACAATTGAAAATCGAATACTGCACAGGGCATGATAGTTTGATATACGTTCAAAACTATAATTTGAGAAATGATTGGCATTCCGTGAATAAACCACAACCGTTAAATTTTGTCGCATTTTTTATGGAAGCACCCCCGTATCTCACGTAATTGACTTTATCTTTGGACTTTCTATTCCTCCGGCAAATTTCAGAACCCTACCTCAATAATTACGTGAGATACGGGGCTGCTTCCATGAGAAGTGAGACAAATTTTAATTTTACTGAACTGAAAATCTTCTAAGAAAACTTTTAATAGTCAGTAACTTTGGAGTCCTGATTCCGAATCCGACGTGATTTTCAACCTATTTTCACTCCTAATATCATTTTCCGGAAATTGGGGTGGTTTCATGGCTGTTGGCGAGCAGTGTATATCACTGAAGATGACCCCACTTGGTCATAGAGTGCATTTTTGGTATATCTCCCGCTCCAGCAAATTTCAGGATCCTTACCCAACGATTACGTAAGATACAGGGGTGGTTCCATTTTAAATGGGTCACACTGTATAAGAAGAATAAACAATCGAGTAATATTTCAAAATTCTCTTGAATCGTCTCAGGTGTGTTAGTGTATGATGAGTTTTTGAAGTTATGAAAGGTCTGTTTGTCTGTTTGTCTGTTGTCAAATATAATGTGTTTTGATCAATACCTACACACACCTTATAGAATATCTGAGTTATTATACAGGGAGTCCCTGAAAGGTCTTTACAAAAACCGACCACATATTCCTCAGACCAGAACAATTCCACTGAAGTTACAATTCTCTAATTGTTTTCGCTTCATAACTCTGAAACGGCTCATGACATTTCATTCGAATTTGGTGTGTTGGCATTTTTTTTATGTTCTGGTTCCCATGTAAAGGGATATCCTGTAATGTTCAGGAAACATCCTGAGAACAGAGGGAAATAAGGTAGGAATTGGTGTTCTTCTTAAATTTCTGAAGGTTATATGCCTCGGGAAACACCTTCCTTGGCAATGTGTTCCAGAGGCTCGCTGTTCGTTGGATGAACGAGTCTTTGGAAAGAGATGTTCTGCAGGTCTCCAAAGTGACCACGAAGGGGTGCGAACTCAACTCGACGGATTAATCTCGCGGGGGAGGAACAATTGTTGATATTTCAGAAGAGCATCGTCTATGAAAATATTTATAAAATAGATCCAGATCGCCAACTTTTCTACGGTATCCCAAAGAAGTAGGTGAGTTTGTGAGCGAGGCATCACCCACGAGACGAATTGCCCCTTTTTGCACAGAATCCAACAGTTTCAAAGGATGTTTGGGTGCTGCACTCCAAACATGGAAACAGTATTCCAGGACAGGGCGGATCTGTACCTTATAGATCATAAGCAGCTGACTAGATGTGAAATAGCTCCTGGCCCGAAACAGAAAATCAAGTTTTTGGGATGCACTAAGCAATTGATTTCACGTGATTTTCTCAAGAAAGGTTATTGCTGATAGTAATCCCAAGCATCGACGTGGATGTCTTCAAAGGTATGGTTACTCCTGACAAGCTTATGTAGGGCACAGTGAGATCGGCTTTTCTAGAGAAAAGGCATGCTTGTGTTTCGTTTGCATTGAATTTTTCCAAGTTATTGGACCCCCATTCGAGAATTGCTGCCAAGTCCATATTCATGTTGTCAACAACAACATTTGATTTTTTCAGTAAATAAACATCTGGAACTTCTACGCCAATGGAAAGAAAGGAGTTTGAATATGAGATTTGGATTGCGTAACTTGTCCACTACAAAAATGGTACTGGTGATAAAATTATAATGAATAAAGCAACACCCTATAAAAACCCCTTTCTTTTCATTGACGTAGAAGGTTCAGATGTTTTTTTGCTGAAAAAAATCAAGTTCCACGCCCATGGAATGATATTCATCATAATCATGATATGGGTTTTATTGCCCAATAAAGGGACAGTGGTATTCAATAAAATAGCGTACAAGTATTAAAAAGAGAGGATTTCGGGATCCTAGTTCTAGTTGTGTTAAACTGGCTCAGCCAACGCTTTGTGTTTTTGAGAACCTATGACAACTTTACTGTCAACATTTGGTAAACAATCATTCCCGATAGCTCGTTTTATGCAGAATAGGGTGACGTTAATTTCTCTCTGTAATATACTTGTACGCTTTTTTTTTAATGCGACGTATGTCAACATAACAAATTTGAGTAAAATCTCTTGTGCCGTTTCAAAGCTATGAAGCAAAAAGGATTTGTAAATTTCATCTTCAGAGCCATCTAGCGCTCAAACTGGGGAACTTTGTACTGAGATAAGTTGCTTGTATTGGATTGTATTGGTCTGAGGAATATGTGGTGACTTTTTGTAAAGACCTTCATATACGGCCCACCCTCTATATCTCAGCTATCATTCGTGCGATTCGTACCAAATCAGGCCCGGTATTATTATCCATCAATATGATCAGTTTTTCAGAGACGAACATTCTTTCAGCCAATAGCGTGCTTTTTTATTGAAATAAAAAGGGGTCGATCCTTATATGAAATCAAATTAAGATTTTTTTTACAAGAAACTAACTCAAACCTCCATATGCAGAAAATTACCTCTCATTCCAGATCAACAGGATTGGCTCAATTTGTTTCATGTTCAGCATCGTAAAAATAGTGAATTCAATCAAACTGCGAATTTTGGAACGTTCAATAGCTTTAGTAGGTGAAAAATCATGATTTGAAGACACAACAGGATATGCTATTTTATGTTGAACTCACCGTTTCCGATTAATTACATTCGCAAAAGTGCCCTTTAGAGGAATTATATGAGAATTCACATAAGGGGGAGGAGGGTTGGAACCTTGTAGATTAATATTATGTCAGTTTTCCTGTGAAATAATTCCTAAATATGATTTTGTAAAAAATTGACACCATTTTATTTCAATAAAAACTCACGGCACTGTCTAAAATGATGTTCATCTCTGAAAAACTGCCGTATCACCGAAGTTTATGTTCGGTGGCCATATTGATGTTTATTCTCAATCTATTGTCCAAATGGAAGGCAGCTCAGAAAATCGCAGATCTCTTTTGGCGGAGGTGGTCTCGTGAATATCTCCCAACCTTTTGGTCAGAAGATCGAAATGGCATAATCCTATTGCATTTCAAACACCTTTCAATTAAATTCAGTATATCCTCGCAACTGCCTTATACCACGATTTTCGAATTTTTTTAAGATACGCCTGCTCTCCCAGTAAACACACATCCTAGTACCTATAAGGGCAATTGTGAGAATACTGAATACAACGAAATGGTATGGAGGTATTTGAAATGAAATTGGATTGGGACATTTGAACTAAAAAGTTAGAAAAAGAGATTTTTAATGACAATTTCTCTCTACTGAAATTAGCTCTTGATATTTGAAAATGTAATTTCAGGAATTTTTGCGAATGCTGATTCTAAATCTGATGAAAAAGTTCATCTTGAATGAGCCCAAATCTTCTTTTTCCACAGAAGCCTTTTTTTAATCTCCCTCCAATACTGTTCACCAATGATGAATTAAAATGTTCACTATGATAAATATTTAATTTTCCTAACAAACGATCACTACAAAAGTTTCGAGGAAGTCATGAGAAGCGGGACACGATGTTTATCCAAGTTTATATAAGTAAATGCTAGTGAGAGTCAAGTCAAGTATAATCTTTTTTCTACTCACATAACTAAAATGGCATTTATCGTACGGATATGTACCACGCTAAATGATCGATTAATCACGGATTGTCGATCTGTGATTTATTCAAAATATTACACACGTTACCATGGCAACACGATTTCTTAAATACATCACCATGGCAACGCAGTTCATTAAACACAGCTTCAGTAATTTGAAACATGTCTGGCCTGTCAATTGTATTAACTGTCAACTGTTATTTTCATATTTTGTATCAGAATTATTCAAACAATATTCGTTTGTATCGGAATTCTTCATTAAAAATATATCCGAAAAGTAGACGAGAGTGAAATCGAAGAGAATGTTCAGGTACTTACATACCTCCAAGAAGTGTAAAAATGAAGCATCCATCTTTGAGAACAATTTATTTATTCAGCGCTAGGCATGACAATAAACGTGAAACAAAGGTTAGTAAGCAATGGACTGGACAGATCTACAACCCAAATCACTTATACGTGTCTCGCTGGTTGCATGCATCAGTTGTATGTATTATGTTTTCAATTCCCATTCCTTTCGAATTATTTTGTAGGTTAGCAGGAATAGCAGGTATGTTAATTAATGTCATTTTTGGAGTTCGTAGAAAAATCATAGTATGTAACGCGTTTATAAACTCTTCTAGACACTCGTTTATTAAACACTCGCTCCGCTCTGCTCCGCTCGTGCTTAAACTACTCGTTACTAAAAGGACGTTTATAACACTTGTTACATAATATACTATTTTCTACTCACATAACTAAAATGGCATTTAGCGTACGGATATGTACCACGCTAAATGATCGATTAATCACGGATTGTCGATCTGTGATTTATTCAAGATATCAAACACGTTACCATGGCAACACGATTTCTTAAACACATTACCATGGCAACACAGTTCATTAAACACAGCTTCAGTAATTTGAGACATGTCTGGCCTGTCAATTGTATTAACTGTCAACTGTTATTCTCGTATTTTGTATCAGAATTATTCAAACAATTTTTGTTTGTAACAGAATTCTTTATTAAGAACATATGCGAAATGTAGGTGAGAGTAAAATCGAAGAGTAAGTTTTGGTACTTGCATATCTCCAAGAAGTGTAAAAATGAAGCATCTATCTTTGAGAACAATTTATTTATTCTGCGCTAAGCATGACAATAAACGTGAAACAAAGGCTAGTAAGCAACGGACTGGACACATCTACATCCAATATAACTTATACGTGTCTGGCTGGTTGCATGCAGTTGCATGTATTATGTTCTCAATTCCCATTCCTTTCGAATTATTTTGTAGGTTAGCAGGAATTGCAGGTATGTTAATGTAATTTTAGGAGTTCGAAGAAAAAGCATAGTATGTAACGCGTTTATAAACTCTTCTAGACACTCGTTTATTAAACACTCGTTTCGCTCTGCTCCGCTCGTGCTTAAAATACTCGTTACTAAAAGGACGTTCATAACACTTGTTACATAATATACTATTTTCCACCACAAGCTATAAAACCTACCATTATTCACTCCTGTTCAAGGCGTTCTGATGCGAGGTTCTCAATAATGGCACTCGAATCTAGTAGGTATTTATCAACAACGACTTGTCATATGCTGTCATGGTTATAGCTACTAGATTTTAATTGGAATTGAACAGAAGTGCTTTCATAGTGACAATAGGTTCATATTTCAGTTTCACAGAACCAAAATGATTGAAACTCATTGCTAGTGGTGAAAAAAATTTGAATTTGAATTTGATTATTATTACCACGGGATCTTTTAACCCTCGGCTGATGCCTCGGGATATAATCTTGTTCCTTGGTTGAAAATGATATTCTTTACCTACTACCTTGATGTATAAATAACTATCCTTGAATGTTTTCCAACAATATTCCCGATAATCCATATTGAATATTAGTCTAATAATAATGTATTGAGCAAGAAAAATTCTAGTCCATTCGGTTGCTTTGTATAGACTACCTATGATATTATATCTGACAGCAGAGTAAACTAATGCATAATAAACAGTGATTAGCCCTTTTCCATCCAAACAAATAGAAGGGTCCAATATCAGATGACTGAAGAAAATAACACCCGTAACAAAAAATAATATTGCTTTTTATGTTACCTGAATCTGCTGATATTTCATCTTGTTCTTAATCTTGTCAATTTTATTGCCATAAGCAACAACTTTCTCCTCTACAGTGTGTAGTTCAGCCATGAACGCTTTTTCTGCATCGGAAGGAGCACTTTTTTTTCTTGATACGAGCATGAGTAAATTTTCACACCTGAAAAAGAAAGGAACAACTTAAAAAATCTGTCTGTAGATGTTAATCGAGCAGGTGGTGTATCCATTCCTGTGTTCTTTCTTCCAGATTTTTTGGGATTTTCTCTCGTTTTGATTAAATAAAAATATGAGTATTATTCCAATAGACGCAGTGGGGACAAATCAGATGATTTGACCCTAAATATCACTTCATTCAAAAACGTTCCTATCAGAGAGCCTAAAACAAAAATGCATTCCAATGTCAGTGATACTTTGTGTTTTTTGAAAAATGTTTGAAGAAGGGAAATACAGATATATCGAAAAAATATCAAATTTTCACTTGCTTGTGGGAGGACTCCTTGATTTTTATATTATTCCATTTCTGAAGACAATTTGCGAGAATAATATTTTTTTTTAAGTTGAAAACGGAAGCAGATTCGTTCCCGAAGCGTCCACAGATGAGTGAATCTTTGGAATTTTTTCGATATATCTAGATATTTCTCTTCTTCAAGCATTTTTCAGAACAAAGTGTCACTGACAATCGAATTATTCTTTCTTTTAGGCCCTCTGATAGGAACATTTTTAAATACAGTGACATTTTGGGCAAATCATCTGACTTATCCTCACATACGTATGTATGAATATACTCGGCTGTTCATTTCAGTTTGAAATGGTAACGACAGTTAACGATGAAGTCATTATGGTGACACTGTCAGAAAATGGCCAGATATCAGTTTTCTTTAAAGGGAATTGTTTGAGTAGAAAATACCAATATGTTACTCCATATATCAACAAGAATTGCCTGAAATACTAGGTGAAGTATAAAGTAGCCACAACGTCGTAAGCACCTCAGTAGTAAACAGAGCTATTGCTACCAGTGAAGCTCTCTTGGGGAGGTAAGCGTTACCAAAATAATGTATTCAAAGTTGCGAAACCTCGTGAGAAGTAGAAGTAAAAGTTTGGAAATAATTACTTCGCAAAAAAGCCATGAGAGTTTCAACAGTTCAAAGTTATTATCTGTAGTTGAAACTGCGTCATTTCCACTCCGTGATATAAAAACTATACTGAAATTTTCACTATGAAGTTATGAAATAAGTAATAATTACGTAAATATTACTAAACAAAGTAAACAAATACTTTCTCGAGCCATAGTGCCTGCCACTGAAAATGCTAGTTGGGTAGTGAAAAAATGTATTTCATTATTTTGAAGTACTAACCCAAACTTGTTCACTGTCGCAAACAGTTTTTTCCTCACAGCTCTGTACATTTGAAAAATAATTATTGTAATTCACAATTTTTTATAACATGAAAAACGCGGGACAGCGTGTGACGTCATATACCGCGATCAATCTTATACGATATGACTCAAGTATGTATTTAGAATATTTCAGCACACTCTCACTGTAGAAGTTGATTCTTATTTCTATATAGAATGTGGAAATATGTTCATTGGTTTCTGAGCAATAAGACGCTAATATAGTGCTTATCGGTATGTCACCTCATCTGGAATCAGTGTTTTGGACAGGTGATTATCTGGATTATTGGAAAACATATATTTGTTATGATTTCAAATAATGAATGACTGTATCAAATACTTCTATTACATGAAATGATCAAAATAAAATAGAAATATGGCGTAAATTCGACTAGTATGAACAACCAATTTGTTTTAGCATGTGGTGCGTTTTCTCGTTTCAACCATTTTCATTTTACAATTGAGTAGTGATAATGAGTATTTTATGAGTTATATATGCATAAGACGATAGATAACGCCTACAACATATCAACAGTTATTCATAATGTATCAAGGTTGAAACGTCTCATTAGAGAAATTCCTTGAATAATAGTCATTTCTAAGGATAGTAACAGAAAAACTATTCGATTCAGGAATTGTTTTTATCATAGACCTGCCAGAGAATACTCACTTTTTCAACAGATCGTCCTGTTTATCCTTGATATCCTCGTATTTTTCTGCCAAATTGCTAGCCTTCTCCTGCATACGATCCGTCTCATCGTTCATGCATTGAATTTCTTTTTGTTGATTCTTTTTCATCATCAGCAAGGTCTGGACTCTCTTTTCTAGTTCTTCTCTCGCCTTGGCATGGTTCTTGAAGTATTCCTCTCTCAAGACCTGAGCTGCTCTCTGAAGAAGCTAGATGAATTGATATACATATTATATTATTATCAATGCATTGACATACTTATAGATATCCTTTCTTGTTCGGGCGTTTCGAAAATACGTGATAATAGTTCACTATAATTTTATCAACAGTAGCTTTTTTGTAGTGAACAAGCTACGCAATCCAAATCCCATATTGAAACCCCTTGCATTCCATTGGCGTAGGAGTTTCAGCTGTTTTATTTACTGAAAAATTCAAGTTCTACGTCCATGGAATGATATTCATCATAATCATGATATGGGTTTTATTGCCCAATGAAGCTTTGCCAACGTACCAAATTTGAGTTAAATCTCATGAGCCGTTTCAAAGTTATGAAGCAAAAACGATTTGAAAATTGTAACTCCAGAAAAACAAAGGGGCTCAATCTAAGCAATTTTGCCCTGAGGTAAGGTATTGAATTATTTAGGTCTGAGGAATATGTGGTAAGTTTTTGTAATGACCTTTTAGGGACACCCTGTAACTACCAGAAATATTTTCTTCACCTCTGCATCTAGTTACATACGATACACATATAAGTTTAATTGCCGTATTTCTTAGAAGGATCCGATTATCGTTCTTTTTCTAATATTTATTTTTCATATATTTTCTTTGTTTTCATTGAAACATTAAATATACTATTGGAAGGAATATGTTTACAATGATTATGATTCTTTAATCAGCGAATGTTAACTCTGTTGCGCATGATCAATAACATGGACAGAATAGTCGGATGTCAGAGATATAGTGGGTGATCCGGCAAGCTGTAATCAACAAATCAAATTTTTCGAAAATAATAATCAAATGATTACAATAGCTAGGACCACACGACATATAGAATAAGAACAATTATTTATGTTTTTATTTCAACATTTTTCAGGACCTTTTCCTATATGAAATCTTTCAGGACGATATACTGAAAAAATTCTGAAAATGTCATGCTTTTGATTTTGTTATAATCGTTCACCTATATGTTACAAATATTGAATATGAATTGGCAAGACCGCCATTTTGATTTTCGCATTTTCTCGTGGTTTTCTCATGTCTCATGTCAATAAGGACCATTTATTGAACAATTCCTAAAAATGTTATTCTTTTATAATTAAAAATACAATTGAAATGACCGGTCATCTGTGTTTTAAATTAAATTTGAATTGACAAGGCCGCTATTTCGTTTTTATATGAACTTTTCCAGGACCTTTCTATGTCAAATACAAATTCTAGAAATGTCATGCTTTAATATTGAAAAATACAATTCTATTGACCGTTCGATCACCTGCTATTTTAATGTCAACTTTTTCAGGGCCTCCCTATTTTGAATTACTAAGAACTATATACTGAACAATTCCTAAAAATGTCATGCTTTTATCATTACTAGCACAATTGTTACCGATATTTGTCCCACCAGATCAATGGATAGAAAATCAAAATCAGTATCAAGTGCATCTTTCTGAATCCTTTTGTGAGTTTGATATGTTCGACAATTCTACCCAGGCAACCAGATGACGAATGATCACCTCACTGTGACGTCCCTAATTGGTGATTTTTCGTCAGAGACGTCACACACCAATTTATGACGTCACTATGACGTACTTTCTATGACGTGATAATCACGTCATCGTTTCGACGTCGAGTGAACGTCAATTAGATGGGTAAAAGAAGACGTCAGTTTCATGACGTAGCAGTGACGTCCTGTCGACGTCCATTTTTGCCCAGACTTCCTCTAAACCATGGATACTTATATATTATCATGTGAAACAGAAGTATAACTCATGGAAGCGAATCAACATGCAAGTTTTATTCTAATTATTAATATACCCGAAAAGTAGTAGAAAAACTTTTTTCTGAAAAACTTTGACTCACTGTATATCTCGGAAACCAACAAACTATATGTAGGTATATATAAAAATGATTGTATGGGTATACCTATATGGAATCCGTCACTCTTATGACGTTGCAGTGACGTATCTATGACGTCTAAAAATCACGTCGGTGTGACGTACCAATTTGGTGAGCTTCGTCATTTATGAAATTTTTCAATAATTTACTATTTAGATTTTTGTTGGGTGACAAATAATGCATCAATATACATTATTCAACGAAGTGAAGCCAAGTTCACCAACATTCGTTTCCATTGCTATCAAACAATTCTTTGTTTGCTTACATCTCGCCGACTTAAACTACATAATTTTTTATACAAATACGAGTAACTGATTGCATTCTGATGGAGATGCGTACTGAAGGATAACGCTGCTGAATAGGCGATTGAATGAACATGACACAGGAGGGACCCACCAAACAGACTCAACAATGCATAATCAATATTTATATAATGTCATCAGAGGCTAGTGGTGTTATGGTGTCAGTTGGACGTCACAGTTTGGTGAGTGAGTGACGTCAATACGACGTGAGTAATATGACGTCATTGGGCTGTGACTTATTCACGTCATTATCACGTCGATGCGACGTCAACTATTGACGTCACCTTGGTCATTCAAGTAACGTAAAAAAGACGTCACTGGAACGTCATCTGGTTGCCTGGGTAGCCTGAACCTTTCTACCAGTCTGACCAATATTATTGTGTTGTGTTGAAAATGTCATTTGTCATCAATAAAATGATAGAAAAAATCTGAAAATATATTTAGATATATTAGTTATGGTTGAGATATTCGTTTTTTGTATATTCATTCTATTAATGTGAATTGTGGTCCATTTGTATTTATAATTCATTCATTCTTTCCACAACAAAAATTATATCGGTAATTTATGTGTATCTCGAATTTGTGAAAAATGCTGGGATATATATCATCTGAAAATCAGTTGTTCTTCAAATCTTCAACACTTACCTCATAACATTGTTCCTGATTTGTTTTTCCTGTAGAAGCCAACTTGAGAATTGGTTGAGTTGAAGTTTTCTTCAAGATTTTTTGGATGTACTGATCAAATGGCTCTTGTAGCATCTGAAACACAAAATGTACCTGAAATCACCACTATGTCAAAATGCTCCGGCAAGCCGCCAGATGTTTTCCGAAACATCCTATTTTTCAAACACATATTCACCTAAGTATTTTCGGTATTGCTATGAAGGACACTGATCTAGGAAGGTAATCCTACTTACCTTTCTGAGCGGAGAATGTATGGCGATATCATCATCTTCATGTACTGTAAGATCCTCAATCTTCGGCATATCCGATGTATACATCACTCCTAATGTGACGAGATTACCGTCGCTCAAAAGTGTTATGATAGCTGGCGGTTCGTAATACAGAGCGAATCCAATCACTGGGTTGACTTTCTGGGAAGATACTGTCTTGGTGCATACCATATATTCGGCTCTGCTGGGATTGATGAAAATATCAGAAGTGGGATCTAAAAACATGATAATTTCATTATATCAGTATAGTCGGACTCGCAAAACAATGCCGCTCTACAGTCTGTATGAAACGACTAGAGCTAGCCAATTCCAGCAATACGGATATTTCAATTCCGAATAGTGAAAAACGGACTGACTGCACTTTTAATGGTTACGTTTGTTTCTAGTCAGCGCATGAATTGTCGAAGTTTCAGGACTTTATAAATAGAAAGGAAGAGTATTGAAAAGGATTATTCTCAGATATAATTATGAACATACAATATGGATATTTATATAAAGAAATACATTGAGAATTCGCATTCTCTATGTGATGAAAATATCAATTCTTTCTCGGTTTATTCAACAGATATAATTCAATGTTCGACGTGGCAAATAGCCAGGAAAGTAGTTGTTTTCTGTTGAATAGTCAGAATGATATTATGTGCATATCTTTATATGAGGGAGAATGCAAATTCTCTACTTCGGAAGATTTTGTTTTCAAATTCTTATCGTGTGTATTCAATAGATGTAATTCAATGTTCGTCGTGGCATATAGCCAGGAAGGTAGTTGTTTTCTGTTGAATAAACCGAGGAAGAATTGATATTTTCATCACATAGAGGATGCGAATTCTCAATGTATTTCTTTATGTATACATATCCATTTTTTTATGTTCATGATTGACCCAATCAAGGGGATCAAACTCGAACGATGGAAACTTGTTTGTATTGACCTCAATCGAAGATAGATTCGTGATTAGGATTTCTCAACTCAGAATGTCTTTCCACGTCCTGTATGATGAATATCAGTTTATCAGTTAATCATACATAAAAAAAAGGAAGAGCTTCTTCTTCTTCTTCTTCGAATCATTGGTGGGCGGGTTAATACCCCTGCGCGTAGACCTCTTTATTCGAACTCATTGTGCGCCCACATATTCCGACATTCAGCTGGGTATCAATCAATCAATCAATCAATAATGTTGCCGGGGTAGCAATGGGTGAGACCAAGTCCCACCCCCCCCCCTCCTTCCCAAGACTCCCTAGGGGATGACTGCCGGTCCCCTGTCTCTCGACTTATACCGACAGCACACCCCAGAGAGAAATGGAAGATTTGGATACGCCAAATCAGCGCGCTAGAGCCATCTCCGTTATGAAACGGCATGTTCTTTTGCTACCATTTTATTATACCAATGGTGAGGCCGTCTGATAAAACAGACTACTGGCTCTTCAGTGTCAGTGCCTGAGCAGAAACGCAGCTCACCCGCCGAGGCAGGCAAGATATCCTCCCACTTGACCCATAGTGGGATTCTTCTTCACCTCCTCTACCGTAGTCTGGTGGTGTTTTTTGGAAACCGCTGCCCCCTGGAGTCCAACCCAATTGGTGAGGCACCAGGCCGTACGTACGGCCTGATGGGGCTATCCTCATCACCCCAGGTACCCATGTCAACAAGATTCCTCTTGTTACGTTTGATGGGTCGCCGTCGCAAGAGGCTTTGGCCTGATTGCTACTCATGTTGACAAGAATCCTCTCGTCCCGTTGAATGAGTGATCGTTCGAGGACTTTCACACGTTCCTCTACCTCGTTCACAGGAGAGGACCCGGCTTTGCCTACGATGACTGGCGGTAGGATCGCTTGGGGTTGGGGTTGGGGTTCAGCAGCTTCGTCAGCTGAATCTCTTTCACGTCCTCTGGCCTCGAAATTATGTTGTCAAGGACAGCCCTCCTCTGATGTGTCAGTGCTGGGCACTCAATGAGGACATGCGATGACGTTTCCAGGCATCATCTGCAAAAATGGTCATCTTTGATCTCAATAAGCTCTAAGGTGCCTATTGAGATGGTTGTGCCCCGTTAGGAGCCCCACTTCCTTTTTGAGGTCTCGCCTGTTGAGAGATGATACCTCTTTCGTGAGCCTTTTCAAAGGTCCCATTATGTGGAGCTTCGATTGTCTCATTCATGATGTGGTTACCAGTGGGACATATATGATATCCATTCAACAATACCAATGGGGCATATTTCTCCCATCCGTCAATGTCAAAAAACAAATGTTAAATGATGTAAACCTGTAGGAGTAACCTAACTATATACAAAATGAGTCAGAAATCACAATTCCAAATCAGTTTGTGCATAAGGAAAAAGTGGGGCTGAAAGGAATAAGGAAATATAAGACATGCGAACTAAATGAGAAATCAATGTAGTGTTGAAATAATCAAGTTGCTATTTCTTTCTGAGAGTGTAGAATGTTCGATTATATGCATACAAATTTTTAGAATGTTTTGTCTTTTCGTTCTCCAGATAATTCTAATACGACATCTACTGCGAATCAGCCTGTATAGTCATTCATATGGAGTACAAACCTTCTTGGGAATCAACGAAATGTTGTAATTCTTTCACGCAAGAAATGGCCACAGAGTGAACACCTGCGCTGTGGGTCGCATAATATTTCCCTGGTTTGGATTCGTCTTTCTTCAGAAATATGGGGCATTTATATTTGGAATCAAGATCATCTTCGTTAGTCATCAGACCCAGCTCAAGTTCGATGGTTTCAAAAACACAGAGTTCCTTAGTAGGTATGTGGGAGATGAATTTAGCATTTTCTTTCATCTGAAAATTAATAAGTAGGTGATATTATATGTGTTATGTTCATTTCAGCCTCTCTCAGATTGGCATGTGAACTAGGAAGTTGATTATGGAGAACAACACTTCATTTATCCGAAAACAACAAATTGTTATTTTTCTCAAAATGACATTAAAAGTAGCTTTTTAATGACACTTGACAGGCAGAAAAGGTGTATTTACTGCCCAGGCAGAAAAAGTACTGCCTAGGTAGAAAAATCTTGTTGCTATGCAACGTTCCAAGTAATGATTTGAATCAAATTAGTTATCAAAATTGACAATGACTTTTGATGAACACAAAATGATGGATTATTTGGACTTTTCTGCCTAGTAAAACAAATAACTATTGTTTCACTAGGCAGAAAAGCACAAGATTCAATGCCGCGGCTGGCGTTTCATAGCCAAAAGGCGTAGCCGAGGCTAGGAAACCAGCCAAGGCATTAAATCTGCTTTTCTGCCGTGTGAAACATATAATTTTCTCTCCAAATTCGTCCAATTTCACGCAAACTCCAAATAATCCATCATTTTGTGTTCACCCAACGTCAGTGTCAATTTTGATTACCAATTTGATTCGAATTATTACTTGGAACGTTGCATAGCAACGAACTTTTTCTGCCTAGGCAGTAAAAGTACACCTTTTCTGCCTGTTAAGTGTCATTAAAAATACACTTTTCATGTCATTTGGAGAAAAACTCTTGATTTAATCTGTTTTTTTCATTAACTGTCATAGGATTTACTTCAATTAAAGCCATTTTAGACCATTATAAACTTCCTTCTTAAACCTTAAACTCTTCATGATCAAACAACAGTTACCAGCGTACTAAGCCCGATGAACATATTTTGGAAAAAGATCAGAAGAAAAAATTTGTTGTCTGACTTATTGGAGATAGCATGTTTCAAATTCTTAGTGAAAGCGTTAATAACAGAATAATAATCCGCCTCAATCATTTGATTTATCACTTCACTGAATATTAGTGAGCAGACGCCACAGACCTTCGAATGATAAATGGGAGTTCTCAGAACTTGCGCAATCCACGTGATCGGTTTGGAAAAGTTGGTTGACGAGTATGCGCAGTGCGTATCCCAGGCAACCAGATGAAGAATGGTCACGTCGCTGTGACGTACCCAATTGGTGTTTTTTTTTGTCACAGACGTCACACACCAATTTCTGACGTGATAATCACGTCATAATTACGACGTTGAGTAAACGTCAATTGGATGAGTGAATTATGACGTTAGTTTCATGACGTTGCAAGGACGTCGTGTAAACGTCATTTTTCTCTATAATTTGTTATGTATGTGTGTAATATACATACAAGGTGACCCAAACTCGATTGCCTATTAAACGTTTCTAAAGAACGAGACATTTAGAAATTTGTTTTCTTAGGTAATCAGTTCTGTTTTATCGATTTGAAACATTTCCAGCGTTTCGAGGTTGCCGCTTCAAACGAAAAGTAGCAATAACTTAGTTATTTGGAATGGTATACCCTGTATTATATTATATTTTTTGAATCTCTCTGAAGAGCGGATTTCACCGATCTATGACACATTGGGGTCTAGCGGAAATGATTACAGAAATAAAAGGGGTGAAAAATTGAGATATTTCAAATATAGTAATTTTTGTGTGTTGGAACTATTAATTATTTGTGAAAACGGCTTCCATGTCCCTATCTCATTGATCAAATACAGGGTGGTTCATAATTCAAAATTCTGGTCACCTTGTATCTGTTCCAATCAAATATCAATTGATGGTAAATGAAAAGTGAAGATAGCAAAGGGAAGCCGTTTAAACCAATAATGAATTGTTTCAAACACAAAATATTCCTAAAGTTGAATAATCTCGCCTATATCCCTGTAATCATTTCCGATAGACCTCAAGTGTAATAGACCGATGAAATCAGCTCTTCAGGAAGAATCTGGAAACGCAATAATATAGAGGGTGTCATATTCGAAATAACAAAGTTATATTGTTGCTACTTTTTGATATGTGCGGCAACGCAACAGAGCTGAAAATATTTTTAGATTGAGCAGAACTGCCCAAGGCATCGAATTTTCAAAATAATCCTGTTCCGTTCTCCAGAAACGTGTGATAGGCCACACACACCCTGTATATACAAGTGAAGTTGGTAGGAACGAAAGTTATCATTTGTATATATACAAATATATGATAATAGGTGTACCCAATGAAAACGTCACTTTTATGATGTTGCAGTGAAGTATCTGAAGAAATTGAATGTTGTCAGAGTTTAGGATTTTGGATATTCATTCCTCTGAAAATGTCAGTAGTTGAAACATTGCTTATCGTTATTGAAACTATTTTGTCAAATCAGTGATGTATCTATGACATCTAAAAATCAAGTCGGTTTGAAGTACCAATTTGTTGGGCTTCGTCATCCAGAAAATTCGAACAAAATTGCTCTTTTGTTATCAACAAAGTTAAGATCAATTCGCCAACATTTTTTACATTGCTATCAGATTATTCTTGATTTGCTTACATCTCGCCGACACGAACTCTATGATTTTTTATACAAATACAAGTAACTAAAAGTATAAATGGAAAATAATTCTTGGTAGTGATGTCTTTACGGTTTTTGTGTTATTTACGATTTTCAGTGACAAAGTTGTTAGAAAATGTGAGGAACAGGGTACTTCTTCCATTGATCTAGGCACGCACGATGTTCTCCGAACATTATAGGGTTTTTCTTCCGTGCGCTCCAAGCGAAAAAAATAGACAACTTGTGGTGGAGTAGAATAACAATAAAAAATCATAGGAAGAGAAGATAACAACCAAAAAGGAAAACTGAAACAATCCGCTTGAATTCTCGTCTGCTTCCTGTGCAGTTGATGAATAAAATCTGAGTAAGAAAATTAATGAATGATCATCCTGTAACTCACATTCATCTGACAGCTCATCTGTCACTGAAAAGTGTCAAAACACAAAAGCAAAGACGTCGATGTCAAGAAATATTTTCCATTTTTATGTTGACAACAGAAGCAGATTCGTTCCAGAAACGTCCAAATATAAGTGAAATTCCATATTTTTACAATACACCTTTATTTTTCTTCTTCGATTTTTTTTTAAAAAGGTATCACTGACTATCGATTGAAATTTTTTTCTTTGGTTTCTCATTGGAAATTTCAAGCGCAGTGACATTTTGTAGCAAATAATAATCTGGTCTGTCCCTAACAGGTACATTGAAATGATACAAACATTTTCATTCATAGAGCCGAAGAGATAGCTTAAATTCAACATCATGTAAACTTCATTCTGTGACGACGACCCACTGAATAATTCTTCGAACCTATCATATAGATCACTCTATAAGACACAATATTTTTCTCATATCTAACACCACAAGTGATACTATTTGGCCGAAAATATTCGGCGATTATTACGACAGCCTAATAACTTCGCCGAATGACATTGTTTATCAAAACTTTCGAGCCGTAGACGAGAAGTTTTGGAACAATGTCATGAGCGAAATTGATGCAGCAAGCTGGAGTATGTCAATCGACACGAATATTTTCAGGAAAAATAGTATCACGAGTTTTATTCGTATGAGTATTCCATGATTGAGACAATAAACAAGCGGCTTCCGAGAGTTGCGCACACTGCATCCATCATTCTAGCTTCCAACATAATTGACGTTTTGAACGTCCAAAATTTTATCGCTGAAAAACGAGAAAGGTTGGTCACGTGTGGGTCAATTCAGTCAATTTGGCTTCTGTATTGGTAGAACAAATCCGATAAAATTTAGTAAGCAAAAAAATATCGTTGTAATACAGAAGAAACCTTGAAAATGGCCGATTCTGATTGATTCTGGAGATCAAGAGTGAAATAGTCGGTTTATAATGGAAATATTTCGAACTTGGACTTAAACTGAATTGTAATCTTTCACTATACGCGGATGACTGTAAATTATATGGACAAATCGAAAACCCAACTGACAGCTTGAAACTGCAAGAAGATGGTGCGAGTTCAATCTACTTCCTTTAAACATAGGAAAATGCAATATTGTATCTTTCACGCGCAAGAAACAACCAGCTATTTTTGATTACGAGATTGATGGCACCAAGCTTGACAGGCGCACCAACTTCACTGACTTAGAAGTAAAATCTGACACTAAATTAAAATTTATTGAACATACTTCCGATACTGTTTCGTCTGCTTATAAAACTCTTGGCTTTGTGATCAGGAATTCCAAGCAGTTTACTAACCCTAATACTCTCAAGTTCCTGTTTGACGCATTTGTGAGAACTAAACTTGGATACGCCTCCATTATTTGGTCACCAGGATCGAGAATGTACATAGACGTTTTCGCTGAGCAATATGCTTTAGAGTAGATAGGTAGGGAGTATCCTGCACGTGGTATTTCTCAGGAATCATTGCTGGAATGTTTCGGTACTAGCTCGTTGCAGACACGTCGTACGTGTCACAGCATAATTTTTATTTTCAAACACCTCAACTAGATTCTCCCCACCTACTCTCTTCACTGAATATTCATGTACCTAGAGGGTCTGCACGATCGTATAACATGTTTTATTTGCCAGCACCTAATACAAATTCACGCATGTTGTCTCCTATACATCAAATTTGTGAAAACTAAATGAGATACCAGAATGAGATAGACATTTTCTACACATCATCAGGCGAATACAAGGAAGTGATTTTGTCATAACTCACTTCTGTTTTCATCTATTCATGCAACTCTGCATGTGAACTTTTTTTTCTTATTTTCAGTTCACATGCATAGTTGTTGCATGTAAGTATAACCAATTTTTGTTGTTTTCGTTTTCGTACTATTTTAATCCTTGTATTGTGATTTGTGCTCACTGTATTTTCCCCAACCTGCTTAAGGCATTAGCTGTAAGGGTGGCGTAAACCTAAATGAAAAAATAAATAAATAAATAAAGAGTTTATTATCACTAACCTTGTTGATTTCGTCTTCTTCTATGTCCAGTATAATGGAATGGCATAAAGTACCATTTGATTGTGCTATACACATAATTTGTGGAACAGTATTCAGACAGACTAAAGAGCATGCCTCATTTTGCCCATTGTTTTCAAGAGAAGACATGGGCAGTGGTCCTCTCAAGGAAGGTTTCCACCTAAACAAGAAATATTTGTATACTTCAAATAACTTCGTTCCTTATAAAAAAATATCACTGAACAATGAGGAAACACTCGAAGTAATTTCAACAAATGTTCAACAAAGTGGGAATATTAGTAATAGTAGTAGTAATATACACCTAGGGTGAGAAGTGAACTATTATATCCAGAGGTGCAAAGCGCCGAAGGATATAATGTGCGAGTCATATGTACACTGCTGCCCAAATAAATCGGTACTATTCGTGTGATGATTTCATCGAAATATCAACTTATGCCCACAGACTACTATATCTGTTATCATTACACAGCACGACCGCGACGTTAGGTAGTTTTCTATACCAAAATCCTCTTATTATCCCTCTTCGTGGTATGGTGTTAAGAAGTAGGTAGGATGAGTAGTGAAAATTTATTCTATACTTTGGTTCAATATCATTAATTTTAAAATATGGAAGTATGGGAGCTTGTGACACGTTGTGACATGAAAGTTCATAGACACAGAGGCGGATCAAGGGTATATTGCGCCCCAAGCTGAACCAAAATTTGCGCTCCCCTGGCCTCATTTGTCTTTTTTAACACGAAAATAAATTATGAAATGAGAAAACAAAACAATTGAAAGAAAAATAAAATGATTTAAATAGATGTTTGTTCCATTACATGTTAAAAAATGTAAAAAAATAGAAGATTGTTTTATTAGGATCAAAAGTGACACTTTGTTTGACTAGCGAATTTTGCATTTGCGGAGCGTTTAGCGAAGCCAAGCGAAAGCAAAATTTGCGAGTCGAACAAGGTCACTTTTGATCCGATTGAAACATGCTATTTTTTCTGCAACCGAAACAATTAACTCAAATAAACATGTGAATGCAATGCAATGCAACAAATATTGACAAACAATCCATGTGGTGAGAATATTCTACCTGCATTAACAGCAGGTTAGGTTTTCTAGGATGTTCGAATTGTAGTTTCAATATAAATACAACCACAGAGTGACATATTTGTGTATGGATCAGGTGCTCTAATGGCAAATACCGCGCCAGTGCCAGCTATAGGAACAAGACGTAGAAAATGTTAGGTTGGTGAGGATATCAACAATGATAATAGTGATTATTTATTCCTCTTCATACTAGACTAGACAAGTTATCCATACCGAGAATAACGAATGAAATACAGATCAAGCAAGTATTGGAATCTTGAAGGCTTCCCTGATCAAAACAAAAATACTTAACTGAGATGTTTATAATTCCAATACTAAAGTATAATAAGGTGTATTTATATCTCCAGCAGCGGTATGAAATGCCAAATCTGCTGAAATCGGAAACAAATCAATTATGCGTCTCAACCCAAATAACCAACCATCACAATGTTGTTTATTCTTGATGACGTCCAGTACATCCTTTTTAGTTCCTAGGAGCTAAAGTTAAACTTTAGCTCCTAGGAACTAAAATTCGACTTTAGCTCCTAGGAACTAAAATTCGACTTTAGCTCCTAGGAACTAAATGTGTTGCCTAGCAACATACCTATTTTTGTGCCAGTAATAGAAACGTCAATTCAAGAGCTAATTTTGGTATCAAAATGGACGACTTTTGTGTCGGTTGCAGAAAAAAATATGTTCTTTATCACAACAATCATAACATAACTAAAAAAATGTGCAATTGGAACAAAACAAGCCGTCAATATGACATTATCAACGAAAAGATTTCTTCCTTGCTTTTGCATGAGCAAATTCATTTACAATTTCCGCAAAGTCTAATTTCCGAAAAATTTCGTTTTCAATGGCAAGCAATGCCTTTGAATCCAACATTTTTTCGGACATTGTGGATCGCAAATAGTTTTCAACTCTTTTCAGCACAGAAAAGGATCTTTCACAGCTGCAATTTGTCACAGCAGTGCTTACGTGCACCCTAAGGGCTATTTCGCAATTTGCAAAAACTCCTCTTATACTTGGTTCCCTTAAATATTCTAGTTTTATATTTATCCTAACAAGAGCGCTCTGGGATCGGTACTCGTGCAGTCGTACATCGTGCATCGTAATATATTCTACGTATATTCTATATTCCGACTTTTCAGACTTGCGGAGATATTTTTTTTGAATGCTACCATTCTTGAGATTTTTATTATTTCATGAACTCAAATCTTGGCGCCCAAAGCGCTGGCTTCTTTTGCTTCCTGGTTAATCCGCCTCTGCATAGACATGAAGTATCTGAAGAAATTCAATATTGTCAGTGTTTAGGATTCTGGATATTCATTCCTCTGGAAAGGTCGGTAGTTGAAACATTGATTATCGTTATTGAAACTATTTTGTCAAATTAAATGAAAAAATTGAAATAATATGATTCATAGAGTGCATTCTTGAAGGATTCGATGAACGTCATCGGCTGATATTATTTCCAACAAAATCTGCACGGTGGTACATAACATTGTGACTGATTCATTATTTCTCGCAAGAAAATAAAAAAAGTTCCGTAGTTTTTCGAGTTACAGGGTGTGGCAAGTTTAAAAAATCTTGTTTTTATTGATTCCTATACCTGATATCCATCAAACGTGGTAGGTTCGTTTGCAATAATAACATATACTTCTGATGTAGTTAAATGAAAATCATTTATTCAGATCAGTGGCTGATATTGATATGGAAAAAAATACCTTGGCATTATTTCTTGAGAAGTAAAATACTTGTTTTAAATTGTGCAGTTCTCTAGAATTTCCCTTGCAACTTGCCCTAGGTGAAGATAACAATGTTCGAAGTGAGTTGAGCAAATGATTCAAGGGCCAAGAGAGTTGAACACAGAAAAATAGTGACGGGACATATTCTTCGATTCTGATACTCAACTGCTGCTCATGATGCCTCTAGATAGATAAAACAAATTCAAATCATTTTGTTATTTTAATAGAACTGATCAAATATAAAGAAACTCGAAGGAATTTTTTTTTTTGGATGAATATATTATAGATGTCATATTTTTTCAAGTCTTCAATATCCTGAATCTCTACTACCGTAAAAATAGCCTTTGCCATTTCCATCATAATCAATATATCAAAAAGCATTGGTAATCTTGAAACCAATACTGCTTAATTTCTTGCTAATTGAATGCACCCAAAACATTTCAATCATGTCATGAAATGCTGACGTCGTGGACCCTTGTGTAGATCGACATTGTGCCCAAACGATGAATAGTGAATGAATGGGCTCGAACAAAATATACCGACATAACTCAAGAATCGTTACGATTTATTTGGGCAGCAGTGTACATGGTCTCAACGATTTAATAGGGATAGTATCGCTATTTCCCAAACGGTAAGAGATTGAAAGTTGATAAGAGTAGACAAAAGTTGCGTAATTTGAACCTCACAAAATATGATGTTTTGCAATTTCGAAAAAGGTCAGCCATTTCTGAAATCACACTGTGATATACACCGTGAAGAAGCTAATGTTTAGCCGAAAAGGAAAACCACTTCGGAAATACCTGAACATTTTTCTGGAAATTCTGGCAGTTATCAGAAAATACGAGAAATATTCAGGTAATACAAGCAATATTTTGGAAATACAGGCAATTTGAAGGGAATCTCGAAGGGAATACAGGCATTTTTAGGAAATTGCTTGAACAAGTTGTGCATATGAGTCTAATATAGTGAACAATCGAGTGAACCTTCATCATTATTATACAGGGCAAGTGGAAAATTACATTTCCTCTAAGGAATCCTCTGTATATTATTGCATATTTCGATAATTTCGTTTTTGTGATATCAAATATGGTTGACTCATATATTTTCACTGCCATGCATGTGGAAAATAAACTGGACGTCAATTGAAACGTTAATAGTGAAATTTGGCGTATCAAATATGGTTGACTCATATATTTTCACTGCCATGCATGTGGAAAATAAACTGGACGTCAATTGAAACGTTAATAGTGAAATTTGGCGTCAAGTTTGAATTCTCGTAATTTATGAAATATTGAACGAATTTCGAATTGCCGCCCAGATTCTGAATGCCTTTTTCATCGTCTTTCGAACCGTTCCTTACAGCTTCTTCTGAATTAATCATGGCTCATGATACAGGGTGAAACAAAGTTTTGTGCATTTTGAAAAAAATTCTCCGTCCTCCCATTTTGTCGGAAGACCACGATGTTCATATTTTATTCGGGCATTTCATAAATAGCAACCATACCTCGGGACATTTTCGAGTTTTTGCCAAAAACTACTGTGGTTCCCGAAAAAAAAAAATGTGTTTGCATTTCTTTAAATGAACTGATTCTAGAGGAGTTCCATAAATGGATGCTTTTATACATTTCAGAAAAGTGTTGGAGCTGATATGAATACCAGGTTACTCAAAAACAATCAATAATTTATTACTTCGCAGTATATGATGATAGTTTTCTACCTTAGTGAGCAGTAAATCAACACATCTCATCAACAAAAACAAACAACGATACATTATTATTATTTTGTTGGGCTTCCCCTGACCCTGAAGGAACGCTTCGAAAGACGATGAAAAAGACATTCAGAATCTGGGCGGCAATTCAAAATTCATTCAATATTTTAGAAATTACGAGAAGTCAAACTTGATGCCAAATTTCACTATTAACGTTTCAATTGACGCCCAGTTTACTTATATTGAACATATTCATCAAACTATAACATAGGTGAAAGCAAATGTGCGGGTGGATTGAAGAAGTGTAAATATATCAGGAATGGAAAAATATACTTTCAAAAATGGCCAAGAAAACGATGTTGAATATACTTTATTCCATATTAGGATATTTTTAAGGGTAATCTATTAACGAGAATGGAATTTCGGAATGCTGTTAATAATTCAATGTTAATGATAATATTGAAAAGGAATATTCTCAGATATATTATAAACATGAAAAAATGGATACATTTGAATAAATACATTGAGAATTCGCATTCTCTATGTGATGAAATTATTAATCCTTTCTCGGCATATTCAACAGAAAACAACTACTTTCCTGGCTATATGCCACGACGAACATTGAATTATATCAATTGAACATACACGATAAGAATTTGAGCATAAAATGAATATCGTCTGAAATTGAGAATTGACATTCTCTTCCAGAATCGGATGAATACTATGATGAATATAACGATATAAAAAATATATTACTTACCAAATTGGTATGAAAATTGGAATGTATGGGAGAAATATACTAGTATACATATTCTGTTCTTGTTGAGTCGTGAATTTATCAAAAATCATCCGTATCCATGATGTTTGGGATATATGCACATCTCTTTCACATAGGTTAGATGATTTTGATTCGAATAAAATTCATTTCGAGTTTCAAACTCTCCTCAGTAACCTGAAGTCCAGTCATTCCTTCAGCCATTCTTCATTTAATACACAATTTTCACATTTCTATAATAATATAACTAAAACTATAGTGGAACTGACATCTATCTGAGAATGAAAATTTGTTGACTTATCTCCAGTCATGTGGGTGGCAATTGTTTTAGATGTATGACAAACTGACATTTATCATACAGGGCGTGGAAAGAAATTCTGAATTGAGAAAAACCCAATCACGAATCTGCGATTGAAGGTCTATAAAAATAACAAGTTTCCATCGTTCAAGTTTGAACCCCTTGATTGGGTATGAAAGTATTGAAAAGGAAACTTGTTATTTTTATAGACCTTCAATCGCAGATTCGTGATTGGGTTTTTCTCAATTCAGAATTTCTTTCCACGCCCTGTATGATAAATGTCAGTTTGTCATACATCTAAAACAATTGCCACCCACATGACTGGAGATAAGTCAACAAATTTTCATTCTCAGATAGATGTCAGTTCCACTATAGTTTTAGTTATATTATTATAGAAATGTGAAAATTGTGTATTAAATGAAGAATGGCTGAAGGAATGACTGGACTTCAGGTTACTGAGGAGAGTTTGAAACTCGAAATGAATTTTATTCGAATCAAAATCATCTAACCTATGTGAAAGAGATGTGCATATATCCCAAACATCATGGATACGGATGATTTTTGATAAATTCACGACTCAACAAGAACAGAATATGTATACTAGTATATTTCTCCCATACATTCCAATTTTCATACCAATTTGGTAAGTAATATATTTTTTATATCGTTATATTCATCATAGTATTCATCCGATTCTGGAAGAGAATGTCAATTCTCAATTTCAGACGATATTCATTTTATGCTCAAATTCTTATCGTGTATGTTCAATTGATATAATTCAATGTTCGTCGTGGCATATAGCCAGGAAAGTAGTTGTTTTCTGTTGAATATGCCGAGAAAGGATTAATAATTTCATCACATAGAGAATGCGAATTCTCAATGTATTTATTCAAATGTATCCATTTTTTCATGTTTATAATATATCTGAGAATATTCCTTTTCAATACTTTCATACCCAATCAAGGGGTTCAAACTTGAACGATGGAAACTTGTTATTTTTATAGACCTTCAATCGCAGATTCGTGATTGGGTTTTTCTCAATTCAGAATTTCTTTCCACGCCCTGTATGATAAATGTCAGTTTGTCATACATCTAAAACAATTAATGATAATACTTTGCATATTGTCTTTTATTTTTATATAAATTACCTACACTAAGAAAAATATCCATCCGAGTATTTCTCTCTCTACATTTTCTGGTCATTGAGAAGTAGGCCATATTTTGGGAATCTTTCTGGGAATACAGAAATATCAACTATTAAATACAGGAAATATCCAGGAAAATACAAGAAATATTCTGGGATTAGTATAAGGGATATAGGCAATAAACAGGAAATACAAGCAATACTGATTTCATTGCGGAATATCTAGATATACTAGAAATATATTTAATATTGCATGTTTAGCGGATCAATTATCGTGTGCAGAAGTGAATTTGTGAAAATTATCTTTAAGGTGTGTTCTTTCCTCATTGTTATAATGAATTTTCATCAAGTAAAAGCCGATTCAATTCAATACATGAATTCAGGTATGACATCTCACCGTTTTTTCAAGTCCATATTGAGTGAATGGATAGTCATATCTCCTCTTAGGATATAAATTGGCCAAACCAATTTATCCCAATCATCTCTATTCCATGTGGGGTCCTTTGTTGCGATTTTGTCGAAAGTTTGTGTTTCTACGTTGATCATGTACTTTTCTGAAACAAACAGAATTTGATTGATCAGAATAATATATTCCGTAGCTGTATTGAAATTTCAATCATTCACCTTCTTTAGATCTATTCGCATATTTCGACATTGCTTTCTCATTGTTTCCTTCGATCGATGGGGGCAGCTCAGCAATTTCTGGATGTCCAAAATCGAAATCGACCGCTATCTCTCCGTAGATATCCAGGAATGGTGTTTTACTTCCAGGAAACATACCAGTTGGTTTTTGTCCTACAGGAATCACTGCGATGTTCAAAGCTTCAGTATCTTTGATTTGGTACAATCTAAAAACATTAGTATTTTATGCAACGATCATATAATGATGGCTATTAATACACGAGCACAAGGTAAGTTGAGATACAAGCCGAAGGCAGTTTTGTAAGTTCCTGTTTTTTCAAGTGTGTCCACTTTAGCTTCTGGATTGCCTAATAAATTGCCTAGTTTTGATCCAGGATGATAAACGCTTTCAAAACCGTCTCTGTGAACCACATCAAGTTCATTTATACAGGGTGAGTCACAACTATTGGGACATAGGCTAAGGGAGACTGTTTGGACCAAAATATGGCGATAGAACCAAATATGTCTTGATAAGATATTGCTGTGGAAAAAGATACAGGGCGTTGCACAGGAATTTATTCACAACAGTTAGCCGATTCCAAAGCACACTCTTCATAAATAAATGAGATGATTTGGAATCCCCTTCAGAGGCTCTGAACTGTTCAACTGCGTATTTATCGAAAACGGATGAAAATATTGTGTTTGAACAAGAGTACTAATTTTTTGTAAAAATGATGTTTTCGTCATAGTTTTTAATTAGATCCAAAAAGTTATATCCAACAATTGTAGATTTCGGGAGAAAAACAACTACTTTCCTGGCTAATGCCACGCAGAACATTGAATTACATCCTCCCGAAATCTATGCATCGACTTGTATGAACGAATACTGATACAAGTGATTCTTTCCTGAATGCCAATTGATTTCGATTCAGCCAGGCCACGCTAGACACCTACAGACCGGTTTCAAGTTCTTTGACTCTCATCAGTGCAGGGCAGTCTCCAGCCAGCAGTCCTAAGACCGCCGACTAAGCGTAGCCTAGCCAAACAAAAATCAAGTCGGCATAATATTCCCCTAGAGGCGCCTTCCATAGACAATATGAAAGCAACGCCATCGCAGTAGAAAAGAAGGAAAGAAACACTTCAAAACTTAAATTCCCATACGGGAGTGGCTGGTTGCTCGACTTTTTTTTTCACGTTCTGGTTCCCACGAAAAGGGATATCCTGTAATGTTCAGAGAACATCGTGAGAACCAAGAAAAATAAGGTAGGAATTGGTGTTCTTCTCAAATTTCTGAAGGTTAAATGCCTCGGGGAACACTTCCCTTGGCAGTGTGTTCCAGAGCCTCTCTGTTCATTGGATGAACGAGTCTTTGGAAAGAGATGTTCTGCAGGTCTCCAAAGTGACCACGAAGGGGTGCGAAGCCTCAACTCGACGGGTTAATCTCGCGGGGACTGCCAAGGAAGGAACAATTGTTGATATTTCAGAAGAGCATCGTCCATGGAAATATCTATGAAAAAGAGCCAGATCACCAACTCTCCTACGATGTTCCAGAAAAGTGAGTGAGTTTGTGAGCGAGGCATCACCCACGAGACGAATTGACCTTTTTTGGACACAATCCAACAGTTTCAGGGTATGTTTGGGTGCTGCACTCCGAATATGGGAACAGTATTCCAGGACAGTGAATTCAGTTTGGGTCGCCGTTTCGGCACCAATAATAGATTCCTGATGTGGAATTTTCATAAAAAAACACTGTTGTCCGATATGTTCAATGTCACTTACCTCAACATATTATCAGATGTGAGAATTAGAATATGATTGTGGTGGATGCTGCCAGGATGGAATTTCACTCGCCTTACTTCGACTGTATCAGAGCAGGACAGAAGACGTTCATCTAAGCTGTAGCTCCTGCAAAACATATGAGTTTTAGTGTACATATTTAGATGCTTTAACATGGGTGCCAACAAAATGTTGTATCAGAGGAGTCAGAAAGTCAGAATCAAATTTTGTACAACCATAGACATTACTGGGTTCATATAATATCATTGAACAAAAAATGCACCGTAGGCGAACTGTTGCTTGGTTCAACGTCAAATGTATTAGAGCCGGATGAAATCCTAGGGTATTAAACCTTGCTGTGACTACTTGACATGCCCCCTGCTAGTTATTTTATAGAAATCCGTATAACATGTCTCCTATTTCATTTGAATCTGCAAAAGTAAAACCAATTAAGGAAGGTCCAAAAATTTAATTCAATAATTACAGGCCTATAGCAATCTTGAAATGCATTGCGAAAATATTCGAGTACAGTTTGATCTATTGAAACTTAATTATTATGACAAAGAGAGAAACTCAAAGTAATTTCCACAATAGTTCATAAAATGAACTAAAATAGTAGATAACGAGAGAAAAACAACTACTTTCCTGGCTATATGCCCCGCAGTACATTGTATTACATCCTCCCGAAATCTATGCATTAATTCGTATTGACGAATAAAATTAGGACGGAAACACTTGGGTAGTTTCGGAAACAACTGTCGATTTGGAGGAAGAACCGAATTTGTCATATTATCTAAGTAGCGGGTGGACCCTATACCTATCATTCAACTTTGTTACTGAACTCTTTTGATTGGAATTTGTTGTAGATTGTAGATGACCTCTCGATCACTGCGACCTAGAAGCTCTATTGTGATTACCCTTATCTAGTTTTGGTCCTCTAACCCCAGACTTCTGATGAAGCCTACAATTTTCCTGACGGTTGAATTTTCCACCTCAGCAGAGGTGAGATAGACCTGTTTTAGGTGGTTCAGCCTTTGGCGGACTAATACTTCACATGAGCAAAGTATGTGTTCCGCGGTTTCGGTCGCATTGTTACAAAAGCGGCAAGTGTCAGTCTTCGCCAGGCCCATCTTTTTGAGGTGGTACCTCAGAGGGCCGTGTCCTGTGAGAAAGCCTGTGATAAGATTTAGCTCTGGTTTGCTGAGGCTGAGTAGCTCTTTGGCTCGGTTCTGCCCTGGAACCCACATAAGTGTGACTTTGTTGTCCTTTCCCAGTTGCATGAGTGTTTCAAAGCAGTCCCATGAGATCTTCGATGTGAAATCGAATGATTTTAGGGCTTTTAGTGCGGCTTGGCTGTCTGAGCAGATATATATGTAGGCACCCCTCAGACCTTTGCTCAGGCACCTTTAGGCGCAAAGGTTGATGGCATGTATTTCAGCTTGGAAGATAGTGGATGAGTGACCTAAGGCTTCAAATAGCCTACATCCGGGTCCATATACACCCGCGCCTACCCCTTCTTCTATTTTCGAACCATCGGTGTACCAAACAAGGCACCCTCTGTCCAGCTGAGGCTCAGCGGAACCGTACCCAGGGCGGCTTTTTATAACCACTTCAAAGGTATGATGGAAACTGAGCCTGGCTGGCATTATGTCCGATGGTTTGGTTGCAAATTCCATTTGTATTTCTTGTAGAATGACCATGTGACCAGTGACATCACCTGGTCTGGCCAATTCAGTGGAGTTCAGTCTGTATGCACTGAGAGCTGCAGTACTCTTGATAAAAATATGCAAGGGTAGTGGGTCAAGCATAGCTTCCATTGCTGCAGTAGGGCACGTACGCATAGCACCTGTGATCTCAAGACACGCGAGTCTCTGGATTTTTTGCAGCTTAAGTTGTGTTTTTTCCTTACTTTTGGTCCACCACGCTAGAGAAGCGTATGTGACCATGGGTCTGACCACCGTGAGATAATACCAGTAGATCATATTTGGTTTAAGACCCCACGTTTGGCCAAACATCTTTCGGCATATCCAGAGAGCTGAAATTGCCCTATTGACGATTTTGGTCAAGTGTTGGTTCCACGTGAGTTTCTTGTCTAGGATTTCTCCTAGATATTTGACCCCTTCGGAGAAATTGATAGGCGTCCCATCCATAATGGGTTCCTTTAAATTGATCTTCCTTCTTCTGGTGAATGGAACGATGACTGTTTTGCTTGGGTTGACAAGCCCTCCTGAAAGCACCAGTCTTTCAGCATGTTGATTGCAGTCTGCATTAGGTTTGATAAAATTCTATCATGCTTGCCCCTTATTATTATGACAATGTCATCCGCATAGCCTTGAATATCGAAGCCAGCGGTGCTTAGTTTGTTGAGTAGATTATCGACAACTATGGACCATAAAAGAGGAGACAGTACTCCTCCTTGGGGGCAACCTCTAGTAGCCTGTGCAGTTACCGAGCTGCTTCCCAGTGTAGCTTTTATTCTTCTACTCCTGAGCACAGATTGTATCCAGCCTGTTGTTGGGGCCTCGAACCCCTTGATGGTTGTGGCTAGCTCTATCGATTCATAGGAAGTGTTACCGAACGCTCCTTCTATGTCGATGAAAGCACACAGAGCAATATCTTTATCTACCTGTGCCTTTTCAATCTTTTCCACCAAACTATGTAAGGCGGTCTCTGTAGATTTGCCTGATTGATAGTCAAATTGATTTTTGTGAAGCGGACTATTCGACAGAATTTTGCTTCTGATGTGTTGATCAAGTAGTTTCTTGGAATTTGTTGAACAATTCGAAAATCATTCATTCCAAATTTGAATTTAAAACAGTCAATTGTGCAAACTTAGTGTAGAGTGAAAGTGGATTGAAGACAGTGTTCACGAACAATTCGGTTGATAGGGTTTTCAGTTATTATTTCAGTGAAGAAACGGCACTTACATTCGGCTATTAGAGGGTGCTAACTCGACATTAGATGAGTCATTGGTGCTATAAAAAAAGATTATCGCCCATTTATTCAAATACTCCATAACAATAATTGCCGCGAATGGAGAAGCACGGAACGTTAAAATCCGAATGAATATTCAAAGATGGGCGAGAAGGAGGAGTAATTAAGAACACATAGGTTATAATGCGGAATTATAGTTGGCGGTGCGAGCTTTAAGATTTCTCGGGAATTAGCATAAAAAAGCAATAAAATTATTGTCGGATTAAGTTTTGGCAATGGCGACGAGCCGAGCACAGATCCGCGAATATCCGAGCGAGGTTTACCGGGAATATAATGTGTTTCGTGGTCGCAGGATCAGAATTGCTGTTTTGGTAAGATTCAGCTGTTTTTCCAAATATGAGACTAGTTTGTCTAAGACGAAACTATCTATTATTAAAAATGGAAATATGACAGGACCCAATGAGAGTTGATCGATTTCATGCATTTTTAATACGTTTCTAAATCGTGTTCTCTGAACAATGTTCAAAGTGGAAAAGGTGGATATCTTAGTACTGATCACTGACGCAGTGATCTTTCTCGTCATATTGATGAGTTTCCTACAAGAAATGAGAAAATATGTAAGCATATACAGGGTGTTTTCTCATTGAATTTCAATAATTGAGAAGTCGATTTCATGAAGAAAATTTCATATGAACGTATGACCCTCGGTATGACCTAATGATCTTGAGTTTTGAGAAAGTGAAATTCTGAAGAAAAAATAGTTTTTTATTGATATCTGTAATACCAGATCAGATATTCCAATGAAATTTGGCATACATGTACACACGTATCAAGAGGCATCAGTAAGTGTACCACCAGTGGCGTTCGTATTGAATTTCACATACCTATTTCGGCAGACATTGATGGTACGCCACTGATTATTCTCGAAATTGAAATCATTCCTGAAATTCTCAATTATTTCTATACAAATTTGATATCTACAGTTTTTTCAATCTGATGCACGGTTTTCGCTCAAGAAAATGAAAACCTTTTCGCTGCATGATCATAACAATATCGTGATTTATATGACCATATCACAATGCAGAGAAATAGATTTTATTTTTGAGGTGATAACCGTGATTCGGACTGAAACAATTCAAGAGATCAGATCAAGTAGTACTACAGATATTAATAATAAACTATTCATTTTTGAGAACTTTACAACCCTGTATCTCAAAAGTTGAGACATTTAGGGCATACATTCATATGAAATGTTCTTCTTGAAATGGGCCCGAGAATCGCCTTCCCAAATATTGACATTTATTGAGGAAACACCCTGTATACAAGTAGTTCTCGAAGGTGATGTTTATTTTCCAAACAAAATGATTAACTCATCAAAATGAACCATTTCTCTCTTTCTTTTCATCTCAACATGATTTCTGTGAAAGAAATCAATGTTTAGGATTCATTGGTTTCATCATCTTATTAAACAAAATAGTTTAAATGATATAAGTGCTAAAACTGACATTTTATTTCCCCACTTTTAGCACATATATAATACACTTTTCTACAAACACCATTAAAAGTCCAAATTAACGCATAACTATTTTACATTACTTATTAATTGATTAAATAAGAGCCTCGACATTATCAGTTTTGAATCCAATTCAATCTAATCTATACATGAAACAAGTTACCAAGGTAAACAAAAACTGAATTTGTTGATTTATCATTCTTGACAACTAACGTCAATAAATCACGAATTATTCTTTCTCGTTTCTTCGTTCCTCAATGGAAAGAGCCCAAGAAAATGAATTTCTTCCGCCGCAAATTGAAGAAACTGCCAATAAAGCTGTTTTTGAATTATTGCCTAGTAAAGTAAGTCAAAGCGACAGTACGAGTTTTCATACGAACGTTTCTTGAAATGGTGTGATCAGAAAAATTTCAGTGGAAAGGAGGCCAGTGAAAAAGTGCTTCTTGCATACTTTGAAGAAACGTCCAAAATATGGAAATCGTCAACGCTTTGGTCGAATTACTCTACGTTAAAGTCGATGATGAACATAAATGCTCATGACATATTGACATAAGCAGATATTACAAGCTTGTGGCTTTTTTGAAGCGAAAGGGTGAAGAATATCGACCGAAAAAGTCAAAAGTATTGACAAGAGAACAAATCGACAAATTTCTCGCAGAAGCCCCAGTTTGTCTGACCTTGAGAAACTCGAAGATTTAGCCTAGTGCGCAGTTTTTGAGGTTTTTACCTCCATGATCTCCCCTACAGATTTTTCAAAACATGATAACCCTATGTATAGCACGAAAGTTTTCAGGAAGTGTTATTACCCCTTCTCCTAGAATTCCATTCCTCAACCGCCTGAACAATAAAAATACTCACATAATCAATATAGCCAGACACTGGAGAATCATTTTCAAATTTCAGCAAATATCATTGCACTAATTTATATGAAAATGCCTTCCCAAAGATATAGGTACAGTATAAAAGTAAAATGGAAATTGCCGATTTTGGTACAGACCGCACAAAGGATGGTGTGTGATTATCATTAAAAATTCTCCCGGAAAGTAATTAGAAATATAGTAGCTGTCCGCCTAATGGCGTGTGAGACCCTTTTTCTGCGACTGATGCATTTTCCAATTCTGGCAAGGATTTTCAGATATGAAAGTAAATGAAGTATTCACGAGATAAAAGGTGCGTCTACTAATATTTCAGGCCAAAAAGGATAGAGAAAAAAATCTAAACTTTCTTCAGTTTAGGTTGACAGTTCATCAAGAGACGTGAACAGGTTGTTCCGAAATTCGACCGTTAACGCTTGACAAGTATAGATAGGTATCGGTGGAGTCACGGGCTTCAAAATCACAATATTTATATACAGGGTGTCCCTTGAAGCTCTTTACAAAAACACCACATATTCCCCAGACCAAAACAATTAGAATTGAGCGAATTTGCCTGAGTATAAAGATGCTTATAGTTTGGACGCTAGACGGCTTTGGAGTTACAATTTTCAACTCGTTATTGCTTCAATTCTGCATAGCGTTAATGGTCAATGAAACTCCATCATATTAACTGCGTTTAATTTATCAGATTCCGCCACTGGAATCAATTAAATCTGTCGTTTTATTCGCAACTTTTCCGATTCCGGTTGCTACTTTTCATTCCCTTTCACTACTTAGAATGAGTGAATTGACTGTTGAAAAAAAATGATATTAGATGAAAAACGGAACTTTCTGAAAGTAGAAGATATATAGAAGACATTTTTATCGTGAGGTTCACAAGTTTACGATCCTTTCAAGTGAGACATCAGGTTTCATATGTTTATTGCCAGATAAAATGAATTCTCTCGATCTCCGAAAAATTTGTCCAATCACTACAATCACTGCTCCAAATATACGTTGATTAATTTTTTAATCCTTATACACCTCTAGTAGTATGATTTTGAAATTATTTCCATGAGAAGTCGTTTTTTTAATCATTACTCAAATGTCATTTCAGCAATTTCAATGAAACTTGGTGGTTTCGTTGAATGTAACATGAAGCTTCTTTTGATGTGATCAAATTCAAAATGATATTTTCAGTCGCGTCACAGTGGATTAATTTTTATGGATATTTACGGTTAATATCATTGTACGCCACTGGTTTTTCTGATTTTCATATTTTTATAAGATTGAACAATTGAAATATCGACTTTCTTATTCTCTATGTTTTTTTAATCTTGCTTAGTATTCGAGGAAATGAAAAAAAATCGATTTGACTCCAAATTTTAATGTAGGTCCTCTCGAAACATTCATTGATATTACTCAATAACCTCAATAAGAATCATTTTAAAATTTTCGGACTTTTTCAGTCTCCAACCATACTGAATTTTGGCACCTTGAAAGGCTATACAGTGGCGTTATAAACAAAAACAATTGATCCTTCCAACTTCAACATCCTGTGTATCAAAAACGAAGCAAGTTGGACACATGTTTATATGAACTTTATTTCTTAAAATATCACAAGTAATCACCCCCTGGAGTTTGTCGCACTTCTTCACTAACAACCTGTATAAATATAACGTCTATCATCTATAATATGTCAATTCTCTCATGAAAGGTTGAGAAGTTCCTCTTGTTATTTGTAAACGTCATTCTGTCCCCACCACCGACACCAGAATGGAACAAATGTAACGCAACTTTTATGATTATGATGAATATCATTCCATGAGCGTAATCTTGATTTTTCACTGAATAAATATCTAAAATTCCTACGAAGATGGAAAGGACGGAGGTAAGAATATGTAATTCAGATTGCGTAACTTGTTTTCTACAGAAAATATTCTCTTGTCACGTAATACCACTTCTAAAGGGTTTATTATCCAGTAGGGGAGATGGTACTGCCCGCAATAGTGTGAAAATATCTGGCTGAGAAGAAAAATTTGAAGCTGGTGCCCGATCTATCAGAGAGAAATGCTGAGAGAGAGGTGAGATACAATAGGCCACTGGAGTCAGATGACTCACACACTATCGAATGACTCATATGATGTTTATGAAGGATTTCAATCTCCTCGACGAGAAAAAAAAACTATAGCATGTATGAATACTGTCTGTGGGTTAATCGAGGAGGTGGTACATTCAATATTCCAGATTATTTGGGATTTTTTCTCCTCGTCTCTATACTATACAGGTGAGACCAAGAGACCTCTTTCAGTAAGGACGAAGGAAAATAAGTACAATATGAAGAAAAGACACATCGACAAATCGAAACTAGCTGAACATATCCTTACTGAAGATGGACAACATATGGCAGAGTGGAAAAATATTGAATTCATTGGAAAAGAAGGTAACAACCAGAAGAGAAAAATCGAGGAATCTGCTCGCATTCTTCTGAACGGAGACAAATAGCATTGCTTCCTGTTTAGTTGATATAGACAGAACATGGTATTCACTATTAAAATCTGAAATTGAAAATGGTAAATTCAAGAATAAATTATTAAAACATCCTGTCACTCATTTGCTTTCCAACATCACCAATAATTGTCAGTGAGAGCTGAGAGGTGTCAAGAATAATACGAATTTGCCATACAAAAATCTATTTTTTCTGTGACGAGAAAAAAGTTTGGCATTTCATCTCTGTTGGCAGGTTATAAAATGTCACTTTTCATAAATTACTTTTTTCCCGTGGGAAAAAAGTGAGTACTTTTTTCCCGGATATATATAACATATATATATACACTGTTGATAGCTTTTGTTGTGCTATAGTTCCGAAAAATGAGTCAATAATACCGTCTCCGAGAAAGAACTGCAAGTCCTTTTATCTTCCATTCGACTTCGCGGTTAGTATGTTACTAAACAACCAAACGACCACTAAATTCGCAAATTTTTGAAATCAAAACACAGAATTAGACTGACAGAAGTGACATCAGATATTTGATTACTTCAAAAGAATGATAAAGATGGCTACAACGCAGGTGTCAAAATAATGGTAATATCTTTTCAATATTGATTCGTCCTTTCTTCTGTCACAGAAAAAAATAGTGTATTATACACCTCGTTATACACGGGAAACGTATTTGACTTTAGCTCACGTTTTTTGTCTCCCTCCGCTACGCGTCGGCAGACAACATAACCTCGACCTAAAATCGACTACTTTTTCCACTTGTATGATAAATGACTATTTACCTGGGTGGCCAGGTAGCCGTGCGGACAGAGTGTCTATATTCTAATTCGCATTCGCTTGCCGGTCGTGGGTTCTATCCCCGTCGACTGCAGAAATTTTTCTGATGGCCCAAGAAAGTGTTTGGGATCACACGTTAAAAGGTAAGGCCCTCGTCATTCCTTGCTCGCACAAGACTTTCGAAGACTTTTGAGGGTTGCTCGTAAGGGGGCAACCGAATGACGGATAGAACAAATTTTAGAACAAACAAACAAAATTTTAGAACAAATTTTTATGTTGAAATCGGTAGCAGATTCGTTCCCGAAACGTCCATAAGATCTGATTTGTCCTTACTACACGTATATTGAAATAATTTTCATATTTTATTTTATAGAGACGAGAAGAGAAAATCCCAAATAATCCGGAATAATGAATATCACATGTATAATTTCTGGAAACATTGCGAACAATTCGCCTGAATAGGTAGGTTCACCTATAGCTTTTGCTCGAGTCATAAAATAACATCTCCATGAAACGAATGGACCATTTCCAAAGTGCAAGCGTGATTGATTATGCGTTTCCGTTCGGACAGAAAATTTCGATCATTTATTCATCGAACGAGAAAAAAATCTGTAGCATTCGTCCAACGGCATCGGATATAGTGCTGTAATCAGTTTTCGGAACATATAGGAATGGAAACAAAGTTTATGGGTAACAAGACAGAAGATGGATGGAAACTGTTAATGATGCACGAGTTTTCGAATATGTTAGTCAAATTTCGGGAATATGGATTCCTATTGAACTGCATAAGTTTGGCACTGACCGTCGTTCGTTCCAATCCATAAACTTGTCCAGCACCTCCACATCTTGTATGACATTACAACCAGGAGCCTGGGACTATTTCTTATTCGAGTTTGGGGATCTTTCAAAGGGTGCTGCAGAAAAATCTGAGATCACCATGATTGGAATGTACAGGGTGGTTGTTTATATTTTACTCAATAACTATATCAGTTATAATATTATTCCTACAGAAACGTTCAAATATAGGCAAAAGTGAAGTATTTTTCTTGGGCATTCAGAATCTAGTTAGGAGGCCCACCTTCAAGTATGTTGCCCATAAAATCATTATCTAATAATTAACACTACTGATTCCTTGCAAAAATCTTTATGAACCCATAATAAAATTTGAAATACATTCTCTGAATGAAGGTTTCTCATAACAAAAAACAGAAACACACATTTGAAAAAACATTGAATAATTGCCTTATTTCTGTCATTAGAGTTGATATGGTCAAGTAAAAAATAGGAGGACGAAAAATGTGAGGATATGTATCAAGAACTGGAAAACAATATTTAGGTTTTATATGGTGAAATTCTTTCTACAACTAGAAACTTCTAAGCTGTATATTATGTACCGGTCTTTCCCAACAAACATTGAAACAACGCACTTCAAAAATGCAATATTTTATAAGAGAGCGAGAAATTCGATACCCTTTGTCTCGCCTGATTAACTAAACAACAGTTAGCGAAAGTAACAGGAAGTGATCTACACCTTATTAAAATACTAAGCTTAGGCCACTGGTTGATAGATAACGCCTCATGTCCACGAAAAACAGGATAGGCTGTATTTTCGCCCGGCCTTATAAAAAAAGCATCGTGAACCTGAAAATTCCACATGAACTGGTATTTTTTAAATGGAACACCTAGTATTTAATTATTCTGAACGGTAGAGCTGTTTTCTCAGATTTGACATATACAGGGTGTTTCGTCATATGTGGGACGCACTTCGAGAGGTGATAGGGCGTCACAAGAAAATAAGAGTTTCCTTAAACAACAGTCATGAAAGGCCTCGTTTGCGAGATACAGGGTATTGGAGTTGCAAATATTTATAGATTTTTTTATGTACACCCTGTGCTTATCGTGATGGAGAAGTGTAGAAGTGTAGTCTGTTAAGTGACTGGCATAGTCAATTACAGAATATTTTTTTTACGCTTGGAGCGCACGAAAGGAAATCCCTATAATGTTCAAAGACCATCGTGCGTTCATAAGGAGGATAGGGATAGGAGGTAGGTATCATGGTTATAGAGTAATCTGAACAGATTTCTTGAATGGACTAATGCGACATCCACATCAAATTTTGGAGTTGAATTTGGTTATTCGGTTTTCCTCGAGAACAGTGTATCTTTACGATTTTCTACACTTGGTGCTTTTTTCTACAAAATTGCATCCTCTTTCATATTTCCAAATAAAATTTCGAATAGTCCAATATAAATATGGAAGAAACAAGTAAAACACAGCTGAACATGTATTTGGTAAAGCGAAAACCACTCGAATGGTATGATGGAAAATAGACATTTGGTGTAAATTGACGAAGGAGCTCGTCATTTGATTTTTTTTTGAAATAATCTTACTGCAAATTCCAAACTGATTATATTTCCACTTATGAAGCAAGGTTGTCAAGTTACCAATTATAATCAAGTTATCAAGGAGATATCAGAGTCCTGTCGTTGAATAAAACATAATAGGAGGAACCTATGATGTTATAGTTAATTCTTGACTCTTTCGAGCAATCAGCATTTTCAAATATTTCTCAATCTCCATAACGGAATATCATGTGAATGTTGGAGACTTGGCAACATTGTGCTAGATGTTGTGAACTGACAAGACAACGCCCACGAGTCGTGCGCAGGGTTGTCACGTTCACTGATTCGAATGTCCTTTAGTGTGAATTAATATAATTATTATGTTCACAAATGTATTATGAGTTGTAAGATATATAGATATATACTCATAAGAGAACATTTTGAGACAATTGAAGTTTTATTGCTAATTAAAAATATTCCCGATACTCAATTGAGAATTTTCGAATTATTGAATAACTAATATTTCTGAAGTTCCCAATCGTATTTCAACACATGGCAACTGTGCTATTGCCAGCCTCTGGTACGAAATCGTGACGTCAGTTTTTACTGGCGGTAAACTTCTAGACGTTTGATAATAATTACCGTGGCATTATTGATGATTTTAGCACCTGAAAATCGACCGAAAACTTTTCAAAAAATATGAAAGTGACAGGAGTGATGATTCTATTTGAAAAATAAAAAGAAATTAGTCCACTTGCCTATTCTTACAATGACGAAGAAGAAGATATCGTAGCAAGAGGACAAATGACACGAAAAGAAGAAGAAGTATATTTATCAGCTCTACCAACTCTGACTTGACGTTTCAGTGGCGCGTTAGGGTGGAAAATAAATGATAGAGAGTTGAAGTGTTGTCATGAACGTTAACGTAAACGTAGAAATTGACAGCTACGCATGCGCATTTTCCAATTCTTCACGTTTGCGTTGTTAGTGGGCTTACGGGTGTACGTCGAGGTGTACGTTATCTCACGTTCCTTCACGTATACCTTAAATATCAACGTACGTTAACCAAACTATACTCGAAATATGCCTATGAGTCAAAATTATCAAATTCGAGATCACCAACGAGTTCTGCATCAAGGAGTCCTCTAATTTTGACAGGAATAAATGTTCGAATCTAAACACACAACCAAAAATGACCAATACAAACCGAAAACAAAATGTATTATTACGTTATGATGACAGTGACGACCAAAGTGGCGACTTCAACTCAATTTAACGACAATACGTAAACGTTATTTTTCGTACGTTAACGTCGACGTGGAGGTCTACGTACAGTGATTACTTCAACTCTCTAATGTTCGCCCTCATTGCGACCAAAAACCATGCAAACTTTTAAAAAACAAAATGTCAACTAATTTCATGTCAAAGTCAAATAAATGTCAGTCGTTATTTCGCTTGTATGGTAATGATCAACTGATGCATTTATTAAAACCATACCTACCAAATCTTCCATATTTACAATGATTACAAATATGTGACTCTTCCTGGCCTAGAAGTGGGTACTTTCCGGACAATTGCCGAAAAAAGTTCTTCGCGCATCCTCATGTATTGTCCTTGAATTTGTTGTTCATGGGTCAGTATTGCCACATCATAGAAGATACTACACACTGTTTTACCAGTTACCAAACCGATTTTTTACACCTCGACACGTGTTTCGCTAACTATGTTAGCATCTTCAGGAGATGATTAAAACTGAGTGGGCTACTTATATACTAAGTATATGTCCACCCAACCGTGAATAGACAATAACCGCCAAGTTGATATTATTCATGGTTGAGTTCACATATTACTAAATTATACATGGGGCTGAATGTGGTAGGTATATTATCCTTATTCATTACTTTATAACTATTCTTATATATCTCTGAGCTTTCATATGCATCTGATTTTCTAACATAATTAACTTGCTCAAGTAATTTGAGGTTATTATTATGTGTGTTATGACTGTGTTCGGCTACACACGATTATCTAACCTACCATATTCCAAATGTGCTGAGTGTTCTTTGAACCTTGTTTTTATGGGACGCCTTGTTTGGCCTACTGGTACTGGATTGGTACTGGTGGGGGACGTTTCCACGTCAGCAACTAGTCCCCAATGGGACCTTTTTGCCAACCCCAAGTGTTTCCAATGACTGATGTGGTTCGCTCAAGAGAGCTGGCTAACATCCTTTTCAGGCACCGCCCCTCAGCTCTCTTTTCAGAGTTTTTCAGCTGTGTTTTGTAGGCTAGTAATGTACTCACTACCATATGCGCAGTGGCAGGCCTGCTAACTATCATCGTTAACCCCCGAGACCGAGGTCTACTTAAGCAGCTGGCCCGCTCTCACGCTCAGCTGGTAGTTTTCTACACCCACCTACATACACCGTCCTACTTCTTCTCTGATGCTCACAACCACATCATCATATCTTTCTGCGTGTTCTGTGTAGGCTTTGTTACTAACTCCATGCGTCACTTTAGGAGCAGCACTGTTAATTGGAACGCAACAGCGAATCGTGCAGGACTATCCCCAGCCGATGCTCCGAAACTTTACAATATTTAATTCGTGAATAAAATATTGAAAAAAGTTTGGCCTATATATGTTTTATCACAATCATTACAACTAATTTCATATACTCCTGACTTTTCTAGTGTGTCTACATTATCTTTTGGATTACCTAATAAATTGCCTATTGAAAACCTTATCCTCTCGTGTACTTGGTATTGGAAGGGATTGGGATTTTTCTCGAATTGTTTTTGTCTGCTCGAGAAGTCGTAGAATTCCTGAGTAATAACTCAAATCATAGATCTAAATACACATTTAGATATATGCTTAAATTCATGTCTACGTATTGATTTATCTACTATTTTTGATATCATGATCATTGACGCCAGCCACTTTATAAACAACAGTCCTTTCAACATCGAATCTTTGTTTGCTCAGAGGAAATAAAACTAGCCAATGTACTTGGAAGGTTATTCTTGATCACAAGAACATCTGAGAATAGTAATTGACCGTTGTTTTCGCATTCAAAAGTGAATTTGATAAAGGGGAGCCAATTGTTCAATTGTGAAATTAAGTTATCTATATCTGTGATTTTCGTATAGAAAATGGCGAAAATATCGTCGACATATCTAATCCAAATCCTAGAGAAATACTCGAAAATACGATTTATTAGGTGATCAAAAAGTAAAGGTGGACACACTTGAAAAGTCAGGAATATATGAAATTGGTTGTAATGAGTGTGATAAAACATATATAGGCCAAACCGGGCGTTCCACAAAAACAAGGATCAAAGAACACATAGCAAATATGGTAGGTTAGATGAATCGTGTGTAGCCAAACAAATGTTCAATCACAATCATAACAAACATATTGATAACCTCAAATTAGTTAAGCAAGTTAATAATGTTAGAAAATTAGATGCATATGAAAGCTTATATTTGAGAATAGTAATGAAGTAATGAATAAGGATAATGGACTTATCCCATTTAGTCCTTTGTATAGTTTAGTAATATAATATGTGAACTCAACCATGAATAACATTAACTTGGCTGTTATTGTCTATTCACGATTGGGTGGACCTATACTTAGTATATGAGTAGCCCACTAGGATGGAACATTAAGTTTTAATCTTCTCCTGAAGATGCTAACATAGTTAGCGAAACACGTGTCGAGGTGTAAAAAATCGGTTTCGTCAGTGGTAAAACAGTGTGTAGTGTATTATCGTGCCAAAGGTTCCAGTCTTCGATATACCGTCATAAAAGATCATTTTGATCGGTCTATCCATTGTCCAGACGATCAAAACTCCCTAACTCCTCACCCTCCCTGTGCCGGACTTCCGATTTTTGTTCGATAAACCTCCCTACTTTTTACCTTTTCCGCCAAGCCAGTCGAGACTGCGGTCGAGCTTTCGTCCGTGAAATCGCAAATAATTATAAATCAAAGAATCGTCGGCGAAAATGCTAACGACATCGTCCGAGCCACAGCAGCAGATAACGTCCTAGGCGGGCCGTGGAATTATTAAAAGTCCGGTCACCCTTTACTCTTTCCCTATAATTCTTTTGTCGCATCGAAAATCCGGTGCGGCGGACCCTTGCGGTCACCCGCACACATTATGAATTCCAGATCGGCTCCGTTTTATATACGGAATTGCACTCTCCGCTGAATTTTAAAATTCGATTCTAGCAAACATGGGGATGGAAGAGGGGACATCCATGTGTATTCAAGATTGTGAGTTCGAATGTTGTATACGTATGGGATATTCGTGAAATAGTCTAGCAGAATACCACTCTACTACTGTTCTTAATAACTTCTCATAGTTAGGTCTCTTATTATTGACTCAATTGTGTTGACGTACAATAATGCAATTCGTTCTAGCGGAATCATGGTGATGTTTGGCAACATAATTTCCTTTTTCTATCCACATAACAAAAATGGCATTTAGCGTACGGATATGTACCACGCTGAAAGATCGATCAATAAGGAATTGACGAAATGTGATTTATTCAAAATATTAAAAACACGTTACCATGGCAACACGATTTCTCAAACACATTACCATGGCAACACAGTTCATTAAAAACAGCTTCAGTTAATTTGAGACATGTCTGGCCTGTCAATTGTATTAACTGTCAACTGTCATTTTCGAATTTTGTATCAGAATTATTCAATCAATTTTCGTTTGTATCAGAATTATTCATTAAAAATATATGCGAAATGTAGACGAAAGGGAAAATCAAAGAGAATGTTTTGGTACTTGCATATCTCCAAGAAGTGTAAAAATGAAGCATCCATCTTTGAGAACAATTTATTTATTCTGCGCTGAGCATGACAATAAACGTGAAACAAAGGTTAGTAAGCAATAGACTGGACACATCTACAACCAATATCTGCTGGTTACATGCAGTCGCATGTATTATGTTCTCAATTCCCATTCCTTTCGAATTATTTTGTAGGTTAGCAGGAATAGCAGGTAAGTTAATGTAATTTTCGGAGTTCGTAGAAAAAGCATAGTATGTAACGCGTTTATAAACTCTTCTAGACACTTTTTTATGGACCACTCGCTCCGCTCTGCTCCGCACGTGCTTAAAATACTCGTTACTAAAAGGACGTTTATAACACTTGTTACATGATATACTATTACGTACGGCCACCATAGAAAGTAGGCAAGAACACACGAGATACACCCTCAGTAAGTAGCTCTTTACGCACAGTAAGCAAATCGCACAGTTTTCGTTTATTCCGCCAGTACAGGTATGTCATGATCGCGTAATCGCCGTCAACAGCGGATGACATAACTGTCAAGAATTATAATTCAGGCTGTTCGTCCAAACTTTTTTGATGTACCATATGGCAGTAGGTAAAGTATAGTACGTAATGCGTGTTGTAAAGAAATTACGCACTTGCCGCTCCGCGCCGCGGTTGAAATAAATGGTAGTTCGAAAAACTGAAGGAACATGCTTTTATAGATAGTGAAACTGAAAAGAAGTAGAAAATAAAATATCATTATCAATAGAGACGGAAAATGTATTCAAAAAACGAAAATGTCGATATGTTGTTAATATGCAATTTTAATCAACACAGAAATGAAGAAGAAAACTTATTGATGCAATCTATTAACTGTCAAACACATCTAACATTTTTTTTAGGTACACCGCCTACTAAGTGAAATAATTATGAAAAAATAGACTGATAGCCCTGTGGATCATCGTATAAGAGGAACAATTTTAGCTTAATTATTCCAAATGGGAAGATCATGTGATAGGTACATGGCGAAAATAAAAGACAGATAGTTTCTGGACGAGTAGCTGAATTCGAAAAAATATGTTCCTATTTTAGATTCCTCAATATCATGAGTTATTTTCGAAGGTTTTCATCTTGACTCAAACAAGCTATTGACAACCTGCAGACATTTATTTATTTATTTATTTATTTATTTCAACGGTTACACCATTTTTATAAAAAAAAAATTACAACAAAAATATGAATAATAATAGTAGGAGCAATGAAAACTACACTCATAGAAATGTAGCACTTATTATATTAATCAGGTATTCCTAATTGTTTTCACATTAGTTTTGAATTTACCTAGACTGCCACAGAATAGGTCACAATGATTTTGAAGAACGACATAATTCCTTTGTAGCCTTGAAATAGGGTTATTGTTGCCATAATTCGTTGAGTGAAAAGTCAAGGAAAATAAAGGAGGATTTCTTGTTCTGGTCATTGTATTAAATCTAATCAAACTAAGCAGATCTGGAGAATTAATAAGGCCATTGACCAATTTATATAGGAAACACATATCCAACACTAATCTACGATTTTCTAAAGTTAGTAGATTAAGCTCCATTAAGATATCTGGGTAGTTTATATGAGCAACATGATAACTCTTGCGATATGAATATGTTCTCAGGAACCTTTTCTGAATTCGCTCTAAACTATCAAATGTATTTGATAAAAAGGCCTCCAAATGATGGAACCATACTCAAGTGAAGGTCTAACCAGATGGCAATAAAGTGAACTAAGTGTTTCAGGAGAGAATTGTTTACTGTTTCTAGTAATAAAACCTAAGTTTCTTGATGTAGTGTTCACTACCTTAGTAATATGACTTCTAAAAGTTAGTTTAATATCGAATATTATGCCTAAGTCCTTTATCTCATTGACTCTCTTCAATACAGAGTTATTTATTCTATAAGCGTTTTCAATATAATTATGACCCATTGAGAAAGTGATACAAAAACACTTTGAAATATTGAGGTCCAAGTAATTAACTCTAGACCAGACATGGAAGTTATTCAAATCAGATTGCAGCAGATCAATATCCATATGATGCTGAATTTTTTTATATATTTTGAAGTCAACAGCATATAATGTGAAAACAGAGTGAAAAATATATTTACTAATATCGTTGACAAACAAATTGAAAAGTAACGGTCCACAATGAGAGCCTTGAGGAACTCCTGACAGTACTGGAATTACGTTAGATAAAAAACTTTTGATCCTCACCTGCTGTTGACGACCAACTAAGAAACTTTCAATCCATGCTACCAAACCAAGATTTATACCCATATCACTAAGTTTTGCTATTAATAAAGTATGATCAGAATATCAAAACATTTTGAATAACGGTTTACTAATGATCTTTAAATTTCAAAGCCTACCAATTGTCGATATATCATCAAATTCATGTCACAGCCAAAGTAGTCTCTTGGAATAAAAAGCAATTCAACAGCTAATTAAGAAATAAATGCCACTTTGTGATACATGGTTGGATAGAGAATTTCAGGGCGAAGAAGATAGACTGAAGAAATGTACAGGGTGACATTTGAAAAAAACAGTTGGGGTCACTTCCGGTCAAACAGGTGGTTGAAAAAAAAAATTGTCGTTAAGTTCGTAAAGTGCGCTACCATTTATTATATACCCCCTGTGAATTTCAAAATTTTATCTCTTCAAATAAAAAAACTACAGGCTGCTACATGTCTCCTGTGTCACCCGGTATAAGAAAACAAATTCAACAGTGGTGAACTATTGAGGTCTAATTGATCGTTAAGTAAAATGTCAAAATTTTGAGTTCAACATGCAATAAAATCAGATCAAGACTGGTCTGGGATTGCCTTCAAAGCCTACTAACCCTGGCTAACCACAACAAGGTAACTCTTCAATGGGTGCCAGGGCATAAGGGAATTGAAGGCAATGAAGCAGCTGACGCTCTTGCTAGGCAAGGGTCTGCGGCGTTGTTTATGGGACCGGAAACTGTGTTCGGTATCCCCAAAATTTCAATACGCGGCTGGCTGGGAAGAAAGCCATCAGGCATACTGGAACAATGTCCCAGGACAAAGACACAGTAAACTGATGGTTGGAACACTGTCCAGAACAGTGACTAACGACATTCTGAGCCTAAACAGAATTCAGATCAGACAAGTGACGGGACTAATAACCGGTCACTGCCCCTTGAGGAAACATATACATCAAATGGGCATCTATACAGGCGAACCCATATGCAGACAATGCAATGAGGAGGAGGAAACTGCCACCTATGTAATATTGGAGTGTGAAGCACTAGCGCGTTGGAGATACAACCTTCTGGGAGCATTAAACTCTCAAGAGGATTTTTCAACGAACGATTTGGTGAAGAGGCTGCTAAACCTTATCAAGGTAGCGAACCTGTTCACCTAAGTCAACAGCATGATCAGGAATACAATAGGCCCAAAGGCTGCAGTGTTTTGGGCTTCGTACCCTGACTGATCATTCTGCTATTAATCAATCTATTGATAGTTAAGTGAAATGTCGAAATTTTTGAGTTCGTTGCTGTCTTTATTTTTTATTTTAATAATTGCATGTAGCGTGAATTGAACGATTGTGTAGAAAACAATAGCGGAAGAAACGAAATGGAATCCGAAATCTCGGAAGGTCTTCACGATGCTAATAAAACTAACTTTTATTTATATCGCCGTTATGATATCTAGAAGTTTTCGCCTTCCACGACACTTCGACCCGACTTATCCATTACGCTTGATGTAAAAACATGTCACATTACCATAACGAATAAAAATCATAAATCCCCGTACTTTACCGCACGTCCCGGCTCTTATTCCGCTAATTAGAATTTCTTTTCATTAGACCGTACCCGTGGACCCGGCCATTACGGAATATAAGGTGGATAAATTATTATGCAAGGTGTGAAGGAAATGGAAAATCTCATATTGCCATGAGGTTGAGAAAAAAGAGAAGTATAGTTAGTTCATGATGTTTTTGATCCTAGCAAAGTTGCTCACAACAGCACCACAATATTCCTGCTCCCAGCTAGTCGACCTGAAATTTTCAATATTTTGAATGAGATGCAACCAAAATATTCATGTGGCATAGACAATATTCAATACATTTGTGATCCCCTGAGGGACATGATTAATGAAAGCCTATCAACTGGCATATTTCCAGATGAATTAAAAATATCAAAAGTCATACCAATTCACAAAAAAGGATCAAAAAGTAACATAAACAATTACAGGCCAATCTCATTACTCCCTTCACCATCGAAGGTCTTTGAGAGAGCAAAATACAATAGGCATATATCATTATATCATCAAGGCATGTCCACAGAGTTAGATATATTTAATGCAATCAAATATATCACTGAGAATGTTGAAAAAATGTCAAACCCGGCAGGTTTGTATTTTGACCTCTCAAAGGCCTTTGATACAGTTGATCACTCAAAACTACTGAATAAACTGGATTGTTATGGTATTAGAGGCGTTGGATACAAACTCATTGAGTCATATCTGTCAAATCGGGTACAGGTGGTATCTGTTTCAGATGGAAATGAACTATATTATTCAAGGAAACTTGATATTGAACAAGGTGTTCCTCAAGGTTCAATACTTGGGCCGATCCTTTTCTTGCTATACATTAATGATTTACCAAAAGCCTTACACCCTGGTAGTGTGTACCAGTTTGCAGATGACACTTCTGTTATCATAGTGGGAAACAGTATGCCTGAACTCTCAACAAAATCTTCTAATGTCACAGACAGTATGAACCTGTGGTGTGAAAAGAATAATCTTAAGCTCAATGCGGCAAAAACAGGTCTCATTGTTTTTAGCAAAGTGAATAACAATGATAAATCATTGTATGTAAGACTGCAAAATAAATCAGTTCCAATATCAGACAACTTTAAATTCCTAGGTGTTACATTGGACGCCACTCTCAGCTGGGACGCATACACTAATTTATTGAATAACAAATTGAACTCAATTTGTGGAATTATACGCTACCTTAGGGACCAAGTATCAATCAGTAGCCTGAGAATGTAGGTATTATTTCGCCCATGTGCAATCAATCATATCCTATGGTATAATATTCTGAGGCTCATCATCAAGTTCACAGAAAATATTCATATCACAGAAGAAAATTATTAGATGTATTCTGAAACTAGATCGCAATGCCTCCTGTAAACCTCATTTTGCTGAACTCGAGATCATGACAGTACCTTCTTTGTACTTCTTGGGTCTTGTATGCTTTGTAGAAAAATATCCGCATTTGTTTCCCAGAAATAGCGACCAATATTCTGCAAATATGCACTTGACCACTATATACTCAAATGAATTAACAATACCCAACCAGAAAACAACATATTACCAAAAATCTTCTTATTATAATGCAATAAAAGCCTACAATTCCTTACCACAAAATTTGAAAACTATCGCGGATGCAAAGAGGTTTAGAACCTCATTCATTGAATTTCTCAAAAATAAATGTTTTTACTCATTCAACTGTTGGTTGTAATAATACTATTTATTTTTAATGTAAAGTACCTAGTTTATCTGTGTGATTCATGTGAAGATTGATTTTAACATTTACTAATAATATATTTTGAATTCAAATGTACTCAGGAAATGTGGAGGTAGAATTCTATAACATGTAGGAAATTATGTATTTTTAAAATGTAATTTTAAACAGATTATGTAAATGCTACAGGTAGCTAAGATTGTTCTGTAACCCCTGACGTTTGCTGTGTCCATGCTGATCGTTTCGCAATAAAAAGATTATTATTATTATTATTAAAAGCACCTGGAAAAAACGTTGAATTTCTCGAGTAACGTTATCATCATTCATCCAGTGTTGCCAGCTGCTGAACATGAAATGATATATAGATAGATAGATAGATATTTATTTCCCAAGATAACTGTTTACAATTCCAATACAATGAGGTGTCTTAATGAAATATTGACAAAATTATCAGATGCCATTTAGGCTTGGGGAAATGGTTGCTGTTTATTCCAGTATAATTAAGCATATTGATAAGCATTAGTTTGAGTAAAAACTTACAAAAAATAATAATAGTGAATTTGACACAAGTAATTCAACCTAAAAAGAACATTATGAATTAGCGAGGAAGTTTTTATTGAAGAATTCTGTGGTGTCGTAAACAACATGGTGGTGTAGGATTTTCTTTAGCTCAGATTTAAATTTCCTAACTGTACTACTTTTAATGCGTTCTGGGAGATGATTATAAATCTTGATTCCCATATATAGTGGACCGTTTCGTGTTCTATTATATCTATAGTTTGGCAATATAAGTGATTGATTGCGTGTCGCGTAAGAATGTTTGTCCGAAGAGCGGGTCAATTTGGAATTGTTTTTATGTATCAACAGAGATACTTTATAAATATAAAGGGAGGTGAGTGTAAATATTTTGTGATTTTTGAAGTAATCGCGACATGAATCTCTAGAGCTCAGACCAAAAAGTGAACGGATGGCTCTCTTTTGAATAATGAAGGTGGTGCTTGACTGAACAGCAGTGCCCCAAAATTCGATTCCATACTGTAAGATACTATGAAAGTGAGCATAGTACACTGATTTAGCTACTTTCAGATTGGTACTCATTTTGATAGTTCTTAAGGCGAATGTAGCTCTGGATAATCTATGATTCAATTGATTTATGTGTTCAGCCCACGTTAATTTTTTGTCAATTGATATTCCCAAAAATTTGGTCGAATCTTGTGAATTAAGTGGTGTTTCATTCAGAGTTATATCGATGTTTGAGGTGTTAGCATATAGACTGAAGAGTATGCAGTGTGTTTTATTGATGTTGAGGGAGAGCTTATTTGCTAGGAACCAATCGAAAATGTCATTCATAATTTCCTGAGCTGTATTTTGTAATAGTTGGCTATTTTTTTCGTGTATAACAATACTAGTATCATCCGCAAATAGTGAAAATGTCACCGATGGGAAGTTACAAACAATATCATTGATATAGATAATAAATAAAGTAGGTCCCAGAATGGAACCTTGAGGCACCCCCGTCAGAACTGGCGCGCTTTCAGAGTAGTGAGTTTGTAAAGTGTCTCCAGATTTATGTTCCAATTTAACTAGAAATTGTCGTTTCAAAAGATAAGTTCTGAACCAATTCAGAGCCATACCCCTGATGCCATAGTATTCCAATTTATTTAAGAGTATTCCATGGTCGACGCAGTCGAATGCTTTGGACAGATCGCAGAATAGTCCTAAGGGATTATTTCGTTCTTCGAGTTTTTCATTTATGTATTCCAATGATGTGAATGTTGCGTCAGAAGTGTTCAAATTTTGTCTAAATCCAAATTGTGATTCAGTTAGTATATTTCGATCCGATAGATAACGTGTCAGTTGACGATTTACAAACCATTCTAACAATTTTGAGAAACTTGGCAACAAGGAAATGCCTCTATAATTATTCAGTTCTAAATGACTACCTTTTTTGTAGATAGGTACAACGATTGATGTTTTGAATGCATTTGGAAAGCTCCCTGTTGATAGTGATAGATTGATAATAAATGTTAATGGCGATATTATTGGTTCAAAACATTTTTTTATAATGGTCATAGGTATATCATCTATTCCTGCTGAAGACTTAGGTTTTTGAGCTGCAAGACAAACTTTCATATCCTCTTCAGTGATTGGTGCAAAATAAAATGAATCAATGAAATTTCTGTCCATAGTTTTCAGATATTCAGTACTTGTATGTCTACTTGTTTGTTTTGGAATTGTCTCTATTGCGATGGTGCTAAAAAAATTTTTAAATTCTTCTGCTACTTGTTTTGGTTTTTCTATTATTTCATTTCCTTTACTAATACAGATATTTTCATGGTTATTTTCATTTTTATTCGAGAAGTGACTGACTAGATTCCAAGTAGTTTTAGATTTATTAGATGAATTGTTTATCATATTTTCATAGTAAATAAATTTTGCTTGTTGTATGACTTTTTTCAAGATTGTTTTATATTCTGATATATATTGGAGCAGAAGAGGATTGATAGTATATTTTTTCAAGTACCTTAAGCACCGTTGATTTTCGCAAGATTTTTTTATGCCTGTAGTAATCCAGCCTTTGAAAGTTTTTTTCTTATCAAATGATATCTTTCTGAGCGGAAATGCCTTATCAAAGCAAGTGTTGAATGTATCATAAAATGATTTACAAGCTGAGTGGATATTCGTTGTTTCATATATGTTAGACCAGTCACTCTTTCTTAAAAGTTCTCCGAATTTACAACAATTTCTATCAGAATACAATCTCATGACTTTTTTAGTGATATCAAGATTGGATTCAGGACTGCATTCAAGGTGAAGAAATTGAGCGTTGTGGTCAGAGAGTCCGACATCCGCCACTGATGTACTGTAATGAAAATCTGTTTTTATTATTATATTGTCGATTGTTGTTGAGGATATGGCAGTCTCTCTCGTTGGTTCTTGAATAGTTGTTACAAGTCCAAATGCATCCAGAACATGTTGGAGTTCGCTTAAATTTTTACTGGGCAAATTGAAATTAACATTGAAATCACCACAGATAACTATACTATAGTTTTTGAAGTTTTGCATCAATTCTTGAATTATATCAAATAGAATATTTAGAAAAGTATCGAAATTGGCTAACGGGCTTCTGTACAAACAGACTATTATCACTTTCATTCTTTTACTGCTTACTGCTACGAACTCCATGTCTTTTTCAATAGGTCGTGCATTAACTATTTCAACGGTTTGGAAATTTAAATGTTTTTTTATAAATATGGCAACACCGCCATGTAGATGTACTCTACGACAGAAACATGACATAACCTTATAGTCATTGAGTTGAAAATAAACTGCCTCATCATCACGCATCCAATGTTCCGAAAAACAAATTATATCAATATTTTGGTTGGTTTGATATTCTTCCAGAAAAACATTTACCTCTTCTAGCTTATTTCTTAAACATTGAATATTAAGATGCATGATGATGAGTGGTGAATAATTATTTTGTGAAAGTGTTCCTGCATCCTATAACTTTTTATTTGAGTTTCGCAATGAATAAGATTTAGATTTGATGGTATCATATTTCAAGGAATTGATTGATGCTGGTTGAGAAAGGAAAACCCGGTCTTCGCTTTCTTGGGATTGACTTCCTCCTGGTAACTTCTCGATTTCGGTATTCTGCAATTGAAATTCTTCATGGTTTGCTACCTCATCGAAGTTGTAGCGTACATTATCAATTATAATAAGATTCTGCTTAAGAAATGCCTTTCTTCCAGATTTTCTTGCGTTAACAAGGTATGGCAGTAATCGTCTTCTTTCTTCCATAACACCTTGAGTGAAATTTTCAGAGACTGCATATGATGTATCTTTGAGTGACTTGGCATTTCTGAAAATTTCTTGCTTTATTTGAAGTGAATTCAATCTCATAAGGACTGGTCGAGCCTTGCCTTCTTTCTTTGCCCCGATTCTGTGTGCGTCCTGTATATGGTGTGGTTCAATGTTGATATTCAGTATGGAGTGGGATAATGAGATAATTTTCTGTAATATTGTTTCCCTGTTGGGACAATCTGTTTCTGATATGCCATATAGAATTACATCATTCATTTTTTGTTGTTTCTCCATAAAATCAATTTTAGACTCTAACTTGACGACTCTTTTTTTAAGATCGTCATTCTCGGCTTTCAGGTTGTTCATTGTAGTTTTTATTTCATGGATGTCCGTTTTTATTTCTGCCATTGTTTTTATGATGAGGTCGAGTTTTTGTTCCATATTAAATATTCCAATAGAACTACAATTATTATTGTGAATGTGAATAGATACCTGTGTAGGATATTATACAAATATCTTCTAGATGGTATAATTTCTTGGCTGGAGACTTCCACACTTCGTAGGATTCTTCTATGGTCATGAACTATGCATAAAATGGCACAGATGTATATTATTTTTCTACTTAAAATCGATTCCGAAAGTAGGAGCTATTTTGCTATGTGCAACCCGTACCGATACCTGCACCGATAGCGAAAAGATACAAAAAAAACCGCTAGAAATCGCTGTAGAACAGAATGTTCGCAGCAGGGAGAATTTTCAGTTGGTTTTCAGATGAAAAATCGTTAAAAACTTCATTCATTCAGAATAACGAAAAACAAAAAAGGAACAGCACAAAAAAACAAAATCAATATAAATTTTCCTATGAAATTTCAATTGGTAAATCACAATATATATTTCCCAGTCGTATTTGAAGTATTTGTTTAATCAAATCACACATTAATGAACCTTATAAACCATGTCAACTCATATTTCTAGCTGTTCAACATCATACATACACTGCTTTTCTTTAATGTCCCCCTCTTTTATTTTTTGAATGGGTCGACAGACAAAAAAAAACTTGGGGTGATGAAATTGTTGCAAAGTTGACAGATGAAAATTTCAAGATGGCAACTGGGTGTCATCTGAGAAAAAAATTGAATGGAAAGGGGGAGGGGTTGTGATACATCCTTTTGAAGCGCCTGACGAATACTTCACAACCCTAGAATATGAAGTCAATATCTTCACCTAATACAAAATAATGGAACATTTGATAATTGCCTGAATACATCGACGTTTACTTCATAATTTGAGGAAATGAGCTGAGTTCAGTTCAGAAGATGCTCGAAATGGTGGCCTTGAACTTCTTGACATAAGAACAGCCTATCCGATATTTTACGCCGAACACTTTCGAACACAGTTACGTCGATATTTCTACAAATATTTATCATTCTTTTTGTCTCGAATGTTTGAATGTGAATTCATTTCGTCGTCGAAAATTCATGAGAACATAATATCTCCATAAAAACCGCTATAGCTATGTTGAAAACGCTAGAGTTCCGAAACGTCGCAAATCAAGTTGAAATGTCACATTCGCCTACCCTGAACACTCTAGATTTAGCGACAAAACCGCTAAGATGGCAACCCTGCATTCATCAATTAGGAAGCTCAATGTTATCACGTTATCAGATCATATCTGGAGGAAGAATTCTGATATCAAGAAAATCCACTGAAAAGTGTTGAAGGATTTTATATTTCAGGAGTACCTCGCAATGAAAGAATGCTACCCAATAAGATGTACCAACCACGTACCATCCAATAAGCAGTCACTTTGAGGAGTTTCATCATAGGCTATATTCCGAATTCAACCGTAATTAAAAAATTCACTGAAAGTGAGAGATGCTCGTGAGCAGACATACTATCCATTCCAAATATTTCGACTCAACATTCTGCTGAAATTGCTGAGTTTCAAAAGGTAGTGTGGCTATCGAAACAAGAAGCAGCATTGGCTAAATAAATTACTAAATAAACCTGGGATGTCTCCGAGATTCATCATCATTACGTTTTCCATGAATCTTTCAATTCTCAATCTGGTGCATCATGAAAAATAAATGGCAACAAAATGTCCAAGTATTCTCTTCATCACTCTAGCTTGAATCGTCATAGTCAATAATCGTTGAAACTATGAAGGCTACAAGAATCGATTGCTCTTCCATGTTAAATATTATAAATATTAAATATCTAGTCCAGATAAACGAGAAACTACAGACTGACAAATTTCACCAGCTGATCAACTGCTGCTGACTACTGATGAAAACCATGAAACCATGGCTATATTCCGAATTCAACTGGTAAGTACTGCCAGTAGATCCACTGACTCTGCTGAAAATCTGTGTTCCGAAATATAAAATCAAAAATACAGTGCTGTAATTCGGAACATGGTTTTCATTAGTAGTCAGCAGCAGTTGATCAGCTGGTGAAATTTATCAGTCTGAGTTTCTCGTTTAGCTGAACTTGATAATTTAGCCTCTTGCTTGACATACATTTTGGAAATTCAATATTCAACATGGAAGAGCAATCGGTTCTTGTAGCCTTCATAGTTTCTTCGATTGTTGACGATGACGATTCAAGCTCGAGTGATGAAGAATACTTGGACATTTATGTAATATGGCATTGATGATGATTCATTTAGGAGACATTTCAGGTTTATTCAGATATTTATTTACCCAATGCTGCTTCTTCTTCCGTTACCTCTCCTACTTCATACTCTATATTATTCTCAGCGTTTATTATTTCAATAACGGGTATTTTCTGATATTGAGAATAATATAATTAACAACAGAAATAAATATTACATTCCTTCCCCCTCTAAAATAATGACAGTTTACTGAAGCCACACTATCTTTTGATACTCAGTCATTTCAGCAGAATGTTGAGTCGAAATATTTGGAATGAATAGTATATCTGCTAACAAGCATCTGTCACATTCAGTGATTTTTTTGATTTCGGAATGAAAAATCAGCAGATCCAGCACTGTATTTTTGATTTTATATTTCGGAACACAGATTTTCAGCAGATTCAGTGGATCTACTGACAGTACTGACCAGTTGAATTCAGAATATAGCCATAGAAGAAGAGAGATGTTATGATAAGATATCATTGTGACATTCATGAAATTGTTTTCTTGAAATCTGGTATATGAATGTTTCATATAATATGATGACCGGGTTGTTATATTGAAAAAACTCAACGTGTCGATTATGTTGTACTGGCATTTTGCCGGGAAATTCAATATGATTGCTGGGTACCCAGTACTGGGACCAGTTGCCGGCCGCAATGTACTGACAGTCCGACCATTCACTGGGCCGCTGATGTCAGTTATGGGAAAAATACATCAGTCCATTTATGTCCTGTATCAAAATCAATACTGAATAATCCATATTTCAGAAAACCGAATAATCAATCTGAAATATGTTTGATGATGAGTTATTGAGCATCAATTACAAGAAGTAAAAAATGTAATTATTCCAGTTCACATTGTTTTCTGAATGCTTTTCACCACTGCCCACACTGTCATTATTGTAAACAGTTAAATAATACTGTTGGAAGGTGAGTTAGGAAATTCATGTAATGAGAGAGAAGATATATCAAAGTGAATTTGACGCAAAACAATTTTTGAAAGTTCATATTCATATCAAATTAATCTTGAGCCTCAACGAAAGGTCTCTGCAAAAGTTGACGATATCCAGTCTGTCCAAATTAAGTGAATAGGCCATTAAAAAGTTAGACGTTGGTATATCCTCGAGCTAATGGAAAGAAGGCAACAAGAGACAGACATTAGAATAAACACAGCAGACATTATTATTTAGTGCTCGAGATGTCAGTTTTATGCTCTTACGGTTTCATTACGTCTAAAAATTATCACAATGTGGTTCGTGGCTGTCGTCACGGATTCTGTACTTTGATTTCATTCAAAAAATCAGTCATATTCACGTTCAGAAATCCTGAACGTGCTTTTATTACTGGGGTGATAATACTATGAATTCCAATTGGAACAAGCTGCCCTGAACCACTATCAGAATAATAATTTTTAGAAAATGAACCTAAAACACGTCAAAAAACGCTTACAGAGGAATGAATGTTGACAAACCTATTGGAACTAATAGTATAGATTGTTTTATTAGGATCAAAAGTGACACTTTGTTTGACAAGCGAATTTTGCATTTGCGAGGCGGAGCGTTTAGCGAAGCCGAGCGAAAGCAAATTTTGCGAGTCGAACAAAGTCACTTTTGATCCGAATGAAATATGCTATTTTTTCTGCAACCGACATAATTAATATGTGAAGTAACCACCAATGCCGTGCCATATGTATATGCAATGCAACAAATATTGACAAATAATCCAAGTGGTGAGAATATTCTACCTGCATTAACAGCAGGTTAGGATTTCTAGGATGTTCGAATTGTATTTTCAATATAAATACAACCTCAGAGTGACATAATTGTGTATGGACCAGGTGCTCTAATGGCAAATATCGGCCAGTGCCAGCTATAGGAACAAGACGTGGAAAATGTTAGGTTAGTGAGCATATCAACAATGATAATAGTGATTATTTTTATTCCTCTCCATACTACACTGTTTGACTTAATGCTCAAATGAAGCTGAAAAATAGCGTTGTTTGAGACAAAAAAACTATTGCTTGCCGTGATTATTCAGAAACAAGTTATCCATCCCGAGAATAACGAATGAAATACAGTATTTGAATCTTGAAGGCTTCCCTGATCAAAACAAAAATATTTAGCGGAGATGTTTATAATTCCAATACTAAACTATAATAAGGTGTATTTATATCTCCAACATGGGTATGAAATGCCAAATCTGCTGAAATCGGAAACAAATCAGGTATGCGTCTCAACCCAAATAACCAACCGTCACGATGTTGTTTATTCTTGATGACGTCCAGTATACATCCTTCTTAGTTCCTAGGAGCTAAACTTCAACTTTAGCTCCCCAAGGGCATCACACTACTTTCTCAATGGATAAATTGCAAAATGTATTTCCATTCCTCATTGATCACAATGAGTCACGTGATATATTGACATTCTTCATACTTATATTGAGATTCTTTATACCTATATTTAGATCAACGGGATTTACTGAAATTACCCATGTATGGCAAACTACAAACCCATTTGACCGTGAAACTATTTTTTCCGATTTTGTATATTATTTTCTTGAAATCGATCAATAAGAGGTCCAATGAGTCGAGAGAAAATCACAAAAAAAATTCCGATCTCCAATTTTGAAAAAAAAAACAGCGGTCCTTTTAAAAGGACGGTAGGATAAAGGGCTACTATTAAAGGAATAAATGTAGATTTTAAAATATTTTTATATTATATCTCACAAAATGCTTAGCAAAATTTCAGCCCCTTCAGAAGTAGCAAACATATGAGAAAATTGCAAAAAAGAGGTGAAAGGGCTCGTGAGGCATATTTTGTAGAACATCTGCATAGTGGAGAACAACTGACGCTCCCAAACCCGTGTATTCAGGTTTGTATGGAATTGTTGTCGATTCACCTTGGTAGGGATCGGAATAAATAATGTATCTACTTAAAATTTGTACCCCCACCTCATAGGCTTGCCTCTAATAAATATTTTACCGCCTCATCAAAGTTGTGATTTTCTTCAACTGGGGCAAGATCAAGAACTTTTTATTCGAGCTGATGAAAAGAGGACGCAGTTCAGAGTACTTGTAATTTTTATCAAGGTTAGTATGAATTGAAATCTATCTTTGGAAATAGCGCCTGATAAAATTTCGTTGAAATTTTGCCAATACGTTTTATGTCGCCTTGGAACAGTTGTATGTCCACTGACAAGTTACACCCTTATATATAGCAGTACATCTCGGCTGCAGTAAATTTACCGAAACGGTTTTTTTGTTGTGCATAAATATTGCTAAAATTGAAAATTTATCCTACCAAGTTTATCTAGGTTTTTATGTAATAATAGCTTGAACATATTTCCATGGGAACGATTGCTTTGTGCAGTTTGAACTGGTTGCCATTGCATAAACGTAGAATGTAAATCTCCATTGAGAGTATAGTCAAACGTCTTTTTGAGTTTAGGTCGCCTTTCAAAAAAAGTGAACAGTGTTAGTTTTTCATCACTGTCCCGTTCTCGTCACCTTCCACGTTAAATTCAATTTACGCAATGGCCCTTAGTTGCACTCCGAGTAAATCATTTGGAACTACATCGTCTTCAGCCCAAGAATCTTCATCGGTATCGCAGTTTTCGTTGGCATTTAGGGTTGAAAAATTATGATGTCTGTAGGAATGTCCGGCGTAGAGTCATTATTTGATTCCTCTAACTGCTTTGCCATGGTTAGTGGCTTTTTTGAATACCTGCAAAAAAACGCATAGTAGCATATAATCCTACCGTCCTTTTGAAGGGAGCCGTTCAATTGAACACCACTGGATTGGTCGAGAAGTGTTAAACATAAACACAAATATAAAGAAAAGTGAGTAAATTATGTTATTCGTTGAAAGTAATCAAAACAGCAACGGAAATATAAACGAGTCTCAACATGTCTTCCCTTGAGTCACTCATTGCAAAATACTAAGAAACACAGCGTTTTTCAACCGTCACTATCGATCCAAAACTCAACTAAATCCTAAAGATCACGATTGACCTTGTTCAATATGTCAACTAAATATAATGTAAAACTGTCGACATCTTCAATCCGTCAGCTGAATCAGAATAATACAGGTTTCGTTTTGGTGTCCTTTTGAAAGGACGGTAGGCGTAAATGGGTTAAAAAAAACATGTAGAATCTCTAGCTGTGGCGTTAGGCATATTGAAAGCATTCAACTCTGTTTGGCATCAATGATTTCTTCACAAACTACCGTCATATGGCTGATCCACCAAGCTATGCCTTATTTAATTGAGTATTTCTCAGACAGAGCGCTCAATATGGTGGTGGACAGAGTATCGTCTGCTACAATAACCATTAATTCCTGCGTCCCACAAGAATCCATTTTGAAACCAACATTGTTCCGACTCCATATCAATGATCTGTTGGGGAAAACCACCTTTCTATCGCGATTTCTTCAGATGACAGTACTCTCTAAACTGTGTATTCTTCTTGAATCAGTGTGTGTAGATGACTTTCCAATATTCCTTCTCCGTTCTTTTAATAAACATTATTGTTTTGCTGTTCTGGAAATAATCTGGATGAATCAGGACATACGAACGCACACATGATTTTCTCTGGTATCATTTTCATGTTACTGGCACATCTTTTCTCACTACTTTACCACTTACGACGCATTCATCATCTTTCTCCACTTGCCTATTACCAACGAACACGACTTGGTAACAGTTTCATGCTGACCGTGCATCGCCACGGCATGCCAGTCACTATTTACCCTGGCGGTCTTATCATGTGCCGGTAATTTATTGAACGAATTCTTCCTTCTTTTAATTAACATTATTGTTTTGCTGTTGTGGAAATATTTGGATGTATCAGGATATACGAACGAAGTATATACGCAAACATTATTGTCCCTGGTATTATTTTCATGTTTCGATCGAGTCTGGCACCACGGACTCCTCGCCAAGCTTCCATCTTATGGCTTGCCTCCCCAGCTATGTTCTCTGCTAGCTAGTTTTCTCTCAAACAGGTCTCTCCATGTAGTGGTCGACGGAGTTCCATCTGACTTTCTTTTCATAAATGCTGGTGTTCCGCAAGGATAAATTCTAGCACCAACACTATTTCTACTCCATATCAACGAATTGTTGGAAGCAACTTCATGTCCAGTACACAGCTTCGCGGATGATTGTACCCTCCATACCGCCTTCTCTTTCAGAGCTCCAATACCAGCCAGGCAAATCAGAAACGAACGAGGAAGAAATGTTGACAACATAAATATGGACTTGGCCATAAGAAGTATAGCATCAGCTAAACTTGATGAAACTTGCAGACCACTATTCAAAAATCTCAAAGTAATGACATTATATTCAGTTATTGTCTACGAAAATCTATTGAATATTCGATTGAATCTGATGAAATATTCCACTCACACAGATGTGCACGAATATAACACAAGAAACAAAAATGACCTTGTACTGAAAGCAAATAGACTGAGAAAAACAGATAATATAGGAATCAAACTATATAATACACTGCCAACTGATTTCCGAGAACTGCCAATAAAAAAATTCAAGGAGGCCATGAAGCATATTTTGATTGAAAACCCACTGTATGACATTCATGAATTTTCCGAAATAGTTGTGAGAAATAGGGATGCTTTTGGAGTGGCGTGAATGACTTTTTCTATACATATTTTCTGGATTTTAATGATTGTCAAACTTGTGTCAAACTTGAACATTGAATTTATTGAATTTATTATTTTCTTAAATAAGGTATTCTATTTGAGTAACGCCAAAGAATTTTAGCATGTATATGTAGTATTTGTATTTTATATTTTGAATTGATGTACTTTATTGTCGTAATTTTATGAACTTTGCTCTTGTAGGTAACTGCTCTCAAATTTCGTGACGTGTCTATAAACTCTGTGTTTCTAAGATCAACAATTCTCGAATGGGGATCCGATAACTAGGTAGATTTCAATGCAAACAAAACACAAGCATGCCTTTTCTCTAGAAAAGCCGATCTCACTGTGCCCAACATAAGCTTGTCAGGAGTAACCATTTCTTGAAGACATCCATTTCGATGCTTGGTATTACTATCAGCAATAACCTTTCTTGGGAAAATCACGTGAGATCAATTGCTAAAAGTGCATCCCAAAAACTTGGTTTGCATTTGGAGTGCAGCACCCAAACATACCCTGAAACTGTTGGATTCTGTCCAAAAAAGTCCAATTCGTCTCGTGGGTGATGCCTCGCTCACAAACTCACTCACTTCGATGGAACACCGTAGAACAGTTGGCGATCTGGCTCTATTTTATAGATATTTTCATGGACGATGCTCTTCTGAAATATCAACAATTGTTCCTCCCTTGGCAGTCCCTGCGAGATTAACTCGTCGAGTTTAGGCTTCGCACCCCTTCGTGGTCACTTTGGAGACCTGCAGAACATCTCTTTCCAAAGACTCGTTCATCCAACGAACAGCGAGGCTCTGGAACACATTGCCAAGGGAGGTGTTTCCCGAGGCATATAACCTCTAGAAATTTAAGAAGAACACCAATTCCTACCTTTTTTTCCTTGGTTCTCACGATGTTCTCTGAACATTACAGGGTATCCCTTTTCGTGGGAACCAGAACATGGAAAAAATGTTACTGGCACAGCTTTTTCTACTACCTTACTACTTACGACGCATTCATCATCTTTCTCCACTTGCCTATTACCAACGAACACGACTTGGTAACAGTTTTATGTTGAACATGCATCGCCACGGCATGCCAGTCACTATTTACCCTGGCGGTCTTATCGTGTGCCGGTAATTTATTAAACGAAGTGCCTTTCGAGGGTATAAATTCGGAGGCGGGTCGGGGTTGACAGTCCGAAATGCGATTTGTGAAATATTCAGGTGGCAATTCTTCACGTTCGGTATGCGGCGCCGTAAAACCAAACTGCATCATCTGATGTATATCCGGGTTCCGGTTGAACATAGTCCGCAGTCATGCGATGCTGATTGTATATCGATGAGAATCATTCGGAACACGGCAGTTTCGCTACCAATGAAATTACAATCACGCACAATACACTGTGTCCAAGTCCAAGGGGACTTGGAGTGTCGGTGATCTATCTGGAAATTACCTAGGAAGCTAATGATCGACCGTCTATACCTACAAGGAAGAACGGAATCGTTGAATCAAGCGGAAGTTGTTTCAATCACACAAATATAAGTTTGGACCAATCAGATATTTCTTACATGAACTCTGATTTCATTCAATGGTTTAGAAAGAGATAATGATTTTTCTGTATTTTTGGGATTTCCTCTTCTCATCTCAATAAATAGGAATATTGAAATATTAAATCAGATATCGAAAAGGAATTTTCTCAGATATACAGTGTCATTCATGAAGTCGGCATCAAATGGGGAACATTTTTAATAATAATTCATTTCGAAATTTGACCTGGGCGTTCAGGTTTGCTTTAAGAAATATGAAAAATGGACTACTCGGTAGGAGTCACGTGACTTGAGCAACATGTAAAAAGTTCCATTTATCTAAATTAATATCTTAAAATAGGCATATTTGTTTGAATTGCAAGGAAGTTCACTGAGAAGAGTTGGTTCTATTCCAATTTTACATATTATGTGTCTTGAACTTGAACGTTCAACAACTTTCAGTTTTTGATATTTCTTCAATTTCTACGAAATATCTGTGATTTTAAAAGAATTGCGCAACTCATTTACTTTGAAAAAGGTACTCCTGATAAGACTCGATTGCTCTCATGGTTTTGTCCAAATTTGCATTTTAGTAATTTTAGAACATAAACAATAATTATTGAAATACAAACTTTGTCAAAACCATGAGAGTAAATCGAGTGTTATCAAGGGTACTTTTTTGTAGTAAATGAGTACCCAATCCAAATTTCATACTCAAACCCCTTTTCTGCCATAGGCGTCGAATTTTTAAACGTGGTATTATTTAAAAAATCAAGTTCTACGTCATTTATTAATTTTCTTCGATGTATCTTTGTATGCGTGAAAATGGTGAACATTTTGAACAATTCTTGTAAAATCTCTATTTATTTTGATTATGTTGTAAATAAATATTTTCGTGAAACCTATACACTCTAAATTATTAAAACAGAAATTTAGCGAAAACCATGAGAGTAATCGAGTCTTATCAAGAGTACCATTTTTAAAGTAAATGAGTTGCGCAATCTAAATTTCATACTCAAACTCCTTTTATTCCATTGGCGTAGAATTGTTAAGGGTGCAATTATTAAAAAAATCAAGTTCTACGCCTATGGATCAATATCGTACGAAAATTTAACATCATTTTTCTGCCACATCAATATACCAAATTTCAGCAAAATCGCATATGCCGTTTCAAATTTATATGGGAAGAACGATTTAAAAATTGTAACTTCAAGGCCCTCTGGAGCCCAAACGATGCAACTTTGTTCTGAGGTAATTTTACTTAAATCGACTTATTTTGGTCTAAGGAATATGTGGTATGTTTTTGTAAAGACCTTTTACAGACACCCTGTATAGGGATTAATTTGAGGTTAGACCCCTTTTTCCCCCAAAGTTCCGCACTGAAGCGATTCTGACGTCACCTCTGTTCAAATTTTCGTACGTAAGGCACAATCACGCGGATTTCAATCATTCAAATTGTTTTACAGTGGCGTACTCAATTTTTTTCTCGTGTTTCGTTAATTTTTCGGGATGAAATTTCTTGTTTATTAAAAGAATTAGGAAAAATCTGATATCATGGGAATATTCATTAGACTGTATCATATCGATTTGCTGATTAAATGTACTTATTTCGAAAACACCTTGTATACTTTTTTGTATGGTACATTTTGTGTGTATGTATCATAATTTTATAAGATTATCAATAGCTTCACTTCTCCAACAGGAATATCACATTCAAATATCTAACAGGTACTGCACAATATCTGTGTTTTTCCAAGAAAACAAACTTTGGTAGACTTCTCTCAATCTCTGTTGCTATGACGTGAATGTCATGATATTTTCACGACTTATAAAGTTGCCTGGCAGGAGAACACCCCGTGGAAAGTGCCTGGCAATTGTATATTCTCTTTCATGATAGGATCTGATTGAACATAAAAATATCAGCTTTTGTTGAAATGATGTTCTTGCCAGTTTTTTTTCGTACTTTCAACACCCGGTATCTCTTGAAAGCCCATCCAGTACTGAAGATTTTTAACCCCCAAAACGATTCCACCGAATAAGGTATAACACACATGGAAAATATCAACCTTGTTGAAATGGCGTCTGGTGGTCGCTGGCTTTCAGTCTATAGAGAACGATTTCTGAAATTCAATTGACTATTCTGAAATACATCTAATGCTTTCTGAAATTCAATTGACGCTTTCTGAAATTCAAATGATACTTTCTGAAATACAATTGACACTTTCTGAAATTCAATTGACTATTCTGAAATACATCTAATGCTTTCTGAAATTCAATTGACGCTTTCTGAAATTCAAATGATACTTTCTGAAATACAATTGACACTTTCTGAAATTCAATTGACTATTCTGAAATACAATTGATGCTTTCTGAAATTGAATTGATTATTCTGAAATACAATTGACGCTTTCTGAAATTGAATTGACTATTCTGAAATACAATTGATGCTTTCTGAAATACAAGTGACCATTCTGAAATACATTTGACGCTTCCTGAAATTGAATTGACTATTCTGAAATACATCTAATGCTTTCTGAAATTCAATTGACGCTTTCTGAAATTCAAATGATACTTTCTGAAATACAATTGACACTTTCTGAAATTCAATTGACTATTCTGAAATACAATTGATGCTTTCTGAAATTGAATTGATTATTCTGAAATACAATTGACGCTTTCTGAAATTGAATTGACTATTCTGAAATACAATTGATGCTTTCTGAAATACAAGTGACCATTCTGAAATACATTTGACGCTTCCTGAAATTGAATTGACTATTCTGAAATACATCTAATGCTTTCTGAAATTCAATTGACGCTTTCTGAAATTCAAATGATACTTTTTGAAATACAATTGACACTTTCTGAAATTCAATTGACTATTCTGAAATACATCTAATGCTTTCTGAAATTCAATTGACGCTTTCTGAAATTCAAATGATACTTTCTGAAATACAATTGACACTTTCTGAAATTCAATTGACTATTCTGAAATACAATTGATGCTTTCTGAAATTGAATTGATTATTCTGAAATACAATTGACGCTTTCTGAAATTGAATTGACTATTCTGAAATACAATTGATGCTTTCTGAAATACAAGTGACCATTTTGAAATACATTTGACGCTTCCTGAAATTGAATTGACTATTCTGAAATACAATTGACGCTATCTGAAATACAAGTGACTATTCTGAAATTAAATTGACGCTTTCTGAAATACATCTGGAAAAGGTGTAGTAGTATCTATAGAAAAGTGGAAGTTCGCTGACTTTCCAATTATATCAAGGAATTCTAGTGAGTGTGGCATCGTCAACCAAGTGAATGGCTCATCTGGAAGGAATCTAAGAGCATCAGTGTATGTCTAGGTGATAGAACCCATGTTAAAACGGACGGGCACTATGCGTTTTAGATCATAAGAAGTTGTTGAAGTGTGAAGTAGCTTTTCGCTCATAATGAAAATCCGAGTTTTTGTGTAGCAAGTCTTGAGACGGATCTGACATGATTTTTTTCATGAAACAGTATGATGAGAAGGGTATTATTATTCCTGAATGGAACTGAGAAACAATTGGAATATATCTAAATAAAGCAAGTAGCACATAAATAAGTCTAAATTACACCAAGTTTAAATTATGCTCGAATATATCACGAATAATATAATAGTAAGTACATTTGTGTGACACACGTAATGGCTGTTTCAGAATTTAGATACAGGTGTTGTGCATTATATGATTCCGAGAAATATTACGGTTTGCTCGTTGCGCGAAACTTTTCAGGAATTGTATGATTCTCAAAAAGGTTCAATTTTAGAGCATAATTGAAATTTACTTTGCTTTTAATGTACCTACGTATATAAACCTAAGAATACGAAAAAAATAAACCAGAACTTGAAAAATTACAGTCTTTTTTTGTATTTCTCTGTACATACAGTGTCATTTATTTTTCAGACAAAATGAGTATAAATATAAATATATTTTGAATTGACTCGGCCGATACTTGATGGAAATTCATGGCGAATGTAAAAACTTCACGAACGATAAGATTTCTTCAAAATTCAAATCTTATAGTAACATAGGTCCACATTTCAGTTTGGAAAAAAAATCAAGTACGCCACTTTGAAACAATTTAAATGATTGAACTTAGCGTGATTGTGCATACCGCATGGAAATTTGAAGAGGTGACAGATTTGCTAAAGTGTAGAACTTTGGGTGGAAAAAGGGTCTAACCTCAAATTTTGATTCCTAAATTTTTGTGTGTGGCTGAAGGACTAATGTTCGTGGCCATTGAGGTAGGAAAAAAATCCCAAAATGTTTTTTATTGTTTTTTTCTTGTGGGGGGCCAGGTAGCCGTGCGGACAGAGTGTCCGTATTCTAATTTGCATTTCTAATTTTTCTGATGGCCCAAGGAAGTCTTTGGGATCACACGTTAAAAGGTAAGGACCCGTCATTCCTAGCTCGCACAAGACTCTCGAAGACTTCTGAGGGTTGCTCGTAAGGGGGCAACCGAATGACGGATAGCACAATTTTAGAACAAAAAAAAATTAGTGCCATTCGATAGTACACGTCAAGCTTTTTCAGTGCTTGAAATATTTGCACTTATTTCAATGCCACCCTGTATTTATGTTGACATAAGTCAAGAATGCTTCGCATCAGAATTAGATATGTCTGTTTCGAAATCCTCCGATTATCAAAAAAAATTGCACAGTTGCGTCGGTAAGTTCCTATACAACTGTTTCAGAAACTGTTGATGATACTCAACTACAAAATATACCCAAAATACTACAATTATATAGGTTGTTTCAAAAAAACCTGATCCCCTTGCTAGGGGAGGTAAAACACTGCAAAATAAGTTGGGTTTGCTCAGTAACAAAATATAGTAACGACATCTGTTTTCAAGATACAAGGTGTTGATACAATTTTTTCCTAAATTTTTCACGATTATGTAATTGTAATGAAATTGTGTATGGATGTGTTATGGAAGCTGACACAACGCATGAATTTGTTTTTAAATCTTACATTCATTGAGGGCGCTAGATACACAGAGCACAGAGTAGTTTTGAAGAAAACTTCATTGAAGTTGAATTTCTCAATCCAAATATAATGTGAGCTTGAACATCATCCAGTACTGTATGTGTACCTACTGTTTTCGGGATATGAGGTGGAGTATCGTCTGATACTAGCCACCAATGTCGGCGTTCCACAAGAATCAATGTTGTATTTGTACACGTTATTCCCGCTTCATAGTCGTCTTATATGGTCACTGCCACTGCGAACGTAACTACTTCATCTTTAAGTCATGGAAACCATCCATCCTTCTCAAAGCGGTCCAGATTTTTTCAAAGAAAAAACAAAATACACTAAGTCGGTCGACCACAAAGTTTTATTACAAAAACTAACTTCTTGAGACTAGTTTCGGCTCGAACAGTCATCTTCAGATACAATACAGTACCTGTAAAGATATTTAGTAAACAAGGATAATAAGATATTGAGGAACAAACAAACTTATAAAGCCACGTGGAAATCACATAATAAAATAGAATTAAAAATCAGTCTGGTGAAGGAATATTGAAATTTTTGAACCAACTGAACAGCCAAAAGAACCCAACAATCATTAGGTTCAACCTTGGCAGCACAAAGTTGGGAAAATTAGTTTCATCTTCGAATGGCCATTTTTGTGAAAGACAAAAGCCAATGAGAAGGCGAAACGTCAAGCATATGAACAGACGTTGACAGAATAACAAGACAAATGACAGTGACAAATGATACAAACCAAATAAGATGTACAATATAAGAGTACGTTCTGAGTTATGATACTTCAACTTTTTCAATGTCAGATGTGAGATTGCAGAGTTATAGTGCGCACATAGTCGAAGTTTCTTGTTCTGTCTGTGCAAGAGTTATACCTGCTTCAGTGTCGTCATCACTAGCAATATCTCAGTCAGACGTACTCGACAATCCCAGTCAGCACATACTTTCGTCAAATTGAATCGCCAGACTCATCGCGAGAATTCAATAAGTTGTGGTATTACTATTGAATATTACCTCTCGCAAACGATCAAGCCAAGCAAACCCCTAAAAAACGAGCTACCCTGAGCTACTCTCAAACACCATCCAGTGGTCTTATCACTCGAAGAGACTAGGACCTTTCGGGAACGAATCTGCTCCCGTTCGCAACATAGAAATGTGAACTATCTTCCTTATTCGAAAATCCTGTTCTAGTTTGACACTTATCAGTGTCATACTGATGTTGGCATATGGACGAGTGATGATGTTAGTTTACAAATGATGTTTTCATGAATTGATCTTGAATCCATATGGACAACATATAGCAGAGTATTTTTTATTTTATGTTCTGTTTCCCACGAAAAGGGGTATCATGTAATGTTCGGAGAACATCGTGAGAACCCAGGGGAATGAGGTATGAATTGGTGTTAAACTTCTGGAGGTTATATGCCTCGTGGAACACCTTCCTTGACAATGTGTTCCAGAGCCTTGCTGTTCGTTGGATGACCAAGTCTTTGGAAAGAGATGTTCTGCAGGTCTCCTAAGTGACCACGAACGGGGTGCGAAGCCTCAGCTCGACGGGTTAATCTCGCGGGGACTGCCAAGGGAGGAACAATTGTTGATATTTCAGAAGAGCATCGTCCATGAAAATATCTATAAAATAAAGCCAGATCGCCAAATTTTCTACGGTGTTCCAGAAAAGTGAGTGAGATTGTGAGCGAGGCATCACCCACGAGACGAATTTACCATTTTTGGACAGAATCCAACAGTTTCAGGGTATACCAGGACATGTCGGATCTGTGCCTTATAGATCATAAGCAGCTGACTGGAAGTGAAATAGCTCCTGGCACGAAACAGGAAACCAAGTTTTTGGGATGCACTTTTAGCAATTGATCTTGTAGTGTTGATTTTGGTGGTGGTGAGTATTGATGTTGACTCAAAGAAGGTTGATGATAGAATGTAGTTTATTTCCCAATTGATTATAATAACCGATTATGCTTAGGTGGAAGTGCATTGCACTTCAGTTGTACTTTGTTCGCTTATTTCAAATATCGACCTAATTATTGTGCAACGTTAGAGTTTTGCTGAATAGCACTACACCTCCCCCCTTACAATAAAATAAAATTTTACAATTCGTTTCTAGATTTAATTAATCTATTATTATTGACAATTTTAGGATGATCATCAACGAGAATTGTAGAATTAACTCCATCCCTGTTTATAATTCTAAATGGACCTTTATAAGGTGCCTCTAACTTAAGTTTTGCGCCTTTTTTCAACATAACTAAATCATTTATTTTGAAATTTGATGGATTTGCATTTTTATCATAATTTATTTTACGTTTTTCCTTAGCTAAATTCAAGAATTCTCTTGCTCTCTTGTGAGCTTCGTGTAATCTGAATTTGAGCTCATTTGAATAATCGTCTATATTATATGTAGGTGCATTTTTACTAAGATTGTTATCGGGTAAATTAGCTATTTTTCCAAACACTAATTCGTATGGAGAGTAATTTGTATCACAATGAGGTGTGATATTGTATGCAAAAACAAAATATGGTAGCCATTCGTCCCAGTCGGAACTGTTAGAATATGATACTAGATATTCGTTTAAAACTCTGTGAGTTCTTTCAATACCTTCTAAAGATTGATGGTGATAGGGTGTTGAAGTGGCATGTTTTATTTGGAAAAAAATGTTAATTGATTTCTGCAATGCATTTATGTATTCTGTTCCTAAATCTGTCTTTAATGTCTTGAAGATTCCAAATTTCAAAATAAATTCTTCAGTTAGAGCTTTTGACACGGTTTTAGCGTCCTTACTATCTAAAGGTATGGCTTGGATGAATTTCGTCAAGTTACATTGTATGGTTAAGATATATCTCTTATTATTTTCTGTCATCTTCAGTGGACCTACAGTGTCAACTGATACTGATTCAAAACTAGATGATGGCGTTTCAGTAATGATTAGTGGTTCGACCGTATGTCTGATAACTTTACTTTTATTACATTCTTCACAGTTTGATACATGTTTTTTTACCATTTTGTACATGTTCTTCCATACATATTTTTGTTTTAATTTATTCAGTGTACGTTTCACACCTGTATGACCTCCAATTTTGGAATTGTGATATTCGGTTATCAATTCATTCTGCAAATTGAGAGATTGAATTCTTTGTGGTGGCTTGTACAATAAAATTCTTAGTTTTGGTACATTGTCCTTATATATATATCGTTATCAATTTGTTTGAATATTGTGACATGCATGTATGTAAATATATTATCATTTATAGGCAATGCTAGCTTTGAATATTCGTTCATAAGTTTCTCCAAAACAAGACCTAAGTTGTGTTTTAGATTATCGCTTGACAACGAAACTTTCACAATTCTATCAAAATAAATTTTTGCCTTCAGTTTCTTCTGTTTCAAAATATTATTACTGTCTTTTTCGTCATAAATTTGGAATTCCAATTTCTTTACTTTGTTTATTTCGGTTAGTGACGTAACTTCCCAAGTCCCCAGTTGATCAGGCTGGTTTCCTTGAGTGTCTTGTCGTGCTTTCAAGTCTGGTTCGTTTATATTTTTGGTCATGGAACGTGTAGTGATAGCTACTGTCGGTATCATGGCTTTCAACATGTCCGAGTCTAAATGTATACGTGAAAGAGCATCAGCATTTACGTTTTCACGTCCTGGTTTGTATCGTACTTCAAAGTCATAGTCTTGTAAGTCTAAGCGAATTCTCATTAATTTGGAAGATGGATTTTTATGGGTAAACAGTCCAACTAGTGGTCTATGGTCTGTTATTACTACGAATTTTTGTCCATACAAATACGGGCGAAAGTATGTAATGCCCCAATGAATAGCTAATAGTTGTTTTTCTATTATAGGTTTGTTCAATTCGTGTTTTGTTAAACTTCTACTCGCGTATGATACTGGACGGTCGTTTCCTGGTTCACCTTGTGATAATATACATCCCAATGCAAAATTCGATGCATCTGTTGTCAAGAGGAACGGTTTGGAGAAATCAGGAAATTGTAAAGTGACTGGATCGATTAGCGTATTTTTCAGAGTGTGGAAAGATTTATCACACTCAGATGTCCAATTGAATACGGCATTTTTCTTTAACAACTTGTATAGTGGATGGGCAATATCGGCAAAATCTGGTATGAATCTACGATAGTAGTTCATGAATGCGGTGAACCGTCTAACATCGTCAGCGTTTTTAGGTGTTGGGTAATTTTTTATGACATTGTGTTTTTTTGGATCTGGACCTATGCCTTTGTCTGAAATTAAATGTCCCAGATATGTCACTTCTTTTTGCAAAAAGTTGCATTTTTTTGGATTCAGTTTCAAATTATGCTTTCTACATCTGTTGAAAACTTTAATTAAGTTGGAATTATGATGTTTAATGCTGCATCCGAAAACAATGATGTCATCAACGTATAGAAAAGCATCTGCATCTAATCCTGACATTGCGATTGTAATCATACGTGAAAAACTATTAGTTGATATATTCAAACCGAAAGGAAGTCTTTTGAACTGAAAATGTCCATTATTTGTCGAAAATGCTGTGAGATGTCGAGATTCGTTCTCTAATTCTATCTGGTGAAAAGAACTAGCTAAATCTAAAGTTGAAAAGTATTTGGCTCTTCCTAATTGATCCAATATATCTTCGATATGTGGTAATGGAAATTTATCGGTAATAATTTTCTTATTTAGCTGACGGTAATCTACAACTAATCTCCATTTCGGCTGTTCATTGTCAGATTTCTTATTGACTATCAATAATGGTGAGTTATAGGAACTTACGGAAGGTTCAATAATATCGTTTTCTAGCAATTTCGAAACTTGTTTGTTAATTTCTTCCTTTTGTGAATTTGGCAACCTATAATTTTTTGCATAAACGGGGTCTTTATCAGATAATCTAATCTTTTGCTTGTAGAAATTATTGGCTTCGAGTTTGTCACCATCTAAATAAAATATATCATTATAATTTTTGCATATGTCTAAAATTGATTGTGAAGTTTCGGCATCTATGCTGTTAATTTGTAATTCCGTGAGTAATCTAACTGACCTATCCTCGCTATGAGTGTCATTGTAAGTTGATATTGTACATACTTGGTAATATGATAACGGTTGTATATTTGGATTAATGTCTTCTAATATGACATCGTTGCAGGTTGTGTTTACTAATCTTATATGTGCAACACCGTTTTTTGGTACTATAGTATTACTGATGAATATTCCTTCTTTTATCTCTTGACTTAAAACTAAACTATCTTCACTAAACTTCCTGTTGATAGCATGAATGATTTCTGTACGCGCTGGTATTTTTATTAAGTTTAGATGAGGTAATTTTACTTTCATTGACATAACATGTTCTTCATCATCGAAATAAATTGTTAGAGTCCAAATGTTGTAATCTATTTTGCAATTGAATTTTGACAAGAAATCCCGGTCTATTATACCGTCAGTTGCAATCGGAAAGTCGTTAGTTACTAGATGAAAATCAAATTGTAAATTTCGACCACTTATGTCTAGAAAAGTTGTTGTTAATCCGAGGGTTTCGGTTTTATTTTTTGTTATTCCACCTATTTCGCACTTTTTCTCTGGATAGTAAATTTGATCAGGTTTTATGTCACCTATTTTGCAAAGACTAATGTCGGCTCCGGTGTCAATTAAGAATGTTGTGACTTTACGTGTCATTCTGCAGTAAAATTCTACGTAATTGGTATTATCAGTTGTTATGAAAATTAATTTATGTCCAACTCTCTCATTCTTTCTTGGCATTGAAAGAGTTGGCTCTGATCGTTTCCCGAATTATTCGCTTGGGAGGAGGCTTGAGCTGTGTGAATATTATATGAGGTACGGCCTCCATTAGTTGAGTGTGAATATTGATTATTTGTTCGACGGTAATGGGTTCTACCACGAGAATTATTCTGAGGAGTCTGCGATCTGTGTGATTGAAATTGATTTTGGTGAAATCTACTATCGTTGTGTTTTCGTACAAAGTTATTTGATTTGCGGCTCCTATCTTGGTAGTTATTATTATAACGATAATTTCCTCTTCTATTATGGTATGAATTTTGAAAATGAATTTTTTTGACGTGATACATCTTATTTGGGTCTCCTGAAAATTTTCCTGAAACTTCAGCTTCTAATGCTATTTCTACAGCTTCGCTAAAAGTATTTACTCTTGATGATAAGACAACAGTTCTGATTTCTCTATTAAGACCATTTTTGAAAAAATTGAGTGCTTCTTGATCGGTTAATTTCAAGATAGTCTGGCGTGCATCGTTACCTTGGGAAGCTATATATGTATCTGATTTAGTTCGTTAATTAAGCATTCTATTTCAGCAGCGTATGCTGAAACTGATTTTATACCTTGATTGGTTTTACTCAGTTCAAAATGTACTGATGCAAGTGTCTTCCTTGGCTTGAAACGATCGATCAGGCATTTTTTTAATTCATTAAATGTTGTAGGGGTGCCAATAATTGCATTTTTGGCTTTTCCCTTAAGCTTTATTTTTGAAAGAAAATTCAGAAGTAGTGATTTGTTTGCATCGTCTTTCAAAGAATCATTGTAATATTCAGCAGAGTCAATAAAGTCAGTTACTTTATCTTGGTCACCAGCAAAATCAGGTATGATTTGGGAAGCTACTTTGAAATCAAATTCCATTGTTGAATAAGTTTTGTTGTCAGTCGAGTTGTCAGTTTTCGCAGCGATTTTGAGCAAATTTTGCAGTTTAGAGTTTGAATCGTTAATTAATAATGTTGCTTCAAGTTTTATATCACTTAACAATAATTTATCTGCAAGACTAGCAGTTTCTAAGAGAGAACTATATTGAGAATTAAAATTGTTTTCTAATTCTGATAATTGGGCACATTTTTGTAATAAACTTTCCTCTTTGTATACTCTATTTGGACCACCTTTTTTCAAATTGACATGAATCTTCTCTATCTCAGCTTTAGTGGCTAATAATTGTTGGATAGATATCATTAGGCATCAAAATTCGGCAATACAATGCAAATTAAAATATTTAAATATGAACAAAAGTTACTGATATGCATAGTGCATAGGCATAAATGCAATAATCAAACGAAAATATTCGAGATTCAAATGGGTACTCATCACTAATCCTCTTCCTTGGGGGTTGCTCCTGGAGTTCTCTTGCATCTCCTAATATTCCTCTGTGGTTGGTTTTTAGCTCGCGCCTTCGATGGGTGTCTTTGGCACTGCACTATATGTCTTTTTATTGTTTTGTCTCTGCACTGACGCGGGTCACTCCTAATATAGTTTTCCTTGTGTTTTTATACACTGCTGGTTGTCACTTGTGCTCTAATATTTCGCACTACACTGTTGGCAATTGATTTTTTGAAGTATTTGGTGTATAAATAAACTCCAATACAGCAGAGCAGGATCACGAACATAGAAATCATTGTTCCAGCGATGATGAATGATGAAGTGAGATGAGCGCTAGCGACGTCTTGGTTAGTTTTGTTGATTTGGTTAACCTGGACCTCGTGGTTGTTTTCTTCTTTGGTGTTCTGATTTCCCATTTTCGTAGCTTATTTGGCAGGATCCAATAAATCAGTAAAGTATCAAATTTTGCTATCGCGCACTCACATATCCCGTTTTAGAAGAAAATAACTTGCTTCTCAAATAAGCAGGATTCTTAAGTAGTCATCAGGATCCTTGAATTGGCAGGATTCTGAAATTGGCAGGATTCTTAAATTGGCAGGATCGCCATGTAGTGTTGATTTTGGTGGTGGTGAGTATTGATGTTGACTCAAAGACGGTTGACGATAGAATCTAGTTTATTTCCCAATTGATTATAATAACCGATTATGCTTAGGTGGAAGTGCATTGCACTTCAGTTGTACTTTGTTCGCTTATTTCAAATATCGACCTAATTATTGTGCAACGTTAGAGTTTTGCTGAATAGCACTACAATCTCACGTGATTTTCCCAAGAAAGGTTATTGCTGATACTAATACCAAGCATCGAAATGGATGTCTTCAAAGGTATGGTTACTCCTGACAAGCTTATGTTGGGCACAGTGAGATCGGCTTCTCTAGAGAACAGGCATGCTTGTGTTTTGTTTGCATTGAAATCTACCAAGTTATTGGATCCCCATTCGAGAATTGTTGCAAGGTCCATATTCATGATGTCAACATTTCTTCCTCGTTCGTTTCTGATTTGCCTGGCTGGTATTGGAGCCCTGGAAAAGAAGGCGGTATGGAGACTATCATCCGCGAAGCTGTGTACTGGACATGCATGAAGTTGCTTCCAACAAATCGTTGATATGGAGTAGAAATAGTGTTGGTGCTAGAGTTGATCCTTAAAATCGAAGGATAGGAAGATACTAACCAAAAGAGAAAAATCGATACTGAGAGCTGAATATGAAAATGGTAGATTCAATATCAAATAATAAAAATACCTGTAGGTAACTCATTTGTATACTAACATCATTACTCATCCATATGCCAACATCATTACGACACTGAGAAGTGTCGAACTAGAACATAATCTCCGAAGATAAATAATTTACATTTTCGTATTGAGAACGGGAGCAGATTCGTTCCCGAAAGCTAAGTGAAAATTCGATATTTTCTCAATATATCTATATTTCTCCAAACTTTTTTCCAAACAAAGTGTCACTGACAAGATATTAGTTTTAGCTTTTAGGCTTCCTGTTAGAAAAATTTGTTAAACGCAATGGCATTATGGGGCAAATCATCTGATTTGTCCATCAACACATATATTGAAATAACACTTATATTTTTCAATTTCGTAGTAACGAGGAGAGAAAATTCCAAATAATCGAGTAAAATGGATATTATTCATCTTCAGATGGGTCCCTCAAAACACATTCTAATAAAAACTGATGATTTTACACACCAAACAGTAAATGAGCTAGCGTCCGAATTCTTCCATACTAATGCATATCTTCACGTTACGCCATCAAACTTGCCACTCCATTTTATCCCAGCATCCGTATATGAATTATGAACCTTTACATTGTGTTATTCTTTATTCCTAGTTGCCGTACAGACACATTAACGTACCTTATGAATACTAACTACTGCTGACCAGGACTCTTTTTATCTCTTTCTGGCTCGCCAGGAATTCGACCCCAATTTTTATTATAGAGCCGTTCCCCGAAGAAAACAAATTAGCGTCGCAAGTGGCGTGCTCGTTCCGGTACAAAAATGAGTTTTGAACATTTATATTCAAGAAGGTTCTTGTTAGAGAAAAGTGCAACAAGTTACTTTTTTGATATGTTAGTAATGATAATTGCTCCGGTAGCAAAATGCAAATGAATATGAATTTTGCGATGTTCTGGATTTGAATTGGATCATATGGAAATGTCTGAAAACACCGTGTCGAACAAAAACTTTTCTAATACTTTTTCTCTACAGGTGAGTTATACAGGGTGTCCAGTGACTCGATGACCATAGCTTGAGGGCTTATTCGAAAGTGCCTCATACACTTTTGTCCAACACTCTATAGGTGAGGAGTAATGAGCAATATTGAATCTAACAGAGTGTGTTATGACGCAAAGAGAATGTTGGATATGTTACGATATTTTATTTTCATTTGAGAAAGTAATTAGATTGGAAGGTAAACTAATATTATTAGCGACTGCTTTTGTTTCAGTAAGAAACCACATTACTCTGTATACGTTCTATTCGAATATTGGAATCCCGAAAAACAAAACTTTTTGTCAAGAGATGAAAACGATGATTTGCTCGAACGCAGTCAACACTTCGGGTTCCACGATTTTCAAAAATCTTACGTATATATACGGATAGTCGCCCGAATTTGCTTTTGAGGTATCGCCAAACTGGTGGGAATTGTCTGTGGATGAGTGCGATATCTCGGCACAATTGAAGTTTGGATCGTAATCTTCTACTTTGGTGTACGAGAAGACATCTCCTTCAGTGTTAGGGTTTCGGCATTGGGAGGTAAGCGTTCAATTATCAATGAAAATACTTTTTCAAGCTCTCAAATCGACTCGTCGAATTGGTTTTTTAGATGTTTAGATAGGCCAGTGTGTTCGATAGCGATACTATCGTGATTCACCAACTGAGGCGTCCATCTCACAGTGGAGTGCAGGCAATGGGACAGCTCGTAAATTCATACAGTCTACTCCACCAAAACTATACTTCGATGTAAACAGTTCATAGAAGGGACATGTTTCGAAGCTTCAAAGCTTCATCATCAGCAATAAGTTACATATAGGAGCACTGAAGAGAAAAACAAAGCATAATGTCAGACAAACGTCTTCAACAACGACAGTTCTAAAAAACTCACCTGTTATGGAGGGAAAAAGTTGTGTTCACATATTTAAAAACAGAAAATTGTTACGACATTAATAAAAGAGGGCCGCAAAATGCGGATCACCTACAATCGCTAGCGCAATTCAAAGCTTTTTAGATGAAAATAAATTTTCCGCCGATAATTGGGTGGGATTCGGATTTGACGGGTGTTCCACGATGGCCGGCAAAGAAGGTGGTGTACAGGCCATTCCTAAAAAAGGACGCTGAATTTTTATGTTTCCATTGCTACCAAATATGAGAAACACAATTGCAACCAATAAAGACACAATAACCCTCTTTTGTGAATCGCCAGCTCGTAGGAAATCGGTTCCTCATCTTTCAAGGCTCTGTGAGACTAGATGGTCGGAAAAATATGAGAGCAGTGAAAAATTTTCAGAAAGCTTCACTGACATTGTTGAAGCACCAGAACATCTTTTTGTCGAAAGAAACTATGCAACAAGAAAATCTGCCTACCAATTACACTGTGCAGTTACTAAACCAATATTCATCCTATGCTTAAACATAATTGCAAGATATTCTGCAATTTTGGAACCCGTTGTAACCGTTTTACAAGGTAAAAGTATGGATTTGGTTATGGCGAAGAAACATATTGATGATATTCTAGATGTAATCAAAGAAGATCGACAAGATGTCGAAAATGTTTCTTAAGAATTATTTAAAAAAATCACTTGATATTGTAATGGGATTTGTTTCTGTGGCCCTTACTTTGACGCTCAGGACGGAGAATACTCTGTTATTTGACGGGTAAGGGAGGGGGGGTCTCGAGCGCCAGATTGTTTATGAGGTAGTTTACTCTACCTGCTCTGCACAAAATATTTTTCTACTGAGGCCCAAAGTAGCAACAGTGGAGAAAAGTACAGGAGGTATACCTACCTCGGTACATACAGTATAAACTATCATCCTAAAGCACATGGTCTTAAACTCACAAAAATGCGGAATAAAATTATATTTAACCCTGAATGAGCACAGGAACAGAATCTACTACCTTTGCTTATGCTACTGAATGAATCTGACTGGAAAATATCCAATAACAAAAAAGTTATGACCAGGTAAACATCTATCATTTCAATTGATAAATAATTCATCCAAATTCCATAGCATATGCAAAGGGTTGAAAAATATGGTCATTAGGGTTGTTATGATGTTCATCAGAATTCACTATCAGGAAAAATTTTGGAAAGTCAGGAATCAATGAATTACTCAGCTCTCTCAGGTTTTCTGGTTTCGAGCTTTCGAAACAAGTGAAATTCAACTAGAATCAGTCTCAGGTACTTAAATATTAATCAAAACCAGTCTAGTAATGAAGCTGGTCAAAAACACTTCATTACAATATCGCAGAGGAAGAAGGGGTTGAGTTGTCAGTACCACGAGTCACTCAAAAGCAAGTACACAGAAGTAATCCACCATCTGCAGTTGAATACTGGAAGCGGTCAATAATCATCCCCTATCTTGATTCTTTGACTTCATTTTTGGATGCTTCTTCAACGAAAATACACCTGCAAAAGATTTCGAAAATAATGCAGAATCTTTCATGGAATTTTATAAGTTGGGTGATGTCTCTGCATAATTAGATTTGTGGTACAATATATGTGGAAGAAACAGAATTTAGCAGAAGACAAATTAAAGGCTGCACTTTTGGAGGAAGCTAATGTTTTTTTCCCTGCAACAAGGCATGCACTGCTAATATTAAGTGCTTTTCCATCCACTACTGCTACCGTGGAAAGATCGTTCAGTACCCTACGAAGGGTAAAAACCTGGCTCAGCAGTACAGTGGGTGATGACAGACTCACTGGGTTGTGTTTGATGAGTGTGCATCGAAAATTTTTGAAGGAAAATCAGGACTGCATAGTTAAGAAAGTTTTGGATAAATTTAGTTTAAACCCAAGAAAAATGTTATCATCAAGTATAATTGAAATATCAAAGTTTTGTTTTCATTTGCCTTTTCATTTTATCCTAAAATTTTACATTTTGGACAACCATGGACCATGGTTTGCCTTCCTCCCTGTTATAAATCCTGGCTACGCCTGGGTTATTCTTTCGATTATATACATACCTACATATAGGTATTATGGTTGTTAATGATCAGAGGATTATGGAAAACTGTATTATTTTGGAGGTTTTGAATGAAAGAAAAGCATCATAACATACATCTCGATTTTATATGCCCTCCAAATAAATATGAAATTTTCATTGGATTCGTCTCATTTATTATTCATATATTTCGAACACCAAACACCACAATATGAAGAAATTTCGGATTCAGATCATAGTAACGAATCCACAAATTATACGACCGAGTCATAAAGAGTAATATTATATCTGCCATACACATGCACACATTTCACCGAAACTAAACATTTAGACAGACGTTAATATATCTTTTATTCGCGTCCGAGAGAGCACGTCAGACAAAAGAACATCACGCGAAAACGAACGAGAAAAGGGTTAAAATTATATAAAATTCAGCCGGCGAGGAGTAATTGTGACAGGTGACGGTTAAAAGCATCTAACACCACCCCCCTCTCCTCCAATACCAGCGGTTTAACTTGAATACACGCGAGTCCAAAAGTCCGCATACTTCTGCTAAACCATATATTTCGTGGATATCACCAGTTTTCTAATCGGCCTCACATTTCCAAAACGAAAAACAAATGAACACAATGTCAGTCTATCGAAGGAACATATTCAACACATATCGTGGGTCACGTAATGACGTATCTCATTAATCGGAATTCGAGATACTTCGTCAAATTACTTATATTCTTATAGCTCTCACAAAGTGGCATAGCTCAATATTAATTGGTTTTCGTGTGATTAAATATCGAATACTCAGCCTATCTCAAATTATTGGACTACCAAATCTCACGAATTGAACTAACTATGGGAGTTACGTCAATACATAAATATGGACTTGGCAACAATTCTCGAATGGGGATCCAATAACTTGGTAGATTTCAATGCAAACAAAACACAAGCATGCCTTTTCTCTAGAAAAGCCGATCTCACTGTGCCCAACATAAGCTTGTCAGGAGTAACCATACCTTTGAAGACATCCATTTCGACGCTTGGTACTACTATCAGCAATAACTTTTCTTGGGAAAATCACGTGAGATCAATTGCTAAAAGTGCACCCCAAAAACTTGGTTTTCTGTTTCGGTCCAGGAGCTATTTCACTTCCAGTCAGCTGCTTATGATCTATAAGGCACAGATCCGACCTGTCCTGGAATACTGTTCCCATATTTGGAGTGCAGCACCCAAACATACCCTGAAACTGTTGGATAAAAAAAAAACGATTCGTCTCGTGGGTGATGCGTCGCTCACAAACTCACTCACTTCTCTGGAACACCGGAAACAGGTTGGCGATCTGGCTCTATTTTATAGATATTTTCATGGACGATGCTCTTTTGAAATAACAACAATTGTTCCTCCCTTCGCAGTTCCCGCGAGATTAACCCGTCGAGTTGAGGCTTCGCACCCCTTCGTGGTCACTTTGGAGACCTGCAGAACATCTCTTTCCAAAGATTCGTTCATCCAACGAACAGCGAGGCTCTCGAACACATTGCCAAGGCAGGTGTTTCCCGAGGCAAATAATCTCCAGAAATTAAAGCAGAACACCAATTCCTACATTATTTTCCTTGGTTCTCACGATGTTCTCTGAACATTACAGGATATCCCTTTTCATTGGAACCAGAACATAAAGAAATTACGTGAGATATATTTTTATTATTTGTTGAAAATTTCAACCGGTTTGCCGCGGAAATTAAAATATCTCAGGTGACGTCTCAAGGTACTGAGAGGGGTAGTGTAAGGTATTGTACATGTCGAATGAATCTCTTCGTTTTTTATCAATGAAAATGAATTTTCGGAACTGATATTCATTTGAATTCACTTTATATCCATAACGTATCTAAGGCCACATTTACAAACATGATCTCACGTAGTGACGTATCTCACAAACATATATTTTTTCTCCGTTTTTTGTGATGCTTTTTCGAAATCTCACCATATCATAACAATTAGTTCTTAATGATCTTTTCATGAACAAACCTCTGAGTTATGAACAAGATAGAAACAAACAATACAAACATTCACATACAGAAATAATCATATTCCTCATTCTCAATTCAAAAATATTCACAAATATCACAAAATACAGTTTCGTATAGGTACTCAAAAGATTTGAATATACAGTGCTCTTCTTTAATGTCCCCCCCCCTGTTATCTTTCGAACGGGTCAACTGAAAAAATTGAAACTATATTTGTAAAAATATCGACGTTACTGTGTTCGAGAATGTTCGGCGTGAAATATCGAATAGACTGTTCTTATGTCAAGAAGTTCAAGGCAACCATTTCGAGCATCTTCTGAACTGAACTCACCTTATTTACTTAAAATATGAACTTGAACGTCGATGTATTGAGACAATTACTAAATGTTCTGCCATTTTGTAGTAGATAAAGATATTGACTTCATATTCTAGGGTTGTGAATTATTCGTCAGGAGCTTCAAAATGATCTGTCACTAGACCCCCCTTTCCATTCAATTTTTTTATCCGAGATGGAGCCCAGTCGCCATCTTGAAATTTTCATCGGTCGATTCTACTCCAAAATATAGTATTCATGCATCAATTTCATCACCCCAAGTTTCAGTTTTTTTCAGTTGACCCGTTCAAAAAATAACAGGGGAGGGGGCATTAAAGAAAAGCACTGTATAAAAAACAGGAACGTATAGTAAAAATGAACAACAAAAATACAAAACAAATGAAACAATTAAACGTAAGAAATGAACTGTTATAACAAAGGTATATAAAAAATTCAATTTGATATGAATCAGATAAGTTATTGTTCATAAATATCATGAGTACCTTCAATTTTAACATAGCGTTCCGAAATATCATGCAGTTTTCGAGTATATTTGATCAACTAAAGATTAATAATAATATATGTAATTATAATAATAAATGAGTGTCAAAATATTTTTTTCTACACACATAACTAAAATGGCATTTAGCGTACGGATATGTACCACGCTAAATGATCGATTAATCACGGATTGTCGATCTGTGATTTATTCAAAATATTAAACACGTTACTACCATGGCAACACGATTTCTTAAACACATTACCATGGCAACGCAGTTCATTAAACACAGCTTCAGTAATTTCAGACATGTCTGGCCTGTCAATTGTATCAACTGTCAACTGTTATTTTCGAATTTTGTATCAGAATTATTCAAACAATATTCGTTTGTATCAGAATTCTTCATTAAAAAAAATATGCGAAATGTAGACGAAAGAAAAATCGAAGAGAATGTTCTGGTACTCGCATATCTCCAAGAAGTGTAAACATGAAGCATCCATCTTTGAGAACGATTTATTTATTCCGCGCTAAGCATGATAATAAACGTGAAACAAAGGTTAGTAAGCAATGAACTGGACACATTCACAACCAATATCACTTATACATGTCTCGCTGGTTGCATGCAGTTGCATGTATTATGTTCTCAATTCCCATTCCACTCGAATTATTTTGTAGGTTGGCAGGAATTGCAGGTATGTTAATTTAATTTTTGGGGTTCGTAGAAAAATCATAGTATGTAACGCGTTTATAAACTCTTCTAGACACTCGTTTATTAAACACTCGCTCCGCTCTGCTCTGCTCGTGCTTAAACTACTCGTTACTAAAAGGACGTTTATAACACTTGTTACATAATAAACTATTCTGTAGTTTACAAAATGTTTCAGTAGACCAGTAGATCAATATGCAAATCAGGAGATCTAATGAAAATTCAGTGGAACAGGCAACACTGCAGCGGACGAAAAGTGTTTGCGGTAGAAAAGTTAGTATATGCGGACGAAAAATACTTGTCTTCGGAAATAGTCGGTTTTTCGTTCGGAAATTAGAACGTGAAAGGTGACTTTTTGTAGAGCTCGACCAAAAAAATACCTTTAACATATGATATGCCTGATATTACTCACTGCACTTTGAATGGATCATATGTTATATAGTTGGGGGAGTAATATTTCAATGAATATATTAAGAACAAAAAAAAAACGAAAAACAAAGAAGGAGAAACAAAGAACGGTAAGCATAGTACAGAGCATAATTTGAAGATATCATCTTCCATTACTCTCAATTCACATAAAAATTGGCACACCAGCAATATAGTAGAGTGCCAAACGATTCGTAAGTCGCTTAGATCAAAAGTTGGTGGGAAATCGGAGGTAAAAAGCTGTGACATGGCTAGAATTGTTACCTACCATCAAAAAATCGTCCTGTGCGTTTGGGGGGTAGGGGGTAATTTATAAAAAAATATGTATTTTTTTTATTTGTGGAAAATATTGATGGGTTCCAGAACTTCCACCCTGTTGAATCTCGATTTCGTACTAGGACGGCCGCGGGCGTTGCGGGGAGAATAGGGGTACGAATGCGGCGAATCGCGTTCGTCCGTGGTACCTGTATTGCATTATGATTTTCTCAATTTCTTTCTTATTTATGCTTCGATTTTCAAAATCGAAGAACCATTCGCATCTTGAGACATAGGCGCATTGACATTATTTGAAGTACTTTTTTGATAAACGTTGTCGTTACTGAGATGATGCGAGGTATATGAAAAACAATCTAAAATTTACAAGTTTCGAGTTATAGGCGTTTGAAATATGATTTTCTCATATATCGTAATGTAATTAGTAAATTTCAAAATTTTGTATAATTTGTTCTACGTGGAAGTTCTGAAACCCATAAATATTTTCCACGAATAAAAAAAATCCATATTTTTTTATAAATTACCCCCTACCCCCCAAACGCACAGGACGATTTTTTGACAAGTGGATCCATGATCTGGAGATGGTAGGTAACAATTCTAGCCATGTCACAGCTTTTTACCTCCGATTTCCCACGGGGTGAACGATAAGATTCGATTGGCACTCTACTAATAGCTGTATGTATACTCATCTTTTGTGAATGTGTGTAGGTATGTGTAATTTTACCTGCGGCTTGTCTAATGTCCTTGCGTCCATTAGGCGATGTAACATTTTACCAAAAGGGAAAATGAAGCTATCATACAGCTAGCCCTCATTTTCTTATGAATGTCCAGATGATGTGGAGCAATGGTTTGTAGCCCTTCGAATTAAACGACGAATTATAACGCTCATTTAGATAGACTGTGACAAAATAATTGAGCATCGTGTTTTCGAAAGTTTGGACAGACATTACAATTTTTTCTCTTTTCATATCCCTGCTACACTCTTTTCTCTTCTTTTATTTCTATTTTCTTCTTCCTCTTCTTTTTCTTCGATCTGTTAATGTTACTCACCTCAAGATCTATTGTGTCAGTTTAGCACATGTCACTCATTGATTTTCCGTTTCGTGTCCAACGTCAGAGTCATTTTCCTTCATAAGTGCCAATTTTTACATCTTCTGTTCCTTTTAGTACTGACGGCAAACTGATGTTTGTATAAAAACAATTTTTCAATTTTTTTGATATCATGATCAACCTTATCAGAGCCAGTTATTTCTGGCTCTTCAGTGAGTTTATAGAAGATCTACAAATGCTCCAGATTTTTTCAACCCGTTGACGAAAATCGTATAGTACCATGATTTGTTTGGTATGTTTTTAAGAAATGTTTAGTCTTCATTATCGAGACATAATAATATTTTACGTACCATTGCCTGAAGATGGCCGTAGTGCCGAAACAGGTTAAAAATGGAGTGTGGTCGACCGACTTTGTGTTGCTTCTTTTTTATCTTTTGCAATAAGTTTGGACCACTTTGATAAATGGATGATTTCCGTGATTTACTGAATGAGTTTGTTGTCAGAGACATTTTTCTCCTTTTGATGCGTAGGAAACGGAATGGGAATAATAATAATAATAATAATAATAATTTATTTATTCCCAATATAAACAAACAGTTTTTTTACAAATAGTTGAAACGATATGGAAATAAATAGAGCGAGTAGATACACTGAAATCCGTAGATTAGTACGTGTTCGGTTTCTCTCTCTAATAAATTTCTAAATCGAATCGTGAATATTTGTTAGGAATCAATAATTGAATACATAAGTTTTATAAACAGTTGAATCATTCAGTAGGTCTGATTGAATACAATAAATAATTCATAATTTGATTGGCTGATATTATGTTATATATAATAAACTGCAATTATTGAAAATGAAAAGCAGATTAAGCAATTACTAATTAAATGCATAATTTTTACATTATGTTAAACAATCCAGTAGGTATTATCCAATAACAATAAAAACTTTGATTTTATTCAATATAATTTGATATAAAAACACTGTAGATATTGAAAATGAACATATATACTATAATTTGATTATGTTTTGTATCCACATTTTCTTGGATACCTTCTGGTCATGAGATGAAATATACTCATATAAATTTTGCTATACCTGATAAGAAATCCAAAAATGTATCAATGTAACAATGCGTCAGTACATACAGAATCAATGAATATATATATTTTTTTTAATTAGATTATCAGATCGATCCAGTTGTGTAATTCCCTTCGAGGAATAGTATAAAGCCACGATCTCAAATATTTTTCAAACTGGTTTTTGTTTGCGGTACGTTAATTATGTTGGGAATCTTGCGGTAAATATGTGTTGTCCTCATATTTTTTTTTGGGCCTGGTATTGTATTCATGATTTATTTCAACTAGTTCCGCTCTTTTTTTATGTTGTAAGTTCATGATTTTGTAAACATAGATTTGTCTTACATCAAATAGTTCACTGGATACATATACGAGATCACTCCTATACGTTCTTTTTTCCCCCAGCATGATTTTTATATAATATTTCTGGATGATCTCGAGATTTTTTAGATGATTTTTATACGTACCCCCACAACCTACAATTCCGTATTGAATGTGCGATTCTACCAATGAGAAGTATATTTGTTTCAGCTGTGAGAAATTCAAGATCTTTTTCAACTGTCTGAATTTGAAGAGAATGCATCTCAGTTTTTTGACCAAATATTTCAAATATATTGGAGAATATTGGGCATTGTATGGATGATGGTACCAGACAATCCAGACATATCATCAGATATGCTAAGTTCGGCTTTTTTAGAGAAAATGTAGGCTTGAGTTCAAGTGCCGGTAAGTTCAATCGGTCTGTTGAATCCCTATCCTGAGTTTCTACTCGAGAATAAAAGACTAGGTAAATATTATAGAAAACACTATACAATTTTGAAAGTAAATCCCTTTATTATGTTCAAAGACCTTCCTGCGTACCTACAGAGAATAGGGAGAGAAGGTATATGTATTTGAAATACTTTCTTCGGAGAAGAATTCCATAGCTTTGCTGTTCTACCGACAAACGAGTTTTGGTGAAGAGTTGTTCGACATATTCGGAAATTGACGACGAAATTTTGTGCTGACAGGACATGTTCAGTAAGTCCAACGTCTGACTCGTATTCCTAGTGATGGAATGATAGCAGAGATTTCTGAAGAACATTTCACGTGGAAGTATGTATTGAAGAGTAAAATGTCGCTGACATTTCCATGATGTTCCAATGGTATTAAATAACTAGTGGGTGTGTTTACCTGAAATAGATATATAGATAAATAGATTTTATTAATCCTTTGTGCTACAACATGTATAGATAGGATAAGTCACACTTAATGCTAAAGGGTACGAAACAACAATTCAAATGAAATAAAAAAATGAGACTAAATAAAACAAATATCACATACACCATGCAGGATAATACCAAATTATATAATAATAATAATAATGTATTTTTGTACATAATATACTATTATGATGGTGGCGTAGAGACAAACCGTCGGATAGTGAATCTGAACATTATATAAAAATGATATAGGGATGACTATACCTCTCTCTACTTTCTGCAGCATCTAATGCCAATAATGCATGATGATAAAATTCTTTTAGATTGAAATAATGTTTCGTCGAAGTATACAGAATTGAAAATTCGGTTGAATTGGTGACCAAAACTCCATCTGTTGATAAAAACAAATCTTTTCTTTCTGAGAGCAAAATATGCATTAACGGCATTGACCTACCTTTGTCAATAGCAGCTGTCAATTTCCAGTTATTTCTTCATCATCTGTGATATGATTGCAAACACATTGTTCATGGTCACGTGGCATTCATTGAATGTTGAAGAAACTGTTAGTTGATCAAATTTATTCACTCCGCTTTCAATGGCATCAGGTCTTTCACATAACACTGCACACCTTGAACGCCAAACTTCCCAAAGTGCAATTAGGAGCGATCGCAATAATGTTTCGTCGAAGTATACAGAATTAAAAATTCTGTTGAATTGGTAACCAAAACTCCATCTGTTGATGAAAACAAATCTGTTTTTCTGCAACCGACACAAAAGTCGTCCATTTTGATACCAAAATTAGCTCTTAAATTGACGTTTCTGTTACTGACACAAAAATAGGTATGTTGCTAGGCAACATATTTAGTTCCTAGGAGCTAAAGTTGAATTTTAGTTCCTAGGAGCTAAAGTTGAACTTTAGTTCCTAGGAACTAAAAAGGATGTACTGGACGTCATCAAGAATTAACAACATTGTGACGGTTGGTTATTTGGGTTGAGACGCATACCTGATTTGTTTCCGATTTCAGCAGATTTGGCATTCCATACCCATGCTGGAGATATAAATACACCTTATTATAATAGTTTAGTATTGGAATTATAAACATCTCAGTCAAGTATTTTTGTTTTGATCAGGGAAGCCTCCAAGATTCAAATACTTGCTTGATCTGTATTTCATTCGTTATTCTCGGGATGGATAACTTGTTTTTGAATAATCACGGCAAGCAATCGTTTTTTTTGTCTCAAACAACGATGTTGTTTAGCTTCATTTGATTATCAAGTCAAATACAGTGAAGTATGGAGAGGAATAAATAATCACTATTATCATTGTTGATATATGCTCACTAACCTAACATTTTCCACGTCTTTTTCATATACCTGGCACTGTCCGGGTATTTGCCATTAGAGCACCTGGTCCATACACGAATATGTCACTCTGTGGTTGTATATTTATATTGAAACTACAATTCGAACATCCTTGAAAACCTAACCTGCTGTTATTGCAGGTAGAATATTCTCACTACATGGATTATTTGTCAATATTTGTTGCATTGCATACATATGGCACGGCATTGGTGGTTACTTCTTTATTTGAGTCAATTGTTTCGGTTGCAGAAAAAATAGCATGTTTCATTCGGATCAAAAGTGACTTTGTTCGACTCGCAAATTTTGCTTTCGCTCGGCTTCGCTAAACGCTCCGCCTCGCAAATGCAAAATTCGCTTGTCAAACAAAGTGTCACTTTTGATCCTAATAAAACAATCTTCTATTTTTCTGTGAGCAAGATATCCTTCAACGGCATTGACCTTCCTTTGTCAATAGCAGGTGTCAATGTCCAGTTATTCCTTCATCATCTATGCTATGATTGAAAACACATTGTTCATGATCACGTGGTATTCATTGAATGTTGAAGACCCTGTTAGTTGATCAAATTTATTCACTCCGCTTTCAATGGCTCCACTTCCACATAACACTGCAAGCCTTGAACGTCAAACTTCCCAAAGTGCAATTAGGAGCGATCGCAATAATGTTTCGTCGAAGTATACAGAATTAAAAATTTCGTTAAATTGGTAACCAAAACTCCATCTGTTAATGACAATAAATCGTTCCTTTCTGTGAGCAAGATATTCATTAACGGCATTGACCTACCTTTGTCAATAGCAGTTGTCAATGTCCAGTTTCTTTCTTGATCATCTGTGCTATGATTGCAAACACATTGTTCATGGTCACGTGGCATTTTATGAATGTTGAAGACCCTGTTGGTACATCAAATCTATTCACCTCGCTTTCAATGGCTCCTCTTCCAAATAATACTGCACACCTTGAACGTCAAACTTCCCAAAGTACAATTAGGAGCGATCGCAATTAATAATGTTTCGTCGAAGTATACAGAATTGAAAATTCCGTTGAATTGGTAACCAAAACTCAGTTGATGGAAACAATCGTTTTTTTCTGTGAGCAAGATATTCATTAATGGCATTGACTTACCTTTGTCAATTAGAGTTCCTAATTGTTTTGAAATTAAAATAGGCAGGTATTTCTTGCAAATTCCTAAGAATAATTCGAAAAACACAAATAATCAAGAAACTGTTAGGAATAACATATAACATGTTGGTATCCCCTTGATAGGTTATTTCATGTAGAAAGATAAGACGAACTGATATACAGGCTGTACGATTTGAAAAAATCGCATAAACTTGAATCGAAGTGGACGAAAATGAAAGAAATAGTTGAAGCACCCTGTATGAACATCGATGAAGATCAGAGTATTACACGCTACTTTGGTATTCTCAATCCACCAGACAAAATTCAGATCTTCGAAGAAACAGCCCCATCACAGTTATTTCATTCATCAGAGCCTGTATCACTCCCAATTTTTTCCAAAAAATTAATAACTTCGCAACGGCGCATTGTGGCGGAGAAAAAATTCATTGCTGAGTAGGCAACGAAGAGACCATTTTGATGACAGAAAAATAAACGGGTTGTTCTATTTGAAAAATACTAGGAACTATTTTCTAAATATGGCCTTCGTGGTGCCATGAAACTTTTATATGGAACTTTTTTTTATATATTACAGCATTATCGAGATATCGAGCAAATACGCACTGTTGGGACACCCGGTATATATACCTAAATATAATAGATTTATTTCATAGGAATAGTATATGTATTTCGTTGGTATATATTGTACATAGCAACTTGATATCGACTTCCAATGAGGTCCTTCAGCCTTATCATTCAATATTTCGAGAAGAAATAATTTTCTAATCAATTTATTGTACCCTTTTACCCACTCGAGGAGACGCTATGCACTCTCATACAAAAATCAGAGACAGAGAAAGATATATGGATGTACTCTTCCTGGGACTTGTGGAGGAAGGAAGATGCGAGGATCCTTTATCTAATCGAAAAATATATTCTGGTCCTGGTCTGGCACAACATATGATTTGCTTCAAAATCGTATGTTATGTTTGATCGTCACTGCTTTTCTAGTGTCCGAACTCTAATATACAAAAAAACGTCAGAACAGCAGTGTCAATTACATTTAGGAACTTTATTGTCAATAACAGGTGTCAATTTCCAGTTATCCCTGCATCATTTGTGCTATGATTGCAAACACATTGTTCATGGTCACGTGGCATTCATTGAATGTTGAAGACTCTGTTGGTACATCAAATCTATTCACCCCGCTAGCAATGGCTCCTCTTCCACATAATACTGCACACCTTGAACGCCAAACTTCCCAAAGTGCAATTAGGAGCGAACGCGCTTAGCAACAATAAATTACGTAATATTTCTATACAGGGAAAGTTTAAATAATGCCACCGTGGAAGTTCACGGCCCGGAATCGCCTTTTCGTAATGTATTCCTGACAAAACTTCGCTAATATAACGGCAGATTAACAGCGGTACCAAATAACTGACTAAGACCGGGACTGGAGCCACTATTTACGACACTTATCTGCATAAAAGTCACATTATTCGCGTAAATAAATACACATATGGGGGTGTATGTCGGAAACTTCCAGTCAACGCTACAGTTTGGATGCTGATGTGGTCGTATGGAAACTATGACCATGGAATTCAGTGATTAATTGTCATGAGTTTTAAGATCTAATTTTGCCCAAGTCAACCATACATGAACATCTATGGAATGGCCAACTTTTGGAATCAGGGTTGGCATGAATTAATTCATATGATTTAATTCGTGAATTAATTCCATTGACTTTTTTCGAAAAAGTCATGAATTCATTCAAATTTTTAAAAATGAGACAAATTGCACTATTACCTTTGATTTTAACTAGTTTGAACTGAAGAATTCGATCGTATTTTGGCAAGACTTTGTTATTACAAGCATGACAGAGATTTTTACTAACAGATATATACAGTATCAAGTATCATCCATAAAGTCCATAACATTTGAAAACAGGTTTATTATCACAGCATCGAATTTTTTTCTCTCGGCGATCCATTATGCATATCCGATAACTTGAAAATCGATTTTGACACATGTCACGTGATCACTGGTATGGTGATAAATAAAGATAATACTATAAAGCGACGAAAAGTGGGGTTAGATAACAAAATATCCATAAACATTTCTTATCAAGTTGCTATTCCACATTCAGTTTCGAGCAATAATATATTTTTTTGAATATTCTTCAATTTTGTTACAATTCTCTTTTTTTTCACAGTAGTGATGTTGATGATGTACAAGTTGAATTTAATTTGAGAAAACTGAAAATAGCTATTTTAATTTTTTTTTTAAATAACTTCATCTTCCCATCTAACCCCACTTTTTGCCATCGTATTTTTTTGAATTTACCGCCATACCAGTGATCAAGTGACATGTGTCAAAATCGACTTTTAAGAAGTCAGACATGCATAATAGATCCCCGAGAATTTTTTTTTCGATATTCTACTAATAAACTTTTTCTCCATGTGTTACGAACTTTATTATGGATGATACTGGATCTATATGTATCTATTATTTTGTATTCTATCATCACTTTTAATTTTGTTTTGAAAAAATGACATGTTATATTATGATGTTATTCTACAAAATTTCTGAAGGGAATAAAAACATAGTTTTTTTGCTTTTGGGTCTATGATAAATTGTCTGAAGGAGAATGCAAATTATCAATTTCAGAAGTTTTTATATTTTATTTTCAAACTCTTATCGTGTGTGTTCAATAGATATAATTCAATGTTCGTCGTGGCATATAGCCAGGAAAGTAGTTGTTTTCTATTGAATAAACTGAAAAAGAGTAGATATTCTCATCACATAGAGAATGCGAATTCTCAATGTATTGCTTCATATAAATATATATCCATTTTCCATCCATGTCCATAATTTATCTGAGAATATTCCTTTTCAATAGTTTTTTTGTTTCTTTTTTTCTATTTCGCTTTGGGTAAATGGCATTTGTTTGTTTTTTTTTTCAAATATGAATCAATTCAAAAAAGTCTGACTTAATTCAAAAAGTCGGACTTTGATGACTTTTTTATAAAAGTCATGACTTATCCCAACACTGTTTGGAATCGATGAAATCGAAATGATAGCTTCTCACAAAACCGGTTGAAAACATCTTGCTATGTGGATTCTTGCGCTGAGAACAGCAATATGACATGTTTCTGTAAAGCAAATCCAGCATCATTATCCAAAATAATTTTTTGATTTTCTCAATCATTGGCGTTTGTGGAAAAATAGCATGTTTTCTTTGGAGGTTCGTTTGTAATTGGCACACTTCAAACTTTCAATTCACAATTTTGAACATACAAAAACGTCAAGAGGATATTAACACTTCAACTCATTTGAAAACGATGCACTCAATACTTGGAACAAAATGGTGTCAAGGTCCAAGGTGAGATGAGACATATTTTCTATTATTATACACAATCCAAGATTGCCGTGCATTCACCAAAATAAAGAATTTACTGAGGGAATAAGCGCATCCACCCAATCTAACTACAAATCTCCGCCAAATATTACAATTTTGGAGTCGACGTAGCTGAGAAATTTTGTTGGTGCGTTCACCAAATTATAGACTTCGTCAGCAAGTACGCGCATCCACCCACTTCAACTACATCCTCCGCCAAAATATTATATTATTCAACAAGCATATATCATAGATTAAGGGAGTCTTTAATCTATGCATATAATGAGGACTATTATTCACGAAGGGTTAAGTTTATGTCACGAGAGATGCAAATGGCATAATTAACTTGAGTGAATAATAGGTCATTATATGCGAGTAGAATACTATACTTTGTCCACGACTACTATTTTCTCTGATATATAAATTCATTGTTAACAACAGTTTCATCATAACTCAATTGACATTGAGAAAACTCAAGATTGAAGATACCTGTATTATCAATTATTTGTCGACGACAGTTGTACTTCCTCACACCAGTGAATAATAGTGGTGAATAATATATCGATATATATTATATCGCGAACCCAAGGAACACTAGACTAGTGAATAATGGTTATCCACCGCTATTATTCATGGATAGTTGTTTGTCTCAACTTCACATTCTTCAAGGCTTACATGAAATGATCTTGAAAAATTTAGCACCAAAGGGAATTAAAATTAAAGCTTTGGTTATCGGTAACGGTCCTTCGGACCTTTTTTTTTGATTTATGAAAATATTGGTAAGTGAATATAATATTCAATATTCGTTTTTGTATACATACTAATGAAGATGTTTTTGTTCTTTTTCACAGCATGATATTCTCTAGGTGGGTGTGTTCTGTATTTTTTGCTGAATATTAAGAGTGGTGTTGAAGGTCTGTAGGTATCAAGGTTCACCTGGTGTCCCAAGTTATAGTATATAGGCAATATCTCGCTTATTTGACAAAATAATTGGAAAATTCGAAAACTGCATTGAATAGCATACCTTCTTTATGACATATAAAAAAATCTACCACATTTGACAGTTCTCTGGCAGCTACTACCCACCTTTTATGGTCAAATGGCAACCCCTGTATATTGTCTTTGGAAATTACGTGTCATTCAATTTGGAATACAACGATAGCGTAAACTTGGTATATTTTCATTGATAACAACAGAAATACCAACATTTTGTGACTTGCTTCAATTTACTAAATTATCCTTATGAAAATGTAAAATTACCTCCACTCATGATTTTTGTTTCAAAAAGTCGATGCTTCTCAAGTCAAAATAGTTTTGAACACTTGCTGTGATTTTTAGTTAATTTTTTGATTCGCATTAAAGATATTTTAGTTGAAATTCATACACTAAATGTTGCTGTTTTTGTTTTGTTATAATAATACAAAATTAACAAGAATATACTATCGTTCTATTATACCAATATACAGGGGTTGCCATTTGAGAATAAAAAGTGGGTGATAGCTGCCATTGAACTCTCAAACGTAATAGATTTTTAATATGTCATTAGTCAAATAAGCGAGATATTTCCTCTATACGATAACTTGATTCTTGAAGGCCGTTTGTGCATCAAGATGATATCATCGTATGTTTTGATCTAAGATAACCCCTATAATAATTTCATTGACAATTTAATTCATGCATGAAAAATCCCACAAGCCGCGTGATTTTGTCATTATGACAGCGAAAACAGCATGACAACCAGCCATTAACAAAATGTTTGATGAATTAAATTGTCTTAACGAATTACACTACGCTTTTTTTTTCAGCCGAAGTAAACTTGGCATTTATAATTCGAATTTTGTTGCCATTAGGGAATTCAACTCAAAAAACTGCCTGAAAAATTTACTCGTCCTACGGACACAAGAAGGAGGGTCAAGCAAAAGGTCAAACCCTGTATTACATTTTCAGAACCTCTGGCATGTGATTAAAGTAGGTATCTATATACCTATATCTATAAGGAAGGACATCTAATAATGTTTCTATGGCTATAAAGAACAGCTGCTATATTATGCAAATAAAGCAACAAGGCACATTCTTCAAACTTTTGTGATTAGTTATAATTTGAATCGCGCACTCCTAATATATAGGTAGAGTTTGCCGAAAGTTCCTATTTATTGCCTTGCTCAAAGACGATATATTTCGTCAAATAGAAATTTGAATTACAAGAAAATTTATGTCATTCTCATGAACATCATGAGGACTTATTTTCAAACCTGATGAGATTCTCGCATGGTAGAGATCTCGGTAGAGATAGAGAACAAAACAAGAACAAGAAACGTTTATTCAAAACCTACATCTCTAACCCGTGGATAAAAAATAGCAGTTAGTTCATCTATGTACCCACTACATGCCCAAAATCATACTCATTATAAGAATATATAGAACTTATTGATAGACCAGACGATGAGAAAAAAGAGTAAATTAAATAAAAAATGAGCACCTACTCATCGATAATGTATTGACGCAGATGAAGAAACAAAATCAGTCTTACTGAACCTACAAGAATATTTGGTACCTTCGCCTTCCCAGATATAAACTAGAAATATACTTGTCTACGATATCTACACGGTGGAGACTTCAACTGGAGTAAATTCGCTACTGGGGGAGTGAATGATTTTTCTAAAAATTCGCGAGACACGTCAACGGTAATAGTAATTTTCCTAACAAGTGCGGAAAGTGATTCATTCCCGCACGCGACTGCCGTTGACACGAACGACGCGAAGCGGAATTCGGGCAAGCAGTCGAGTGCGGGAAAGACACTTTCAGCATGAGTTAGGAACAATATTTTTTCTCCAAGCGTAGGAAATTGATTGATTTGTTCAATTCATTATTCATTCAGGAAGGAACAACTAACGAGAGAAATATATTCTCTATCTACTGATTATTAGTAATAGCTATTGTGAACTTACAGTTTGACGCATTATGTATAGATTCATTGCGGAAGCCAGCAGGCCCATAAGGTGTTTGGTCTCTAGGTTTCAGACACTTCTAGGAAATGAGCTAAAAATCTTCTTTATTCGGTATTTTCATTTATTTATTGTTGCACCATTCAATAAAGCGCGTGTATAGCTTCTCATACCTTTCTTAAGACTTCGTTGACAATAACGTATTTGTATCGCATCCCTATAGCTGGAAGTTTTTCATCACATTGTGGCTATTCCACTGAATCGAAAATGACAGTAACGCTGTGTCTGTCACTTCGACAATGGGCTTATATCACAAAAAAAATTTATTTCATAATTCGATAGAACTCACCCAAACTAGCTCACCACCGCAAACCGTTTCTTGCTGTGAGCTCCCTACGTTTTATAAAAAATTATTGAAATCCCTGAATTTTTGGACCTCTGAAAACGAGGCGATGATGTGACGTCAAAACCCTAATACTGAAACAAGACTATTCCAGACAGAGATGAATGATACATGATTTCTGACAAAGTGAATTAGTGCGAGATCACAGTTGAAAGAATTGGTATTTTCTTTTAACTATGGCGAGATGAGGTTTCTACGTCATAAGAGGGTCCGTTTTCAGAAGGTACTATTATTTATGTCCAAAAATGAAACATTCCAGTTAATTTTCCGATCGAATTATGTCGTCAATCATCTTTTATGTATAAAAGGATCATTATAAACATGGTGTGAGTTAAAAGTTCTACTAAGGTGTACACGCCCTTTACAAACTCATTGGAGGTTTGATTGGCATGACAACAATAATCGTTTCTTATCAGATCAATCAAAATCTATAGGGGGATTTTTATAATAATCAATATTTATTTTTCAATATTTCTTAATTTTCACAATAAATACTGCAATTTGATGGATGATTCTGAACATAGATACTTAATACTGCAACAAACGAACTCAAACTCTCATATTCCATCACCTACCACTTATATTTTGCCATATTATCATATCTTTGTTTTTCCTGCACTAGTGGATGTAATCGTGGATTGAAATTGAAATAAGATCCTGAATACGCATGCTCCATGATCCAGATCGATTTCGAAAATGGATGGGCTTTTTTCTTATTGCATTCTCGTTCTAGATAGGTCATATCGGTGTTATGGAGGAATAATATTGAGTGAAAATGAACGACCTTTTTGGCCAAAACTGTAACCCTATAGCTCGTAACTTAGCTACTCGCTTGGCTTTTTGACGAGAGGTTTTGACCATTTTACCACCCAAATAAAGAGTCGAGACAGTTTTCATATAAAATTTGACATTTATTGTTCAAATGGAAAAATCGTGGATAAATGCCTGCCACATGGCAAGTTAGCAAAGAAAAAAGAACGTAATGGCTTGCCAAATGAGACACAACGCAAAACAACACTTGAAAAAAACAGTACTTACATTACAACGTCTAGCATGGGGCTGACCAGCAGGATTGCAGTCGGGGAGATGTCACGCCCCCAAAGTGGCATAGTGCCACATTGGACGTCAGCAATCGATGATTGAGTGTTATGTTCAAATTTCAATATAATAATTGGTAGTGATGAATCGAATAACGATTGAACTAATAATGCCCATGCCTCATCGATTCAGGTTCTATTCATATTTGAAATCTATTCTAGATTCGCAATTTTCCGCGATGGGAATGGCCATTACCTTTCAATTTTGCTTACCTAGGTATTATCGCACGGTAAGCGGTTTTGCAAATTCTACAGGATCTGAAGTCTATGAACTCCGCTGATCTGATCGAAACAACACTGTATTGAATGTTTTAATTTGGAAAAGTTAATTTGAAGAACTTGAAATGAACACGAGCAGTTTTTTATGTCCTGGTTCCCACGAAAAGGGATATCCTGTGATGTTCAGAGAACATCGTGAGAACCAAGGGAAATAAGGTAGGAATTGGTGTTCTTCTCAAATTTCTAGAGGTTATATGCCTCTTGGAACACCTCCCTCGGCAATGTGTTCCAGAGCCTAGCTGTTCGTTGGATGAACGAGTCTTTGGAAAGAGATGTTCTGCAGGTCTCCAAAGTCACCACGAAGGGGTGCGAAGCCTCAACTCGACGGGTTAATCTCGCGGGGACTGCCAAGGGACACAGAGAGAAATTAGTGTAGGTAAGCTTATTTCACATTTGTGTAGATTTTTTTACACTTTTTGTTGTAAAATGGTGACAGCACCAATTTGTGTATATTTCGCGCAATATTTTGTGTGAGAGATTTTGTGTATAACCAAACAATTTAGTTTTGTAATTTTCAAAACAATTTTGTTCAAATACCAAACAAAATTTGTGTACTTTCGTGACACCAAATATATAAAATCATCCAATATTTTGTTCGATAAATATCACCAATTTGTGTGATATGTGTGCCCAAACTGTGTAAGTGGGTGAACTTAGCATTACAAAATTGTGGAAATGTTCACAATTCAATGTACTGAAAAGAACACAAATTTGTGTATTTCTTGTACACAAATTTCGTAACGATACAAAAGTATGTGTACTTCCGTAGACTGTAGAATCTTCTCATTTATTAATGTCTGGCGAGTTGGTAAATGATTGATGATTGTACTCAATGATCATAGGTAGTCCTTCCGCGAAATCATTTCCTGTTTACTAGTGGCAAAAAGTAGAAGATGTAATAAGATGTATCAACAAAGTGTCGATTCTTTGTTGGGAACTAGTTATTTCAATTAAACCTGATGATTAGCTACTAGCTTCGACTTGCTTTCAATGCGTGTTGAAATTGAAAGCAAGTCGAAGCTGATTATTATTAGGTATTATTGAAATAATAACTTACCGGCGAATGTAGAAACCAGAGTTCAAGCAGTTTCCAACAAAGAGGAATGTCTTCGACACTTTGTTGATACTTCTTATTACATCTTTCACTTTGTGGCTCTAGTAAACATGAAATAAATTTGCGGAAGGACTATACCTATGGTCATTAAGTACAATCATCAATCATTCACCAACTCGCCAGACAATAATAAATGAGAAGATTCTACATTCTGCACCATACACACTTGTAACGTTCTTGTAACACATATACAGGTCAAGTGCGAATTCAAAATATTGAGATTGAGATATAAGTATAGGAAGGAGAAGGGGATAGGACGCCGTCACCAAGTGGAAGAAAATTGCACACCTGTGGCAAAATATTACACAAATAGTAACATTATTTCAAAGGAGGTGTAGTTAGTCAATACAATTTTGTACATTGGATGATGTGCACATTTTTGTGTAATTTTCCGCTATTTGGATAATATGTAATTGAGGACCGCGTGCACAAATAGTGTTATTATTTCAAAAGCGGTGTATTTAGTCAATACAATTGTGTGCATTGGATGATGTGCATATTTTTGTGTAGTTTTCCGCTACATGGATATGTACAAATATTTCACAAATTGATGTACACAAACATTTGTTTCATTGACGAAATGACTAGTGATTATTTGAACAAATGTTAAATAATACTTCACAATCATCTTTTCATCTTTTCATAGATATGCAATCGCCTTTTCTCCCTGTGGAGGAACAATTGTTGATATTCCAGAAGAGAATCATCTATGAAAATATCTAAAATAGAGCCAGATCGCCAACTTTTCTACGGTGTTCCAGAGAAGTGAGCGAGTTTGTGAGCGACGCATCACCCACGAGACGAATAGCCCTTTTTTGGACAGAATCCAACAGTTTCAGGGTATGTTTGGGTGGGAAATAGCTCCTGGCCCGAAACAGAGAACCAAGTTTTCGGGATGCACTCTTAGCAATTGATCTCACGTGATTTTCCCAAGAAAGGTTATTGCTGATAGTAATACCAAGCATCGAAATGGAAGTCTTCAAAGAGTGATGTTATTCCATAGGCATTAGTACTTCTTGACATATCGTTTTCGATATACTAGTGTCCTCAGCAATGACTCATACAAACAATCAAGGAGAAATAATCCACTGTTCACTAATAAACTATTAACAAGATCAGTCTGCAGTACATTACGAAAATAAACTACGTCTCCCTCCTCCAATAACCGAATTGCGAGTTCCACGTGTATGTATGATAAATTGCTCCGTGAAGGCCCTTACAGGGTTCCTGTTTATACCTTCGGCTTCGCACCTACTAAATTTATATTCTGTCGTAGACAGCGCCAATATTTCAGATAGTAACCTTCGGGAATGACTTATCAATGGTTGAGATACGTGTAGGGGTGATTGGGGAATTATTTTCTGAGTTAAATATTGTTGGAGCTCCTTTCGGCATGGTTCGAGGTGCTCAGATGATTATCCCCAATCAATGATTGATTCCAACCCTCTTGCTCTCGAATTAAGGTGGCAGAGTATGCATTCATAGCTGTTAAGTTTAAGTCATATGGGTTTTGTTCATAAGGCATACTGGGCATACTGAACTTTGAATATTCGTGGAGATTCAGTGTTTTACAGTTTATTCTCTAATTATCATTGTGGTCCTATGTTTAATGCATTCCACATTCAACTGATATCAGGAGATTTCCAGGTCACAAAAATTCGAATTTGCTGAATAATTTTCTACAAGCATATTTCCATCCTTTCCTGATGATGAATATTCGATGTGTTTTTTTCGCCTCCATAACATTTCAGAAAAGCATGGAAGTCTTCAAAAATGCACAGGCTCATACAGAGCATTTTGATTCTTCATTCAACCAACTAAAGAGTCGCAAACATGTTAAAGCAATAATGTCTGTTTTTTTCTTCAATTGACTCAGCCATTACATAATGGAAATCCATGATGTTAGAAACACTCCAGAGATACCCACCAAGTTACATTGATCACTATATCATCATTATTATTATTATTATACAGTATTATACAAATGTATGGTATAAATTCATTATTTCAGAAATGAGCGACATTTGAAAGAATTCCACGTGAGTTTTAATTTTTGAAGCCTCATCTCATGATATTCATAGGAGAGATGTTACGTCACCGGTGTTGGAGTAATGACGTGATGGACGATTTTTTCAAATACAAACAGCGGTCATGTGACACCTCGTTCGAAAGGTCTACTGATCGTCTATTCAACAGTCAAAATTTTGCATAAGAATATGACTAAGATGAGAGGTGACAGGAAATAGGTAGGATGACCAGAGTAGAGTTAAGACTAAAGAGCTGTAAGGGTGTTGTCGAAGAACATAACATATCAGAAGTAGGATCGATTTTTTTTCTGAAGCGTTCTTGGATTACTCAAAGTTCTAAGATGCCGCGGAGGCGTAGGAGAACTCAGAGTTCCAGTAGTTCCTCGAGTTCAAGTTCCTCAAGCTCAAGTTCTTCAGGCTCAAGTTCGTCGTACTCGACTAGGGGCCACAGCAGTTAGACAAGGAGGATAAACGAGCAAGGAAAGATGAAATAAACAGGAGGAGGTTATCAGATCGACAGCTGATAGAGGTAGGGATAAGTACTGCAATAAATACACTGCATGAACGAACTAATAGTAATGTGTTAGCTGAAGTTATACCAGACTTTGATCCAAGAAAAGATAATGTACAGGAATGGGATAAAAATAATTGACGAGCAAGCTCTTTACTATAATTGGGACGAAGGCACATCAAAATATCAGGCTTTAAATAAACTCAAGCATACTTCTGAACAGTGGTATCATAATTATATAAAGGATGAAATTGGATGGACCAATTATAGTTGGGCAAGATGGAAAGAAAAACCAAGCGATGTTTTTCAGTCCAACAAAAACACTCATGGTATTTTTATGGATGTAGCTAACCATCGACCTCGAGGTGGCGAATCATTGTATTCATTTCACTTCGACCATATCGCTATAATAAATAAATTGAAAGTGAATTTTCGTGAGGCAGATAAAATTTCTCTTATCTTAGGGGCAATCAATGATGAGACCATATCATCTTCAATCAAAGCTGCATCTACGGTTAATTTGAATATGTTGGCGAATTTCCTGTGAGATCGAACACATGAGATACCAAGTAATAGTAAAGGGAACACTAACTCAAATTTCAGAGGGAAAGGGGATGAGAATCAAACACATCATAGAAATAAGATAGTATATGTCATATCTATGGAAAAACAGATCTTCTCAAATGGGAATGTAGAGGTCGAAATATTATAAAAGACCAAAAATGTAATCATTGTGGTATATTAGGTCATTTAGAAGCTGCATGCATTTATTTATTTTTATTTTATTTTTATTTCTTACACTGTTCAACAGGTTGCCCCATTTACAGAACAGGAAGAAAGGACAAAACAAAAACATATGCATTGCATATTACATAAGCATAATGAATAGACGAAACAATATGACAAAATAAAGATATCACGACTATCTAGTTATTCACTGATGCAGGAGGAACAAGATACAAAGTTTTGACATGAGTTATTCCACAGCTGAACAGATCTAGATTCCTAACCACCAAGTTATATGTACTACACATCTTATACAAGGGTGAATTCTTATATGTGGTTCGGGAAACTCTAAGTGAAATGTATCAAAATTTCTGGAAGATAATCTCGGGATAATAAAATTGAATCCTTCCAACAAATCTGCACAGTCAATTTGATTGTTAACAACCTAATAAAGGATCAGGATGGGGACGTATTGTCTTCTTACGTACAGGCTTACAAATTGGAAAGTTTCAAGAAGTTCTCCATGAGGTGTACCAATTGGAGGGTATGTACCGCATAACCTGTAACTTAACAGTTTTAAAAACCGTCGTTACAGACTTTCAAGACGATCAGTATTGTTCCGATAGTATGGGCTCCAAACAACCGATGCATATTCAATCTTCGAACGTATAAAACAGTAGTACAATTCCTTAAGAGTATCTATCTCTTTAAAATCACGACTGTTGCAAACTATGAACCCGTATGTTCGAAATGCGGAGTTCAGGATTGATTTAATTTGATCATTAAACGATATAGATTGATCAAATATAACGCCAAGATCTTTGAATGTTATAGAACTCAGAAGAGAAATGTCACCAATTGAGTGATTGAATACGATTGGGTCCGACTCCAATGTGAAGGACATGACATTACATTTGACAGGATTCAGTTCTAATCTGCTATTTTGACACCATTCTACCACTCGACCCCGGTTGTCAGCAAGCTGTTGACAATCATCTGTGTGATTCACGCACCTATATAATTTCAGGTCGTCCGCATATAGCAAGAAGTTTACGTCAATAACATTACCAATGTCGTTAATAAAAATGTTGAAAAGTAGTGGCCCCAGATTAGAGCCTTGTGGTGCGCCAGATGTTGCGAGATATTCGACAGACTTGTAGACGCTCAACTAGACATATTGCTTAAGATTAGTGAGGTATGATTTGAATAGGTCAACTAGAGAGAGAGATAAGCCAAATGCTTTCAGTTTGTTTATTAAAATTCCGTGGTCAAGTCTGTCGAAGGCTTTGGAGTAGTCGGTGTAGATGACGTCTGTTTGCGCACGATTATCAATATTCTCAGAAATGTATTGAGTAACTGTTATCAGATTTGTAACCGTTGACCGACCTCTCATGAAACCATGTTGGTGGGAAGAAATGATTTTGCGTTGATGCTATAGGACAGATTACGTACCAGAAGCATTTCGAAAACTTTGCAAAAGTTGCATTTCATCCAACAATAGTTATTCACACTCTCATCAGTCATGGAGTTCCTATAATGCTAGGTGAGCCGGTTTATAGAACTTCAATTGATTACGTTTTCTATCGACTACTTAGTTATGAGCACATCAATTATACTGAAGCCAAAAGTACCTACCAATATGCAGAAATAGGGAATAATTTTGCCCCTTTCGACCCTACTTCTGAGACGTGCCGACTCCTGATATGTGCGCCTGCTATAGATTAATTAATGAATAAATAATCAAGAGTGCGGCCAGGTTTTGATTATAAGATATAGTTGGCCACGGTCGGTGGCAGGGGGAGCCTAGGAGCCATGTTTTGAGGTTGTTTATTATGTATCAGTTCACCGCCACCTTTGATGACTTGCTTTATTGCCTTATTTAGCTGGCGTACGAAGTGTCGGCCGGTTATTGCCGACCTGCTGAATTATTTATCAAATTGGCGAGGAAATTTCGTATCGGCGCTTGATGAAGTCTTTGTATGTTGCGAAAGAGAGAAATTGGAGCCAGTTTGGTCTATGATAGCCAGCTGACTTGGCCATTTTTCATCCAGATGTGCTCGCAAGAGATTGAATCTAGGAGGCGGGACAGAAACTGTCGAGATGATCGAGCCACTACCCCAATAAACTTAGCAGAACCACTCCAATATTTCGGATTTGCAATAGTACTATAATTTGTTACTTATTTATTACTAATTTATTATCATATTCGCAAATTTATTACTCTTCATTAAACAGAAAAAACCAACGGCTCTGCTAGCTTTATGTCAACCTAGCAGAACCATAGCTGAAAATTTAATATTTTGAAAATTTTAAATATACCATAATTTATAACTATTTTATTACTAACTTATAACTATAATCACGAATTTTTTACTCATCATTTCAAGGAAAAAAACGACGATTTGTCTATCTCGATCTCAACCTAGCAGAACCAAAACTCAAATCACATGTTTTTTGAAATTCTGTTGTATTATCGATATAAGTTACTAATTTATTACCACATTGGCAAATTTCTAGAACTTCATTCAACAAGGAAACCCAACGGCTCTGCTAGCTTTCTGTCAACCTAGCAGAGCCATAGCTAAACAATAATATTTTGAAAACTTCAAATATACCATAATTTATTACTATTTTATTACTAACTTATTAACATAATTACGAATTTGGTAATAAATTAGTAATGAATTAACAACTAATTGATAATTCAATAGAATTTCAAAAAACATGTGATTTGAGTTCTGGTTCTGCTAGGTTGAGATCGATATAGTCAAATAAACGTTTTTTTTTTTAGAAATGATTAGTAAAGATTTGTGAATATAGTCATAAGTTAGTAATGGTGTATCTAGAGTTTTCGATCGAAATAGTAAATTCTTTGCTATGGTTCTGCTAGGATGACATAAAGATAGCAGAGCCGTTGGTCCTGTTGAATGACGTGTTAGAAATTTACGAATGTGGTAATAAATTAGTTATAAACTAGTAATAAATTAGTAACTTATCGATGATACAACAGAATTAAAAAAAAAACATGTGATTTGAGTTTTGGTTCTGCTAGGTTAAGATCGAGATAGTCAAATCGTCGTTTTTTTCCTTGAAATGATGAGTAAAAAATTCGTGATTATAGTCATAAGTTAGTAATAGAATACTTATAAATTATGGTATATTTAAAATTTTCATAATGTTACATTTTCAGCTATGGTTCTGCTAGGTTGACATTAAGCTAGCAGAGCCGATGGTTTTTTCTGTTTAATGAAGAGTAATAAATTAGCGAATATGATAATAAATTAGTACTAAATTAGTAACAAATTATAGTACTATTGCAAATCCGAAATATATAAGTGGTTCTGCTGAGTTTATTGGGGTCGAGCCACTGAAGGTATTGATGGAGTATTCTTTATTTAAGTTCGATTCGATAAGTCTTTCCATTATTGCATATACAGTGTGACATTTTGAAAACATCCCATTCTCAATATCTTCCTTGCAGTGAATAATATGAGAAATCGGAAAAACAAGTCGATTAACATCTACCCCTCCTAGGAGGTTGAACCAAGAGGGCTAAAAATATTCATTTCAAGTGTCCCCTTGAAAATAAAATTGACGTGTCTTCTCGTTTTTTCATATTATTTACTGAAAGGAAGATATTGAAGGAGGAAAGTTTTAAAAATGTCACCCTGTAGGAATGATGATGAAGAATTTCAAATCAAACCGAAAATACAGGGTGGGCCACCAGTAACGCCTCGGTCTCTAGAAGGCTAACCACTTATCTTCTTGGAATTCTTCCTCTCTAGGAAGTTGCATGTCAACATAGGCTACCATTTAAAATTATTTCGAAACATACAGGGTGTCCCCAAAAACCATAAAACACTTTTTTTCTATCGAACACCCTATATATTATTTCATTTTGAGATTCTCCCTGGTGAGCTGATTTCAACAATCCATCATACTTGGGGTCTAGCAGTTATAATTACTGAGATATAGGGTGTGAGAAATCGAGATTTTCCAAGTTCAAGAATTTATTGTGTCGAAACTATTCATAATTGGTCAAAACGGCTTTCATGTCCCTATCTCAACTTCTGATTAACTATCAAAGCTAAAAGACTATGAATTTCCTTTTTTTTTCACCGTTTCTATTTTCCTCCATCTTGTTCACTATAATATGACTGTTATTTTGAGATATCTTAATGATATGTAAGTTTTGTTCACTATTTGTAATTTCAATTATACCGGGTGATCAAGATTCTGAATTCTGCACCACCCTGTATTTGTTTCAATTAAATGTCAGTAGATAGTAACATTAGTTACTCAACTTATGATCCATGTGGAATCATGTTTGCATACCGAGCCCTTGTGATAAAAATGTAATTTTTTATAACACAATGAAACTATCTATCTATCTATCTATCTATCTATCTATCTAATTATAACTGCTAGACCCCAAGTATGATGGATTGTTGAAATCAGCTCACCAGATAGAATCTCAAAATGAAATAATATATAGGGTGTTCGATTGAAAAAAGTTCAACTTCAGTGTTTTGTGATTTTTAGGGACATCCCGTATGTTTCAAAATAATTTCAAATGGTAGCCTATGTTGACATGCAACTTCCTAGAGAGGAAGAATTCCAAGAAGATAAGTGGTTAGCCTTCTAGAGACCGAGGCGTTACTGGTGGCCCACCCTGTACAGGAAAATCGGGTATGTCTCCTTCTCAAACAGGTTGAAACAGAAAGTGCCATTTTAGCAATAATTTCAATCAATCTGTGAAGCTCTCCAACGGTCATAACCTGTAATTCATTTATGATTATGTAATCGCGCTACAACGCGATCCATATTTCATGTTTTTTAATTGCAACAATACCTCTTTATTCATAGAAGATACCATGGTTCCAGAAAAAAGTTACATTTCCTCATATTTTGGAAGTGAAGACATTTCAAAAATGTATAGCACCGAACAGAAGCAACCTGAAAACCAACTGTTGTAATTCGTCTTGGTATCCGATTAGCTCTACGGCATTAGTTCAAACTGAAACCTCCCATGAAACGCCACTGAACAAGCCTGCAATTGCCATCTGCCAGTAAAATTTGCAATCACACTACACTATTTTACCACTAAAGGTGAGTTCCCAATGCAGCGTTGTTGCCTCACGCGTTGAAATATTGGCGTTGCTGCTATGTGTTGAGTTGAGGTTATGTTCCAGAAATCTCAATTGACCATTCTGGAACACGTGATTTTGACATGGTTTCATCTTAGAGGGCGCACAAACTATCTATTAGGTTACCTTTGATGAGCATAGCTCTGCCCATATTCACAATATAGAATAATACAGATTCATCAAACAAAATTATGTTCCAACTCTGATTACAAGGAAAACGATCCCATTACTTCTGGTTTCATATGACAATCAAATACAATGTTTGCCCTCCAACGACCATTCAAAAGTGTCGAATGACGTAATTCTGGAATGTTCAATTTTTATTATCAATTCTTTCAACTCAAGATTTTTCGTGGAAAACTAAAAATTTTTGAATGTACCGTCATTATCCCTCATTTCTGAGAGTAATCTCATGGTTAGTAAATCATTGCAGTATCACTGAAGTACCTACCAAATTATCTCATGATGAATTACTTATTTGATGCACCTCTGTATATCTTGTAAGCATTATCCTATATTTTCAGTATTCTCAGATATTATCATGATTTTCATGCAAACTTCAACCAAAGCGGCAGTGATAGGTAATAGGTCGCGTGCACGATGACCGACTCTGGACACAGATTATCAAGTGGTCTGGAGGTTGAACCATTGAAACACAACCTCACTTTTCTTATTTGTTTACAAAGGAATCAAAGGATTGAAATAGTTTTTCACAATATTTTGGGATACGAATTGTGTTTTTTGGCCTATGCATTAATTCAAGCATACCATCACATTGTTCTGTTGTACAATGCACAAAAAATGCAGCGAGAGACGAAGGAATATGAATTTTCAGGTAAATAGTGATCTCACATAGTTTTCATTATGAAATTATGTCAATTCTCATTAGAATTCCTTCTGCCACTTGTGCAATATAGAAGCTGATACTGCTTATAGAGTGAAAATGTATGAAATGAGGATTTGTCGCCACTCAAAGTGAAACACTCTGTATACAGAGGACACCTTCATTAAACAATTTTTATTTCGACTTTAATGAATGGAAGCTCTTCGAGTTGGCAACTTCCATCACAAACATTTTTCATTTTTGTCCCAAGCGGCTCATACTGTCCTATACCGATACCAACCCTCTATAAAACCCTTTTAACCTTTTCGTTTTGGTCTTAGAAAACGAGCCATCGGTGACTATCTAATTGCGCCTAATTTTAACGGCTTCATTAAAAGTTTTCGCTACCAAACAAAGAACAGACTCCCATAATCCCCTTCAGGAAACACAACCTGCGTTTCAAGGATTGTTGTTATACAGGGTGATTCAAAAGTAAGCGGCATCCATTCAAGTGCGTGATCCTTCCATCGAGGCGGTAACCACTTCATGAAATCCTGGCACAGGCTTGATGTAATCAGTATGTGATCATCATGTAATCATTCAGAAATCATGTAATCATCATGTGATCACCGTGTGATCATTTAAAAACTAGTGACGAATAGGATAGTGACATTTTATGACCATAATGATATCTCAAGTCCCCAACAATTAGGTTTTCAAGCTCAGAAAACCACCAGTAATGCTATGTTTTCCCAATTTGAGGAAGTATTACTCTGAAACTAATTCTAAAGACTCAGTTGCTGCAGTCTTATGTGACCTATCTAAAGCATTTGACTGTGTCAACCATGACATTCTTGTACAAAAACTTCACCGCTATGGTTTCAAAGATAACACTCTCAGCTGATTTCAATCATACTTATCAAATCGTAACTAAATTGTGAAAACTGCGAAGTATTCATCTGAGCAAGCCGTCAGATGCGATGTCCCTCAAGGTTCAGTACTTGGCCCGACTCTGTTCCTGCTGTATATAAACGATCTAACCGTTGTGAATATAACAGCACCTTAACTATATTTGCAGACGACACTGATCTAGTGGCACAATAGGAAGTTAGATGATTTCCATAATTTGATTTCACATGATATGGGAATAATAAAAGAATGGTGTGATTCTAACCAACTCTCCTTCAATATAGGCAAAACGGGTATTCTCACCTTCAGATGTACATACATTACCTGCCATTTGGCTAAAAAGTGATTTTATGAATAAGAAGAACAATTCCACATTTCTTGACCTCACTGTAGATGATAAATTAAAATTCAGAGACCATGTGGTGAAGTTGATTTAATAAGTAGCATCAGGTTGTTATGCTCTGAGAATCATTCTTGATGAGTCGACCTGTATTAATGAGAGCTTTTCGCCTAATTTTCATGCAAGGATTACGGCCCCGCAACGATGCCGCTCACTTCCGAATCACTTTGTATAAACACGTGCGAAAATTCGAAAAATGAGTCTTGATTTGACCAATAACTGATATACACTGAATCAAGATCATGGACCATTCCAGAAGAAGAATATTTAGCTGGCTGGACTACCGACAATTTCTGTATAACAGTTACAATCGAGAGTTCTTTTATATTAATTGTCTTTGGAAGTAGTTTCAAGTACGTTTGGAATATAAGGAAGTCTATGAGTTCATTGGAATTTTAGAAGGAAATTGTTATTTGTTTTATAGTGATGGAGACACTGAAAAATCGGATTTATTCGATCTCTCATGGAAGTTTTTTTTCCTCCGGTAGAAGTCAATTGACATTTTTGCTTCGTCGAATGAGGAAGCGAACGTCTACTTTCGATTCAGTGAGATTACCTCCTTTGAGGCGAGATAACCAATCTAACAATTTAAAGAAAAATACAAAAAAACCCAAAGTCGGTCGACCACAAATATCTGTAATTAAATAAGTTATAACGGGCTTTATTTCTGGGGCCCTTACTTTGACGCTCTGTTCAGGACAAGAGACTACTCTGGTATTTGAAGGGGGGGGGGGGTTTCTCGAGCGCCAGATTGTTTTTGAGGTAGTTTACTCTACCTGCTCTGCACAAAATGTTTTTGTACAGAGGCCCAAAGTAGCAACAGTGGAGAAAGGTATACCTACCTCGGTACCCACAGTATAAACCAGGGGTCAATGTTATTGAATCGACCTGGAATCAATAAGGAGCCAAGGGAGTGTAGGCTTTAATTACAAACCCTGGGTTTAGCCTGGAATACTGGTTGCTATTTCTAGTCTGGATAATTGTTGCAGTAATCAAAACAAATATCTTTCAGGTCTCTGGTATTTTTAGGTTAGGCCTGGAAAATTATTTATTCAAACTATTTCATTTAATTCACCTGGAGAATCAGAAACACGGTCCAAATTACGGAAACATATCAAATTCCTATTTATTTTCCTTTAATCTTTTGATTTTCCAATTTCAGAATTTTTGTGAGGTTAATTATCTTATAAATGTCAAATATCCCTTAACCACAAACGGACAGGATACATCGCACAAGAACATCATAGCACAAGACAGGATTTCTCAACAAAAATAAGAAGAAGAATTGACAACTATTTATGTCAGCTGTCCGTCAATAATAATTAATTTGACAAATGAAAATAATGAATTATTGGAAATGAAAACAATAAAGAAAAATGGAATATGCAATCACAAAAAATGGTTTATTTACAAAATACAAATTTCTGGACTCGTTACACAGGTCGGGAAAGAATATCGGGAATCGAAGCAACAGGAATGAATGAATCTATATATACAGGGTGAATAACTGGTGAAAAATATTTACAAACTTACATGTGTAACACAAAATCACTATACGATAATATACACTGGCCTGAGAGCACTAATAGCAAAAATCAAAATCAAAAATACGTGTAAGAGCCGGCAAGAACCAGTAGAGAAGTCAAGTGTGAAGTCTGATCTGAAGTCAGGTCTAACTGTCGTTCCATTTCCTTGCATGTATACACTGCTTTGGCCTTGGCACAAGGACAAGTAAATCTGGAATCTCATTGGTCAAAACTCTCACCTTGTCATGGGTCATGGCCATGACCACTAAATCTGTCCTTGGAAAGCACATGTGCACCTCGAACACAAAAAGCGAAAAAAATAATATTCAACCCTAAATGGGCACAGGAACAAGGACCTACTACCTTTGCTTATGCTACTGAATGAATTTGGCTGAAAAATATTCAATAACAACAAAGTTATGAGCAGTCAAACATCAAGCATTTCAACAGATAGATAATTCATCTAATTTTCATATCATAAGCAAAGGGTTGAAAAATATTGAAGTATTTAGGGTTGTAATGATGTCTAGTAGAGTTTACTATCTAGAAAAACTTTTGAAAGTCAGGAATTGATGAAATTCTGAGCTCCATCAGGTTTTCGGGTTTCGAGATATCGAACAAGTGAAATTCAAGTCAAATATGCTTCAGGACCTTAGATATTTATTTAAACTAGTCTAGTAATGAAGCTGGCTCAAAAACACTTCATTGCAAAGTAGTGTTACTAGTTTCGGCACTCAGTCATCATCAGACATGAATAGAAAGTAACTGTAAGGAAACCATGAAAAATTCTACAATTATACTACTGATGAAAGAAATCTTACTTCTGGTTGAACGTCAGAGAAAAATTAAAGGAATCAAATTGAAATAACCCATGAATTGGATTGAGATCATCAGGCTGACGGCCATAAGACAAAGCAAGCACCAGAAGGAGATAATACATGGATAATACACATGACGAATAATTAGCAGATTGACGTTTTTGAAATTGACATCAATGAAACATTGAAAATCCGATTCAAACAGACAAACTTTTTGAATAATAACTGAATGGAAGAATTATAATCCTCATTTACGAATTGCCTCGATGACAAGGGCTGTAAAGAAGACACTGGAATAAAGAAGAAGAAGAAATTGTTGCAAAGTGTCATCAGAATCAAATATCTTCTCTTATAATTGTTGTTTTTCCAAACAATTTTTATTGCACTAAAATATGGATACACAAAATAATGCAAATATGTACAGTCGATGCAAGCACTGGTGCCGTAAAAAGTGGCTATACAATCGCCAACTATCCATCACATTCCGAACGTGGCTATCGAAAAATCTCCGATATTAAAATTCCAATATTTGACTGTTAATTTTTTGCGCGGATAAGCGTTGTGAAGTCGAAAATCCGAAAGGACCGCACACATTTTTTATCAGACAGGCTCACACACGTACAACCGAAGTTTCGCTGATCCCGTACATTTCCCCGCGATTTTCCACCCGCTTTCCCCATCGACGGCAGGAAAATACGAGGGAAAATAGCTATCACAGTTAACCTATAAGTGCTCAGATTATTATTTTTTTGATTTTTTCAAATTTTGTATCGTTTGTTAAAATTATTGCTAGAATTTATTTGAAATCATAAATTCATGCAATTAGATCTTTAGGGCCCGCATTTATAGTCGTTTCCTCAAGAAATCCTCAAGTTTTCCTTATCTGAGGATTCCTTGAGGACTCCTGAGTACTTGATGTTGAACTTGTTTTATAGACCTCCCTTGAGTATTCCTTCTAAAAAGAGCCCTTACACTTGGCAACAGTGTATAATTTCAGTGTTCTGTGACCAAATTTGTTGTTTCATGTCACGTGTTTGTTAAAAAATGTAAAATGTCAAATTTGACAATGTTAACTGTTGAATGTGGACATCAAAAGATTCTAATAATCCAGTAATGATCTTCAAAGGTTGGTTCAAACATATATTACGTCGACCACAGACAAAATATATAAAGATGATGATGACGATGATGGGAAAGTACAACACAACCATTACTCTATCAAGAACGGATTCTTTCAAGCTGCAATGGAATAATAAGCCATTTGATTGCATACTTCGAATGAATCTGTAATTTTGTGTGGTTGTTCATTGAAAATGTTACCTTCCTTGGAATTGACATTTCCTTGAGGCTTCCTTTGAGCTCATACAAGGACTAAAAATTGGAAACTGGTTATTGAGAATGCCTTGAGGGACGAGGTCACCTGAACGAGCGATTATAAATTCGGGCCCCTTTCTTGGGAAAATCACTTAAGATCAATTGCTAAAAGTGAATCTCAAAAACTTGGTTTTCTGTTTCGAGCCAGGAGCTATTACACTTCCAGTCAGCTGCTTATGATCTATAAGGCACAGATCCGACATGTCCTGGAATACTGTTCCCATATTTGGAGTGCATCACTCAAACATACCCTGAAACTGTTGGATTCTGTCCAAAAAAGGGCAATTGCTCTCGTGGGTGATGCCTCGCTCACAAACTCACTCACTTCTTTGGAACACCGTACAAAAGTTGGCGATCTGGCTCTATTTTATAGATATTTTCACGAACGATGCTCTTCTGAAATATCAACAATTGTTCTTCCCTAGGCAGTCCCCGCGAGATTAACCCGTCGAGTTGGGGCTTCGCACCCCTTCGTGGTCACTTTGGAGACCTGCAGAACATCTCTTTCCAAAGACTCGTTCATCCAACGAACAGCGAGGCTCTGGGACACATTGCCAAGGGAGGTGTTTCCCGAGGCATATAACCTCCAGAAATTTGAGAAAAGACTAATTCCTACCTTATTTCCCATGGTTCTCACGATCTTCTCTGAACATAACAGGATATCCCTTTTCGTGGGAACCAGAACATGAAAAAAAAGCTGACAATCATAAGACACAGCAATCACAAGAAAGAGGAGAAACCAAGAATGAAAATATCTAACTGGTTATGTTTTTTGCCTTCGAGTGTGCTATTTTTCAGTCCATCTGAATTGTAGAATGAATAATGACGCTTACGCCGGCTTGAAAATATATGTTTATTGTCCATATAAACCAATGACAAACACCACCTCTGAGACAAATAATAACGTTAACCTGTGTATCGAACATCGCAGACTCTTTCCATCATCAGCCACATTAAAAGAATTCCCAAACCACTACATATCATACAATATACGAAAAGCGAAATTAGTCATTATTTTTGGGAGAGTATTACATCTCATGTGGAGGGGAATGTCTAGTCCTCAAATAAGTAAAAATTACGATTTCATTGGTGTACCTATTTTTTTTTTCTGAAGTGAAAAATGGAAGAGGAATGTCGGAAAACTGAAAAAGGGATATATATTTGACTAAAAATATAAAATTTCAATTAAAATGGTCTTGCATCTGAGAATATTCTTAATCACGACTTGTGGGTCGTGCAAATTTTCATTTGAAGGTATTTTTCATCTCTTAGAGCGCACACACGGAAATTCCTATAATATTCGAAGAACATCGTGAGTACCTACGGTGGATAGGGAGAGGAGGTAGGTATTGAAGTATTTTTTCAACTTCTGGAGGTAATGAGTGGTCAAATGTTCGAAGGTGGTCAAAACAGAAAAAAATCAGGAAATAGAAGTGATCGAAAAGACTGAAGGTGACTTCCCAATGCAGCATTTTTGCTATTATTTGCATCGCGTGTCACGCTTCTTCACTATATTACTATTTTTTTAGTGCCACACCGCATCACATTTTTGAGGAATTGATCCTGAGATAAACCGATTTTTATTTTTTTAAGCGAAAACCATGCGCCGGACAAAGAAAACCCATGAGATCGAATTTGCTCAAAAATGAATGAGGATTTGAAAAATAATTTTTATTTTGAGAGAAAGCAGTGGCGTAGTATTTTTTTATCGAAAAATATTCAATGCAAAACCCGTACCGACGCCACTGGTATAAAAAAGAAATTTCGTTTACATGAAAGAATGTACCTTGATTCAAAGAAGACATGTACCAAATTCCATGAAATATTCTACAATATTATCTCAATTATTATTGAAAAAACGATTGTTTTTAGGACATTCGTACATAGGAAGTTTTTTTCCCAAAATGAGTCAAATAATCCCCCCTCCAAATATTGGCATGTCTTTGAGGAACACAGTGTATAATGGAATCACCTATCATTGCCGCTTGGATTGAAGTTTGCATAAGAAAATTATGAAGTATTCTAAAAAGATAGGAAACTTATTGAAGAAATAATCAGATCTATAGGGAGGTCAGGTTACCATGAGATTATATACTATCAGCAATGAGGATTATTGAACTTACTAATTCCGTGATTTCCCTGAGAATCTTTGTGTTTCAAGGGTTGATAAAGAATGTCTGCACAATTTTTGAAAGAGTTCACCGGGTAGGTTATTTTTTTAAGTACATCAGGGTATGAATTAATAACTCTCAGAAAAATAGTAGGTAGGTACATTCATCAGATAATACCACTACAAAATTGTATGAAGAAGAAGAATAGAAGAGAATAGCTTAATTTAACCAATTTACATATAGTTTTTGGTAAGTCATGTACAAATACAAATTCATCAAAACAATGAAGTTTGAGTATATATAAACATAATGAAACAATAGATAAAACACAAAAATATCTCAAATGGATGAACAAGTTCTACTCACTCGCACACACAATGAAGTTCTGAAGGTTTGTCTGACAGCCTTTCATGCACTACAAATAGATTCTTAACTTCGTGAATCAAAATTGGTACCTAAGTGTTTTCCAATAAGGACTCAAATGGAGAAAGTAAATAATCTTCTGAATTGTAAAAGCAGTGTATCAAAATATCGTTTTTCATAACTGACTTAAATCTGGGAGTATTCAGCGATTTCATCTTCTCAGGAAGTACATAATAGAAATTCAGATCTGAAGAATTTTTTGCCGATTTTGAAAATTTCAAACGCGGTAATGTGAGATTATCTGCTTTTCTAGTCTGATAACTGTGAACACATGAATTAGTTATGAGATTATTTTTGTTCTTATGTATCTCCAATAGGGACAAATAGATATATGAATAATTGAGGAAGAGGCATAATTTTGAGTCTTCTGAATAGAGGTTGGCAGTGATCCCTGAATTCAGCTCCAGCTACAATTCTGACTGTCCGTTTCTGAAGTTTGAAAATTGATACCGGCTATAGTAAGGGAATCAAAATGGTGGAAAATAGTTATTTTTGTATCTAGAGCGCGAAATGCTACTTTGGTGATCGAAATCTGATTTTTTTAACGAGGCGTGGCCGAGGTAAAAAAATAGTCGAGATGACCAGAGTATTTCGCGCTCGAGTAGCAATATAACTGGCTTGAACGGCCTCCCCCTATCCTCCCTAGGTACGCACGACGTTCCACGAATATAATAGGAATTTCCTTTCGTGCGCTCCAAGAGATAAAACAAAGTTTTTGTTGAACATTCAGCGATAAATGATTTGATATTATGTTTGCTCGATTGGGGACCATAAAGTTGAAATAAAAATATCTCATATATTTTACATAACAATGCGCATTGTTTTGTGCAAGGTATCATGGTAACGTAGGAAACTGAAAAAAAGTGTCACGTCGCAATTTGTTATCAATGCGAGAACCTTGTCATTTTTTGACGTTTGTAGAAAAAATTGGCAAGGTGACGAATCCGATACGGCACCTGGTGGGCAAATTTGAACCAGTTTAGGACGTAATTCAAGGTCATGTTTGTTATTGTGTTCAGTGGGTTTCATATTTTATGAATACCATTCAACAAAAAAATTACGTTAATTTTATCTTGCGTCTCTTGAGTACAAGACATGAACTTTATATCAATTGCCTAATCAATTCTATATTATTTTCTGAATTAGTATCAACAAATCTCTGATAATACGCGAAATCAACTGTGTTTGGTTGCTGGTTGAACTAGTAGAAGGTTCCAATGGATGTAGGACCTATAATATGTCCTCTATTATGAATTTCTTCCACTCAAGAAGTCTTTTCTGATAATGAAAAATCAGTTCAACTGAATGGAAAAAATGGATAAACGTTGAGAATCCAATATGAGTTTGAAAACTGGATGTATGCAGCTCCAACAAAAACTTCCTACCTTTCTTCAATTCATTGGTCCAATAATGATAACAATAAGGTAAATTTGTGATTCATTGATATTATTATATTCATTACTGATGAATAACTCAGGATGCCTTTGGTGTTGAATTATTTCTTGGTTTAGACTCATTAGAGGATTAGAGCTGGTTGCTGCTGATTTCTATTGTATGGAACAATTGCACATGATTCTGATGGCTATAATATTCAGCACAAAATAGTTCAATAGGTTAACACATTGTTAGGGATGGTTTTCAATATGTTCACAGAAGGCTGTTTACTGTTGAAAAACTCCACTCCTGGTATCACCATTTGTGGTCTGTAGGATCCTTTTGCTTGAAGAGTGGAGTTATAGAGGTATAATGGGGAATATATCAGCTTCTGATGATAGTGGATATGCTTGTGATTTTTGATATCCCATAAAGCTGCCCCACAGAAATGCACTGGTTTGAAGAAAGCTCAGACTATTTGGTCCACGATTCAGTCATTAGGTAACAGTTATTTTCCTCACATCACGATGAAACAATATGATCCAACAAAAAATATTATGATTTCAGTAAAAAGTTCAACAATAAACACAAATAAAACGATGAAATATCAAGAAGAAAATGTATGCAAATCTCAAGAAATTTTGTAAACAAACAACACACTCTTTGCCGCCATCTTGTTTTGAAACAGCGCCCCCAACGGTCGATCACCTTGCCAATAACATAACACATCGACAGAAGGTGTCATATTTCATATTAGACACGACCAATATTAGAAGAGATTAGGAAATCAGGGGAAAAGAGGTGTCCATCGGTCGTATGTAATGGGGAGTATTCTTAATTACCCCTGACGCAGCCACCCTTTTTTGCCAACGATATATCATGGCGGCGGCACACAATGAATTCTAATTTTTGCAGCGGCAGATTTTCTGGCAATAAAAGACACTCATAGGTTATCATTAAAAGATACATTAAGGTGTATACGGCATACGTTTTAGCCAAATAAAAGGAGAAAAATTGGATGGTCGAGTCGCAGATATTAATCACGGTGGTTTCCATTAGAATCGGACGGTCTTTGAACTATGGAACAAATAAAAGATTATCTTCACGAACAAATAAGGCGCTCTGGTTGTTGTCCTAGAAAGAAACCCTGTAGACACTTATTTTATATTTCTCTATTGACGACAATAAACTCAATATAAACACCTGAAAGGGAGACTGTCGTTCTCTGGAAGAGCACAAAGTGTGTCAGGGGCAGCTGCAACAAAGATAGCATGATTTACGGTAACCTGTCTCTTTCCTACTCGTGTTGTTGAATGGTGGATTGGTGTATACATTTTCTTTTATCTGATAATTAAAGTAGATGAGAATTTTTTTATCTCATCTACACAGGCAAGAAAGTGAAGACATAAGTTCATTGTCTTTGTTTATGTGAAATACGAGGTGAAATATCTATTCATTTGTCGTGTTTTGTTGTATCAAAAGAACTGAATTTGTTGGTGTGAACACTGAACTGATTGTTGAGAAGGTTTGTGATTTAATATTGATAAACAATGGTGATTTATTGTGTCGCCTTTGGATGCAAGAACGAACAAGACAAAAGGAAATTGGCATTCCATGGGTTAGTTGATTATTGTTCTCAGATTTTTGGAAAATATAGTTCAGTTAGATATACAATGTTCCCAGTCTCAGAATATGTTCAAAAACTATACCTATATTATTTGTTGCAGTTTTCCATTCAATAGGCCAGACATTCTCGAATTATGGATAAAAACAGTTCATAGAGAAAATTGGACTCCATCTAAAAGCAGCAAGCTTTGTGGGGAGCATTTCCTGCCAACAGATTATGTAGGCAAACCAGGTACTGCTAGGTTTTTGAAACCAGATGCTGTACCCAGTATACCTATTTTCATTTCCTCAGCATTTGTTCCAAAAAATGCTGATTCTCCCAGGAGAATAAGAAAACTCCTAGGTACCTAGTTGATTGATAATTAAAAAAAAAAGTATGTTTGCACCTCTTCAAAATAAAAAATTAGCTAGTAATTTGTTTCCAGGATGCATCTGTGGACGTTCATAACTTGGGTCCAAGGAAGAAGTTTCTCATGTTATTGACTTTGACTTGCCTACCACTTCCAGCTCCCAAGTTTCGAAGTTTATGAATAAAGAAAATCAAACTGTTTCATCAGAGAAGGATATTGTATTGAGGAGAAAAGTGAAGGCTCTGAGACAAAAAGTAAAAAGGAGAGACCTAAAAATTTCAAACATGAAAGAAATAGTTCAATCAATTTCCAACAGTGGGTATAGTAGGTAATGACAATCTTAACCAGGTCCTGAAAAAACATTCTGAAACCACCAGTACAAATTTTTAAACTTAAGAGCTATAACATATTTCCTTTCCAGGTTTGCCTATGTAACTTCTCCTTCTCAAGAAAGGGAAAGATGAAGGTGTTCATTCTGGGCAATGCAGGTACTCACCTTTAATGAGACAGTTTGCTCATACCTTGTACTTTTATTCACTTGTTTTATTCAAGAACTGTTGAATTTTACGTATGTAAAAAACTGTGAAAGTAGTACACAGGATGAGCGAAACACATGATACCACTGCCACATTCATCTCATGTCAAATTCAGTAGAACTTAATAACCTTCAACAATATGTGTAAAAAAATAGTTATTCAACCAACTAGTGTATTAATCGCCTTTTAATATACGAGTTGGTTACAACATTTCTCATTTCTCCTGCAAAGAAAAAAACTTGGTTCGCGAATTCATCATTCATCAATAAAAACTACTAAGAATCACCCAGTAGCCTTGTTACTGACATTAGTGCCATTTGACATTTGTCGAAATGATCAACATATAATATAAATTCCTTGTGTTAGTAAACAGGGATTGAAATCGTTTCAGAAACTTCCAAATGAAAATAAAATTTGAATACAATAATTTGGAATGTATGTATCAATAAAAAAATTTCTCGAATGTATTGTAGGGAGATTAATACACAACTGCAGTACAAAGACGAATTGGTTTCCAACAGGAGAAAAATGACGAACTCAGTCAGTCGACCACAATATTTGATATAAAAATAATCAGCGTGTGACTATAGTTTCGGCTCTACGGCTATCTTCAGACACAATGAGAAGAGTACCAAGATTTGTAACCACTAAAAAGCCAGAAGATCTTGACTATAAGTAAGTTCCGCATCGAGAAAAAAAATGGCTTGACTGCAGTTAGATAAAGCTCATTTAAGTAGATTTTCAGAAATTAATATTCCCATTTTTTCCCCAATATGCTAATAGTGGCTACTATCATGCATGTTCTATAGCTTTTTAACGTTTTAACAAGCGCATGGCACTATCGTGACGTTTCCGTGACGTTGCCTTGACATTATTGAGACGTTTCTGTGACTTCTTCGTGACATTTTTCGACGTTTCAATGCATGCTTGGAAGTGTGAAGCCTTCGTGACGTTTTCTTGAAAAAGTTAAACTTTCCTGATGTTTTTTCATGTCCTTAGAGAACCTTTTGAATCAAAAGAAACTATACATATAAAAAAAATTGTGATTTTTTTCTCATCTTGTTATTGTAGATGTGTTATTTCCGCTGTGGTTGATCGATCCTCGACTGCTCGTCAACTTCTAAGCAGATAACCTCAAGTACGACCAGATCAACTTTCCTTATGGAAATTTAGATTGTGAGAGGTCAAAATGGTCTCGTACTGTCATATCCTATTTGCTATATGGATTCGAAGATTTGTACCATACAAATATAAACAAATGGTAATACACATTGGGGAGATAACTCAGAGCTTTCTCCTCTTCATTCAACTGAAGTAGGGACATCTTCAGGATCAATAAGAAACTAAACAAATTGTATAATCAATGGTTAAAGTCCATGGTATCTCAAAGTGGAGTGAATAGATTCATCAACATGGAGATGACTTTGTGTGTCTTGTTTATGAATAAACAAATTGTTATATTAATTGTAAGCTCATTCATCGTATCTCTAAAAAAGCTAATATATGTGGAGAACCATATCCTCCAATATCGATTTCTAGAAACTAATTCCTGACTATATAACTCAATAATGAAATGTCAATTTTCGAAATATCTGAGCTATACAGGGTGGGCCACCAGTAACGCCTCGGTCTCTAGAAGGCTAACCACTTATCTTCTTGGATTTCTTCCTCTCTAGGAAGTTGCATGTCAACATAGGCTACCATTTAAAATTATTTCGAAACATACAGGGTGTCCTCATAAAACACTGAAATTAAACTTTTTTCTATCGAACACCCTATGTATTATTTCATTTTGAGATTCTCCCTGATGAGCTGATTTCAACGACCCATCATACTTGGGGTCTAGCAGTTATAATTACTGAAATATAGGGTGTGAAAAATCGAGATTTTCCAAGTTCAAGAATTTTTTGTGTCGAAACTATTCATAATTGGTCAAAACGGCTTACATGTCCCTATCTCAACTTTTGATTAACTATCTACTGATAATTAATTGGGACATATACCGGGTGATCAAGATTCTGAATTCTGCACCACCCTGTATTTGTTTCAATTAAATGTCAGTAGATAGTTGATCAAAAGTTGAGATAGGGACATGTGAGCCGTTTTGACCAATTATGAATGGTTTCGACACAAAAGTAATTATAACTGCTAGACCCCAAGTATGATGGGTCGTTGAAATCAGCTCACCAGGGAGAATCTCAAAATTGAGTCAAAATGAAATAATATATAGGGTGTTCGATTGAAAAAAGTTCAACTTCAGTGTTTTGTGATCTTTGGGGACATCCTGTATGTTTCAAAATAATTTCAAATGGTAGCCTATGTTGACATGCAACTTCCTAGAGAGGAAGAATTCCAAGAAGATAAGTGGTTAGCCTTCTAGAGACCGAGGCGTTACTGGTGGCCCACCCTGTATACTACATATTTTAGGAATCATCAAGTTCTTTTTGTTGCAGTTGTTTTGGAATCACAGGCAATGAACACGAATAAAATCAATGGGAAATCAGCTTAACTAGAAATTCATATAGTTTTCGAGGGAGAACTTTAAAGAACGATATTTCAGGAACGTTTCTGTGTAATCAGATGAAATTCACCAGCAAAATGACAGAAGGTCTCATGATCGATAGCTATTTGGACATTGTTGTTCAATAAAGTATTATTGTAATTATTAATATTATTGATATTATCGATTATTCACCATCAAATCACCTCTATTGAGACTCCACAAGAAGACCAATTATGCACGAATAAATCCAGGACCAAGTAACTTATAATCTTTTCCAATGTGGAAGATGGTTTCGTTTTGGATCGTATATCATGAACATAAACTCACCTGCAATATACCACTTCTTTGTTCTTCTCGAAAGCCCCATATGGCGGGCATCTTGATGGTAGCTGCAAAACCAAAACACCACACGGACCTGCTACAGCTAGAAGCGTCCCAGTGTCATTCACCACCAAGAATTCTGGTGAGAAAAGAGGAGGATGAAGCGGAAGTAGTTCCTGCAAACAAATCCTTTACTTGAATAAATACATGAATAAGTAAATAAATAAGTGGATGAATGAATGAATGAATGAATGAATAACACTCTACCAAAACTCGTTCCTCTAGAGAACGCCGAAACATTGGAATCTTTGACGCAGGGAGTATTCCCAAGAACTTATAAACCTTCAAAAGTTAAACAAAAATCCAACACCTAATACCTCCTCTCCCTATCCTCCCTAGACAAGCACTATGTTCCACGAACATTGTAGGAATTTACTTTCGTGCGCTCTAAGAGAAAAAAAAATGCGAGGAAAATCGGCATGATGAAATATGACGAAAGAATTAAAAACACACGCTGGTTGATATTGTAACTTAATAGAAGATAGTTATATGGATTCTAAAGATCACTTTGTTTTTGAAGTTTACTGAATTTGTATCTGTATAGAACTGTCATTGTCTTGAAACCTTCTGTATAAAATATAGAATGTCGCTATAGCTATTTCTTTTTAATTTCAGAAATATGGAGATGATAATATGTCTAATCGGAATTGGCGAGTATAAAAATATACCATCAGAATAGTGATGAATGTTTTCATTCAATTCGAATGTATTTTTTCTGCAACCGACATAAAAGTCGTCCATTTTGATACCAAAATCAGCTCTTAAATTGACAATTCTATCACGGACACAAAAATAGGTATGTTGCTAGGCAAGATATTTAGTTCCTAGGAGCTAACGTTGAACTTTATCTCCTAGGAACTAAAAAGGATCTACTGGACGTCATCAAGAATAAACAACATTGTGACGGTTGGTTATTTGGGTTGAGACGCATACTTGATTTGTTTCCGATTTCAGCATATTTGGCATTTCATACCCATGCTGGAGATATAAATACACCTTATTATAGTTAAGTATTGGAATCATAAACATCTCAGTTGAGTATTCTTGTTTAGATCAGGGAAGCCTTCAAGATTCAAATACTTGCTTGATCTGTATTTCATTCGTTATTCTTGGGATGGATAACTTGTTTTTGAATAATCACATCAAGCAATAGTTTTTTTTGTCTCAAACAACGATATTGTTTAGCTTCATTTGATTATCAAGTCAAACACAGTGTAGTATGGAGGGGAATAAATAATCGCTATTATTATTGTTGATATGCTCACTAACCTAACATTTTCCACGTCTTGTTCCTATAGCTGGCACTGGCGCGGTATTTGCCATTAGAGCACCTGGTCCATACACAAATATGTCACTTTGTGGTTGTATTTATATTGAAACTACACTTCGAACATCCTAGAAAACCTAACCTGCTGTTAATGCAGGTAGAATATTCTCACCACATGGATTATTTGTCAATATTTGTTGCATTGCATACATATGGCACGGCATTGGTGGTTACTTCACATGTTTATTTGAGTTAATTGTTTCGGTTGCAGTGGGATCAAAAGTGACTTTGTTCGACTCGCAAATTTTGCTTTCCCTCGGCTTCGCAAAACGCTCCGCCTCGCAAATGCAAAATTCGCTTGTCAAACAAAGTGTCACTTTTGATCCTAATAAAACAATCTACTATTACTTCCGAAATATATATGTTATTTTGAATTTACTATTTATTTCGAACAGCGGCGTCATACGTCTTCGATGAACATCAACAAAAATACCTATCCGCGGCCATCTTGATGTTCACCCTTAAAATTCATCATTTTCAACGGAAACGAAAATGAATTATTGATAATGAGCTTTTTCAGTTGGAAAATTAACCGAATGGTCTTTAATATTTCATAAGATCAGATTATTTGTTTTCTCATTTAAAAGAACGCGGAAAATACAAATTGACATCGTCTGCATCTCGAAAAAGAAAAGCTAATTTCTATTTGTCTTTAATTGAATATTTGATGAAGCAGTTTGTTTCCCGAAGATGCCGAGATACGAGGTGATTATCCAAAAGCGAAATACATGAATTGGCATCAGCAAGTTATACGACATGTTTGATTCACTTCTTGATTGAAATTTGTGATCATTGCAACAATTAGACAGTCCGAAACAGATTAAAAACCCGTTGATGGACCATTCATTCGTATTTTTTCTATTCCCGTGATACAACACGCGAATTGAATATCTGCTAACCACATTTTAGCACGGGTGTTCAATATGATACATAGATTTAGACAAATGAAGACACGTAATTTTCATTATGATACGAATTTTTGGCCTATAGAAACATGTATTTGGGGATAAACAAGCGGGTCTACGTTTCTATCTCAGTTGCTTGAGCTGTTTGACAATTAATTTCAAATTACATTCAATGACAACGCGTCAATAGTACAGGCAATTCATGGAGTATGTTGGATCGTCTTGACCAATGACGGCTAAATGGACTGTCTGACGGGTTATACATGACTGTTCATTCAGCGAAAATCTCCAAATCGCCCTGTAATGAAATTTTGAAGGGACGGCAAGTGGCGTCATCTATTTCCTGTGTCAAATGAGCTTTCAACATAACCTGCATTATTTTTTGACAAATTTTCTCACTGTCAGCCTGTCACTCATTGTCACTCGAGATTGGAGAGCTTTGTTCGAGATACCAAGTAAAACTGTGAAAAGGCCAACAAAATGAAGTGGTTAGAAGTGTTCATGCCAAATAACGCTATTATATGCATAAATAATAATGCCATTCAAGTGGAAATCATCTTCGTCAATTCGTGAATAGGTAAGGACATGTTCAATTATTTCATTGATTGAATTTTTAACTGCTTAATAACAGCCATGGTAGCCCTAATAACCAGATACTGATGTATTCTCAAAGTGAAATGTACTGCAACATTTCATATTGTTTCACAAAATCTGTGATCTCAAGTGATATTTCTTAATTTGTATTTTCAGGAAGATACTGAATTTTCTCAACACAATGTTGAAGCAGCTCTTTATGAGGTTTGATTGAATGATGACTGGAGACATTCAATTCTGATGATGCAATCTATGCATAACCAGAATATTTACTAAATGGTGAGCTTTGTGAACAGTTGTTTAATTAGGTGAGGGTTCAGAAAAATAATCAGGAATTTTGACTACAATATCAGGTTTCTCCATGAATAGCAAATTAAATATCAATTTATCATTTCATACTTATATATTTCATATCAGATATACAGATGAATTGTATTGCAAAATTGATAGAACTATGCCAGCTTCAAAATCATTGAATGTTCTATAGCAACATTTCTTTATAGGTTCTGGGGATGGCAACACAATGAATATAAAACGGCTTGGATATGGGATCTTGATTTTGGAGGATGAAGCTAGGTTACCTGGAGATCCTTTGGACACTGGAAATAAAAGAGGAAGATGATATATTATTGTGTATCCCACAATTTCTATTATCTGTTTAGAAATCAGCAGAGAAGAAGCATGTTTTGAGTTCAAATATAAGCTCATCATCAGCTAATTTAATAGAAAAGGAAATTGTTTATTATGGTGACTGTCTATGGAATAAAATTTTTATATTACTTGAATAAATGCTTTCTATACATATCATCTATCTATCAATCCATATTTTTCAACCATTTTTAAAACTTTGTATAGACAGAAATAGTTATATGCATTTCAAAAGTTGAGTTTGCACTCTTTTCATCTTTTTGGATCTACTTGGGGAAGCTATAGTTAGTGGGCTAGTATCAGTGACAACATTTTACCTTATTTCACATACCATCTCATACTTCTATCAAGGAAACAAGAAAGCTATACAGGATCTCATTGATAGATGGGCATAGATAATACATAAACTTAGACCAAATAATTAATTTGAATTTTTTGTGACAAAATCATCACAGCAGTGAAAAACATTTTTGAAAATCTCTGATAGTATCATCATTCTGTGATATTTGCCAGGAAGCAAGAACACAAAATACCTCAAATTGTAGTTGTGGCACTCGAAAAAACTCCAGATGTTGGCCTAGACTGATGATTCTCTGGGATTCATAGAGCATACCTCAAATTCTATTCCTCTTTCATTCTTGGTGTTGCTTTTTGAGATGCCCATCCTGTAAGTATATGGTAATTTAAGTTTGAATACGTTGCATTGATGGCTTGAACCATCAGGCTCACATGAAACAGTTTTCAACAATACTACTCGTACCCTACCTATAGCTACGCAACAACAATGCAGACTAAACATACCTTGAAAATTATGGTAAGCGATCCTTTCTGAATGTATGTCCCCATCCTGATAAGTCGCCATATGTAGTGCTATTGATCATCACTCTATAGTGTCTTCCAAAATCATTGACACAAACTTCAACACCAGAATTAACACCAGTGTTCTAATGGTGGAATTGAGGCTAAAATTGAAAATCATCAGAAAAGTGTACATGAAAAATCATATTCTTACCAATGCCTTCCAAAATAAAATTCGACCATTCTTGCTGTGGGAGTTTATCACTGGGTATGAGATTCGAAAAAGCAAACCCCATATTTGATACGATTATTCATACATTTCATTTCATACGCTAGAAGGCTGTAAATACATGATGAAGATGAAGACACAACTAGCAAACCTGAATAAATAAACTACCAGAACTAAACACAAAGAAAGAATGCTTGATTGAATGAAAATCCGAAAAAGTAAAGGAATTTATCGATATTCAACAGAACACATCAGGACCTGACAGTGACACAGTTTTGACACTTGATAATAATAATAATTCAATATAACCTATGTTATTGGAAAACAACCGAATAACAGCTAAACAAATGACTTCTCCGCAAAGGACGGCAAGTAAACCCCTCTGGTGGAGAATACACTGAACTGAGTGATTGGACAGTCATGTAGTACTCGTCAGACAGCCCATTTAGCCGTCATTGGTCTTGACTATGATATTGGTATTATTGTGAATCATAGGTCAACTTCCACTGGTGTAGTTCTGTACAGCTTCTGGTTTTGTATTTTTGTGTAGCTCTGCCATTGGGTTTTGTGTCATTACTGACGTTTGACTTGAAGTGTGGACCGGATTCTGATGTTCAACATTTGACGTTCCTTCCTACACAAAATGGCGTTCTGGAAGCAGGCCGAGAATTTTTATCTTCCCTAACAACAATAGTTGGTAACCAATTGTTGAGCCTCAACGTCGTCCTCCATGATTTGATTTTCCATGTTTTATTGGATTGGGACCCCTCAAAAAACCTTTTCTTATCAATAATACTTCGAAATGTGAAAACAACTTTTCATTTCCATGTGAGTACTATCCATTTGAAATAGGTTTTTTCAACTCGCATAACTAAAATGACATTACCCGTACGGATATGTACCACGCTAAATGATCAATTAATCACGGATTGATGATCTGTGATTTATTAACAAAATTAAACACGTTACCATGACAACATAATTTCTTAAATACATTACCATTGCAACAGGGTTTTTTAAACACACCTTCAGTCGTTCGATTGCTGTCCGGCCTGTCAATTATAGGAACTGTCAAATGTCATTTTGGAATTTTGTTGCAATCAGAATTATTCAAACAATTTCTGTTTGTATCAGAATTCTTCATTAAAAATGTATGCGAAATGCAGACGAAAGTGAAATCGAAGAGAATGATTTAGGTAGGTACTCGCATATTTCCAAGAACTTTCGGTAAAAATGAGGCTCTCATCTTTGTGGCAATTCATTCTATGCTGAGCATGACAATAAACGTAAAACATAATATTCATGTGACCAAAATTATGCAATCAGGATATGGAATCAAACCTTGATAAACCGAAAACTTTGACACCTCAGCCAATCGAAGGGGTTTCATTTACTACGTCAGATGACATCTTATTCACAAAGGTTAGCAAACAAGCCATTTTGATGAAAAATCATGTATCCTATTGACTGGAGACATCTACAACCAATGTAACTCACACGTGTTTCGTTTCCCAATTCCCATTCCCTTCGGATTATTTTGTAGGTTATCAGGTAGGTTAGTCTGATTTTCGGAATTATGGGAACTATGGGACGCCATCAAGATGAGGGCAAAAGCCCCGAAACACGTGTCTGCGGTTAACTCTTCTTGAGGGCTATGTCCAATAATCTTTTCCTATTTGCTTTTGGGTGTATGATAAATTGACATTTATCATACAGGGCGTGGAAATGAATTCTGAATTATTGAGACTCTATCACGAATCTGCGATTAGAGGTCTATAAAAATCACAAGTTTCCATCGTTCAAGTTTGAACCCCCTGATTGGGTATGAAAGTGTTGAAAAGGAATATTCTCAGATAAATTATGAACATACAAAAATGGATATATATTTATATAAAACAATACATTGAGAATTCGCATTCTCTATGTGATGAGAATATTTACTCTTTTTCAGTTAATTCAATAGAAAACAACTACTTTCCTGGCTATATGCCACGACGAACATTGAATTATATCTATTGAACACACATGATGAGAGTTTGAAAATAAAATATAAAAAAAAATTCTGAAATTGAGAATTTGCATTCTCCTTCAGACAAAAATATGTATATACACACATCATTCTGAATATTCAACAGAAAACAACTACTTTCCTGGCTATTTGCCACGTCGAACATTGAATTATATCTGATGAACATTCAAAAAGGAACATGAAAAATAAAGAATAAAATCCTCCGAAATTGAGAATTGACATTCTTCTTCAAATCGGATGAATAATTTGATGAATAATGATCTAGAAATATGACTTACCAATATATTCAGCATTGAAATGAAAATTGGAATGTATAGGAGAAGTATACTGGCATGAACTCTCATCTTGATGAGCTTGAAAACGTCCAAAAATAATCATTCATATCAGTGATATGGGAAATATTATCTCTCACACACAGGTTATATGACTTTATTGCAATGAACCCATTTCGGATCTCTGAATCCTCATCAGTAACCATGATGTCCACTTATTCTTACAGCCATTCTTCATGATATACACAATTTTCATCTCTATATAATACAACTAAAATCGAGTAAAACTATAACGAAATGACATCTGAGAAATTTGTTGACATTCTATTCCTGTCATTTGGACGTTTTTGCTTCTGGGTGTATGATAAATTGACATTCATCATACAGGGCGTGGAAATGAATTCTGAATTGAGACTCTATCACGAATCTGCGATTAGAGGTCTATAAAAATCACAAGTTTCCATCGTTCAAGTTTGAACCCCCTGATTGGGTATGAAAGTGTTGAAAACGAATATTCTCAGATAAATTATGAACATACAAAAATGGATATATATTTATATTATTATTATTATCAAGATGAGAGTTCATGCCAGTATACTTCTCCTACACATTCCAATTTTCATTTCAATGCTGAATATATTGGTAAGTCATATTTCTAGATCATTATTCATCAAATTATTCATCCGATTTGAAGAAGAATGTCAATTCTCAATTTCGGAGGATTTTATTCTTTATTTTTCATGTTCCTTTTTGAATGTTCATCAGATATAATTCAATGTTCGACGTGGCAAATAGCCAGGAAAGTAGTTGTTTTCTGTTGAATATTCAGAATGATGTGTGTATATACATATTTTTGTCTGAAGGAGAATGCAAATTCTCAATTTCAGAATTTTTTTTATATTTTATTTTCAAACTCTTATCATGTGTGTTCAATAGATATAATTCAATGTTCGTCGTGGCATATAGCCAGGAAAGTAGTTGTTTTCTATTGAATTAACTGAAAAAGAGTAAATATTCTCATCACATAGAGAATGCGAATTCTCAATGTATTGTTTTATATAAATATATATCCATTTTTGTATGTTCATAATTTATCTGAGAATATTCCTTTTCAATCTTTTCCTAGTTTGCTTAAAACAGTTTCCTAAATATTTCTTCCATCTTGATTCAACTCCTGGCCTAAATATTCCTTCCATCTTGATTCTACTCCTGGACTCGGAAACCATATTAAGTACATTCAATAATATACATGGTTTCCTTTTTCAAAATCTATAACAATCACTAATAACTAATTTCAATATTATACAAAATATCTCATCTTTAGGAGTCTGTAACTGTGCCAAAATGTATCATAAATCTCGAGGTATGCTACCTATATGTCCCATAAACAGAAACAATTATTGGCAAATGACTGATTCATTGTCAATTGACAAGTGTCAATGTTAACCTCAATAAAAGTGTTCCCACAATTTTCTCACTGAATTCGAGCATGCCATGTGCTTCGGCATCCGAATATAATCGGAAAAATAAATTTCATTTTACTGTTTGCAATATTAAATTGATATCAAATTGTTTTACTGTTCCAATGTATTTTAATGTGTCTTGTGGATCAACTCAATTTACTATCTTTTAACGACCATTCTCACTGACATTGTAAGTATTTTACCTAATGATTTTGGTAAACAATTTTTTAAAAAAAGTTTTTCAAAATTTGTAGCTCCCTGATGATGACAATATTCATTGTCGAAATATTGGAAATATAATGTTATAAGAGTACACCTTCGTTTTGCTGCAGTCCCAAATATTTTAAGAGTTTTTGTAACCAACTAGTCATGCAAAAGACTACCCTTCTGCTTCTCTCTATATAACCTCGCGACTAGAGCAGAATACGTTGATGCCAGGAATAACTGCAGCCAAACAATAGATGCTTCGAAAGAAACATACAATGCCAAGATAAGATCGAAACTCATAGATTGTCCCAATGGCTCCCGTTCGTTTTGGTCCCTTGCTGAAGTGGTCGGAAGAAATTTCACCAATAGTTCATTTCCACCACTGTCCAAATCCGACGGTACATTAGCAACAACATCGCAGGAGAAAGCGAATATTTTTGCAGAGATGTTCGCAGCAAACTCTACTTTAGATTCCCAAGGAAAAGTGCCGCCATACATTCCAACCGTTGAGAGTAGAATGCCCGAAATCGTCTTCCGTCAACGCACTATCAGGCGAATTTTGATTGGTCTCAAAACGAATAAGGCTAACGGTCCTGATGGAATTCCACCCATTATCCTCAAAAAATGTGCACCAGAATTAACATCGATTCTCTGCAAGTTGTTTACCGTCTCGTACAAGTCGGGTATTTTTCCATCATGCTGGAAGACAGCTAGAGTCCAACCAATCCCCAAAAGAGGGAACAAGAACCTGCCCAACAACTACAGGCTCATTGTCCTGTTATCAGTAATCTCCAAAGTGATGGATCAATATTGAGCTTATCAAATATCTGGAGAGCTCAGGAATCATCAATGATAGACAATACGGCTTTCGCCACCGAAGATCAACTGGAGATCTACTTGCCTACATCACCCATTTATTGCAAGCTTCATTAGAAACACACGAGGAATCTCTAGCTGTCGCGTTGGACATATCGAAAGCATTCGACGGTGTTTGGCACGAAGGACTCCTCCACAAACTACCATCATACGGCTTACCACCTCAGCTATGCCATCTCTTATCGAGTTTTCTTTCAGGCAGATCGCTTCACGTGGTGGTGGACGGTGTATCGTCTGATACCATTGGCATCAATTCCGGCGTTCCACAATGATCAATTTTGGCACCAACATTATTCCTTCTTCATATCAATGATCTGTTAGGAGTAACCACTTGCCCCATCCACAGCTCTGCAGATGATAGTACCCTCCATACTGCGTTCTCTTCCAGAAAACCAATTTCTTCCCCGGAAACTAAGAACTCACGGCGCAGGCAGGTCAATGCTGTCACTGAAGACCTTGCTGAAATCACAGCCTGGGGAACCAAGAACCTAGTTGAATTCAACGCCACCAAAACTCAAGCCTGTATTATCTCTAGAAAGGCGGAACTCAGTATGCCTGATATTGTAATGTCTGGCACCACCATCCCCACCAAGCCCACCATATCTATGCTCGGTATTTCCATCAGCAATACTCTCTGATGGGATAATCATGTCAGATCCATCGCAAAAGCTGCTTCACAAAAACTCGGATTCTTGTTCCGTGCGAAAAGCTACATTACACCTCCACAGCTTCTCATGATCTACAAAGCGCAGATATGGCCTGTTCCAGAATACTGTTCCCACATATGGGGTTCAGCACCAAAACATACGCTGATGCTCTTAGATTCCATCCAAAAAAGAGCCATTCGCCTCGAGGGTGACGCCACACTCACCCACTCTTTGACATCATTGGAACACCGTAGAAAGGTCGGCAACCTTTCACTTTTCTATCGATACTTCCACGAGAAATGTTCTTCGGAAATCTCCGCTATCATTCCTTCACTAGCAATACCAGTCAGACGAACTAGACAAGCCCAGTCAGCACATCCTTTCGTTGTCAACCACGAAAGATGTCGAACATCACTTTATCAAGACTCCTTCATCCAAAGAACAGCTAGGCTCTGGAATTCATTGCCTGTGGAAGTATTCCCAACAACATATAATCTCCAAAAGTTCAAAAAAAAATTCCAATACCTACCTCCTGTCCCTATCCTCCCTAGGAACGCACGATGTTCTTTGAACATTATAGGGATTTCCTTTCGTGCGCTCCAAGCGATAAAAAATATATATATTCATAAGTGAGATAAGTGAGATAGGTATATTCTTTTCAAAGGCAGTTGAGCGGTTGAGCCTCGGACAAGAAATGTCCGCCACGTCAGTCGCTCAGTTTGAACTTCAAACGAGCCGAAAGCGCGAGGAGTTGATATTTTGTGTGCTGCACCTCTATAGTAGATTTGAAAAGGGAAAAGCAGTGTCATAAAAAAGTTCGGTCGATTTTCATCTCAGCCAGAAAATTCCAATTCCCAATTCCCATCTCCGTACAATTACACCGACCGACTCCTATCTTCCCGTATATCAATACTTCTAGAACTCGTTTCGGGTCGCTTGTTAATTTTAAATCTATTTTTACTGTGCTTAATGCCGAAAAAGCCCGACGGCAAAGAAAAATAGCTATTAGTTAACGGAAAACGTCGAGATAATGGTCTTCTTTGACTTCTTAGATGGATTTTTTAATATAATAATTCCGATAATTTATAAGGCGGCCATTACGCGCTCCCGATTTAAATTAGGCGTTCGGGGCAATAACGGGGATTAGATTTTTCTCTTCCCTATTTTTTATGCATCAATATGCGATGGTGTGCGCGGTTTTGCCTAATTGGGCCGTTTATCAATTTTTGCTATAAATATTTGCGGGGAAAACGGCGGAAAAACAATTTCAAGATGGCTGGAAACCCCAGATTGAATCGGTTGGGTGGGAGAACTATATCTGATGTAAACAAGATGATTTACCATTTATTGCGAATGAAAAATAGTTGAGTTGACTCGGCGTTACTTGATGGAAATCCAAGGCAATCATGTAAAAACTTCACAAACGAGAAGATTTCCACAAAATTCTTAAACACACAACATGTTTCGCTAACACAATAGATTCGTCAGGTGATATACTGGTACAATGAACTAAACCACCCTTGGTTTACTTAACTTTCACATATCCTACTTTCCCAACTTGAAGAATTAGTTACATATTATTACCTTATAAGAAAACAACTTCAACAGTGGTGAACTATTGAGGTCTAGTTGATCCTTAAGTAAAATGTAAAAATTTCAGAATTTGTTGATTTTCAATATACCGGGTGATTCAGGTTTTAAGGCACAAACTGAAATGGGAGATACATCTCATCATTTAGATCAAAAAAGTTTATATAAACATAAGTCCGATCTCGTTTATTAGCGGAGCTACAGGGGGTCGAAGTTTAATTATTTTTTTCTATTAATTGAAATATCTCGCTTACTTTCCAAGATATAGTTTCGAAATTTGGTGTGGTCAATACTTTCTAGAAGATCATCATTTCTAGCCATTCGAAGATTTTTAAAATCTACAGGGAGATACGTTTTTGGAGGTAGAGGCTTCTTTATCCCCCCAAAACTTTTTCGTAGTACGCCTCTGGCATCTTTCATTTTTCTCGAGAAACAAACCGGTTTTGAGATAAATAAGCATATACGTTCTAAAACATGTTAATTTTGCCTATGTTTCGCTTACATTTTATTTTTGTTGAAAATGCAATGAAATGTACTCACTAAAATTTCAATAATGAGTCCAATCTGGATCAGTATTGGGGAAACAGAGGGTAAAAAGTCAAGTTTTTTTTCAGTTGTATAAAATTTAAGCGAAACATAGTCAAAATCAACATGTTTCAGAACGTATATGCTTATTTATCTCAAAAACGGTTCGTTTCTCAAAAAAACTTGAGGAGCAGAAAAAGCCTCTAAATTGAACGATCCACATAATTTGATCACTGAAAGATGCCAGATGCCTGAATCACCCTGTATAATGATTCGAAATGATTGAGTTTCATTCCTTCATTTTCTACGTGTAGAATTTCGAAATTATCATCAAAACTATGATCTTCTTCTATATATATGGTTGGCGTATATTGAATTTATTTTCTCTTTGAAAAAATGTTCATGAATGCGCTGATTGAACGTACGACCTGTCTGAGCGATATATACCTTAGGAGAAGATCCACGGTTGAGTTTGTATACCCCTGATTTTTCGAATTTGGAAGTTTTGTCTCCATCATTTTTGATATACCTTCCCAACGTATTATTTGTTCTATATATGCTACTTTTAAGTCCTGTTTATGGAGAAATGAAGCTGATTTTTCAGTTGATGATCCGAAATTCTATATAATTTTGATTGAAGAAGAAGAAGAAAACCACAGTTTTGATGATAATTTCAGAATTCTACACGTAGAAAATAAAGGAATGGAACTCAATCATTTTGAATCATTAGAAATCAACTAACTGAAAAATTTTGACATTTTTCTCAATGATCAACTAAACCTCAATAGTTCACCACTGCGTTGAATTTGTTTTATTGGAAGGTAATAATATGTATTTTAAGTTAATCCGGAACACCGTATTTTAATGTAGATATTATGCCTAATTTCCGAAAATGAAGGTTTATCGAAGTATTATACAATTTTGTATTGGTATTATAAGATTAATGTAGTGACTGGCATCTATTTTACTAAATGTTTGGTATTTACTACCGACTATTTTTTTCAGTGTAATCACGGCCAGCAATACTTTTCTGCCTCACACAACACAGTGGAATATGAAGAGAAATAAATAATCGCTATTATTATTGTTGATATGCTCACTAACCTAACATTTTCCACTTCATTTTCCTATACCTGGCACTGGCGCGATATTTGCTATTAGGGCAGACACCTGGTCCAAATGAATTCATCGATTCATTGAAATACGAAAATGGGTCACTATATGTGGTTGTATTTATATTGAAACTACGATTCGAACATCCTTGAAAAATGGAATAAACCTGATCTGTAAATGCAGGTAGAATATTCTCACCACACGGATTATTTGCTGCATTGCATACATATATGACACGGCAGTCACGGCACCCACCGGGTATATAGTATTGAATTCGTGCCTGTAATATCTGATGATGCACGTCAACACAAATCGAAACAAAAATAGCCATCATCCACCAATATTCTGAAGTAAAGTAGGCTGAGGTCTTGCTTCTATCTAATTACCTATATTACTATAATAAAGTTATTATAATAATCTGTCAAGTTAGTCACATTGGTGGTCAACTTACATATTTATTTTAGTTAATTCTTTCAGTTGCAGAAAAAATAGCATGTTCGACTCGCAAATTTTTCTTTCGCTCGGCTCCGCTAGACGCTCTGCTTCGCAAATGCAAAATTCGCTTGTCAAACAAAGTGTCACTTTTGATCCTAATAAAACAATCTACTATTTCTCTCGGTGTGATTCGTTATGCAACCAGTCGACGCTGACAAACAGTTTCGTCCAAATTGAAAAAGCAAAAGAAACATCATTTCCATAAATCGAACCACCCGTATACAAATTTTTCCGCACGGGCCATTACGGAAATTAATTACAAAATGCACCGAATTTCCTATATAGCTCCACTAATTTACAGCATTACATACTCCACGTATTCAAACTATCCCGATCCCGGACATTATTTTCTCCATTCACCGTATATACACCCCTTTCGTTCCGCAATCGCCATAAATTCACCGAAGACATTTTCCCGGATGTTCAGTGTGTACACAACTTTTAACTGCATTTTATTCCACTCATCGTCCTATTTCGTCTCACTTCTTGATAGGGGATCCACCGTGTATGAGAGAGATATCGATATGTTCACCACGTTGTTGAAGGGACTAGGGCCGTATCGAGGAAAGGTCGATTTTGTGCCCACACAGGGAACAACACAGAAGGATTGGATCTTCGATCATACAACTGCCTTGATGAGTAATAATCTTTGGTAGAAGTCCATGGAATTCTCAACATTTTTTCATACCCACGTAAGCATTCCATTTTATAATTGACAAACTGAAGCACCCGACAAGATGACCAGAATATTAATGAATCACTATGGATTGGTATATACTTCAGAATTGTTATTATATCTTATCCGACTAACAAATAAATGCATGTATGCATGTATATATAAAAATAATGTTAATAATAATATTGATAAAGCGGCTTGATTTATTATTATAATTTCTTCATTAAAAATAGAGAACAGTATTGATGCAGTGTCACTTTTCAAATGTTGGTTCCTATGCTGTTGCTCTCCTCTAGTTCCTCCTTCTAGTTCCTAAATGACACCAGAGGAAAGCCACTTCGTGATTGTCTCGAATAAGAACGTGTCTCACATCCGCAATTATGAAAGGTATGTAATTATAGAGACCACGTCAGTACTAGAACAAGATAGAGAATGATTAGAGAAGCAGTGATCAAGGGTAAGTTGAACTGCCAACCTTACCAAGAAATCTAGACTTGCCTCAGGATGTCAAAAAAACCACTGATATGTGAAACAATTATTCATCAGCAGGCTGAGTTGTGAACGATAACTGAGTAGTATGAATCCTTGTGAGTACCCATGCTGACAGGTTGAGAATCGAGCAATGAAGTGGTCCAGTAGAAGCTCATGAAACCATGAATATGATGAGTCTACGGCTTTCGGGCCAAGCTATTCGAAAGCCTTGTTACATCAAACTTTATTAGCACAGTGCTCTCCATTACAGTTAAATCTACAATGAAATACAATAAGTCAATAAATAAAAACATATAAATATAGAACTAAGACACAGACACATGAATTACGTCACTTATTTTAATATAAGGGTAATTTACAGATTTCTCCTTTCTCAATTGTTCAATCAATAATTTCCTTTCACAAATAACAAACACGATTCTTTTGAACCATATAGTGACACACATCTTTTCATTCCACAGGGTAAATTATTGAACAATACCAGAACTTTTGTATATAAAGTATCACAGACAATATTTACTAAATTTATATAGAAATCATTCGCTGCTTGTCTTCTGGTATTGTGACAATGTACATCTTGAACATAAAGTAGCTCACTTGATAAATACAAAGGCAACATGTTATTTTTCAATTCATAAACAAAAATTAGTGTATTTTGATATTCATTAATTGCGATGTGTTCAACATTGTTGTGACTGGTGTGCGTCTTTTACAACCCAAGATACCTCTCATTGCACGATTTTGGACTTTTTGCAGTGTATCAATCTGTTCGTTACTCAAGAAACTCAGTAAAGTACCACAATAATCAATATGAGGTGAAATTATTGACTTGTAAATTGTTAATTTCATGAAATGAGATACTTTATCACCAAGCCTGTACATGAAACCTATTTTTCGCGCAATTTCCTTTTTAATGTATTCACAATGACTGTTAAAATTCAGTTGATTATCAATGATTTCTCCGTTCATCAGAATATTTAATTTTATTTTATATTCTTCGATCATTTTTGAATTTGCTTTCGAAGATATAATCATGAATTTCGTCTTTGTAACATCAATTTTGAGTCCATTGTCACAGATCCAGGTGAATATATTTTCAAGATCTTCATTCAAGAATTTCTTCACATCCTCTTTTTTGCCAGAGAAGTAAATTAAGGTATCATCAGCAAATAGTTTCATATTTGTTCAATTTCTTTCTAAAGTAAATCTCTATTTATAGTTTCAAATGCCCTTTGTAAGTCCAAGAAAACCACCCCGATGATTTTCTTATCATGAATATCAACTTTCCATTTGGATTTCAAAAACTGAAGAGCCGTTTTACACGAGTGACATTTCCTAAAACCTGATTGTTGTTCGATAAGTATTTCATTTGAACTGATGAATTCAAGAAGTTGACATCCCAAATTTATCTATTATTATTATTATCTATTGACCCAAAGTCAAACAGCTATCCAAGCATTTTTTAACTCTATGTCAAGCATGTTGAAATTTCACTTTGTGTTGAAGAAATGTTTTTTGTGATGATGGACCATATAGTGTCTGAAACATTAGTAACCAATATTTATCCAATAAATGTTGTGGAGACGACATTATAAAACTTTACGGTGACTATAAAGTTTGCAATCGCCCAATCACTGCAGTAAAAAGAGAGCAATATTGCAGAGAGTGCTATGCGAAGGAAGGATTTCCTTGGCGATTATTGATCCTCAGAGAATATCTTTATATTATAAGTAGACAATAATGCTATCCCGAAACAAAAGCTGGCACCTTCCAAAATGCGTTGAAACATAATGAGTCCGACCCTGGAAATCGCTATCATCGGCTATATGTTATCCTGTGTATGGTATTTGTAATACTGTACGGGGGTGTTAATTTGCGCCACCTTATTAAATAGTATATTATGTTTGGATGTTACCTTGTGGTGGTTCGGTTTCAAAAATTTCTGAATTTATGGCATTTCGCCCGGTAAATTAATAATTTAATATGGGCGAAGTAAATTTTCTAGCTTATCGGTTGACGGGGTGTTCGGTAATTAAGGATTGTGTTGCTTAATTATTTAGAATTAATGTTCACGAGGGCTTATAGGTTCGTTGGTGTTGGTTTTATGTCATCTATAGTGGCGCAAGATAGATATACTAAACGCAAAAGTCCTGCCACAATGATAATCACGAAATTATCCATTTCTTGAACTGTCTGCACATCAGATCGAAGTTCGATTGTTGATAGTTATTGATGTATCAAGAGCGTATTGGGTAATTATTCAAATTTCAATTTTATTTCTATTCTATCAGATACAACACTTCTACTCAGTGGCGTGTTTAGAACCTCGCTTTAAGAGGGGGGGGGGCGAGGCAAAAATAAAAAATGTTGCCAAAATTTGTCGTGATACATCGACCGATATAATGGGGGAGACCACTGATTTTTTAAAACGACATCATCCTGAATTCTAAACTGAAAAATTACCAGTGAATTGATTTTAAAATATTTCATTCATGCTAGGGCGATGAAAAAAATAAATGAGAATATGTCTATTTCAAAACACACAATTACTGCGCCATTTGAAATGGTGTCAATTGATTGGTGTGACTTGTGCGACGTATTAGTCCCAACACGCCTATCGTCCTTGAGCTGACCAATCACACTGCAACACTGCAGAATGGCGAGGTATCAGATAGGTATAGCTACAGTCGGGACTAATACGTCACGGTTCCACCTTCATACTTGGCTTTTGGAAATATCGAATGAAATATGCTGATTTCAAAACACTATAGATTCGATTCCCTTCAACTTCAACTCATGATATTGATTATATACATCAAACGTAAATCATGATTCGTCGATAGAAAGAGGTTTGCACGGATTTTTTCCATCAGTGGTCTTCCCCATTAAACGAAACAACACCAGAACAACCATTCTTTTTTATTTTGGCTAAGCAATGAACAAACATGGGAAATAGCATTATTAAAATAATTTAGATCAATTATTTCAACCTGACCTGCCTTCGAGGCTCATTCGTCTGGCTTTACTTGTGGCGAACCTATTTATTACATTTTCAATAGTCAAATCAACTTAATTGTGAATATTAAGTAAAGTTAGACCATTCAAACGCTCTTCACCCATGGTTGACCATAAGTGGGTTTGCAAGCGCTTTATGGTTGAAGGTCCTTTCCGCTGTTGCCGTTGATACAGGTAGAGTCACAAATATTTGCAGTGAAATCTTTATTGCAGGGAACAAACTCGCCCCAAAACAAAGTGCTTCGATTGCTGAAGAGGGCAAATCTGCCACATTATTATTTCGGCTCTTAGTTCTTATTTTGATATTACTCGAGATTACTCATGCAAAGTTACCACTACAGCTTACAGCTAACTGAACACTCTGAACAGTAAACTCTGATCATTTGGCAGCCACGTGATCGCCACCGATTATATGAACGGAAACGGAAACACGATCGCCGAAGAGAATAATATTCTTCTTCTCAACTGTTCGTGGTTCCACTTCAGGTATGAACTAACGATTCAACGAATTTTTCAGTGTATAAAATATCCACACCGTGTAGCATAAAACAATCATCATATATTAATAATTAAATGGTAGATTTCTATAAATATCAAATGAGACAAAAGAGCAAAATTAATACTCCACATGATGTTCAAGTAGTCTGATACATTCCGCTCAATTCAGTCATTTTTTCTCTGAAGATAGACTTTTCTTCCATATGTGTATACAGGGTGTTCTAAAAATTCACGGTAGGTCACAGGCACGTATTCCTAAAAATGTATATATATATATTTATATTTTTATCTCTTGGAACGCGCGAAAACAAATTCCAATAATGTCCAAGAACATCGTACGATGCTAAGGAGGAAAGGGAGAGGAGGTAGGTGTTGGAATTTTTTTCGTAACTTGTGGAGGTTATGAGTACCTACTTTCATTCGCAAAAAAAGTCCCGTTCTAGGTATGAGCGAACGAGTTTTGGTAGTTAGTCGACATATTCCAAAGTTGACTTCTGACAGGATGTGCTGACTGGGCCTGTCGAGTTCGTATGACTGGTATTGCTATTGATGGGTTAATATCAGAGATTTCTGAGGAACATTTTTCCGTGGGAGTATCTATAGAAAAGTGAAAGATCAACGACTTTTCTCCGATGTTCTGAGGTCAAAGAATTAGTGAGTGTGGCGTTACCCAACAGCGTATGTTTTGGGTGCTGACCCCCATATTTCATGTGAGAACAGCATTCTAACACTATATATGCATGAAGAATGGAATGAGACGCTTTGTTTCCTATATAATGGATGAAACTTCAGGAACGCATTTTGTTTGATAACAACTGTCGTTAAAAATTGTGGCTTTGATGAAGGTGTGATATAATATAGTCATTTTATATTAACAATTGGGCATGTTATGAATATATATTGAAATTTTTTTCTACATATAGTTCCAGATGACTTCAGGTGGATTTATGCAGCAACTTTTAACAATTATCAAGTAATATTATTATTAATCAACATATATCAATTAACAAGAGATGAAAATATTGACATTTATGCACACCAAATCAAGAATGAATGAATTAATGGTAAGCAAGCGCACTTTTTTTATGTTCTGGTTCCCACGAAAAGGGATTTCCTGTAATGTTCAGAGAACATCGTGAGAATCAAGGAAAATGAGGTATAGGAATTGGTGTTCTTCTTAATTTTCTTGAGGTTATAAGACTCGGGAAAAACCTTCCATTGGCAATGTGTTCCAGAGCCTCGCTGTTCGTTGGATAAACGAGTCTTTGGAAAGAGATGTTCTGCAGGTCTCCGAAGTGACCACGAAGGGGTGCGAAGCCTCAACTTGACGGGTTAATCTCGCGGGGACTGCCAAGCGAGGAACAATTGTTGATATTTCAGAAGAGCAACTTTTCTACGGTGTTCCAGAGAAGTGAGTGAGTTTGTGAGCGAGGCATCATCCACGAGACGAATTGCTCTTTTTTGGACAGACTCCAACAGTTTCAGGGTATGTTTTGATGCTGCACTCGAAATATGGGAAAATTATTCCAGGACAAGCCGGATCTGTGCCTTATAGATCATAAGCAGCTGACTGGAAGGGAAATAGCTCCTGGCTCGAAACAGAAAACCAAGTTTTTGGGATGCACTTTTAGCAATTGATCTCACGTGATTTTCCCAAGAAAGGTTCTTGATGATAGTAATACTGAGCATCGAAATTGATGCCTTCAAAGGTATGGTTACTCCTGATAAGCTTATGTTGGGCATAGTGAGATCGGCTTTTCTTGAGAAAAGGCATGCTTGTGTTTTATTAGCATTGAATTCTACCAAGTTATTGGATCCCCATTAGAGAATTGTTGCTGAGTGCATATTCATGTTGTCAACATTTCTCCTTCGTTCGTTTCTGATTTGCCTGGCTGGTAATGGAGCCCTGGAAGAGAAGGCGGTATGGAGGGTACTATCATCCGCGAAGCTGTGTACTGGATATGAAGTTTCTTCCAACAAATCGTTGATATAGAGCAGAAACAGTGTTGGTGCTAGAATTGATTCTTGCGGAACACCACCTTTTATGATAAGACAGTCAGATGAAACTCCGTCGACCATGACATGGAGAGACCTGTTTGACAGAAAACTAGCTAGCAGAGAACATAGCTGGGAAGGCAAGCCATAAGATGGAAGCTTGGCGAGGAGTCCGTGGTGCCAGACTCGATCGAATGCTTTGGAGATGCTACGACTAAGGTTTCACCATATTTTTCAATAGATTGCTGCCATATTATGTGAGACGTAAGCGAGCAGGTCACCAGTTGATTTCTGATAACGGAAGCCATATTGCTCATTGTTGATAATACCTGAATGTTCCAGGTATCTAATGAGCTCGATGTTGATAGCATTTTCCATGATCTTTGAAATGATAGATATAGCAGTGCGATCGGTCTGTAGTTGCTAGGTAGGGTCTTTTTGCCTTTTAAAAGAACTGGTTGTACTCTTGTAGTTTTCCAGTCTGACGGGAAAATCCCCAATTTCTATGAGTAGTTGAACAAGTTGCAGAGAACAGATGTTAGTTCGGGAGCACATTTCTTGAGAACAATCGGTGGGATTCCGTCGGAGCCACAATTCGTGAAAATGACTTTCAGCTTTTTTGTATTGGTTTATCCATTAGACTGACTTTAAAATCATCCTGTATTCGACAGATAATTCAACAATCCGATCGCGTTCAAGGCATTAAAACGGAAATGTAATTAATCACCCATCCCACAGCGTATCAATGATAAACCGGTGATAAACAGTCAACCGCACGTGTAATAATGTGTAACAACTAATGGAAATAACAAATTATAGTCTATAAAGTATTGTCCGATAAATAGTTGAAGAACCCCGCGGGAGAGCCAAGCCTGTCCATCCACCATTTTAATTTATCGAGATGGTTAACATACCAATAATTAAAATTGCGTACTGACACAATTTTTACAAAATAGCTCGCAAAATAGGTATAGGTGTACTGTTCGTGTATTCGGGATATTTTTTTATGAATAAGAAAGTACTGGGGAAAAATCTATCTAGGGTGTTCCTAAATGTCATACACATAACGGGTGATAGTGACCCATGGAATACCCCCCTTTTCCCCACGTATTTCTAGCTATATTCCTGAAATCCTTACACTCTAGAAATTTCTTTTAATCCTCTGGTTTTCCTGGAAATGACATCAACTTTCGATTTTCAAATAGAACGCCCTGTATTTCATTCCATAATCGATTGAAAATCAATAAAGCGAATTCAAGAATACCGGGTTTGATTGATTTATTTTATTTCGAACGATTACGAAGATATTCGCGTTCGAAGTTTCCATAAGCTCAATGAGAGTGACAGAGAAAGCTCTCGCGATTTTTTCACTTCCTTGATTCTCGATTGTTTTCCATGACAATAAAATTTTCATGCAAACTATCCACACAATGTTCATAAAATGAACAACAATGGTAGATTTCGGGAGAAAAACAACTACTTTTCTGGCTAATGCCACGCAGAACATTGAATAACATCCTCCAGAAATCTATGCATCGACTCGTATAAACGAATACTGATACAAGGGAATCTTTCCTGAATTTCTATTGATTTCGATTTAGCCAGGCCACGCTAGACACCTCTTTGACCCTCATCAGTGAAAGGCAGTCTCCAGCCAGCAGGCCTAAGACGTTACCACCGATACAACAAGGCCTGCATGCTCCGTGGGTGACGTCACTTAGTGAGGCCTAACCAGCGGCTCGAAACGACAAGCGCTTATAGCGCTATAAGGCGACAGCGTATTTCGATTATAGTTTTAGATCATCATTGAGCCGATTTTGCTGTTTTTTGAAGGGCTTCCGGTTAAAAAAGGATGCCACTGATGCCAGTCGTCAACTGAGCCCTTCTTCGCACCCCATTCGATTTTATTATGGAAAAACCAGGATAAAACACAAATATCCACCTACAGCAACCCATTCGAATTGAATATATTGGCAAAAATTGTGGTGAAGGTGAACTTCACACCTACTTATACAGGGCCCGCAGAACATAAACTTATCGTGAGATTGATCGAAAGAAAATTGTGGAAAATGTATTTTATTTTGATTGACATGCCGTTTGTTACCATAACCTATATTCATCTTGGAGAATTCCTATTACCTGAAAAAATAACCAGTGAGTGTTTTCAATTTTCTGTTGTTGGATTTTTCACCTAAGTGGATCGTTACACTTGAAACCGTAATTTTTAAGGGTAAAACTGCATTTATCATGCGATGGTTTTTTTTGAAAATTTTTTTCGGTACTCACGTATTTTTGTCTGATAAACCGAATTTTATAATGAGAATGTGAACAAACCACTATTTATTGAGATATTTCAAGAAAAAGTTCGAAATTTCGCCTTCTTTCTCCCCTTGTGTTGGGGGCATTTGAAGCTACTTGCACTTATTTTGTCATCAGACACATTATATACTCATGATGTACTTCGATGGCACATTTTTATATAGAAAATTCAACAGAAAATATGATTTTTATGGCGAGTTTTTCATATTTAGTGAACAAGCATTCCAGATGACGACCATTTAATCAATAGTCAATCAAAATACGAGATGTCAAATGTCAATAGATTGCTTTCGAATGACATTACACACGCCATTATTTTGAATGATATTCTTTCTTCTTTTCACTAAATATGGATTAATCTCAAGAAAATAATATTTATAGTTGAATTATATATAAATTGTCCAATATGATGAAAAAAGAAGGAACATTTGTTCTAAATGCCATCCAGAAGACAGGTGAAAAATAAGGTGAAATTTGGAACTTTTTAGTCAAATATCTTCATGATAAATATCATGATAAATGCAGTTTTACCTTTTTAAGTAGAGTGTTTGTAGTTCATGTTAATATGATGTTGCAATTTGATCATTGGAATGAATTCTGCATTCATTGCCACAAGGAAAATGACCGTTTTCAGAAAGAAAATTGAGAATGAGAATTAAAAATGCCCGTTTATTATGAACATTCAAGAAAATTTCCTCGAATTCAGAGATGATTTTGTTGACTATAATATACGAATACAAAACTAACTGCACAATCAAAGCTTTTCTATTTTTCCTCTACTTAAACTTTTTATGAGAGAGTAATTGTCTTCTATTATCAATTCATCATTATAAATTAAGCTCTGTTTACTACTGAACTTAGATGGAGTAAAATCCTCGCAGTGAATTACCCACATTTTCGATAGCTACTCGTCCAACGGGAAACTTTTATATAGTACCCAACGAGCTCTATTCAAGAATGAGGTATAGCTGAAATACCCCCATACGATATTTGAACGCAAAATCTCACATAGGGTGTTAGCCATTCCATGGCAAATTTTGATATTTTTGATTTTTCATTCACTCTGTATCGAAATCTAAGGAGATATATAACCGTTGAAGTAGTCATTCAATGGGAGAACACATCGAATACTCAGATACGAAGTTTCATCGTTGTAACTTCTACAGAAAGATCTCTCTAGCCTAACCAAAAATTGATGAAATTGAAGCTTCATTATGATTCCTTGCAATTATTGTGATCTAGTATACATTGATCAAACTTGTAGAATGTTCAAAGACAGCATCACTTCACACAAAAGTGATTGTAGAAGGAATTTGAAATCATGTAGCCTGGCTGAACACGTTACAGATGAAGATCATATAATGAATTACAATAATGCTAAAATTCTTTATTATGAAAAACCTCTGAGCAAACGGCTATTTGTTGAAATGGTGCATATATCAATGAATATGACAAAACGATGAACACAAGATAATATATCAATTATCTTATAGTACCATATATACATTCCTTTTGAGGAAGAAAAAAAAAGATAACAAATCGAGTCGTCCTCTTCAAATGATCCATATTTCATATTCAATCTACAATAACATATATATACTCTGTACATTTCATTCATACACATATGTTTTCTTTTTGCGGTAATTTTATATATTATTTCATGCTTGTAAGTATATTTATCCAATTTTCAATGATGTACATTTATAAACTAACATTATTGTTCATTAGATGTTCAAATAAGTTTTGATAAAGAAAATTACCATTTACGAAAGCTTGACAAATAATACGAAGAAATCTAACTGATATTGGTCAGCTTCCCACTAATATTCCCCTGAATTCTGCATAAAAAGACAATTTCCAGTGTGACACTAAAAACACCTATATCAAATTTATTATATAGGAACTGTGGACATTTAAGATGCACCCATTATTTTTATTCTTAATTTTCATTCAAGTTTATGATGTGAAAATTTGTTCAGTTATATATAGTAATAGGCAGTCTTCAACTTGCTCAGTTTTTCAAGAAAAGTTACTAACGAATTTATACCTCGCCCCGGGGTACAATTTATTTTTATGCTGGAGAAGTTCAAGAATAATTTCATGTCAATAATAAGATTATTCAACTTTTCTTATTATTATCTCCGATATAAACATGCATGCTCTTTTTTCTCTGCCAAATTACTACGTTGAACGAAAATAATGAGAAGGAAACACATGATCGAGGAAGACTGTTCATTGTTATTGTATGCCATACCTATAAGATAACTAAGAAAGTGAATACATCGAGTAAATAATATGTTCATAATTATCCATCCAGATATATTATTTATTAGGGCTTGGCTTGCTCTGTTGAAGATAATGCAGTAATGTAGTAAACAATCATTCATCATATATTCCTAAATAAATACAAAAAGCTCAAAGTCATTTCTACACAATGTTCATAAAATGAACAACAATGGTAGATTTTGGGAGAAAAACAACTACTTTTTTGAACATTGCATTACATCCTCTCGAAATATATGCATCTATACTCGTATACTGATTCAAGTGATTCTTTCCTGAATGCCTATTGATTTCGATTTAGCCAGGCCATGCTAGCAACCTACAGACCGGTTTCGAGCTCTTTGACTCTCATCAGTGCAGGGCATTCTCCAGCCAGCAGTCCTAAGACCGCCGACTAGGCGTAGCCTAGCGAAACGAAAATCAAGTCGGCTTTATATTCCCTCAGAGGCGTCCCCCATAGACAATATGAAAGCAACGCCATCTGAGTAGAAAAGTAGGAAAGAAACTGTCATCTATTATATGCGGTGTATTATCACATCAGGTGGCAAGAATTCATTATTTTATAAGGTGTCGGCCGATATTCGATTTGTTTCAAGTATAGATTCATTTCTCAGTCTGTATTATTGAAACAAGAAATTGACAATTTCAAAGTAGAGAAATCACATGTCAATCCATACATTTTCATATACATATTTTGCTGATTCGTTCAAGTCAAAAAAATATTGTATTATCATGAAAGTAC